>CM037093.1:66136967-66736967 GCA_020916435.1 Oxytropis ochrocephala | reverse complement strand
TACGTTAGTATGGTTGTAAAGTGTGTTCTATTTCCTTCCTCGTATAATGCTTATATTATTTGCTATTATTTATGCAAAGAGACTCACCCTAGCATTTTATGTTGCCTGCTCTCGTGGCGACAAACAGGTGTTGTGCAGGTGATACTGAGTGAAGGTGCCTATGCCTTCCTGAGTTATTGTGTCAAGCTCTGTATAGTCAGACTAGGGATGGGGGAGTATAGTATCGTTATTTTACTTTATGTATTAAACTATTTTGGAGTATGTATGGATAAATTAAACTTATTTTCATTCCGCTGTGCTAGTGAACTAGTTCTGGATTGTTGAAAAACTAAACAGGTATTTTTGAGGGTTCTCCCCAATTAAGTCGTGATATGTAACACACAATATATTTTATTAATGAAAGAGTAGTGTTGACTAATTTTAAGTCATATGTATGGTAAACGTAGCATTCCCTTGAGGATGTATCTTTTAAAAGAAAAACAATTTTTAAACTCTGATTTTTAATTAAATATTTAAAGAGCGTAAGGGGGTGTTACAAGGAGCTTCATGGGATTAGCCGGTTATTACAGAAGATTCATTGAGGGTTTCTCCAAATTGGCGTTGCCATTAACCCAATTGACATGTAAAGATAGGGCTTTCGTATGGGATGACCGATGCGAAGAGAGTTTCCAAGAGTTGAAGAGGAGATTGACAACGTCGCCGATCTTGACGTTGCCTAATCCAGAGGATCCTTTTGTGATCTATTGTGATGCATCTAAGTTAGGTTTGGGCTGTGTGCTGATGCAAGAAGGTAAAGTAGTGGCGTACGCTTCAAGGCAACTGAAGACTCATGAGAAGAATTACCCCACTCATGATTTAGAGCTAGCTGTCGTAGTGTTTGCATTGAAGATATGGAGGCATTACCTTTATGGTTCGAGGTGTTTAGTGATCACAAGAGTTTACAAGATGACTTGTTTGATCGTAAGGAATTGAATATGAGGCGAGAGGAGATGGTTGGAGTTATTGAAGGACTATGACTTCGGTGCGAACTATCACCCGTGGAAGGCCAATGTTGTAGGCCGATGCTACACGAGTAGGAAATCTCTGCATATGTCATCGATGATGGTAAAGGAGCTGGAATTGATTGAACAGTTTAGAGATTTGAGCCTAGTATGTGAAGTAACACCTCGGAGTGTTAAGTTGGGGATGCTGAAGATCACCAATGAGTTCATGGTTAGTATAAAGGAAGCACAGAAGGTTGATGTGAAGTTGGTTGATGTGTTTGTGAGAGTTGGCCGAGCTGATAACAAAGATTTTGAGTTGGATGCGCAAGGATTGTTGAGGTTCAGAGGTCGGATATGTATACCTGACGATGAGGAGATCAAGAAGGCAATTCTGGAGGAGTGTCACAGAAGTCGGTTGAGTATCCATCCAGGAGCTACGAAGATGTATCAAGAGGGTGAATCAGCGTGTAACACTCTCTCTGTTCTGTGTGGTACGAAGGGAGCATTGCATGGTGAGGCATCAGAGGGTGAATCAGCGTAGTGTGAAGAAAATGAGTTTGCATGTAGAGTTAGGGAGAGGATCGGAGACGATGGAGTGAGTATCCGAGTGTGCATGAGTGTGGTATCTTTGGAAATGGGTTGCATGTTGGGTTTAAGTAAAGAAACAGAGTAAAAGAAGTAAAATGGGAGTTAAGCGCCTTTATTACGCTGCGTAACCAAGTACCCTTCACCAGAGTGAGAGAAACCGAAGTTGAGGAAAGTCAACGCCTAGGGGTGTCTTGGTGTTGAGAGTCTGTTGGTGAGTTTGAGGGAGAGGATGTGTCCAAATACCATTAGAGAGGGGTAAGGGCGCATAAACCGAAGTGTAGGTGTTTCGCCTTAAGGTTCCTGAGGTGTAGAGGTAGTGAACCGAAGTCTTCAAGCCGAGGTAGCGTCACCGAGGTGAAACGCCAAAATGCCTAAGTGGAAGTGACTAGGCGAGATTGTGCGAGGAGTGAATCCACACGAGTGAGAGGTTCTAGCCTAAGGAGTGCGTGAATCGTGAGCGTGCTACCGAATTGAGGTTTTGCGTGTAACATGCCGAGGTGCCAAAGCCGAGCTAGGTGCCGAGGTGATGTAGAATACCGAGTTGGAGTAGTTAGTAGAGGTACACACATAGTGTGCCGAAGTGATGTTAGGCGCCAATGTTGCCTAGCACATTGTGGGACGCCACTATGAGTAAGTGTGCCAAGTACGGGAGCGATTAAGTCCATTTTGGTCCTTAGGTGACACTTTGGTCCCTAAAGTGTCGTTGCGGTCCTCGGTGTGACAATTAGTCCACCATGGAGTGCCGAGGTGATTGAGAGGTCGGTTGTAGGTCCTAGGGTGATTCTACCGGTGTAGTAGGGTCGACCTTAGCACTGTGATGATGTCTAGATGGTGTGGACGTCAGTGTGAACGACGGAGTAGAACAACGGAGTAGAACGACGGAGTAACGACGGTGAACGACGGTGTAAGCATTCACATGCGTTATGATTGATTGGTGTGTGATTGCATTTGTCATGAAGTCACATGTTCATGTGCATATTACGACGGAGGAGGTTTCGGCCTCGATGTGGTAGGACTTCGGTCTCCATATCAAATAACGACGGAGTAAATAACGACGGAGAGCCGATAGGCTAAATAATGACGGTGGAGGTACCTCATTGCATAATGCCCTGTGGTTGGGTTGCATACATGCATACATTTCATAATTTAATGTGTTTTTGAGCTGATTGATAATTGTTGTGGTTATTTGAACTATCGGTGAGTGGCTGTATTAGCTGAACCGAGGTGCTTTAGTGCTATCTCTAACCTTAAGCTTCTTCACATTATATTACTTGTGTTAAGAGACTCACCCTAGCTGCTTTTATGTTGCTTCTCATGTCGGCAACTTGCAGGTACACATGAGTGATGGTTGTGCCTAGCTCAAGTCGGTTGTGTCTGCTCTGGTCGTGTAACACTGGGATGGGGCCGAGTAGATTTTAGTGCTTTTTATGCCGAACTTGTGTATTTTCTGCTAGATAGTCTTTTGAACTAAAACTATCACATTTTGTTGTAACTTCTTTACTATGCATTATGACTTGATGCTTACTGGCCGAGGTGCCTTATGTTATGGGCTTAGACCTTTTTGCCGATGTGATGCGCATGATTACCTGTTTAGTATGATGCTGTGCAGTTGTTTGAACTTAATTGAAATTCTGTTTTCCTTTTTAAATCATCAAATGTAGCCCTCCTTTGAGTGGAATTTTGCAACTCTGATTTTAATTTAGTAGATCGAATTGATTAGATAAGGGGGTGTTACATTTACCATAATTGGGGCAACACCAAACTCCATGTTTTGAGATGAAGTCTATTACTTTCCACCTTTCACTCCAAAGTCAGGGCATTCCTAGCTCATCATTTCCTCTGTCCCCTAGTTATTGTCATCACTAGACAAGGGCAAACTGTTCACTCACCATCACCAAAAGTCTAAATTGGGGCAGTGCCGCATTTCTTGAGTTGGGGAGAAACTACCTTTCATGACTTTGGCAATAATCATTTCCTTTTCACCTGTCATATATGCCCATACCCTAGATCCTTTAGAACCCCAAGTTAACTGACTCATTCATCTATATTTGAACTACTATACATTTTTACTAAACAATGCTTCAGAGAGAGAACACAAGTTGATCATGTGATGCTGGAAATCCACTTAGATAACTTTGCGGACCTAAACTTCGGTCTTCATGGGGCATCGTAATGGAAGAGAAAATTAAGCAAGTTTGTGAAGTGGCATATAGAGTCACAAGAAGGGGGGTTGAATTGTGACCCTTTGAAAATTTATAACCTGCAACTTAGAAAATGTCCTCACAAGTTGATACTTGGAGATGAGATAGTTAGCTTAAAATTACAATTTCACAAGACATACTCTTCTTGAGTAGGTTCCATGCATTGAACCTTCTCTAGTTAAGTAAGTTCAATTCTTAATGAGTCTTGTGTTGTATTTATGCATAGAAACATTTTGTACATCATATGAATTTTATCCTTTTGTTGAACATGGTAATTTAGTGTTTGATAACTTGAGGAACATATTACCAAGAACTATATATGTTAAGGATAAACTCTTTAATGTAGAGAAGCTTATGAGGATGAGAACATTTCAGATTGAAGCTTCTATAAATGCTTTTAAAACAGTATATGATTTATGCATAAAATACATGAGTAGGTTAGTAACAATAGATGATCAATATAAAACACTAACCACTCAATGAAGAAGGTTAGTAATAATAGATAATCAATATAAGATACTAACTTCTTAATGATGAGGGATAGTCATGAATAATAGCTTGTAAGAGATATGTTGGTTTTAACTTTGAGATTAAATCATAGATTATAAGTTCTTAGTTAAAAACCGTTTTCAGAAGGTTGAATAAATCAACCTTCTAATATTTTGGACAATGGTGAATATGTTATAGCATGTTAGAAGATAGTAAGGAAAGCTAGTAAATAACACAGTAGAGTTATAGAGGTTCACCCAAACCTGGCTACTCCTTTCCCCACGTCCACGTGAGTATTTCCACTATTTTCCAAATAGCCATTACACTTGCTTTTGATCAACACACAAAAGACTTCACCACCACTAGCTTTGATCACACACAACAGCCTAGTGCACTCTTACACAACTACGCCTAGCTAATTCCACTCTCTTAGAAACTCTCCACTAGTTACCCAAGAATCACCTTATCAAGTATAATCACCACCAACACTCACCAATCCTAGGTAGCTTAATAGAACAACACACACATTGTAGTTTCTCATCAACACTCACCTACTCCTTAGGTAGCTTGATAGAACACTACACATGTTGTATTTTCTCATTAACACTCACCTTTCTTTCTAGGTAGTTTGGTGAGATATTTACAAGATAATGTTTACAATAAGGGTTTTGGGGTTTTGGGATGTTTAAGAGCTTGAGAATAAATTACAGAAAGTGTATACAATGATGCTCATCAAGCTAACACACACTCACTAAAAGAATCCCAGAATTTTACATTAGAAGCTTGGAGTGTGGGATGAGAAGGTTGGTTGTTTCTTTGAGAAGCTTGAAAGATGAGAGGTTCCAACCCAAACTCATGCCTTGAATCTTCAAATTCCAAAGCATTTAAATAGCCATGGGGATGAATATAGTCATTACAAATTGAATTTGAGTTGAAGAGAGCCGTTGGAAAGTTGTTGTAGGTTTGTAGATAGGATATGATGACTTTGTGCTTTAGTTGTAGCCTATCAACCTTCTGAAGCAACCTTTGTGCTTTGTCTTGTGTTGACATCACTTTATGTCTGCACCATACTTCCTTTTCTTCTTTTCTGTCAGTTCACAGTACTCCCCTAGTAGTCTACTCAACAACTATGCTTCACTTGTAACCGTTGGACAGCTTGGAATTAATTTGAATCAACCTTCTGAAGCTTCCTAGCATGAATAAACACCTCAAATGTGTCGTATGAATAATCATTCATTACCTCCTTTTATATTCAAACATTCAGCACATTTTATGACTTGGAATATTCATTTAATTCACCTTAAGATCATTCAAGAAGAGTTAATGTGTTTGGGATAATTTTGATATGGTTTCCAGCAACCTTCTGAACATTGTTTCTTCCTTCACTTTAACCTTCTATAGAAAGTTACTTTTTCTTTTAAGCTTCTTCAATCAACCTTCTGTACCTCTTTATGAAATAGGTCAACCTTCTGTTGACTTCAATCAAACTTTCTATTGACTATTGGTCAACCTTGTGTTGACTTTTAGTCAACCTTCTGTAGAAAGGTCAAACCTTCTATTGACTTTATTTTTTAAGCTTCTCATGAGTTAACCTTCTCAAGGCTTTTCTACCTTTATAATATACCAATATTGTAGACCATGGTAGAGCCTTAGTTTGCTAAGTCTTGGCTTGGTTAAACCTTCTCAAATGATTATTCCTCAAATAAATGAACTTTGATGCTCCTAGGAAGAATCATTTATTACCTTTTCTTCAGTTCATCATGAGAGTGATTGTTCTTTAGTTGTTAAAGTTTCCTAGATAGAGTAGGTTGCTTGTTTAATTGAACCTTCTTATCTCTGAACCTTCTGTAACTGTTTTAACCTTCTTTAGCTTTTGAACCTTCCCATATTTGAACCTTCTTATGTTTATTTCTACCCTTGATTTTTTGCATGTTTTGGTCATGCTCTTTGCTATGCTTTGGTTATGCTCTTTGATTTGCTTCTTGATAAGCTTTTGAACATTTGAGTAAGAGAGCATTGGTAGAATATAACCTGATTAATGACTATGAGAATCTCCTTTGTAGAGACTTGTAGAAACCTTTGATTCATCTAGTCATTAGGTTATTAGGACTCTCTTGATAGGAATTCACTTAGATGATTTGCATTTACTTTGATTGCCTAATGTCTTCTCTTTTCTCTTTGTGAATTTCCTAGTCCCACACATTGTAATAGTAAAGATAATATGTCTTCATGAAGCTTGCATTACTATTCTTGTAACTTTGTTGGTGCTACTCTGATTCTTCAATTTGTTGAGAATGGCATGCAATGGATTGATCTAATTTTCTTCTATCATGTCCACTTGAAAGAAACCTGTTCTTTTCAACAAACTCAAGACACCCATTAGTAGAGCACCATTCAGAATACTTAAGCTTTAGTTCATAAGGTTTGTTATCATTAAAACCATATATCAAAAAGGATTTTATCTCAACAATCTCCCCCTTTTTGATGATGACAAACCTTTAAGAACAAATCTTAAGTTTTCTGGATGGATATAATGAAACATGCAAGAATGTTGAGTTACTATCAAATTAAGCTCCCCCTGAACTTATGCATGGAGTTTAAACTCCCCCTAAACTTATGCTTCAGGTTAATTAGCAACATTCTATATTATTATATCTATCTTTTTATTCTCCCCCTTTTGACATTTATCAAAAAGAATTAGAGAGGAGGTGGATCAACATATCAATTTCAAGTAGTTTGCATTTAACATGGTAAGCATATTCATTGTGAGAAAAGATCTTAGTTAATATTGCAATGTAGACATAAGAGATCAAGTAATTCATCACATTCTTTTGATTCATTAGGAATAGATAAAGAGATTTGAACTTTAGCATGTTTAGACATTGAAGAACATATACCTTCTTTAGTTCAAAAGCTCTCCCTTTGGGTTTTCAAGGATCATTATTCTCCTATCTTTAGAAGCATCTCTTCCCTTATTATTACTCTCATTATTAGGCTTTGAAGAAAAGCCTTTTATATATAAGAGGAAAACCTCTTATAATACATTTTGTATAGGGTTCAATGAATATAAAATTCTTTACCAACCCTCTTTCCTTAGAAGAAAACAATATATAGGACATTTTATTTTATTTTTCCTCAACCCATATATGGCAATAATCCCTTGGATATAAACAATGGGGGGATAACCAATTTACCATACTTAGTTCTACAAAGTCATATAAAGCATAATGCATGATAGTGATAGCTAAAATTAAAAACTATACACTCTTTCAAATTTCTGCAATCACTCAAGTGAACATAATGCACATTCTTAAGCTTACTCAAAGTAGTCAGAGTTTGTGATATATCATAGATTCTATTTTCACTAGTTCCATTGTTTAAAAACACTATTAAAACATATATCACAACAAGATTATGCATCAATCAAGACTCATTTTGCATAAACATGCATTCATATGCTATATGGAGCTCACATATCTATTTTTGAGTGGAGACTATGAAAGTGAAACAAGATTATCATATAATTATTTCAAAACAGATCTTTCTTGTTTAGAATGTGTTAAAATATTCAAAAGCATTTGTGAGAAGTTTCATTTTTCATCAATCAGATTTAGCATTTAGTGCTCATTTAATATCAAACATTTTCAAGAAAGCAATCAATTTTGCATGGAGAAACAAAAATGAGAATCAATTTTTGAAAACCTTCCAATCTTAAGTCCAATGACTAGACATCAATATAGAACATGTTGAAGAAGGATATTTTGTAAACATAATATCTTTAATGCCCAAAATTAATTAGGTGAATTATTTAATTAATTTGATTAGGTGGTTAATTAATTAATTTAATTAAGTAATTATTTGACGAAATTAATTAAGTAATATTTTAGTTGTCTATATTAAAATAAATATAGGGTGATTAATTAATTTAAGGGGTGAGGTGTGGTAAATAAATGGTGAGTATTTTAGTTAAGTGGGGAGTAATTTATTTATTTAGGGAGGATGTGTGAAGTACTTAAGTGGTGTAAATAAGGGGCCCAAGCCCACTAACTAGGCCCAAACTAAAGGAATGACCTTTGGGGTGTAGGGTTTTCTACCCATTTGGAAGAAAAGAAAGAAAAGGAGAGGAGAGAGGAGGAAGTAGGCCGACGGTGCTGGGTGACCAAGGGAGAGGGAGTTTTTATCATCTCCAATGCAAGCATGCTTACATTCACTTTCCTTGACCATTCACAAACGATTAACATATTATCCCTCCTTTCATCATTGATTGCCACCTCAAGCTTCACTTTTTTCAAATTAAACCTGCACATTTTGGCTTCAAGCATAGCGTGGGTTAATGCATTTTTCTTGTTTTGGGGTAAGTTGGTATTTGGTATCAATCTCCTCCATTTTCCTTTCTCTATCATTTAGTGTAAATTTCCTACACTAATTCCTCCCCATTTTCTTTTCACTATGGATGGGGTTTTGGAGCTCAAAGTACTGGAGGAGCTAGTTTTGATGGTTCTTGAGGTTGTGGAGGAGGGAACACTAGAGTTCTTCAATTTTGAGGTTAGGGGACTCTCCATTACATCTATAATAATTTGTAGGATATGTTTTATAGGTGAATAGCTCTAGGAATGATTTGTGGTGTGAAATTGATGTGATTGCATGTTGGTTGATGTGTGAATTACTTGATATTGTTGATATCACATTGCTTGTTGATGGAAAAATGTATGTTGTGAATTATGCATGTTATATGTTTGAGGAAATGTTGCCATGAAGAGAAGTTTGTGTATATGATAATTTAATGAAATGGATTTAATGTCTTTATGTGTGTGGTTGTGTGAGAAATAAATTGTTGGAGAGAAAATTGGGTTTGAAGTGTTTTGGGTGAGGGTGTTTGATGGGGGGGCGCCAAATGCCTAGGCAAATGGCGCTGAGGGGCTGAAGTTTCGGTTGTCATGGTTTTAGCGGGGGGCGCCATTTGCTAGGCAAATTGGCGCCCGCCATCGCTTTTTAGTAATTGTGTTTGATGCAGGATGGTTTGGCAGGGAGGGGCGCCAATTCCTGAGGAATATGACGCCTGTGACTAGTGTGTGTGGCGTGTGTGTGCTGGAAAGGCACGGAACAGGGCGCCAAAATGGGCAGCCCTGCGTGCGTGTGTGCGCCTGTGGATGGCACGGCGGGCGCCAAGCCAGGCGCACTTGTGCGCTGCAGCCTTCTTGCTCGTGCGCAAGCCGTGTGCGGCGCCGCTTCCTAGAAACTTGGCGCCTGTGAGTGGATGTTGTGTTGTGCGTGTGTGTGTGTGTTGCGCTAGTGGGGCGCCAAAGTGGCTGCCCCTTGGCGCCTAGGTGTCCAAAATGTGTCTAAGTGATGGTTTAGTCCCTAAGAATTAATTTAATCCTTGGCGTGACAAAATAATCCCTTAGTGTCTAATTAATCCTAATAGGTTATCATAAGTCCCTAAATACTAAATTAATCATAATGTGTTAGATAACCCTTGGGTACTAAATTAAACTGTTGTGGGTCAAAATGGTCCTTAGGTGGGTTTTAGTCCATGGGTGAGATTTAATTTAATCAATAAATTGTGTGGTGATGTGACAACAAAGTGTGAGTTAATGCTGAGGTGTTGAATTAATAAAGGATGTGGGCTTCGGCCAAAGCGAAGGGTTAATAAGCGAAGGGGGCTTCGGCCAAAAGCGACGGGTTGTGTTGTGGTGATGTTTTAAGTGATGTGACAATGAATGTGGTGGTAATGTATTGTGTATGGTGCATTGTAATAGTGTCGCATAAAGCATATGCATAAAGCGAAGGGGGCTTCGGCCAAAAAGCGAAGGGGCTTGGCCAAAGCGAAGGTGCCCATTGGGCAAAAAGCGAAGGTGATGGATCCACATGCATATTGCATACATGCATAAACTCATACATTCATAGAATGCTTGTTGATACTTAATTAATTTGTGATTGTTGTTCTTAGCATTATACTTGAATGGTAAATGTCTTAATTGTGAAGGGTTATTGTTGCTAGATGCTTTCTGCTTATAATGCTTATCTTACTTGTTATTATTTATGTAAAGAGACTCACCCTAGCATTTTATGTTGCCTGCTCTCGTGGCGACATGCAGGTGATTCGGAGTGAAGATGTCTAGGTTTCTTGGGATTTTGTGTCGGCTCTGATCTAGTAACACCGGGGATTGGGGGTTTAGCATTGTTATTTTATGTTATGAATTAAACTGATTTAAATTTTGTATTGAGTGTGTTGAACTCAATTTTATTTTCCGCTGCTGTGAACTGTTTTGGATTATTGTAAACATTAAACAGGTTTTAGGGTTTTAACCCACGTGACTATGATGTGCATTTCACGCACTAGATGCATTTGGATTTTTAATTATACCTTGATGAGGTTTTTGTTAAATGTAGTATTTTTATTTGAGGTACGTGGAAAATGTTTTGAAAAACTCTGATTTTTATTGAGTAAATAATATTAAGTAGAAGGGGGTGTTACAATATCAGAATCTCAAATTTTTGTAAAACCAAGATCATATTCCTAGAGTTAGGCATCAAAATAAAGTATAGGTTTCTCAAGATATGCAAGTTAAGTTTTGATTCTCTCAATATTTTGTCTTTAGATTTATAAGTGCACATGAGGCTTTTGGAAACCAAATATAACATTAAATATGCCCCAAAATCAGATTTGATAAAGGATATAATATGACTTAGATTAAATGATCAACATGAGGCTTTGTCATTTTTCCTTCTCAAGATATTAAGTTAATCATATTTCAGTTTTGAGAAAATAACTCCTTACTTTAAAAGATTTTCATAGGAACATGTTTTTAGAAAACACATATCAGAATTTGACAATAGTATGATTAGTGCACATTTGAAAATTTGCTTTGAAAGATGTTAATTTTATACTGATGATCTGAAAACTTTTTCACCCATTTTATACACCAAAAGAAATTTCATGATAAACAAGAGGTGCATCTTTGTAAGACATGATTTACATGGGACTCAACAATGCATCAAATGGTCTAACACTTTGAAAGATTCAATTCACATTGACTATTGAAACGTTTTTACCAGGCCTACAACACAGTGAAGCTATTTAAGACAACAAACCATATATCCAAAAAGGTTCATGAAAGTTATAGCAATATGGAATGTTTAGAATCAAAGATTGTGGAACAAGATTCTTTCAATCATTGAATTATTCATAAGAGTTATTAGAACATTTGTTATTTTAAACATGATGGGGATCAATTTGCACTTCAAAATATTAACACATATAACATTTAGCACCACATCATAGATATTAATATAGTATGTGAGTCTATATTTCTGCAAAGAATGACACTTGACATTGCAACATCTTATCTAACACTTTTTAAAGAACACTTCATTTTAAATAGGTTTTTAACATGTGTTCATAAAGCTTAAAGCATCATGCAATAATATCAATTATCAACCGAATTGCAAATTTGATTATGATCACTATATTAGTATGAGAAACTTAGAACTAGAGATCATGCAAACATATTTTATGTAGAACTAGGCACATGCACATTCAAGTTCAAAGTAAACAGTGATGCATACAATTAAGCTTTTAAGATCATATATTGCATCAATCACTTTAGCATGCATTCATAGGAATAAACAATCAATCTTATCATATCACATAATTCATATATATCAAAATAAAATTATGATGAGATTGAGTATACCTCCTTTCATGACTTTCCTTCTGAAGACTTCTTATGATAAGAACATCCTCAAAGACTTTGCAGTATCATCAATTCATGCTCATTCATATATCATCATAGTACTTTGTGAAAAATCGATCATGGATGAAGAAGGTTGTTCCAGATTTATTTTTCTTATTGAGCTTGATATGGCTTGTGTTTATCTCTCAATATCTTTCATCTATTTCAGCTTCCAATCACTTGTATGTTAGATGGACTTTGAGTTTCTTTGCTGAAATCTCTTTTAGAGCAACCTTTTCATTTTGAGAAACTTGGATCAAGCTTCTTCAAATCTGCAGGCTTTCTTCAAATCTGCGCAAGCTTATCAATATCTGCAGAAGGTTGAGGGGATGATGAAATCTGGTTTTGGCACACTACAATCCCTCTCCCTTTGAGATGGTTCCAAGTTTCTTTATGAATTTTCTCTGCTTCTTTGACCCTCTCATATTGAAGCCCATGGAAGGATTTCAATCCTTCCAACATATTTTGCTCAGGATTCATCCTTCATCATTTCACAATGTGTGTACTACCATGAAGTTTCAATTTATACTTCTGAGCATCTTTTGAGTTGTATGAGTTTGTCTTTATCTCTTTATTATCAACTTCCAAGAGGCATTTTCTTCTCTTTTTAATCTTTAAATGAGGATTCCTACATCACAACACAAAAATGATTTTGGTACCCATTCCTTTTGGGTCCTTATGTGTTAGTATACCTCCTCTAGCCATTTTTGCTCACATGGTAACATAATAAGGTCTCAACCAAGATATTACAGTTTGAACATACATTATTGACAAATAATTGTGCAACATACTGTAGGAAAGTATGTGTGCATTTTTTCTTTTTGTCTAAGCACTTATCACCCATTATAACCACTTTGAACATTTTTATGCATAAAGATTGCTTGTTAAAAACTTCCAAGTTAATGCTCAACTCAATTTCTTGTTTTCCCAAAATTTAATTTTCTTTTTAAAAGAATGAGTTAGTATATTAGAAAGCACAATTTTTCAGATAACATTATGCATGAGTGTAAAGAGAATATTTCTTACTTATGAATGAACCATTTTTCAAGAACACATGCATATCAATATCCAATTAGTATATTATAAAGATGTACAGAGATATTTATGCATCATGAACTTTAGTTCATATGAAAGTCATTTTAATCATGTAAGAAATAAGTACAAGACTTGTTGCTTTGTAACAAGAGATAAATGTGGTTTAGCTAATAAGTTTTTACCAAGTTTCTGAAAAAGAATGATGATACATATGAACGATATTTTTCCAGAAACAGTTAGTTTGGGGCATATAACCTTTGATGCATAAATCACATATTTCTAGCCCTTAGACATTCATGATGTTGTCTTGGCATATGAATAAAACATGTAAAGGCCAGCCAATGAGTAAGATAATAGACAATTAAAATTTCATGTAAAATTCTAATGCTCTTACCTCACTAACTATCATGTTGTCATGAAACTCACCACATTTTTGCAACCTCATGGATCTTGGCAAGCATTGTAATGATCATTCTTAGTAGAGTGCGAGCTTTCCAAGATTTTGAGTTCATTGGTTCTAACTTTGTCACATGACTCACCATGTGGCTCCTTCATGAATTTTCATTTTGTAAATGTAACTTCATTCATCTGTCATGAAGGTTACCTTGACATCTCTCTTGTACAGTGGCTGCATCATTTGTATGATGCTTTGTGTGGTCTCTCTTCAATATGTTCTTGTTGGCTTGTCTTGAAGAACTATGCTCAGAGTTGTGAATGAATGACAAAAATTTTGGAAGCCAAAGAGAAAAGATTTTCTTGAAAGCACAATATGTTAAGCTTCACCAAATTTCAAAAACTCCACTGGTTTTCATTCTCAAACATTTTTCTTATGTTTGCCAATATAATGCAAGATTTTAGATTCTTGCAAAACACAACTCTCAACCACTTTTTATCATAATAGGTTGCTTTGGAAAAACCCAAAAAGAAAAAGGATTTAAATTCCACACTCCTTTTAGTACACTATGTAAGGATTCATGCATAGGTTTTCTCCACATTTACTTTTTGACTAGCATGCAACAAATACCTACTAGTACTTTATCAATATGTAAAGTATGTGGTTCATCACTTTAGAACAAGCAAGACAACATATCATTTTGACTTTCACATTTCTCTTTTAAATTGTCAAAGATGGGTATTGTGAGATTTTTGAAAAGTAGCTTATAAAATAGTACCTTGTGGCATTTTTTGTTTTGCTTTTGAGACTAAAAAGGATTTATGTTGACTTTTCAAGTTAGTAGCTAAAAACCCTTTTATCTTTCCTATGTTTTGCTATTTAGAGAAAACTCATCTCTAATAGCTTCCCATTCTAATGGCTTATAGAGTATTCAAAGAAAGATTAAAATAGGCTTACTTGTTGATCATGGCATATTCATTTTCCATCTATCTCACCTTGTCAACTTCTTCCTCATCAATATTGTTTTCTGCATATCACACATCTCTTTGTAAATCAACCTTCTGAGACATGTTCTTCATCTCCAATGTTGGTCATCACTTCTTCCAGAATCTTCATCTCTTCACACGGTTAAGTGTGTTCAACCCTAAGAGCCCGTGCTTTGATACCAATTGAAGTGGCATATAGAGTCACAAGAAGGGGGGGTTGAATTGTGACCCTTTGAAAATTTATAACCTGCAACTTAGAAAATGTCCTCTCAATTTGATACTTGGAGATGAGATAGTTAGCTTAAAACAATTTCACAAGACATACTCTTCTTGAATAGGTTCCATGCATTGAACCTTCTCTAGTTAAGTAAGTTCAATTCTTAATGAGTCTTGTGTTGTATTTATGCATAGAAACATTTTGTACATCATATGAATTTTATCCTTTTGTTGAACATGGTAATTTAGTGTTTGATAACTTGAGGAACATATTACCAAGAACTATATATGTGAAGGATAAACTCTTTAATGTAGAGAAGCTTATGAGGATGAGAACATTTCAGATTGAAGCTTCTATAAATGCTTTTAAAACAGTATATGATTTATGCATAAAATACATGAGTAGGTTAGTAACAATAGATGATCAATATAAAACACTAACCACTCAATGAAGAAGGTTAGTAATAATAGATAATCAATATAAGATACCAACTTCTTAATGATGAGGGATAGTCATGAATAATAGCTTGTAAGAGATATGTTGGTTTTAACTTTGAAATTAAATCATAGATTATAAGTTCTTAGTTAAAAACTGTTTTTAGAAGGTTGAATAAATCAACCTTCTCATAGTTTGGACAATGGTGAATATGTTATAGCATGTTAGAAGATAGTAAGGAAAGCTAGTAAATAACACAGTAGAGTTATAGAGGTTCACCCAAACCTGGCTACTCCTCTCCCCACGTCCACGTGAGTATTTCCACTATTTTCCAAATAGCCATTACACTTGCTTTTGATCAACACACAAAAGACTTCACCAACACTAGCTTTGATCACACACAACAGCCTTGTGCACTCTTACACAGCTACGCCTAGCTGTTTCCACTCTCTTAGAAACTCTCCACTAGTTACCTAAGAATCACCTTATCAAGTATAATCACCACCAACACTCACCTATCCTAGGTAGCTTAATAGAACAACACACACATTGTAGTTTCTCATCAACACTCACCTACTCCTTAGGTAGCTTGATAGAACACTACACATGTTGTATTTTCTCATTAACACTCACCTTTCTTTCTAGGTAGTTTGGTGAGATATTTACAAGATAATGTTTACAATAAGGGTTTTGGGGTTTTGGGATGTTTAAGAGCTTGAGAATAAATTACACAAATTGTATACAATGATGCTCATCAAGCTAACACACACTCACTAAAAGAATCCCAAAATTTTACATTAGAAGCTTGGAGTGTGGGATGAGAAGGTTGGTTGTTTCTTTGAGAAGCTTGAAAGATGAGAGGTTCCAACCCAAACTCATGCCTTGAATCTTCAAATTCCAGCATTTAAATAGCCATGGGGACTGAATATAGCTGTTACAAATTGAATTTGAGTTTAAGAGAGCCGTTGGAAAGTTGTTGTAGGTTTGTAGATAGGATATGATGACTTTGTGCTTTAGTTGTAGCCTATCAACCTTCTGAAGCAACCTTTGTGCTTTGTCTTGTGTTGACAACACTTTATGTCTGCACCATACTTCCTTTTCTTCTTTTACTCTCGGTTCACGATTACTCCCTAGTAGTCTACTCAACATCTATGCTTCACTTGTAACCGTTGGACAGCTTGGAATTAATTTGAATCAACCTTCTGAAGCTTCCTAGCATGAATAAACACCCAAATGTGCCATACGAATAATCATTCATTACCTCCTTTTATATTCAAACTTTCAGCACATTTTATGACTTGGAATATTCATTTAATTCACCTTAAGATCATTCAAGAAGAGTTAATGTGTTTGGGATAATTTTGATATGGTTTCCAAAGAACCTTACGAACATTGTTTCTTCCTTCACTTTAACCTTCTTAACATTGAACTTATACTTCCAAGGTGTTTTGTTAGTCAAACTTCTTTTGACTTCAGTCAAACTTTCTGTTGACTTTTGGTCAACCTTCTGTTGTCTTTCGGTCAACCTTCTGTTTGACTTTCAGTCAACCATCTATAGAAAGTTACTTTTTCTTTTAAGCTTCTTCAATCAACCTTCTGTACCTCTTTATGGAATAGGTCAACCTTCTGTTGACTTCAATCAAACTTTCTGTTGACTATTGGTCAACCTTGTGTTGACTTTTAGTCAACCTTCTGTTTGACTTTCAGTCAACCTTCTGTAGAAAGGTCAAACCTTCTATTGACTCTATTTTTTAAGCTTCTCATGAGTTAATCTTCTCAAGGCTTTTCTACCTTTATAATATACCAATATTGTAGACCATGGTAGAGCCTTAGTTTGCTAAGTCTTGGCTTGGTTAAACCTTCTCAAATGATTATTCCTCAAATAAATGAACTTTGATGCTCCTAGGAAGAATCATTTATTACCTCTTCTTCAGTTCATCATGAGAGTGATTGTTCTTTAGTTGTTAAAGTTTCCTAGATAGAGTAGGTTGCTTGTTTAATTGAACCTTCTTATCACTGAACCTTCTGTAACTATTTTAACCTTCTTTAGCTTTTGAACCTTCCCATATTTGAACCTTCTTATGTTTATTTCTACCCTTGATTTTTTGCATGTTTTGGTCATGCTCTTTGCTATGCTTCGGTTATGCTCTTTGATTTGCTTCTTGATAAGCTTTTGAACATTTGAGTAAGAGAGCATTGGTAGAATATAACCTGATTAATGACTATGAGAACCTCCTTTGTAGAGACTTGTAGAAACCTTTGATTCATCTAGTCATTAGGTTATTAGGACTCTCTTGATAGGAATTCACTTAGATGATTTGCATTTACTTTGATTGCCTAATGTCTTCTCTTTTCTCTTTGTTAATTTCCTAGTCCCACACATTGTAATAGTAAAGATAATATGTCTTCATGAAGCTTGCATTACTATTCTTGTAACTTTGTTGGTGCTACTCTGATTCTTCAATTTGTTGAGAATGGCATGCAATGGATTGATCTATTTTGCTTCTAGCATGTCCACTTGAAAGAAACCTGTTCTTTTCAACAAACTCAAGACACCCATTAGTAGAGCACCATTCAGAATACTTAAGCTTTAGTTCATAAGGTTTGTTATCATTAAAACCATATATCAAAAAGGATTTTATCTCAACAGTTTTCAAATTGAGTCAAGCACCTTTTCACATCAGTGTCTGGAAATGACAACCTTGAGATTGCCGAAATTTGAATCAAAACTAATTTTTCCAAAGAATGATCAATATTCACCCATGCTTCTCGCATCCAAAGTCTCGCATCTTATCATTAAAAAAAAATGTTTTGCACCCAATTACTCATATCATCGCCTCATGCATTAACATTCAATCATTTCATTTGCATCATATTCACATTTTCATTTCATGCACTTATTACGTAACAAGCAAAAAAGCAAAAAAAACAAAAGAAAAAATCATCATTCCACCAGATACCAATCATTGCACGTACGCGTGCACCATTAATTGCATTGCCAAATGAAGAAAGCTTTTCCCTCCTCGGGAAGATGCATTTGTTAGGCGTGCTCGGATAAACACGATAAGTGTCGTTCCCTATGTTTTGTTCCTCTAATATCAGCGCTTTAAGCGTTAATCTCATATCATATCACAGATCACCAGGTTGATCTCTATAGACCCCAAGTGGTCCTTCAGAGCAGTGCCCTAAGTGGCCCAGGTCGCAACGTCGGAGTCGAGCCCGACGGACCTTCGCAGACCCCGAGTGGTCTTTCAGACTTGTTGTGTCAGCCTAAGACACAGTGGACGTCCTTCATGGTCAACATATCAGTTCTAGACCTGATCTTGACCCATCATGGCCGCTCGAATATAAAGGCCACCTCAGACCGTTTAATTAGTACCGTAGCTAATTGCGCTCCTTCAGACCACGATGGTCCTTCAATTAAGGCCTAGGCAGCCTTCCAGACCCTGAGTGGTCCTTCAGAGCCTTAGTGCTCCTTCAGGTCCTTGTTGACCCTTCATTCAACTCTCGGTTAATGCGCCAAGTATTAACCACTCCCTCATATCTCTCAAACCTTCCACTTCCCCCTTAAACGGACAAAATTAGCGTCTATCTTATCTTTATTCCTATTTCTACTACGAAAGTTCGAGAACTCATCACTTTCTAGTGAAATACTAATAAAGAGGGGCAGCTGTTATACCCCAATTTTGTCCGTATTCTTTTTCTCGTTTTAGTCATTTATTTTATTATTTGTTCTGAAGTCGCGCAAGTACGAGAATTATTAAAAAAAAAAGAAGTGTCTCATTTACTAACCTAAACCGATCTCAACTAACCTGTTCAACTAAGTCGAAATGCCGTTGTTTAAATTGAAAATGCGCGCGAATGATCGATCTTTTCGCACATTCTTTAGTTGAATCTTCATATTTGGGCCTAGTCGAACTTAATTGGGCTTATCCGAGTCGCTTCCTTGCAAATGGGCTTAGTCGAGTTGTTTTCTCGCATTTAGGCTCATCATTCCGACTTCTTTTCTATTTTTATTATTTCGTCCTTATTTGAGCATATACATATATATATAGTCCAAAAAATATCAAAAAAATCTATTTAATTTTATTTACATTTTAAAAAAGTGTCTAATTGTCCAAAATGTCCAAAAATACAAAAAATGATAATATATAAAATACAAAAAAATACAAATCCGAAAAAAAGCAAAAAATAGAAAATAGGAGCAGCATCAGCAATCTCTATGGGTCCGTTCTTGCTCTCCAAGATCGCCAAAGAAGCCCACGTTATCGTAACACGCAATAAAGACAGCTTAAAACCGGTTAAATGCTAACCCTAAGTTTTTAATATAAATAAGCGATCGACCCACGATAGAAAGACAGAGAAAACGAAGGCAGACAACTACTGCTAAAATCACCCAACAATAGGATTAGGGTTTCACATCGAAACCCTAATCCACTCCACACGGTTTCAAATTTCTGGGCTGAGAGCAAGGAAGTTGCAACGATCGTGAAAGCAACAGTAGCAGACATAGTAGCTGTTGCAATTCAATCATAGGAGACCAATCAGAGGCTGGAAATTAGGTTGGTATATTTATATTATTAAATCTAAGAATTGTAAACATGTGTGCGTAATGTGTTTCCCAGGTCCATAAGTTCTTGTATTACTAAATCTAAAAGTTGTTGATCCGTATGTGTATATAGCACTGTCAATAGGTTTAAGGCTCTGTCTGCTCTCAAAAGTCATCAAACAAAATAAGTCTGCACATAGACTAGTTTATTCACAGAAAACACAGTTATAGTTTTTTTTTCTCTTTCTAAAAACTAAAGTTAGAAGCAGAAAACAAGTTATTTGCTTTTGATAGTTCACAAAAAACACGGACCAGAAAGGAACTAACAGATACTAAAAATTAATTAAAAGAGGCAGAGATTATTTCCGGCCACCACGTATGGTGGTTATCACCGCTACAACCACCGAGAACCACCATCTTCCAAAACCCAAACAACAACCGTGCAGCACATCACCATAACCAAACAACAATCATGTCATCCTTCCCCCAAATCGCGAAACCGAAAAACCTCCTAAACCAAAAAGTGAATCAGGAACAAGAATGGTAGAACACGAAGTAGGAAGAAGAAGCCTGGGAACCGAACTAAAAAACGAATAGAGGGAGAAGGATTCGTTCCTCTCCTTCCCTCTCTCTCATCGCGAACCCACTCCATGGAAACCGGCGCAAACCTCGCCGGATTTTCTCTCTCTCGCGTGGGAACCGGCGGAATTCTCGCCGGTGGTCTCTCTCTCTCTCTGCGGCGCCGAGAAAAGGGGAGGAAGGAGAGATTGTTTTTTTATGGTTTCCTTTCTTAAGTTGTGTTATATGCTGTCTTTTATTTTTAATTTTTTTAATTATTCAGAATACTAGTCACACCCCCTTCGTTCATACGCGTGCCCCTCCCTCACTTAAGCCCAATTTCACATTCTGGGCTCCCACATGCGAACTGGGTTTCCTTTTTACACCCCCTATTAATTATACAACCCCTGCGACTAATAAAACCCCAATTTACAATTTTCACCCCCTGTTTTTCTTTTTAATTCTTTTCTAACCCAAACGTAAATAATTTTTCTCTAAAAATAAACGGCTGAGTCGGTTGTACAACCGGGTTAGTCAATATTTTAGGGCCAATGAGCTGTACTGTAACACCCTAAATAATTAATTAAGTAATTGATTAAATAGTTTAAGTGTTGCACTATTTTAATTATATTATTATTAAGTATAATATAGTGTCTTATATTTAGTATTTTATTTTAATAGAAGGGAGTGGTATTGGGAATACCGGAGCTGCTATTATTGGCCCAGGAGCCCAAGCCCAATGACTTAGGCTCCTAGGGATTGTGCAATTCGTACAAAAGAAAGAAAGGAAGAAAGAAACGAAAGATAGGAGAGAAAGAAAGAGAGAAATCGGCGCAACCTAGAGGAAAAGGGAGAAGAGTGGATCGCACCAAGCAAGGAAGGGAGAAGAAGGCTCTAGTTGCTGTGGTTCTTGCACGTGACTCAGAGAGAAGGAAATTCTACAGTGTAATTTAAGGTAAGGGGGGTCTCACTCTATACTAGGGGATATAATAGGTTGTATAGGAGTCATAGAGTCCCTATTTGATGATAATTGATTGATTGATTGAATTGTGTTGGGTGAATTTGATAATTTGCATGCTAAAATCGATTTGGGGCTTTAATTTAGGGTTTTGTGTTATTGATTTTGCTTTGATTGATGATTGAGTGCTAATTTGTGAAATTGGGAGTGTTAGCATGATTATAACGTGTTTTAAGATTGTTGTTGACGAATGGGTTTGAGAGAAATTGGTTGAAAATCGTTGTAAGGGACTTTGGACACTCTAGGGCGCCAATGTGCTAGAGAAATGGCACCCTGAGTACTGTAGCAGGGAGTTTTTGGTGTTGTGTTGCTGTGCAGGGCGCCAATTTCCTAGAGAAATGGCGCCTGTGTCACTATAGCAGTGACTGTGTGTGTGTGTTTGCTGTCTGAGCGCCCGTTTGCTTGGAATATGGCGCCCTGTGCACTGTTCACGTGCACATATGGGGTGGTATAAGTGGAACTTAGAGTTCTGAGCATATTTTACCGTGCCATATTTTGCAGTTGCCTGCCCAAATTCAATTTTAAACCTTTTGGCTCGAGTAGTTTTAGTTTGGCATGTGTCATTTGAGAGATGTTCTGGTGGGCATGGCTGTGGCGCTACATGTGTGCGCCTAGGGGGTGTTTTGAGTGGAACTTAGAGTTCTGAGCATATTTTACATGCCATCTTTTGCGCTTTGCTCGCCCAAAACAATTTTAAACATTTTGGCTCGAGTAGTTTTCTTTTTGCATGTGTCAGATGTGTGCTATGTCTAGTGCGTGGCGCCAGACAGCGCTCGTGTTCTGAGATCTGTGTCTCGCTTTTATCTTAGTTTGTGTCTAAGACCGTGTTGCCTGTGGGGCGCCCAGTTGCTAGGAAAATGGCGCCCGGTGGGCATCGTATGTTGCCACGAGCGCCAAGTTGTTTGAGTTTTAGGCGCCTAGTCTTTGTGTTGCAGGTGGTGGCGCCAGAATGTGGGAAAAATGGCGCCTAGTGCTGCCTTGTTTCTAGGTGTGTGTTGTTTTGGTCCCTAGGTGACAGTTTGGTCCTAGGGGTGTGGTTTTGGTCCCTAGATGACAGTTGGTCCAAAAAGGTGTCAATTTGGTCCCTAGGTGTTGAATTGGTCCTAAAGGGTGTTTTAGGTCCGTGAGTGAGGTTTAATCCCCTAGTTGAGATTAGTCCTTGGGACTTGATTGTGTTGAGTAGAGACTGAGGTGATTGATGAGGCCATGGGGGCGTGAGCCATGAGGGCTAGAGCCATGGGGCTATAAAGCGAGATTAATAATGAGGTGAGAAATAATTGTGAGTTGTGATATTGTAAATGTGCTTGTGATGTGTTCATGGAGTCTCATGCATACATTCGGCTGCGGTCGCGACGTTTATAAATTAATTGTGAGGCCATGAGGGCCAGACCATGGGGGTCAGAGTCATGAGGGCTCAATTTGATGATGATACTGCCATGAGGGCAAATGGTACCACATGCATAATTACATTGCATACATTCTCATGAACGCATAAATGTTATTGAGTGATGATTGGTATGACTGGTTGTGATGTGAACTGTGACTGTATATATTGCTTATTATCACCTTTATTATATAGTTCGAGACTCACCCTTTCTGTTGTTGTTTACCACAGTAGTCCCAGTGAGGGCTTGCTACCTTCACTATTCCCAGAGTCGGTGCCGCTCGATCACGTGCCTGGGGGGATGGGGTTTAGACTTTTATTTGTTTGTTTTGCTCACTGTTGAGCCTTCATACTGTTATACTATGTATTGTTGAGACTTGAGGATTATTCTTTTGAGCTGTAGTTTTATTCCGCTGCATGATATGAGTTTATATCCCACGTTTTGTATGGTGTTATGTATTGATTCATATTTATGAGCTGAACCGACTGTTCGAGTGTTTTAAGAGATAAGTGTAGCATTCCATTTAATGAAAATGAATTTTTATGTGCTCTGATTTTGATTTAAATTCCCGGGTAGAATGGGGTGTTACATGTACAGTTCAGTAACCCCGAAAACTTAATAAATACGAACAAACTATTTTTCCCAAAAATAGGGGACTAAGTCTGGTTGTGCAATGGGTTAGTCGAAGATTCTAGAACTAATGAGTATGCATGCAGTTCAGAGTTCTAGAATACCTATTCTAAAATGGACCCACCTCACACCAAACCAATTTCTTTCAAAAACTCAAAAATTACTTTCAAAAAGCAGGGGACTAAGTCGGTTGTACAATCGGGTTAGTCAGTCCCAGAATCGATGGTCATGCAGTTCAAGGAATTCTAGGTCCCCTACACTAAAAAACACCAACCAACAAACCTTTTTCAAGAAGAACTACGTAGCTTTGATTCCTCCATTGCATCCGGAGGTACGTAGGAGCAAGAGTCCAGTCTTGTCAAGCACTAAAGATTAAAAAATTAATTAAGTCTTTTCCGCTGTAAATAAAAAGGGTAAATATTAATAAAGCGTAATTAATTAGACAAAGGATGTCGTGGGGTGCTAATACCTTTCCCACGCATAACGACTCCCGAACCTTAAACACGCCTTGTCCAAACCTAAAGGGATTTTCCAAATTTGCCCTTAAACTAAAATTTGGTGGCGGCTTCCTTTCGAACTTCGAAGAATCCTTTCCCGGATTTTTCGGTCGCTACACAAGTAAAAGTACAACAAACTAAAGAGTCTTTTCAGAATCGTCGGCCACTTCCACATGTGGAAAATCTTCATTAAGCACCTTGTCCATCTCTAAAGAGTCCAGGAACTTTCCGCATTTGTTGCATCGGCATCATTGGGAAGTTGTTGCGGTTGCTGGGTTGGAGGAGGTGCCACGATTTTCCCATCAACAACAAGGTTATCAGGATCAAAAGACCAAGGAGCCAGATCAGGAAATACACTTAAGCTTGCGCCAAGGCCATTTCAAAACTTCAGTCAAACTCTGCTACCACCTGAGATGCATATGTAGCCACCTGAGCCTTTGTTTCCTTCAATTCATTGCGAGCTGCAAGCAAGTTCTTCTTGGTCTCAACTAACTCCTCTTCAGCTACCTTTACATCACCCTTTAGCCTGTCGTTGGCGTCGGTCAAGATTTTAACCTTCAGTTCAAGTGATTGTTTGTTGGTCTGGTATTTCTTTAAGTCCTGCTCCAGAGTTTCTTTCTCACGTCGACAAGTCTCTAATTCTCCGTTTACAGTCTTCAACTAATGATTCTGATTGCTACCCTCGGCTATCATTTCTCCAAATGCAGTCTCAAAATGATTGGCAAGCATGGAAGTCCAAAGACTATAGGTCTTCATCACAACCAAACTCTAACGAGGACCCATCTTCGTTACCCGGTCTACATCACTGGAAATGAAATTTGATTCAAAACCTTGTTAAAGGGATACCAGACATCTCAAGCTGTCTTCACTGGACCGCTAGCTGTTCCATTTTTAATTTTCTTCACATCCAAGGAGCATCCTCTGTTACACCCACATCAGCTTGAACCCCAACTTCCACCGTTTTCCCAGCAGCAGAAGACCCTTGAGCATCGGTGGTGGACTTTGGTTTCTTGGTAGGAGGCAGCTGAGAGACTGATGAGAACTTGTCTTTCTTTTCTCAGGAGCTCCAGAACTCTTTCACCGGCATTCTTGGAGGGAGTTCCACTTCCCTTCTGTAACACCCCAATTCTACCCGGTAGTTTAATTCAAAAATCAGAGTAATAAAAATCATTTTCTCATTAAATGGAGTGTTACGC
Organism: Oxytropis ochrocephala; assembly: GCA_020916435.1. NCBI lineage: Eukaryota > Viridiplantae > Streptophyta > Magnoliopsida > Fabales > Fabaceae > Oxytropis > Oxytropis ochrocephala. The sequence goes on along the minus strand of CM037093.1, from coordinate 66,712,070 downwards.
TCCTCTCTTAAAAATACTCAAACAGTCGGTTCAGCTCAGAAATATGCATAGATACATAACACCATACAAAACGTGGGAGAAGATCTCATGTTACGCAGCGGAAAATAAAACTACATCTCAAAATAAGTGCTCAGCAATCTCAAATAGTACACAATACACATAAGGCTCAACTATGAGCAAAACAGATCAAACTATAATTTATGACCCAACCCCTTGGTGCTACGTATCAGAGCAGACCGACTCAGGGAATCGTGAAGGGAGCAAGCCTTCACTCATGACTACCTGTGGTAAACAACAACAGAAAGGGTGAGTCTCGAACTATATAATAAAAGTGATAATAGGCAATATATACAGTCACAATTCACTCATACCAATCATCACTCAATAACATTTATGCGTTCATGAGAATGTATGCAATGTAGTTATGCATGTGGTACCAGTTGCCCTCATGGCAGTATCATTCTCAAATTGAGTCCTCATGACTCTGGCCCTCATGGCCTGGCCCTCATGGCCTCACAATCAGTTTATAACGTCGCGACCGCAGCCGAATGTATGCATGAGACTCCATGAATACAACACAAGCACATTTACAATATCACTTCGTATATTATTTTCTCACCTCATATTTAATCTCGTTTATAGCCCTCATGGCTCTAGCCCTCATGGCTCATGCCCCCATAGCATCTTCAATCATCTCAGTTGCTAACTCAACATACTCAAGTCCCAAGGACATATTCACAATTGGAGGACTAATCTCACTTAGGGACCTAAACCACCATTTAGGACCAAAACAATCACCTAGGGACCACACTGTCCCCTAGGGACCAAAACAGCACTCACTTAGTCACCAGGTAGCACTAGGCGCCATTTTCCCCACATTCAGCGCGCTCGGTGCAATCTCGAAGACTAGGCGCCAGAAACTTCAAGAATCGGCGCCCCAGGCAACACAAACCACCACTGGCGCCACTTTTCTAGCAATCACGCGCCTGCAGGCAAAGATCCTAGACACAAACTCGAACACAAACTTCGGACACACGTGCGCCGCCTAGGCACCACTGGCAAGCGCCTTGCTTTAGCGCCACACTGACCCAAAGACACACAACACGTTTAAACAAAACCACTCGAGCCAAAATGCTTAAAATTGTTTTTGGGCGAGCAAATCGCAAAAGATGGCACTGGTAAAATATGCCTAGAACTCTAAGTTTCACTCAAACCACCCCTAGGCGCACACTTATGGCGCCACAACAATGCCCACCAAAGACACATGCAAGCAGAAAACTACTCGAGCCAAAATGTTTAAAAATGTTTTTGGGCGGTGTTATGGCCAAATATGGCACAATAAAATATGTTTGGAACTCTAAGTGTCACTTAACCCACCCCTAAAGCGCACACGTATAGCGCCACGTACTGCTCTCTAGGACATCTCCCAATGACACGTGAAAAACTAAAACTACTCGAGCCAAAATGTTTTAAATGAAGTTTGGGCAGTGAATACAAAATTTGGCTCGGTGAAATATGCACGTAACATCAAGTTCCACTCAAACACCTCTACATGTGCGTGAGCGAGGCACGGGCGCCACATTCCTAGCAAGTCGCGCGCCAGACAAAGAAACACACCCTCCCAAAGACTCAAGCGATTGCACTCGGCGCCATTTCCCAAAGAACTTGGCGCCTGTGCAAAGAACACTCGCACACATACACAATTCCAAAGACATGAACAAGAACCCGGTGCGCCAATTCCTCAAAGAAAGTGGCGCCCGAATAGCAACACAAAGACCATAGCCTCATCACATAAAGATTACGTGGCGCCAGAATCCTAGCCATTTGGCGCCCCATACACCAAAACTCCAAATTCTCAAATTCTTTCAATTCATGTCATCTCATATCACTCAAATACAAATTATCATCAAGTCAACACACTCAATTGCATACCATAACACTCAATCATGCGCAACACCAATCAAGAACATAAAACCCCCAATTTAAAACCCTAAATCGATTTCTAGCATGCAATTTCTCAAATTTAACACCACAATTCAATCAATCAATCAATTAACGTCAAATCAAGACTCTATGACTCCTATACAACCTATTATATCCTCTATTATAGAGTGAGACTCCCCTTACCTTATTTTACACCGTAGAGAAGCCCTTTCACAGAGTCACCTACAAAACCTCAGCAACTAGAACCTTCTTCTCCTTCTCCTTGCTTGATGCGAAGCTCTTCTCCCTTTTCCCTAGGGTTTGTGCGCCGTTCTCCCTTCTCTCTTCTCTCCTTTCTTTCATTTTCTTTCTTCCTTCTCACCAAAAATGAGAGCAAATGCCTAATTTGGCTATATATACATTGGGCCAAACGCACTTGGGCCCTTTTTACACCCCCTCTCCATTTCTTCCACCATCCCCTTCAATTAAAAATAAATTACTAAATTATAAGACACTATATTATAATCTAATATAATTAAAAACAGTGTAACACTTTAAATAATTTAATCAATTGCTTAATTAAATCATTTAGGGTGTTACACCTTCGAACCACTACCGCTGCTCCCAGTTTTTTTGGTGCGCGACATCGGGCAAGATATCCTCCTCCGCTTACTCCCGCTTGATCCTCCTTCTCTCTTCTACGCTGAGTGTTGACATTCTGAACAATCCTTCAACAACAAGGGCACAAATTAAAATAACGTACAAAAGTGGAAATTCATGATAAATGAAGGTGAGGTACAAAGGAGATTACTCAAGTATTCTATCAGCTTAGCCGGATCATCAACCCTGCCTATTATTTGCGATGACTGAGGATGATTGCCTGATTGAACATATGACCAAATCTGATCCACATCTGCTTGGTCATTGGGGGACAAGTCATACCTATCTACTGTAAAATTAGGCTGGGGATTTTGAGTCCAGTAAAGGGGGAAGTGTTCAATGCCATTTTCATCAACTAGCAGAAAGGGTTCACGAGGTCCGACCTCTAAACGAAAGAAACTATCTTTGAACAGTTTGTAGCTACTCTGATTTACTTTCATGAAGGGCCGACAGTTGTGATTCCCCAAAGATACCCAACGGGGAGGATTTTTCACTGAAGACCGAACAAAGTGAAGTAGTTTTTCTACGGTTACTGAGATACTGAGACCTTCGAACATAATCTCAAATGCGCGCATATAGGCCCAACCATTGGGAAGTTGAGAAGGTGCCACGTTCAACAGCCTAAGCACAGTTTGGTAGTAGGTAAAAAAGGGAACCCTAACGCCTAAGTTCTCAAATAAGGTGGTGTACATATAGGTAAAGGGTGTACCCTCAGGTTCAGGACAATCGCACACTGCATCATCAGGCTCTACTGGGCTTGCCACGGCGGCGCCCTCATCTACCGGGTGACAAAGTATCTTTCGGATACAGGCCAGGGATTCTTCGGTCGTTAGTATGGAATGGGAATCTAGAACATCTAAGTCAATGCTTTCCCTACCCCCTTCAGAATGTTCCTTAGAATAATCATTGTTTTTTTCAGCCATAGGATTACGAGAGCAAGGAAACTTTGACCCTGTTGAATGAGAGGGTTCACTATCAGAGTTAAACAAGGAGTTGATATTGCGCAAAACTTGTCTGGTACTTTCTAAACGGCAGTGAGAGCATCGCCCATTGATACAAGAAGGGTTACTACACCTAAAACTAAAGGTAACCTCTTCTTCACTCTCACTACTTATGCGTACCTGAAATGTAGCACGAATAGTGATGCTTGAGATAGAGAAACTGGTGCATATCACCAACAGAAGCAACTGGAAAATAAAGAAATGCAAATCGCAGAAATGAAACGTTGTGAGAGGAAGAGGAGCAAAAAGAGAGAAATGAAGCAACAATTCAATTTTCGAAATATACTTAACCAACAAACGGTCAAGATTATCTAGATCGATGGCTACAACTTGATTACACATTAACTGAGGAGATATAAAGCTGTTCGTATTCAACGGCTACAATGACATCACGTGTCAATCATCAAGCGCGGTAGTTAACAATTTCACAATTCCCAAATATTTCCATTATTAACAGTCAATCATAAATCACGTCAACAGACACGTGTCATTACATCAACAGTGACGTTTAACCCTCGGTTCGAAAGTGGCCTCAATAAGGGAACATGGTAAAGCATTTATCGGTGAAGGATTGAGCCAGTAAAGTCGTTGTATGAAAAGTTGAACGACAAATTCCCATTATGTTATTCAACTCATACATTTACATTATTTTACATACATTGAGACTAATACATGGGACATTTAAATCATACAATATGTGGTCGGTTTCAAACTGATCCTTCCAAAGCTATTACTTCGCAGTTTGCAGGTTTTTCCCTTGAATTCATTCCCACTTCGTCCGGATCTACTCCCACGACGTCAGCAACAATCTTCGGTCAGCAAGGCTGGGGAAACCATCTAGAAGAAGAAGCAGACCCTCCAGAAGAAGAAGCGGCAATAAACCATTTCCTCCCAGTGCTGGAAATCTCTCCAAAGCTACCTGCAAAGCAAACTGGGAGACAATGGAAAGTTCGGCAGTGGCCTGGAAAGCACAACTAGTGGAAGATTGACCTCTGATCGTACCAGACCAATAAAAGTGTAGTACTGATGTAGTCTTCCAGCTCGATCGCTGCTTGCACCGTAAGTCCTTGAATCTTGGCCGCACGCGGGTGGTACCTGCAAAGACACTCTGACGCTCTATTCAACGGTGTTCGACAGGCAGGTCACAAGGTAGAAATGACGCACCTAATTCTCGGGATTCGTGCCGCATTTATAGCTACAATATTGGGCCATATTGGGCCTATTGGACTGCATTAGGCTTCGAGCCCACTCCAGAACAGTTGCCCCCCAAGCCTGGGTCGCCAGCGGGCGTGCTAAGGCTTGATTTGTTGGCCTCAAATAATGCCATTAGCGGCCGGGTCGCCTTGTGCACTAGATCACGATCTCTTGGGGTGTGCGGTCGCTGCCACACCAAGTCGCGGTCTGTTTGTAGTCCAGGCACTAGGTCGCTCGGGACCGAAACCTATCCTGGGGTCGCTGCCCTCTGTGTGGTTGCTATCACCATTTTCGAAGTGATTCTGTCATAAATGCTGAAACGACAGGTGACTTGATGTTTACGTTTTTCGAGGCAACACTTGGAGTACTCAAGGCGTGTCTGTTCGCCTATTTCATACTAAGTAATGATGGCAGGTGGAGAATTGCGCCTCTTCGTTTCGGGCCCAAAGTGACTGCTTACCCACTATATAAGGGTGGTGAGAGATAGCCTCATTCACACTTCTCTTCGAAATCTCCATCTCTCTCGCTGGCTCGCTGCTTTCCATTGCTCGCTCGCTCTAAGTCTGGCCCGCTCGTGTCCTTCGTGCGGATTCGTCCTTTGACCCTTCAGGTAAATTCGACCGCCCTTTCTATTTTCTTTATTTCTTTTAAGTTTCACCTAGTGGAGGGGGTGTCAGGTCTGGGGACGACCAAGTCGCCCCCTTCCATCGTGTGTGCTCGACCTTGACCGCTTCCCCCTCTACAGGTTTATTTTGGCGCGGACGAAACATACCCGCCGCATCTCTGGTAGCCCAGCTGTTTCAACGAGGAGTCTTCGACTTCCAACGAGGAGTCTTCTAAATCCACTGCAAGCATAGACTGGACATCTTCTAGTAGTTCGGAGCGGCCAGTCCAGAATCAAAGGGGGGAAACCTCTCGCGCGCATTCGGATGAACTGGTCGTCGAAGGTCTAGTCGATGCCACTGGCGACACCCAAATGAGTGATGGTCGAGTCGTTGAGGAGCGTGATCAGACTGTAGCAGAGGAAAGTCTTGAAGCATAGACTGTTGTGTTTGAGCGCATGGGCATTGTCCCGCCTTTCACTCGATTTCAGAGAAAAGTCTTGAGGTATATTAAGGTCGCACCCTCCCAACTGAACCCAAATGCCTGGGCGTTCCTTCAAGGTTATGAAGATGTCCTGACATTATTGGGGCGGCCTGTACCCATTAAACTATTCTTCACCTTATTCGAGATGAGTTACCTGTACGAGACAGGATCGAAGGGCACTCGCAAAGAAGCGGTTTCTTTCAAGAACCGTACTAAGTACAATTTCTTCAAGCCTTACATGGAGTCTTTGCCAAGTGGGTGGAAAAAAGATTTCTTTTGGGTCGTCCCCTACACAAATGAGGCGCTTCGAGGGGTGGCCCAATTGACAGAGGACAATAGCGCAGGGACGCCTCTTTTTCCGACCTTATGGTCTTATGAGCATTTTCTAAAGAAGCTTGGTGTGTATGTGGTGCATGGAAATCACATACACTTGTGTGCAAGTATACACTGTCCAAAAACAAGTAGTAAAAAGATCGAACCCACAGAGATTGAAAAACTCACTTTTAAAATCAATATAAAGTAATAAAGTGTAAAGTAACTAAGTAACAAAATAATTTTGGATTTTGTTTGATGATCACAACTAAGTTAGAAAGCAAAGTAAAAAATGTTGATAGTGTAAAAGAGAAAAGCTAGTTGGAATGTCTTCATCAAGTAATTTACTTATAAGTGTATGATGCAAGATGTGATGCAAATTGCGAATCTTTGTTGCATTAGCTATGTGCCTTTCGGTCACTTTCTTCAGAGTATCATTACAAGCTCTTATGATCCTTGCTTCTTTGCAGTAAAGAAAGGGGTGTTAGTGCCTTTCTCGCCTCCTTGTCAATTATCCAATTTGCTAAATAAATTCACTCTTGTATTTTAAGTACGCACAATTATCCTATGGACTATACTATCCTATGTCTAGGACTTAGCATGATTTTCACAAAGTTTTCTTTATGTAAAACACTCACCCATATTAGTTCTTGAGTTCTTAATTGTAAGTCATTTCTGGTCATTTACAATTCTTACTTATTCTAAGTGATCAAGTTCAAAATAAGTAATGAAAATATTATCAAGCAAGAACTAAACTACAAACATACATACATGCAACATACTTACTTAAAAACTCATTAAATGATTAGAACATTCCAACTAAGAAAGGTTTAGCTGACAAGAGACATTGTGTAACACCCCATTTCTACCCGGTAATTTAAATCAAAAATCAGAGTGTACAAAAATCTTTTCTGATCATTTTCTAGTTTAGTGTGTTATAAAATAGTGGATCTGGTGACTATGGGATTACTCAGTAATCGATACTACTTGCAATGCATTGGCCATTTTTGCAAGGCTCTCGATGATGCCCTCGTAAATACACCAAATAAAGAAATTCTAGCCTTAGTGGCGAACCACAGTTTAGCCATAGTCATTCAACGCACACTAATAGTATAACATAAAGTAATACTCAATGAAATGGAGCGTCACAACTCTTTCTCTTAAACCAAAACCAAATACGTAAAACGTAAGATAACTCATAGAAATATAGTTTCACATAATGCAATGAAAACAATCATTATCTCAACAAAGATAATCCAAAGAATATCAAAACAAATACATAAAGGCTCAACAAGGAGCAAAGCAGCGACAACAATCTAAACCCCACCCCTAGGTGCTACGTGTCGAGCGGACCGACTCGGGAGTAGTGAAGGTGGAAAGCCCTCACTCCTGACTACCTGTGGTAAATAACAACAGAAAGGGGTGAGTCTCGAACTATATAATAAAGGTGATAATAAGCAATATATAAGCATAGTGTACAGCACTCAAACACACCAATCATTAATCAATAATATTCATGCACTAATGAGAATGTATGCAATGTCATCATGCATGTGGTACCATTGGCCCACCGCGCCTCGAGCTTCACAATCACTTTATAAGGCCCCCGCGCCTCCTCAGCTTCACAATCATTTTATAAGGCCCCGGGCCGCCTCAAAGCTTCACACATCATATTATAAACTCTACGATCGCAGCCGAATGTATGCATGAGACTCCATGTACATCACAAACATCATTTCAAACAATTCAATACACCCGCACTCTTACCTCGGTGCCCATCTCATTTTATTGCCCTCCCGGCTTGGCCCACCGCCCATGCCCCCATGGCATGCTCAATCACCTTATTATAAACCCTCCACACCATTATGTCCCACCTGACTATTCTCCTCTAGGGCACTCAACCTTACTCGGGGACCTAAACCACCACTTAGGACCAAAACAATCATCTAGGGACCAAACTCATCACCTAGGGACCAAAACAAAGACTCCTCTTAGGCACTTGGCGGCACTGGCGCCATTTTCCCCACATTCGCGCGCCCGGTGCAACACAAAGACTAGCGCCGTAAACTCAAAGATTTTGGCGCCCCACGTGGCAACACGACCCACTGGGCGCCACTTTCCTAGTCATCTGCGCCACGGGCAACACAGACCTGACACAAACTCGCATACGCTTTGATACACAAACTAAGACACAGCAAAGACAGGTTGGCGCCCCCTGACCAGCTCACCCAACACCTTCAAACCAAAAACCACCCGAGCCAAAATGTTTAAAAATGAATTTGGGCGAGTAAACACAAAATTTGGCACAATGAAATATGCCTAGAAAAGTAAGTTTCACTCCCTGGCTCCAAAACACACCCAAAACGAGCCTCTACCGGGACATTTTCAAAAATACACTTGCAATCGAAAAACCACTCGAGCCAAAATGTTTAAAATTGAAAGTTGCGGTGTGAATACAAAAGTTGGCACGAGAAAATGTTCCCGTAAATGCAAGTTTCACTCCCGGGCTCCAAAATACCCACATTCTCGCGCCCAGACAAAGAACTCACTCACCCGACATCTTCAAGGTGACACAGCGCCATTCTCGACACACCACAGGGCAGCATTTGGCGCCCACATCGCACACACGCACTCCGACACACAAGCATTGCAGTGGCGCCATTTTCCCAAAGAATTTGGCGCCCGGCGTAACAACCCTGCACAAAACATATTCCAGCACATGAACAGTGCACAGGGCGCCATTTTCCCAGCAATGTGGCGCCCTGGCAGTAGCATTCCTGCACAAACTCTAAACTTAGCGATGAATCGATTACACGTGGCGCGCAATCCTAGCATCTTGGCGCCCCAAACCCCAAAACCCCAATTTTTCCAAAATCTTCCAAACCAATTCACCCAATAATCCTTCTAACACTCCTAATTGCATAATCAAACAACCAATTGCATACTCAAATCATCAATTAACATCAAAATCACCAATTCATATATTACAAAACCCTAACTCACGCCTAAATCAATTTTTACCAACAATTTCATCAAATTCAAGAAACCAATCAACATGTGATCATCAAATAACATCAAAACAAATTTCTATGACACATATAATACCCATTATCTCCTCTATTATAGAGTGAGACTCCCTTACCTCAAAATAACCGTAGAAGAAGAAACTGAGTCAGTCACGAACAAAACCACCGCAACAATCCAAGCTTGAAGCCACGAAATTGCTCTTCTCCTCCTCTTCTCCTAGGGTTTGCGCTGTAGTGAGCTCTCTCTTTCTCTCTCTCCTTCGCAACTTTCTTTCTTTCTTTCACAAATGAAAGAAAATTCCACTTTGGGTATATGTATATTGGGCCAAGTGCACCTTGGGCCCTTTTTACACCCCCGCCCATTTCTTCCACCACTCCCTTCAATTAAAATAAAATACTAAATTATAAACACCATATTATAATTTAATATAATTAAAAATTAGTGCAACACCTAAACAATTTAATCAATTTCTTAATTAAATTATTTGGGGTGTTACAACTCTCCCCACTTAGAGATTTCGTCCTCGAAATTGCACTGAGTCAAATAACTCGGATAGGACTCCCGCGTCTTGCTTTCCAACTCCCAAGTCATACTCTCACCAAGCGGCTCCCAACCACACTACCTTTGACCAAGGCAATGTCTTTCCTCTCAACACCTTCACTTCTCTATCCTCAATCCTCACCGGCATAGTCTCCACAAAGGAGGTTCTCACGCACTTCTACATCATCCATGTGAATCACATGAGACGGTGCGGAATATACTTCCGGGCGTGACACGTGGAAGACATCGTGCAAGTTCGAAGATTGGGTGGCAAGGCCACCCTATAAGCAACCTTTCCAACCTACTCGGTGATTTGGTGCGGTCCAATAAACCTTGGAGTTAACTTCTTTGCCTTGAGCACGCCCAACACCACCATAGGCGTGACCCTCAAGAACACATGCTCACCACACTGAAACTCCAAGTCCTTCCTCCTCTTATCATGATAACTTTTCTCGCCGACTCGAGACTCTTTCATCTTCTCTCGATCATTTTCACCTTCTCGGTAGTCTCCTAACCAACTCGGTCCAAGGACAACACTCTCCCCGGACTCATGCCAACACAAAGGAGTTCGCACTCTCGCCCATCTGAGGCCTCAAAAGGAGCCATCCCGATGCTCGAATGATAGCCGTTATTATAGTGAACTCAATCGCTGGAAGATGCGTATCCCACGCACCTCCTCGCTCCAACACACAAGCTCTCAAAAGATCCTCCAAAGACCGGATGGTTCTCTCTCAATCTCGACCATCACCGAGGATGGTAAGTCAACTCAACCTCGGTTTGGACCCCAAAGCCTCCCGCAAGCTTCCCCAAAACTCGATGTAAACCGCGGGTCTCTATCCGACACAATACTCTTCTAACCCCGTGAAGCTTCACAATTACACGAATGTAAATCCTAGCCAACTTTGGCACAGAAAGGTGATGTTGATAGGAATAAAGTGAGCGGACTTGGTCAACCTATCTACAATCACCCAAATAGTGTCGTGACCTCTCTCACGGTGTTTGGCAACCCAGTCCACAAAGTCCATGGAAATGTTTGTCCCACTTCCATTCCTAAATCTCCAAAGGTTGCATCAACCCCGCAGCTTCGGTGCTCAATCTTTGACTTCCGCAAGTCAAACATGCATATACAAATCACATGCAACATCTCTCTTCATACTGTGCCACCAAAATAGTTTCTTGGATCATGGTACATCTTAGTGGCACTGGATGAATGCTCAACTTACTCCTATGACTCTCCTCAAGTATCATCTTCTTCAACTCAAAGATCATCCGGAACACAGTTACGTCACCCCAACCTCAACACACCACGGGAATCTAACTCAGTAATCCCCATCGCCAGCTTTGCTCACCAAAGACCACCAAATCTACCAACTTCACATCTAACTTCCGGGCGTCTCGATACTAACTAAGAAGTCGCTCCCAATTCTCAATATCCCCAACTGACACTGCGGGTGTCACCTCACAAACTAAACTCAAGTCACTGAATCGCTCAATCAATTCCAATTCCTCACCATCATCGGGCCGACATATGCAAAGTCTTCCGACTCAAAGCATCGACCACGACATTAGCTTTGCCGGTGATAGTTCAAGCCGAAATCATAGTCCTTCAACAAATAACTACCCGCCTCTGTCTCATATTCAGCTCCTTCTGGTCAAACAAGTACTTCAGACTCTTGTGATCACTGAACACTTCGAATCTAGTACCATAGAGATAGTGTCTCCAAATTTTCAACACAAACACAATCGCAGCCAACTCTAAGTCATGGGTAGGATAGTTCTTCTCATGGGTCCTCAACTGTCGGGACGCATAAGCAACCACCTTCCCATCCTGCATCAAAACACCTCCCAAACCCATCTTGGAAGCATCACAGTACACAACAAATGGTTGCTCTGGCACAGGCAACACTAACACTGGAGACGTGGTCAACCTCCTCTTTAGCTCTTGGAAGCTCTCTTCACACTTTGCATCCCACACAAATGCCTTCCCCTTACAGGTCAATCGAGTCAATGGAAGGGCTAGCTTAGAGAACCCTTCAATGAACCTCCTGTAATAACCAGCCAACCCCAAGAAACTCCTGATCTCAGTCGCAGACTTTGGGCTCTCCCACTGTAACACTGCATCAACCTTGGCTGGATCCACAGCTATACCATCACCAGAGATAATATGACCCAAGAAGCTCACCTCATGCAACCAGAACTCACACTTCGACAACTTGGCATACAACTTCCTCTCTTTCAAGACCTCTAGCACCAACCTCAAGTGCTCTGCATGCTCTTCCTCAGATTTTGAGTACACCAAAATATCATCAATGAAGACCACCACAAACCGATCCAGATAGCTATGGAAAATTCGGTTCATGTACTCCATAAACACCCCTGGTGCATTTGTGACACCAAACGGCATTACAGAGTACTCATAATGCCCATACCTTGTTCTGAATGCTGTCTTCTGGATATCCTCATCCTTCACCTTAATCTGGTGATACCCGGACCTCAAGTCAATCTTGCTAAACACTTTAGCACCCACCAGCTGATCCATTAGATCATCTATCCTCGGGAGAGGATACTTATTCTTGATAGTCACTTTATTCAACTGCTCTCAGTAATCCACGCATGCAGACGCATACTCCCATCCTTCTTCTTTACCAACAAAATCGGGCTCCCCATGGCGATACACTAGGCCTCACAAACTTCTTCTCAAGAAGCTCCTCTAATCGCTTCTTCAATTCACCAACTCGGCCGACATCCCAGACGCAGTGCCATAGACACGTGCCTAGTACTGTGCACAAGCTCAATCCCGAACTCCACTTCCCTCTGGGGCACACTAGGAATCTCATCCGAAACACTTCAGGGGAACTCACACCCACACAGTAACCCATCAATCACGGCTCTGTTCTCGTGAGACATGGACGCAATCAAAGCAAACAACCGACCACCCTCTTTCATTACCTGCGCAATTGCTCGTGACAAAGAGAGCGTACTCTTCCTCTTCGTGAAGGAGAAAACTAATAGACTTATCGTAGCAGTTGATGTGCACGTGGTTATCTACTAACCACCATGCCTAATCACATCTAACCCACCCAAAGGCAAACAAATCGATCATCGGCGAGAAAATCTCTCAAAGACCGACAGAGGACACCTAGCACACATCGTAGAAGTAGTTCTGGGACCGCCATAGCCGAGTGTCGATAACCATCCCTCTCTCATAGTAGACATTACTAAATTTAACTTTTCAAAGACAAACAGATGCAATAAAAGAGTGCGTAGCACCCGTGTCAACAATAGCAACTAAAGGAGTACCGAGAGATGAAACATGTACCTCGGATATCATTAGGTCCTCCAGAACACGCCAATGCAAACACCCTCCCAGTAGATCTTTCCTTCTTAGGCTTGGGACACTTGAAGCTAATGTGACCAGCTTCACCACAGTTGAAACATACAGGTTCCTTGCGATCACACCCAGATGCCATGTGACCACTCTTTCCACACCTAAAACATCTCTGCACTTCCATCTTACAGTCAAAACTCTTGTGACTGGCTTGTCACACTTGAAACACACAATGTCGGATGGGGCGTCTCCCACTTGGCCTCTTGCCCTCATGGTGCCTCCTACCCTCAAGCAGACTGTTTCCACCATTGTACCATTACCACCGAATACCTTTGCTTCCCTTTGTCGTGAGACTTCTCATAAGGCTTACCTCCGTGGTGAAATTTCCCCTCTGGTCTCTCATGACCACTAGAGCGGGCATTCTTGTCTTCTTCATATATCCTGCAAAGAATCTACCGGATCGTAAAATACTCTAATTTTCTGATACCCCACACCGCTTGATATCCGCTCTCGACCATTCTCAAACTTAATGCATTTTGAGAATTCAGCCCCACTTTCAACATAGTGGGGATAGAACTTGGCCAACTTCGGTGAACTTGGCGGATATTCAAGATAATATCATACTCCTCGCCTCGGTTCAAGAAATTCCACTCTTTCTTACTCTCACGTCCTCCGGAAATACTTTCTCAAGAATTCCCTTCTGAACCACGGCCCAAGTGATCTCTTCCCGCAAAGACTCCAATCTCTCACACTGGTCTCAGCCACGGTCATCGCCCTCTTCAGATAATGTATGAGTACCGTGCGACTTTCTCGCCATCTCATGCGTGCACCAATCACCACAAGATCCTCTCAATCTCCTTCACCAAAGTCAAGGCACCATCCGGTTGTACCTCCCTCGAAGGTAGGGGTTCTCTCTGAACGCCGCTTGCGGTCATGGTCTCATTATTCTCGTTGGTACCCACGATCTGCGCTTATAGCTTTGCAAGGCCTCAAGAAGAAGCGATGACGATCCTTCTCGCCATATCAACCTAACACTGCAAAGATAAACAACCAGCTCGTAATTACTTTAAGACACCTAGTTGTCATACACACTATGATGATCGACACACTTGGCCGAGACAGACCGAACTTTTGCTCGATACCACTAATGTAACACCCCATTTCTACCCTGTAATTTAAATCAAAAATCGAGTGTACAAAAATCTTTTCTCGATCATTTTCTAGTTTAGTGTGTTATAAAATAGTGGACTGGTGACTATGGGATTACTCGGTAATCGATACTACTTGCAACAGCATTGGCCATTTTTGCAAGGCTCTCGATGCCCTCGTAAATACACCAAATAAAGAAATTCTAGCCTTAGTGGCGAACCACGCTTTAGCCATAGTCATTCAAAGACACTAATAGTATAACATAAAGTAATACTCAATGAAATGGAGCGTCACAACTCTTTCTCTTAAACCAAAACCAAATACGTAACACGGAAAGATAACTCATAGAAATATAGTTTCACATAATGCAATGAAAACAATCATTATCTCAACAAAGATAATCCAAAGAATATCAAAACAAATACATAAAGGCTCAACAAGGAGCAAAACAGCGACAACGGTCTAAAACCCCGACCCACTAGGTGCTACGTATCGAGCGGGCAGGACTCGGGAGTAGTGAAGGTGGAAATCCTCACTCCCGACTACCCGTGGTAAATAACAACAGAAAAGGGGTGAGTCTCGAACTATATAATAAAGGTGATAATAAGCAATATATAAGCATAGTGTACAGCACTCAAACACACCAATCATTAATCAATAATATTCATGCACTAATGAGAATGTATGCAATGTCATCATGCATGTGGTACCATTGGCCCACCGGCCGCCCTCAGGCTTCACAATCACTTTATAAGGCCCCCCGCCGCCTCGAGCTTCACAATCATTTTATAAGGCCCCGGCCGCCTCAAACTTCACACATCATATTATAAACTCTACGATCGCAGCCAATGTATGCATGAGACTCCATGTACATCACAAACATCATTTCAAACAATTCAATACACCTGTTACTCTTACCTCGGTGCCCGTCTCATTTTATTGCCCTCCCGGCTTGGCTCCACCGCCCATGCCCCATGGCATGCTCAATCACCTTATTATAAACCCTCCACACCATTATGTCCCACCTGGACTATTCTCCTCTAGGGCACTCAACCTTACTCGTGGACCTAAACCACCACTTAGGACCAAAACAATCATCTAGGGACCAAATCATCACCTAGGGACCAAAAACAAACCCTCTTAGGCACTTGGCGGCACTGTGCGCCATTTTCCCCACATTCTCGCGCCCGGTGCAACACAAAGACTAGGCGCCGAAACTCAAAGATTTTGGCGCCCCACAGCAACACGTACCCACTGGGCGCCACTTTCTGCTGTCTGCGCCCTCGGGCAACACAGCACCTAGACACAAACTCGAACATACGCTGACACACAAACTAAGACACAGAGCGGCCTGATTGGCGCCCCCTGTGACCAGCTCACCCAACACCTTCAAACCAAAACCACCCGAGCCAAAATGTTTAAAAATGAATTTGGGCGAGTAAACACAAAATTTGGCACAGATGAAATATGCCTAGAAAAGTAAGTTTCACTCCCGGGCTCCAAAACACACCCAAAACGAGCCCTACCGGGACATTTTCAAAAATACACTTGCAATCGAAAAACCACTGAGCCAAAATGTTTAAAATTGAAAGTTGGCGGTGAATACAAAAGTTGGCACGAGAAAATGTTCCCAGAAATGCAAGTTTCACTCCCGGCTCCAAAATACCCACATTCTCGCGCCAGACAAAGCTCACTCACTCACCCAGCATCAAGCATACGGTGACACGGCGCCATTCTGGACACCACAGGCGGCATTTGGCGCCCACATCGCACACACGCACTCCAACACACAAAGCGATTGCACGCAGGCGCCATTTTCCCGGCAGAATTTGGCGCCTGGCGGAACAACCTCACCGACAAAACATATTCCAAAGACATGAACGATTACATGTGGCGCCATTTTCCCAAAGATGTGGCGCCGGCAGAGCATTCTGCGCACAAACTCTAAACTTAGCGATGGAACGCATACGTGGCGCGAGAATCCTAGCATCTTGGCGCCCCAAACCCCAAAACCCCAATTTTTCCAAAATCTTCCAAACCAATTCACCCAATAATCCTTCTAACACTCCTAATTGCATAATCAAACAACCAATTGCATACTCAAATCATCAATTAACATCAAAATCACCAATTCATATATTACAAAACCCTAACTCACGCCTAAATCAATTTTTACCAACAATTTCATCAAATTCAAGAAACCAATCAACATGTGATCATCAAATAACATCAAAACAGCCCCTATGACACATATAATACCCATTATCTCCTCTATTATAGAGTGAGACTCCCTTACCTCAAAATAACCGTAGAGAAGAACCTAACTGAGTCACGAACAAAACCACCGCAACAATCCAAGCTTGAAGCCACGAAATTGCTCTTCTCCTCCTCTTCTCCTGTGGGTTTGCGTAGTGAGCTCTCTCTTTTCTCTCCTCTCCTTCGCAACTTTCTTTCTTTCTTTCACAAATGAAAGAAAATTCCACTTTTGGGTATATGTATATTGGGCCAAGTGCACCTTGGGCCCTTTTTACACCCCTGGCCCATTTCTTCCACCACTCCCTTCAATTAAAATAAAATACTAAATTATAAACACCATATTATAATTTAATATAATTAAAAATTAGTGCAACACCTAAACAATTTAATCAATTTCTTAATTAAATTATTTGGGGTGTTACACATTGCAAGATATATATAAACTGAATAGACCATGTTAATATATATAGAAATCACAAAAGAGAAACAACAAGAGTAAAGTTACAAATGTTGAAAACCTTTGTATGAAATCTTCTAGCAATGCACTAGCATTACTCCTTAGCACTATACAAACACTATGAAAACGAGTTAAGGAGGATTTATGAATTCCTTCCTCTTCCTCTAAAAATATAAAAACTAACTATGTATATTGAAATTTTGATCTAACTTATGGATTGTGATATATTTCCAAATGAAGATGTGAGGTCCTTTTATAGCCTTCAAGTGAGGTGCTTCCTTCCTTCATGTTGAAGTCATCTTGAGTGGATCATAGCTGTAGTTGCTTTCAGAGAGGTTTATCCATGTTGAAATCTTTGACTAATCATACGGGCGGTTCATTGATGTGTGAACATGTGTCCCTATGTTGGTGACTCTTCAAAGCTATGCCTATAGCTATGTGTGAATGGTAGGCGCCTACTATACAAGGTTGGATGGCATCGAAAACCAAGCAGAGGTCATCAATTGCAAGGTGGATGCATATGAAACAGATCGCTTATTCACCAAGTAGTGCGATTTTGATGCGACATCGGTCAGCAGAGCATTGATGCGATTAGCATTGAGACCGCGACCGAACAAAACATCAAACATACCAAAATATATCCAAAATGGCCTAATAATAACTATAACCATTCAAATCACTCAAGTTATCATATATCACATAAAATACTATATAAACTCTTTATTATTACTTGAAAGAGAGCAAATACTAAGTTTAAACATATGAAATACTCTTTATTATCAGTATGCTTTCAAGGAGAAAGTGTTTGGCGACCTAGAGATTGGAACGATCCATAGACTGAGAAGAATTGCCTCCCGAGTTCCTGACGGTCGTATCAAAATTAAGAAGATAGTGGACGCCAGAGGCAGTCATGCCATTAAAGCCGCCCTTGGTGGGTGGCCGCTGAATTTTTCCTTTTTTATTTTCAAGTCATTTTCTCTTGTTTATTGATCTTATTTCTGTTTTCTTCTTTTTTTGTGCAGTTGCTATGGTGAGAGCTCAGAATTTCGACCTCTTCGCTCAATGGACGGCCGAGGATGGGGAAGACGCTCCCCCATGTGGGGTTCCCATTGTGAATGTTGTGGGAGATGTTACTCACACGGAGGTCGCTGCCGATGGGTCATAGGTCGACCATGACAACCAGGCGGCTTCTGCTGATCAAAACATTCCACAGAATAGTCCCCTTGCAGTCCTAGAGAGGATTGGCAAGAGGGGCCGCTCCATCGACGTCGATCCTTCTGAGAGGAAAAAGCACAAAAGCAGGAGCCATGGGCAGAGTTGGTCGCCAAGAATTGACTTACTTGGCTTGGGCGACCAAGGCTGTGCTCGTTTCAAAGAAGAGCCTTTCGAAGTAATGGATGACGCAATGAAGAGCTCTAACATACTGCTTTAACTTCCCCTTTAAGAAACATCAAGAAGAAGAGCCTAACCGGCTGGCAGGTAGGCGAATTGTCCATAAACTTTCCTATCTTGAAGACGACCTGTCGGATAAAAATTTTAGACTGAAGTCTGCCGTGTCTAAATTAACAGAGGTGAGGGAGGACCGAGATAGGCTGCTCAAGAGGTTGGATGAGCTCAAGAGGTTTGAAACTCAGTTGACGGCCGCTGTGGTCGCTCAAACTGGCACTGAGGCGACAAGAGATAGCGCACTGGCTGAGAAGGCTGCGGCCGAGGAAGAAATAGACCGTCTGAATAAGAAGAACAAAGAGCTTTTTGGTCAAGTCACCTCTCTGAAAGCCGACCTGGCTGCCGTTAAGCAGGAGAAGGGCAAGTATAAAGATCGCTTCAAAGAGGCTGTCGCCAAAGCTTTGGGGGTGGCCCAGTACCAGTTTGAGAATGCGATCAACCAAATCAAGTTCGTACATCCTGAACTGGTGATTGACGAGGCCGTGGTGAACAGCACCCACTGCGTGGTTGACCAAGAGATTGTTCGTCCCAGGAAGGTCGAGAAAGGGAAGGTCGTCCACGAACGGGCTGTCATGCACCGCTCACCTTTGTGCCCGCCTGCGAGCGGTGGATATTAAGGGCGCCCTGGCTACAACTTTGGCGTCCTATTTTTGTAATCCAAACACTTATGCTCTTTTGCTTGTGAATTCAAGTTAATCTTTCTAGCGCCTATATCTCGTTTGCATGTTCGTTTATCGTAAATTTGCACGCACGCGTTAAATAAGCGATCATTAATATTTGCTAGCCGCTATACTCAGCGGCCTTCGTTTTTCCATTCGATGGTTTTTATTGAATTTATAGGCCGCTACGCTAAGCGGCTTTCGTTATGCCATTCGATGGCACTCGTTAAGTTTATAGGCCTCAACGCTCAGCCTTCGTTTTGCCATTCGATGGCGCTCGTTTGTGCCATTCGATGGCACTCGTTAAGTTTATAGGTCGCTACGCTCAGCGGGTTTCGTTTTGCCATTCGATAGCACTCGTTTGGGCCATTCGATGGCACTCGTTAAGTTTATAGGCCGCTACGCTCAGCGGCTTTCGTTTTGCCACTTGATGGCACTCGATTCTGGCCGGTCGATGGCTTTCGGTCGCTCTGCTGTTGTTCGTATGGGGAGCGATCGGGCATACATTCTTGCATGAAAGGTAAAATACACATGACTTTTTAAGGTCGGGCCTCTGTAAAAAACCCCAGTGGGGAAAAAGAGTGCCCGCCTGACATTCATTTAATATCTGATCGTTCCTGACAACTTTAAGACATTAAACATAGTACTTCCTCAGTTTCTCAGCATTCCATGTTCTGGGTATGGTCGCCCCATTCATGGTTTCTAGTTCATAGGCCCCTTTGCCGATCTTGTTGACAACACGATACAGTCCTTCGCAGTAGGGGGCGAGTTTTCCTTGACGAGCGTTCTTGTTTCCTACATCTGCTCTCCTAAGAACAAGCTGGCCGACAGAGAACTCCCTTTTTTGGACGCGAGAGTTTTACCTTGCAGCGACCTTCTGCTTTATCAATTTCTCTCTAAGCGATGCTTGGGTGCGCAGCTTGTAACACCCCTTTTCTACCCTTAATTTACGCGTCATTATCAGAGTAATTTCTTTTCAAAAATACAAATTTATTCGATAGAAAAGAAGTGCCACGTCGTCATTTATAAAACTCCTCATGTCATAAAATTTAAACCTCAAAAATAATCTCGTCGCAGCGGAAATAACAATAGCTCACTAAACATCGCTCAAACACGTCTCACATCATTAACATAATCATAAAAGCAGCTTAATTAATAAACTAACAACTTCAACTACGCCCCTAGGTGCTACGGTATCGAGAGAAGCGACTCGACGGACACCCCAACAAACTAACAGAGAAAGCGTAAGACCTTCACTCGCGCGGTACTGCGGCGTTGCCACGATAGAGCAACATTCCAAGCAGAAATGGTGAGTCTTCAAACAGCATAAAGGCAAATATAATAGTCAATATATTAGAGGACAACATCTATAATTACCATAACACACCCAACGTCGCATTTCGACCATCACAGACAACACCGGCAAACAACATAGCAAACACACCAACAAGTAACTACATCACAAACATGCATGTGGTACCATCATCGTCGCTCATTTGTTGCCTGGTGGCATATCGTCGCTAGACCGCAGCCTTCCGTCGCTTAGACCGCAGCCTTTCGTCGCTTAGACCGCAGCCTCTTCATCGTCACTTGTCGTGCATATGAAATGCATGAGACTTCATGAACACACAACACACACTAGTTCCACACATCGTCACCGTCACTTACATCATCATAACATCGCTTATAACATTTTATAAGTAAACATATAACATTTTATCGTCGGTTATAACATCACCGTCGCTTTTGGCCATAACCGACCCATCACTATCATTATCTTCACTTTGGTCCTAATGACCCACTCATCAATTAGACAACACACACACACACTCACATCAACTTCACATCGTGCGTCACACAACACACTCACATCAACTTCACAAAGATCATTTACGACCAAGATACATATCAACATACAATTACCCTTTTTATATTCATGGGTTATAAAATAGTAAGACTAATTGACTATGGGATTACTCGGTAATAACGATACTACTTGCAACGACGTTGGCGCACTTGCAAGGCTCTCCGGTGATGCCCTTGTAAATACACGGTGAAAGAAATTACGGCCTTAGCGGTAAACCACGCTCTAGCCATAGTCAAATAGCACACTAGTAGTATAACGCTTGAGTCGAATCAAAATCCTATTCCACGAATCATTATCAATTCAAATCAATTTAGACATCACATTAGATTTTAGAAGACACCCTCATTCCATCTAGAAAAATACCCTATTTACATTTAGAAAACATCGCCTTTCGGTTTAGACAAACACCACATCTTACTCGAGGAAACATCGCATTTTAAGCTTAGGGAACACATATTCAAATTAAGATAAACCTCACCTTTTAATAGCGAAGACAGCACATTTTCCTTTTTATAAAACAGTAGCTCATATAACAATTAAAAACAGCAAGACAGCAACAATAAACGGTTTATTTTGCCTTAAAAGTAGAATATTCAGTTAGGCCTCTGAATAAGATTTCCAACGCATTTTAGAACACCTCAATCGGGTTCCCGGTTCAAAAGATATTCAATTTACAAAAACAGTGACAAAACAGTGAAAAACAGTGAAAAACAGGCACTGGCGCATGAAGCGCGAGTGAGGCGAGTGAGCGCCAATGGGCGGCTCACGCAGAATTTGGGCATTGCACTTGGCGTGTGAAGCGCCATGCAGCGCTAATGAGGCGCCAATCACCAACAACGATGTATTATGCACTTTTTGAAAAATTCACTTTTTCACTCAACTCTCACATTTTCAAATATTTTCCTCACATTATCGACATCAAACAAAGTTATTCATCAGTTCAATCATCAAACATCAACAATTCTTCAAACCATCATCAACATCTACTCCCTCATTCAATCACTCAAATCAAGGAAAACACCACAATCCCACAAGCAATCCATCGTACAACCCCACAGAACAATTTATTCGATTTATTCAATTCTTCACTATTCGATTCTATCATCAATTCATCACTCAATCATTCAACAACAATTATGCACACATCATCACCAACAACAAACATCACACTCATCTCAAATTCACAACAACAACAACAATTCAACAAAGATTCAAACACAATAACTAATACCCCTAGGCATCGTAGAACTACCCTCCCACATATCAATCATTATATGAACCTTTATAACGCGAGACTCCCCTTACCTTGAATACGTAAGCTCGGAGAAGATGAAGAAAAACACGTGCGGAACCACGACCAACACCACGAGCGATCTCCTCTTCTTCTTTCCCTCTTCTCCTTCTTCGCGCTTCTCCTTCCCTTTTCTTCTCACTCTCTCGCGATCTCCTTCTCTCTCTCTCTCTCTTTCTTTTCTCTTCTTTCTTGCGTTTTCTTTTCTGTTCCAGCGGCTATCCTATTCTTCTTAATTCAACTTTTCCCTTTTATTCTTATTAACCCTAGGCCCAAATGGCCTTTGGGCCTTATTACTTACACCCCCTCTAGTTTCTTCCACCACTCACAACCTAATTAACACACCACCTTAATTAATTAATTACCCTATTATTATTTTAATACAACCCACCATATACTACTTAATTAATTAATTAAATAAACACTTAAACTAATTTTTTTTTTTTGGGGCGTTACAACTCTCCCCTACTTAAATTATTTTCGTCCTCGAAAATTCTAGCTCACATGAACATGTCTATGCTCTAGCTACTCATATCCAAGGTTACACCTAACCTACCCAACGGCAACCAAACAAAATTCACATCAACGATCCTGGTCGAAAACCGACAGGGGACACCAACGGCAACCAAACAAAACTTCTTCTGTGATCGCCAGATACAGATATAGCATTTCCCCAGGCAGCGGCTTGGCCATGATGGGTGGATTGGTCAAAGCTTCTTTCAGGTCGTCCAATGCTCGCTGGCATTGATCAGTCCATTCGAAATCCACATCCTTCTTCAAGAGTTTGAATAGGGGGAGTGATTTGCAAGCCGACTTGGGTATGAACTTGGATAGGGTAGCATCCATGCCGTTCAATTGTTGGATCTCCTTCTTCGTAGTAGGTGGCCTCATGTCGGCGATCGCCTTACACTTATCTGGGTTTGCTTTGATTCCTCTTTCCGTCAGGTGGAAACCTAAGAATTTTCCAGCTCGCACCCCAAAGGTGCATTTCTCCAGGTTCAACCTGAGTGAATTCTTCCTGGCTTCTTCAAAAACTTCATTCAAGTCGTCAATATGGTGATCGTCAGACTTGCTCTTGATAATCATATCATCTAAGTAGACTCTAGTGTTCTTTAGGCCGAAGGGCATGACCTTGTAACAAAAATTGCCCCGGTCTGTCATGAAAGCCATTTTATGTCGATTTGGCGGGTACATGATTATTTGATTGAAGCCCGAATATGCGTCCAGGAAGGATAGTAGTTTATAGCCTGAGGCGCCATCGACCAGTTTGTCAATACTGGGCACAGGAAAGGCGTCATTGGGACACGCCTTATTCAAGTCGGTGTAATCGACACACATGCGCCATTTTCTGTTCTTCTTCTTGACTAGCACGACATTTGAAAGCCAAGTCATATATTTAATTTCTTCAACAAAGTTAGCTTTAATCAAGTCGTCCACTGCTTGGGACGCTCCCCTAGCATTCTCTTCGTTCTGAGCTCTCCTCCTCTGGGCGACCGGCCTAGCCGCCTTGTCGAGCGAGAGCGGATGACAAGCAATCTCTTTGGGGATTTCAAGCAAACAAATCAGCGTAGTCCCTTAGACAACTGATGAGTCCCTGCTTGACCTGTTCAGGCAGGCCACTGCCGATCTTGGCCGTTTTGGCTGGGTCATCCCCTAATTGGACATCGATCAATTGTCCATGGGGTTCTGGTCGTTTCAGTTTGTTTTTTAGCTCACGGGCTAAGTCATCATCACCGTCTTCTGGGTCGCAAATGATATGAACATGGTTATCCACTAACCAATCCATACCAAGGATGACATCCAATCCATCCAATGGCAGACAAATCAAATCAACAAGGAAATCTCTGCCGAAGACCGACAGAGGGCACTTTGCACACACAAGAGAGGTAGTCACCGAACCCTTAGCTGGAGTATCGATAACCATCTCCCTCACCAAAGAAGACAAGGCTAAACCCAAATTCTTAACACATACAGCAGAAATGAATGAATGCGTGGCACCGGTATCAACAATAGCAACCAAAGGAATACCATTAATAAAACACGTACCTCTTATCTCATTAACCACCTCGGATCCAGCGAGAGCAAACACCTTTCCAACACTCTTCTCTTTCTTCGGCTTAGAACACTTGGTGCTAATATGCCCCACCTCTCCACAGTTGAAGCAAACTACGCCCTTGAGCTCACAGTTAGCAGCCATGTGACCCTCCTTGCCACACCGGTAACACCTCCTCTCATCGACCTTGCACTCATATTGCTTGTGACCAGGCATCCCACACTTGAAACACACTACGCTAGTAGGAGCATCTCCCCCACTAGGCTTCTTTCCTGAACCAGCTTTCGACTTGGCCTTGCCACCAGAAACTTCATAGGGCTTCCCTCGATACTGCGAACTCCGCTTCTCTTTCCCAATCATATAAGCAGCGTTGCTATCCTCCTCAAAGATTCTTCAACTTTCAACCAACTCGGAGAACACCCTGATCCTTTGGTATCCAATTGTCTTCTTGATGTCAGGCCTCAAACCATTTTCAAACTTGATACACTTAGAGAACTCTGCAGCAGCCCCATTGTCGTGAGGGTAGAACTTCACCAACTCTACGAACTTCGCCGCATACTCGGCCACCGACTTGTTCCCCTGCTTCAATTCTAAAAACTCCATCTCTTTCTTACCCCTCATGAAGATATCCCACGTGATTTCTTCGCCAGCAGTCTCCAACCTTTGAAGAACCTCAAGCCACCAATCGTCGGCCTCCTCAGCTAACATGTGAGTACCATACCTCACCTTCTGAGCAGTCGTTGTAACACCCTAAATATTTTAATTAAGAAATTGATTAAATTGTTTAAGTGTTGCACTATTTTTAATTATATTAAATTAAAATATAGTGTTTATAATTTAGTATTTTAATGCATTAGAAGGAAGTGGTATTAGAAATACCGGAGCTGTTGTTTTGGGCCCAGGAGCCCAAGCCCAATGACTTAGGCTCCTAGGGTTAGTGCATTCGCACCAAAGGAGGAAAAGAAAGAAAGAAACAAAAGAAAGGGAGAAGAGAGAAAGGGAACGGCGCTAAGAGAGGAGGAGAAAGGGAGATTTTGATCGTGCCAAGCAAGGAGAGCTCATCTGTTGCTGTGGTTTTTGCACGTGACTCAAGGAAAAGGGATTTCTACGGTTAAAATAAGGTAAGGGGAGTCTCACTCTATAATAGAGGATATAATAGGTTGTATAGGAGTCATAGAGTCCCTAATTAGTGTTATTTGATTGATTGGTTGAATTGTGTGGATGAAATTGATGTTTTGCATGCTCAAATCGATTTAGGGCTCAAGTTAGGGTTTTCCATATGTAATTTTCGTGATTTGTGATGTGTTTAATGATTGAGCATGAATTTGATTGTTATAATATGAAATTGGGAGTATTAGAGTGGTTATGGAGTGATTTGAGTTGGGAGAAATTTGAGAATTTGGGAGTTTTGGGCTTGGGGCGCCAAATGGCTAGGATGCAGCGCGCACTGTGTCTTTATGTGATGAGCTATGGTCTTTGTGTTGCTATTCTGGGCGCCACTTTGCTGAGGAATTGGCGCCTGGGTTACTGTTCATGGGCTGAGTTGTGTGTTTTGTGCAGGGTGTCACTGCCTGGGCGCCAAGTTGCTGGGGAAATGGCGCCCAGTGCACTGTTTGAGTCTTTGGGAGGTGTGTTTCTTTGTCTGGCGCCGGTTTGCTAGGAATGTGGCGCCACGTACCTTTGTTCACGTGCACATAGGGTGTTTGAGTGGAACTTGATGTTCTGTGCATATTTCACCGAGCCAAATTTTGTATCCACCTACCCAACTTCATTTAAAACATTTTGGCTCGAGTGGTTTTTGTTTTTCATGTGTCATTTGAGAGATGTGCTAGAAGGCATTGATGTAGCGCTATAAGGGTGCGCTTAGGGGGTAGTTTGGGTGAAACTTAGAGTTCTAAGCATAATTCACCGTGTCATATTTTGTATTTACACGCCCAAAAACATTTTTAAACCTTTTTGGCTCAGTGGTTTTTACATTTTACAAGTCTTTGTGTGTCTTTGGAGTCGGGTCGTAGGGCGCGCCAGCAGTCTTGCCAGGTGCCTAGGCGGCGCACAATGTTCTGAGTTTGTGTCTGAGTTTGTGTCTGCGAGTTTGTGTCTCAGGGTGTCTTTGCTAGAGGCGCCAGTTGCTAGAAAATCTGGCGCCCGATGGTACGTGTTGCCACGAGGCGCCAGATTCTTGAGTTTACGCGCTAGTCTTTGTGTTGCACTGAGCGCGCGAATGTGGGGAAATGGCGCTAGTCTTTGCTGGTGACTAAGTGAGTCTTGTTTTGGTCCTGGGGACATTGTGGTCCCTAGGTGATTGTTTTGGTCCTAAATGGTGGTTTAGGTCCCCGAGTGAGATTAGTCCTCTAATTTTGAATAGTCCTTGGGACTTGAGTATAATGAGCTAGTAATTGAGATGATTGAGGATGCCATGGGGGCATGAGCCATGAGGGCTAGAGCCATGAGGGCTATAACCGAGATTAAATATGAGGTGAGAAAATAATATATAAATTGATATGGTGAATGTGCTTGTGTTGTGTTCATGGAGTCTCATGCATACATTCGGCTGCGGTATAAACTAATTGTGAGGCCGGAGGGCCAGGCTCGGGGGGGGCCAGATTCATGAGGACTCAATTTGATAATGAGACTGCCGGAGGGCAAATGGTACCACATGCATAACTACATTGCATACATTCACATGAACACATAAATATTATTGAGCGGTGATTGGTATGATTGACTGTGCTATGAACTGTGACTGTATATATATTGCCTATTATCACTTTTATTATATAGTTCGAGACTCACCCTTTCTGTTGTTGTTTACCACAGGTAGTCATGAGTGAGGGCTTGCTACCTTCACTACTCCCCAGTCGAGTGCGCTCTCGATCGTAGCACCTGGGGTTGGGGTTATGAACTTTAGTTTGTTTTGTTTTGCTCATTGTTGAGCTTATGAGTATTGTTTTGAGGCTACTGAGCTAACTGTTGAGATTATGATTTGTATTCCGCCGCATGATATGAGTTATCCCACGTTTTTGTTATGGTGTTATGTATTGATACCTTTTTATGAGCTGAACCGACTGTTTGAGTGTTTTAAAGAGAGGTGTGTAACGCTCCATTTAATGAAAATTGATTTTATTACTCTGATTTTTTGAATTACACTGCCGGGTAGAATTGGGGTGTTACATTAGTGGTATCAGAGCAGCAGACCTCTCTCAGTACGGTGTGGTTCGGGGACGGACCAAGTGGAAGCTGGTGGGCATGTGACATCCGGGGCTGACGAGGGCGGGGAGTGATCGCCTGTTCCCAAAAAGGTGGCGTGGCAAAGAGGGGCTCCTGGTAACTTCAAAGCGAAGGGGCGCGTGAATGAACCGAATCTTCCATAGCTACCTGGATCGGTTTGTGGTCGTTTTTATTGATGATATTCTGGTGTACTCAAAATCTTAGGGAGAGCATGCAGAGCACTTGAGGTTGGTGCTAGAGGTCTTGAAAGAGAAGAAGTTGTATGCCAAGTTGTCAAAGTGTGAGTTCTGGTTGCGTGAGGTGAGCTTCTTGGGTCACATTATTTCTGGTGATGGTATAGTTGTGGATCCAGCCAAGGTTGATGCAGTGTTGCAGTGGGAGAGCCCAATGTAACACCCTAAATGATTTAATTAAGCAATTGATTAAATTATTTAAATGTGTTACACTGTTTTAAATTATAATAGAATATAAAATAGTGCTTATAATTCAGTAAATTATTTTAATTGAAGGGGATGGTGGAAGAAATGGAGAAGGGGTGTAAAAAGGGCCCAAGGTGCGCTTGGCCCAATATACATATAGCCAAAAGTAGAATTTTTCTCATTTGGTGCAAAAGAAAGAAAGTTGCGAAGGAGAGAAGAGAAAGGAGAGGGAGAACTAGGCGCAAACCCTAGGAGAAGGGAAGAGAAGAAGAATTCGTGACTTGAAGGCTTGGATTATTTGCGATGGTTTTGTTCGTGACTCCATTTCGGATTCGTTTCTCACGGTGAATTTGAGGTAAGGGGAGTCTCACTCTATAATAGAGGAGATAATACGTTTTATGTAGGTCATAGGTTCCTATTTGATGTTATTTGATTATTGAATGAAGGATTGAATCATTGAATTTGATGAATTGTATGATGAAATCGAGTTAGGGTTTAGGTTAGGGTTTATAACATGAAATTTTGTGATTTGTGGTGTGTTTGATGATTGATCATGCAATTGATTGTTTGATTATGAAATTAGGAGTGTTAGAATGATTATTGAGTGAATTGATTTGGAAGAATTTGAGAAAATTGGGATTTTGGGGTTTGGGGCGCCAATGTGCTAGGATTCTGCATACATGCCTTTATTCATGTCTTTGGAGTGTGTTTAATGCGGTGTGTTACGCCAGGCGCCAAGTTCTTTGGAAAGTGGCGCCACATGTGCCTTTGTTTGCGTCTTTGGGTGGGTGTGTGTCGCCGATGTGCAGGGCGCGAAATCTTTGCCCAGGGTGCCCAGAGATGGCGCTGTGTCACCTTTATGCTTGATCTTTGTGTGTTTGTGTTCTTTGTCTGGGCGCCAGAATGTGGGTATTTTGGGGCCCGGGGAGTGAAAGTTATATTTCTGAACATATTTCCTCGTGCCAAATTTTGTATTCACTGCCCCAAATCCATTTTTAAGTGTTTTGGCTCGAGTAGTTTTCTGTTGCAGTGTCATTTTGAAAATGTCCGGTGGGTGAGGTTTTGTGTGTGTATGCGGGGTGGGTTTAGTGAAACTCACATTTACGAACATATTTTCTTGTGCCAAATTTTGTATTCACTGCCCAAATTTATTTTTAAGTGTTTTGGCTCAAGTGGTTTTCTGAGTCAGGTCTCATTTTGAAAATGTTCCGTGGGAGTGATTTTGTGTGTGTTTTGGGCCCGGAGTGAAACTTGTATTTACGGGCATAATTTACTGTGCCCAATTTTGTATTTACCTGCCCAAAAACATTTTTAAACATTTTGGCTCGGGTGGTTTTTGGTTTGAAAGTGTTGGGTGTCTTTGGGTCGATGAGGGGCGCTCTTTGCCAGGCGCTAATCGCCTGGGCGCCAAACCGAGTTGAGAGAGTATAATGAGGTGGTGAGCATGCCATGGGGTATGGGCGGAGGGCGAAGCCATGAGAGCTATAAAATGAGTTTAACTACTTGAGTGAGAATTAATGTGTGTCTTGAAATGTTTGAGATTGTGTTTGTGTTGTGCATGGAGTCTCATGCATACATTTAGGCTTGCGATCGTAGAGCTTATAAAATGATTGTGAAGCTTTGAGGCGGCGGAGGCCGAGTCATGAGGACTCCATTATTGATGAGAATGCCGGGAGGCAAATATTGAGAACGCCGAGGGCAAATGGTACCACATGCATACTTCCATTGCATACATTCTCATGAGTGCATGTTTGTTATTGAGTGATGATTGGTGTGTTTGAGTATCTTTTGTGAACTATGATTATATATATTGCTTATTATCACTTTCATTATATAGTTCGAGACTCACCCTTCATTGTTGTTTACCACGGGTAGTCATGAGTGAGGGCCTCTACTCTCACTACTCCCGAGTCGGCTCGCTCTTCTCGATACGTAGCACCTAGGGGTTGGGGTTTAGACGTTATTTGATTTGTTTTGCTCAGTGTTGAGCCTTATATGTATTGTTTTTGAGATTGCTGAATTACTCCGTTGAGATTATGAGTATTTTTCCGCTGCAGGTTGTGAGATTGTTTACCATGTGGTTTGTGGTGTTACGTATTTTGATTATGTTTATGAAATGAATTAACTGTTGAGTGTTTTAAGAGAGAGGTGTGACGCTCCATTTTATTGAGGAATGATTTATGTTATACTATTA
The DNA here is from genome assembly GCA_020916435.1 of Oxytropis ochrocephala. Taxonomy (NCBI): domain Eukaryota; kingdom Viridiplantae; phylum Streptophyta; class Magnoliopsida; order Fabales; family Fabaceae; genus Oxytropis; species Oxytropis ochrocephala. The sequence continues at coordinate 66,681,980 of CM037093.1, read as the reverse complement.
GTGTGCTGAATGACTATGGCTAAAGTGTGGTTCGCCACTAAGGTCAGAATTTCATTCACGGGTGTGTTTTACAAAGGGCATCACCGAGATTCTTGCAAAGGAGGTCAATGCACATTGCGAGTAGTATCGATTACAGGTAATCCCATAGTCAATCGATGCACTATTTTATAACACACTAAACCAAAAGATGACCGAGAAATGATTTTTATTTACTCGATTTTTGATTTAAATTACAGGGTAGAAATGGGGGTGTTACATTAGTGGTATCGAGCAAAAGTTAGGTCTGTCCGCCCAGTGTGTCTGCTTTGTCATATTGTGCATGACAATTAGGTGTCTTAACTTAGTTACGAGTGGTTATTTATGTTGCGGTGCTAGGTTGATATGGCCGGGAGGATGGGCCTTTGCTTTTTCTTTGAGGCCTTGCAGGAGCTATAAGCGCGCAGGTCCGTGGGTACCCAATGAGAATCTTTGACCCGTAGTCTGGTGCTTTTAGAGAGAAGACCCTCCTACCTTCAAAGGGAGGTACAATCCGGATGGTGCAATCGGCTTGGTTGAAGGAGATCGAGAGGATCTTAGGGTGTCAGTGTAATGATGAACAAAAAGTCGGTATGACACTCATACCCTATCTGAAGAGGTCGATGGCCCGTGGTTGGAGACCGGTGAGAGATTAGGAGCCGCCTTACGAGGAGGTTACTTGGGTGTATTCGGGAGGGAGTTCCTAAGAAAGTATTTTCCTGAGGGCGTCGGAGACGAGAAAGAGATAGAGTTTCTTGGTGAAACAGGTAGTATGTGATTCTGAGTATCTTTGCTAGGTTTCTTGACCTTGCTAAGTTCTACCCACACTACTCGAGGTGGGGCTGAATTCTCAAAGTGCATAAAATTTGAGAATGGTTTGAGAGCTGATATCAAGCAGGCTGTAGGGTATCAGAAGATTAGAGTGTTCGCTGATCTGGTTGACTGCTGCAGAATCTATGAGGCTGATAGTAATGCCCGTGCTAGACTTATGAGAGATCAGAAGAGTAAGTTTTAGAGCAGGGGTAAACCATATGAGACATCTGCTGGTAAGGGTAAGCAAAGGTATACGGGTGGTAACAAGTATAATGGTGGAAGCAGGTCTGCTGAGGGTAGAAGGTACCATGAGGGCAAGAGGCCAAGTGGGGGAGACGCCCCATCTGATGTTGTGTGTTTCAAGTGTGACAAGCCAGGTCACAAGAGCTTTGACTGTAAGATGGAAGTGAAGAGATGTTTTAAGTGTGGGAAAAGTGGTCATATGGCATCAGAGTGTGATCGCAAGGAAGGCGTATGTTTCAAGCTGTGGTGAAGGTGGTCACATTAGCTTCAAGTTCCCAAGCCTAAGAAGGAAAGATCTCTTTGGGAGGGTGTTTGCATTGGCAGGTTCAGAGGGACCTAATGATATCAGAGGTACATGTTTCATATCTGGTACACCTTTAGTTGCTATTATTGACACGGGTGCTACGCACTCTTTTATTGCATCTGTTTGTGCTGAAAAGTTAAATTTAGTGTTGTCTACTATGGAGAGAGGGATGGTTATCGACACTCCAGGCTAAGGGACGTGCTACTTCTCGATGTGTGCTAGGTGTCCTCTGTCGGTCTTGGCGAGAGATTTTCTGGTTGATCTGATTTGTTTGCCTTTGGGTGGGTTAGATGTGATTCTGGGCATGGACTGGTTAGTAGATAACCATGTTCACATCAACTGTTCTAATAAGTCTGTTAGTTTCCTTCTTCCTGAAGAGGAAGAGTCTGCTTTGCTGTCTGCTGAGCAATTGCGCAGGGTAATGAAAGAGGGTGGTCAGTTGTTTGCTTTGATGGCGTCTATGTCTCTGAGAACCGAAATGTGGTTGATGGGTTCTGGTGGTGTGTGAGTTCCACAAGTGTTTCCGGATGAGATTCCTAGTGTGCCCCAGAGAGGAAGTTGAGTTCGGGATTGAGCTTGTGCACAGTACTAGGCACATGTCTATGTGCCGTCTGGGATGTTAGCTTACGAGTTATGCGAATTGAAGAAGCGATTAGAGGAGCTTCTTGAGAAGAAATTTGTGAGGCCTAGTGTGTCACCATGGGAGCTCGGTTTTATTGGTAAAGAAGAAGGATGGGAGTATGCGTGCAATGCGTAGACTACGGACAATTGAATAAAGTGACTATCAAGAATAAGTATCCTCTCCCGAGGATAGATGATCTGATGGATCGGTGGTGGGTGCTAAAGTGTTTAGCAAGATTGACTTGAGGTCCGGGTATCACAGTTAAGGTGAAGGATGAGGACATCCGAGCGGCGTTGAGCGAGGTATGGGCATTATGAGTACTCTGTAATGCCGTTTGGTGTCCTGAAATGCACGGGGGTGTTTATGGAGTACATGAACCGAATCTTCCATAGCTATCTGGATCGGTTTGTGGTCGTTTTCATTGACGATATTACGGTGTACTCGAGAAATCGAGGAAGAGCATGCGAGCACTTGAGGTTGGTGTTAGAGGTCTTGAAAGAGAGGAAGTTGTATGCCAAGTTGTCAAAGTGTGAGTTCTGGTTGCATGAGGTGAGCTTCTTGGGTCATATTATTTCTGGTGATGGTATAGTTGTGGACCCAGCCAAGGTTGATGCAGTGTTGCGGTGGGAGAGCCCAAAGTCCGTGGATCGAGATCGGGAGTTTCTTGGGGTTGGTGGGTTATTACAGGGGAGGTTCATTGAAGGGTTCTCTAAGCTAGCCCTTCCATTGACTCGATTGACCTGTAAAGGAAAAGCATTTGTGTGGGATGCAAAGTGTGAAGAGAGTTTCCAAGAGCTAAAGAGGAGGTTGACCACGTCTCTAGTGTTAGTGTTGCCTGTGCCAGAGCAACCTTTTGTTGTGTACTGTGACGCCTCCAAGATGGGTTTGGGAGGTGTGTTGATGCAGGATGGGAAGGTAGTTGCTTATGCGTCCGGCGATTGAGGACACATGAGAAGAACTATCCAACTCATGACTTAGAGTTGGCTGCGATTGTTTTTGTCACGAAGATTTGGAGGCACTATCTCTATGGTACCAGATTTGAGGTGTTCGGTGATCACAAGAGTCCAAGTACTTGTTTGACCGTAAGGAGCTGAATATGAGACAGAGCGTTGGTTAGAGCCTCTTTGAAGGACTATGATTTCGGCTTGAACTATCACCCCGCAAAGCTAATGTCGTGGGCGATGCTTTAAGTCGAAAAACTTTGCATATGTCGACTATGATGGTGAGGAGTTGGAGTTGATTGAGCAATTCCGCGATTTGAGTCCAGTTTGTGAGGTGACACCCAGTGTCGAGTTGGGTATCTTGAGGATTGGGAATGATTTCTTGGTTAGTATCGAGACGCCTAAACTAGATGTGAAACCGTAGACTTCTTTGGTTCTTTGGTGACGTGAGCAGCGCGGTAGGGGATTACTGAGTTGGATTCCTGGGGTGTGTTGAGATTCGAGACAAAATCGTGTTCCGGATGATCTTTGAGTTGAAGAGGATGATACTTGAGGAGAGCCATAGGAGTAAGTTGAGCATTCATCCAGTGCTACTAAGATGTAGCATGATCCAAGAAATTGTTTTGGTGGCACGGTATGAAGAGAGATGTTGCACAATTTGTTTATGCATGTTTGACTTGCCGTGAAGTCAAAGATCGAGCATCGAGAAACATGGGTGATGCAACCTCTAGAAGATCCGGAATGGAAGTGGGACAGACATTTCCATGGACTTTGTGGATCGGGTTGCCAAATCGTGAGAGGTCCGACACTATTTGGGTGATTGTGGATGGGTTGACCAAGTCTGCTCACTTTATTCCTATCAACATCACCTTTCCTGTGCCAAAGTTGGCTAGAATTTACATTCAGGTGATTGTGAAGCTTCATGGGGTCCCGAAGAGTATTGTGTCGGATAGAGACCCGCGGTTTACATCAGAGTTTTGCGGGAGCTTGCAGGAGGCTTTGGGGTCCAAGCCGAGGTTGAGTTCACTTATCATCCTCGGTGATGATGGTCGCAGAGAGAACCATCCAGTCTTTGGAGGATCTTTTGAGAGCTTGTGTGCTAGAGCAGGGAGTTGCGTGGGATACACATCATCCACTGATTGAGTTCACTTATAATAACAGCTATCATTCGAGCATTGGGATGGCTCCTTTTGAGGCCTTTGTATGGGCGGAGTGCAGAACTCCTTTGTGTTGGCATGAGTCCGGTGAGAGTGTTGTTCTTGGACCAGAGTTGGTTAGGGAGACTACGGAGAAAGTGAAAATGATCAGAGAGAAAATGAAAGAGTCCCAGAGCCGACAGAAAAGTTATCATGATAAGAGGAGGAAGGACTTGGAGTTTCAGGCTGGTGAGCATGTGTTCCTGAGGGTCACGCCTATGACTGGTGTTGGGCGTGCTCTGAAGGCAAAGAAGTTGACTCCAAGGTTTATTGGACCGTACCAAATCACTGAGAGGGTTGGAAAGGTTGCTTATAGGGTGGCCTTACCACCTAATCTTTCGAACTTTCACGATGTCTTCCACGTGTCACAGCTTCGGAAGTATATTCCAGACCCGTCTCATGTGATTCACATGGATGATGTGGAGGTACGTGAGAACCTCACTGTGGAGACTATGCCAGTGAGGATTGATGATAGAGAAGTGAAGGTGTTGAGAGGGAAGGACATTGCCTTGGTCAAGGTAGTGTGGTTGGGAGCTACTGGTGAGAGCATGACTTGGGAGCTGGAGAGCAGGATGCGGGAGTCGTATCCGGAGCTGTTTGAATCAGGTATGAAGGGGATGGTGGAAGAAATGGAGAAGGGGTGTAAAAAGGGCCCAAGGTGCGCTTTGTAACACCCCATTTCTACCCGGTAATTTAAATCAAAAATCAGAGTATATAAAAATCATTTCTGGTCATCTTTTGGTTTAGTGTGTTATAAAATAGTGAACTGATTGACTATGGGATTACTCGGTGTATCGATACTACTTGCAACGTGGCATTGACCTCCTTTGCAAGGCTCTCAGTGATGCCCTTGTAAATACACCAGCGAAAGAAATTCTGGCCTTAGTGGCGAACCACAATTTAGCCATAGTCATTCAACACACTAATAGTATAACATAAATCATTCCTCAATAAAATGGAGCGTCACACATCTCTCTTAAAACATTCAATAGTTAACTCATCTCATAAACATAATTAAAATACGTAACACCAGCAAATAAACTCGTGGAACTATAGTTTCACATAATGCAGCGGAAAGTACTCATGATCTCAACAGAATAATTCAGCAGTCTCAAAACAAATACATAGAAGGCTCAACAAAGAGCAAAACAAGACAACTATAGTTCATAACCCCAACCCCAGTGGTGCTACGTGACGAGAGCAGACCGACTCGGGAAGTAGTGAAGGTAGAAAGCCCTCACTCATGACTACCTGTGGTAAACAACAACAGAAAGGGTGAGTCTCGAACTATATAATAAAAGTGATAATAAGCAATATATATAACCATAGTTCACAGCACACTCAAACACACCAATCATCACTCAACAATATTCATGCACTAATGAGTATGTATGCAATGTAAGTATGCATGTGGTACCATTTGCCCTCCGGCATTCTCATCAATAATGGAGTCCTCATGACTCGCCCTCCCGGCCGCCTCTCGAGCTTCACAATTCGCCTCCTACGCCTCGAACTTCACAATTATTTTATAAGCTCTACGACCAGCAAAGAATGTATGCATGAGACTCCATGTACAACACAAACACAATCCCAACAAATTCAATACACACATTAACTCTTACCTCGGTAGTTAATCTCATTTTATAGCCCTCATGGCTTGGCCTCCGCCCATGCCCCATGGCATGCTCGGTCACCTCATTATGCACTCTCAACACCATTAAGTCCCAAGGACTAATCTCTCTAGAGTACTCAACCTCACTCAGGGACCTAAACCACCATTTAGGACCAAAACAATCATCTAGGGGACAAATCGTCACCTAGGGACCAAAACAAAGACACTCTTAGGCACTTGGCAAAGCACTAGGCGCCATTTTCCCCACATTCAGCGCCCGCGGTGCAACACCGCACTAGGCGCCGGCTTCAAGCATTTTGGCGCCCGCGTGGCAACACGTGCCCACTGGGCGCCACTTTTCTAGCAATCTGCGCCCCACAGGGCAACACGCACCTAGACACAAACTGAACCACGCCTCGATACACGGTCTCGAACACGAGCAAGAGAGAACTAGGCGCCTTAGGCGCCTGACAGTTTGGCGCCCCTACCGACCCAAAGACACCCAACACTTTCAAACCAAAAACCACCCGAGCCAAAATGTTTAAAAATGTTTTTGGGCGGTAAATATAAAATTTGTACGGTGAAATATGCTCGAGAAAAGTAAGTTTCACTTCCCTGCCCCAAAACACACACAAAATCACCCCCACCGAGACATTTTTAAAATAAGACACATGCTCAGAAACCACTCGAGCCAAAACAGTTTAAATTGAATTTGGGCGGGAATACAAAATTTGTACGAGAAAATATGTTCGAAATACAAGTTTCACTCTCCGGCCCCAAAACACACACAAAATCACCCCCACTGGACATTTTCAAAATGACACTGCAACTTGAAAAACTACTCGAGCCAAAACGCTTAAAATTGAAAGTTGGCGGTGAATACAAAATTTGGCACGAGAAAATGTGTTCGAGAAATACAAGTTTCCCTCCCGGGCCCAAAATACCCACATTCTCGCGCCAGACAAAGAAACACACTTAGCCCATCACATACTGGTGACACAGCGCCATTTCTCTAGGAAATTGGCGCCCCTGCACAAGAACACAACACCAACACTCCTCGCATAGCACAGTACAGGCGCGCTGACTCCTAGCACATTGGCGCCCCAAACCCCAAAATCCCAATTTTCTCAAATTCTCCCAAATCAATTCACTCAATAATCATTCTAACACTCCTAATTTCATAATCAAACGATCAATTGCATATCCATATCATCAATCACATCAAAATCACGAAATCATATATTATAAAACCCTAACTCAAGCTCTAAATCAATTTTACCAAGGAATTCATCAAATTCAAGGAATCAAATCATCATGCAATCATCAATTAACATAAAAGTTTCCTATGATACACATATAACCCATTATCTCCTCTATTATAGAGTGAGACTCCCTTACCTCAAATTAACCAGAGAGAAGAACCGAAATGGAGTCACGAACAAAACCATTTGCAACAATCCAAGCCTTCAAGTCACGAAATTGCTCTTCTCCTCCTCTTCTCCTGGGTTTGCTTGTGAGTTCTCCTCTCCTTTCTCTTCTCTCCTTCTAACTTTCTTTCTCTTTTCACAAATGAGAGAAAATTCTACTTTTGGCTATATGTATATTGGGCCAAGCGCACCTTGGGCCCTTTTACACCCCTTCTCCATTTCTTCCACCATCCCCTTCAATTAAAATAAATTCTTGAATTATAAACACTATTTTATATTCTATTATAATTTAAAATAGTTGTAGCACTTAAACAATTTAATCAATTTCTTAATTAAATTATTTGGGGTGTTACAACTCTCCCCACTTAGGAGATTTCGTCCTCGAAATTCATACACGAAGTCAAATAACTCGGATAGGACTCCGCATCTTGCTCTCCAGGCTCCCAAGTCGTACTCTCACCAAGGCGGCTCCCACCACACTACCTTGACCAAGGCAATGTCCTTCCTCTCAACACCTTCACTTCTCTATCATCAATCCTCACCGGCATAGTCTCCACGGTGAGGTTCTCACGCACCTTCACATCATCCATGTGAATCACATGAGACAGTGCGGAATATACTTAGCCGGCGACACGTGAAAAACATCGTGCAAGTTCGAAGATTAGGCGGCAAGGCCACCCTATAAGCAACCTTTCCAACCTCTCCGGTGATCTCGTGCGGTCCAATAAACCTTGAGTCAACTTCTTTGCCTTGAGCACGCCCAACACCGGTCATAGCGTGACCCTCAAGAACACATGCTCACCACACGAAACTCCAAGTCCTTCCTCCTCTTATCATGATAACTTTTACTGCACGGTGTAAGGACTCTTTCATTTTCTCCCCGATCATTTTCACCTTCTCCGTAGTCTCCTAACCAACTCTGGTCCAAGAACAACACTCTCACCGGACTCATGCCAACACAAAGGAGTTCTCGCACCTCCCCATCTGGCTGCCTCAAAAGGAGCCATCCCAATGCTCGAGTGATAGCCATTATTATATAAGTGAACTCAATCGTGGGAGATGTGTATCCCACGCACCTCCCTCGCTCTAGCACACAAGCTCTCAAAAGATCCTCCAAAGACTGGATGGTTCTCTCTGTCTGACCATCAGTTTGAGGATGATAAGTTGAACTCAACCTCAGCTTGGACCCCAAAGCCTCCTGCAAGCTCCCCCAAAACTCTGATGTAAACCGCGGGTCTCTATCAGACACAATACTCTTCGGAACCCCATGAAGCTTCACAATCACCTGAATGTAAATTCTAGCCAATTTTGGCACAGGAAAGGTGATGTTGATAGGAATAAAGTGAGCAGACTTGGTCAACCTATCCACAATCACCCAAATAGTGTCAGACCCTCTCACAGTAGTTGGCAATCCGGTCACAAAATCCATGGAAATGCTGTCCCACTTCCATTCCGGAATCTCCAAAGGTTGCATCAACCCCGTAGGCTTCTGGTGCTCGATCTTTGACTTCTGGCAAGTCAAACATGCATATACAAACTGCGCGACATCTCTCTTCATACCAGGCCACCAAAATAGTTTCTTCAGATCATGGTACATCTTAGTAGCACCTGGGTGAATGCTCAACTTACTCCTATGGCTCTCCTCAAGTATCATCTTCTTTAACTCAGCATCATCCGGAACACAAATTCTGTCCCTGAACCTCAACACACCACAGGAATCCAACTCAGTAATCCTATCAACGGCTTGCTCACCAAAGAACCAAAGAAATCTACTAACTTCACATCTAACTTCTAGCGCGTCTCGATACTAACCAAGAAGTCATTCCCAATCCTCAAGATCCCAAACTCGACACTGCGGGGTGTCACCTCACAAACTGCACTCAAGTCACGGAATTGCTCAATCAATTCCAATTCTCTACCCATCATAGTGACATATGCAAGGTTTTCCGACTCAAAGCATCACCACGACATTAGCTTTGCTTGGGGTGATAGTTCAAGCCGAAATCATAGTCCTTCAAAGAATTTAACCAACGCCTCTGTCTCATATTCAGCTCCTTACGGTCAAACAAGTACTTGGACTCTTGTGATCACCGAACACTTCGAATCTAGTACCATAGAGATAGTGCCTCCAAATCTTCAACACAAACACAATCGCGACCAAACTCTAAGTCATGAGTAGGATAGTTCTTCTCATGTGTCCTCAATCGTCGGACGCATAAGCAACTACCTTCCCATCCTGCATCAATACACCCCCCAAACCCATCTGGGAAGCATCGCAGTACACAACAAATGGTTGCTCTGGCACAGGCAACACTAACACTGGAGACGTGGTCAACCTCCTCTTTAGCTCTTGGAAGCTCTCTTCACACTTTGCATCCCACACAAATGCCTTTCCTTACAGTCGGTCGAGTCAATGGAAGGGCTAGCTTAGAGAACCCTTCAATGAACCTCCTGTAATAACCAGCCAACCCCAAGAAACTCCTGATCTCAATCACAGACTTTGGGCTCTCCCACTGCAACACCGCATCAACCTTGGCTGGATCCACGGCTATACCATCACCGAAAATAATATGACCCAAGAAGCTCACCTCATGCAAACGAACTCACACTTTGACAACTTGGCATACAACTTCCTCTCTTTCAAGACCTCTAGCACCAACCTCAAGTGCTCTGCATGCTCTTCCTCGATTTTGAGTACACGAGAATATCATCAATGAAAACGACCTCAAGTGCTCTGCATGCTCTTCATAAACACCCCGGTGCATTTGTGACACCAAACGGCATTACAGAGTACTCATAGTGCCCATACCTCGTTCGAGCGGCTGTTTTCGGATATCCTCATCCTTCACCTTAATCTGGTGATACCCGACCTCAAGTCAATCTTGCTAAACACTTTAGCACCCACCACCGATCCATCGGATCATCTATCCTCGGGAGAGGATACTTATTCTTGATAGTCACTTTATTCAACTGTATGCAGTAGTCCACGCACGCAGACGCATACTCCCATCCTTCTTCTTTACCAATAAAACTGGAGCTCCCATGGTGACACACTAGGCCTCACAAATTTCTTCTCAAGCTCCTCTAATCGCTTCTTCAATTCGCACAACTCGAGCGGACATCCCATGCGGTGCCATAGACACGAGTGCCTAGTACGTGCACAAGCTCAATCCCGAACTCAACTTCCCTCTGCAGGGTCACATCATACCCCAATTTTGTCCTACTTTAGGTCAACACCCTAATTTTCAACCAAAAAATAAATAAATTAAGGCATGGCATGCATTTTAGAGTTTTAAAAAGTCATCCAAGGGTTTTTAGAACCATGTTTAGAATAAAAATGCATTTTGAGCAAATTAGGACTTTTTAGGGTAAGGGGCATTTTGGTCATTTTTCGCAAAAGGATGATTTTCTCGTCAAAAATATGCACACACCAAAAGTACATTTTTCTCTTATCCAAGAGAATTTTTGTACAATTTTTAGAGAGAATATTCTAGCCTAAAATAATTAAAATGCACTTTTCCTATTTTTAGTGCATAAAAATGCCAAAAGACCATTAAAAATTCCCAATTAATTAAGTGACAATTTTAATTGTCTAGAATGATTAGGGAGGTTATTTCATGGTATCCAAAAATATGTGACATGTTTTTAATAGGTGCACTCTCAATTACATGCCCAAAAGATTCAAAATTCAAAATAAAAGGAGGAAGTGTCCTCAATAAGACAAAATAACAAAAAAGCAAGTTTTTTTTTTTTTCCCCTTCATGATCAGCTGATCATGCGTCCCTCCCTCTCTCTATTTCCCTCAAGAAGCTTCTACACACTCCATTACTTACTCACCAAGTTTTAATTTGATCATATCCTCAATGTTGCCCTTTTTGGTAAATTAACCCATGCACTTACACTAACCTTTCCATCAAAAACCCCATCTTACCTTTTTGAGAACATTCCCTCACCAAAATACCCTTAACCCTATTCTACAAAAATCACCATTCCCAAATTAGATTTTTTGTTCACAATTTTCCTTTTTTCCTTCTTTTATGCGCCCACCTTCACCCATTTCTCTCACACACTTGTGTTTTCTAAATACCCTTGATCCATGTGACCAATAATCCTAACCATCCATTCAAAATTAAGATCCAATCCTAGAGCCCAATCAAAGCAAAAAGTCCTAAATACCCTAAAGCCTCAAAACCCCTATAAATAGCTCACACTTTCTCTCTTCACCAATCTTTGGCTATCATTCTCACCTTCAAGAAAACCAAGCATCATACCTCTCCTCCTCTCCACCCTCTAGGCCAAGCCTTCTCCTCCTTCCCCTCCTCCATTACTTCACCTTCATCCACCAAAACACCTTGAATCCACCTCTCACACCCTTAACCTTCCTTTCTCACTCAAGGAGTTCATCACACCACCCTTATCTCCTTCCTTCTCTTGCAAGGCCGAAGCCCTCTTGCATTTTTCTCCCCTCCATTTCTTCAATTTTCTCTTCCATTTTAGAGAAAAGGTAAAATCCATAACCCTCTTTGCATCATCTCCAAATATTTTGCATTGAAGCTCATTTTCTTCCCTCATTCCTTTCGCATAGCATCATCTTTTCAATGTAGTTTGTTGTGGTTGAGGGTGAGATTTGTTGTCTCACCCTAAAATAAGTTGATTAGTGTTGTTTTCATGTTAATTTTTGAGTTTTCTTGTTAAATAAAATGGAGCAAGGTTTCGCATATACATGATTAAAATGTCTTCAAAATTGATTTTGTTGTTTCTTTGTTTAAATCTTGTTGTTGGTATTCTTCTTTAGTAAGTTGTTGTGGATTTGGCTCTATGATTCCTACTAGTGCCAAGTGCACTTTGATCTTAGTAGTGAAGAGAGCTAGAAATGACTTTTGTTTAATATATTAGTTTATGTGCTCATTATTTCTTGTGTTTTAGTTTACCTTTTGTTTATTGATGATCTTGCAAAGTGATTCACACTACATGCCTAGTGCATTTCCTTCAAGTGGTGAAGATTGCAAGAGAGGATTCAATTTATTTCATAGTTGATATGTTTATGATCTAGCTATATTATTGTTTAGTTAATGATGATCTTGCAAAGTGATTCTCACTACATGCCTAGTGCATTTCATTCAAGTGGTGAAGATTGCAAGAAAGGATTCAATCTATTTCATAGTTTAATAGTTTATGTGTTCTTGTAGTCTAGTTATCTTGTTGTCCACTTGTTGATGATCTTGCAAAGTGATTCTCACTACATGCCTAGTGCATTTCATTCAAGTGGTGAAGATTGCAAGAAAGGATTCAATCTATTTCCTAGTTTAATAGTTTATGTGTTCTTGTAGTCTAGTTATCTTGTTGTCCACTTGTTGATGATCTTGCAAAGTGATTCTCACTACATGCCTAGTGCATTTCATTCAAGTGGTGAAGATTGCAAGAAAGGATTCAATCTATTTCCTAGTTTAATAGTTTATGTGTTCTTGTAATCTAGTTATTTTGTTGTCCATTTGTTGATGATCTTGCAAGGTGATTCTCACTACATGCTTAGTGCATGTTATTCAAAGTGGTGAAGATTGCAAGAAGGGATTCAACCTTGTATAAATTGTCATTCCATCCTCTACTTTATCTTTTAAATAGTTCTTGTGAATTAATCATAGTTTTGCTCAATGTTCAAAGTTTTCTTTGCATACTTGGTTTAGGCCATGAGCCCATCTCATTGAATAAAGTTCCCATTGCATATTCTATAGTGTTAGGGTTTTGATTTTTCGGTTTTGGTTCCCTAATGTGTGTTCATGGGATTAGGGTCTTAGGTTTTGAGGTTTAAGTTACTATTTTGGTTTCCTTAGACTTTTAGGTTGAATAAAAATGCCTTGCTAGATGCCCATTTGGCAATTTCCTATGTTAGTTTAGGTTTATGCCTACATGTTCATGCATTTGTTTATATCTTCTCAAGTTTACTCATGCATATATTAATATCATGTTTTGCATCTCATAAGTTAAATGTGCATATATTAATATCATGTTTTGCATCTCATAAATTAAATGTTCATGCATTAATATCATGTTTTTTTTCCTTTTCATAAATTAAATGTTCATGCATCCAATAATGTTGTATTTTGCATTCCATAATTGCATACTCTTGCACTCATATACTTGTATCATTGTGCACCCATTTGTTCATAGCAAATTGTAAATACTTTTTTGATTGCTTTGCTTGTGTCCCAATGGTTGTTTTGAGCTTTTGACTTGTAAGAAGGATTTGAAATGTTATATTTCTTTCCAAACTTGAAATCATTTGTTTTCAAATAAAAACCTAAAGGTGTTTTCTTAAATAAAATCATTAACCATCACTCGAAGCCGTTGCTTGTTTGATCGTTAATGAGGAGTCATTAGTGGTAGTCACTCGAAGCCTTTGCTTGTTTGGCTATCATGAAAGCTCCCACACATTAATTAAACAACAAAAACCAATTCAAATTTCCAAAATAACATGAGCTATTAGTGATAATCATCACTGAGGCTCACCACCTTTTTCAAAATATTTTCAAAACAAAAATAATACAACGTTGTCGCTTGTAATCACTCGAAGCCGTTGCTTGTTTGATTACCGGCTCCAACCCCTTTTTTTTCGAGTTAATACCGAATGCCACTCGAAGCCTTTGCTTGTTTGGTGTTCGCGAACACTCGAGTCTTATTTCAAAAACTCCAAAACTCAACCTCAAAAGCCGTTTTCACACGTAAAAAACAAGAACTACGTTGCTTTGATCCCTCAGCCAGTGAGGGTACGTAGGACCGGGTTCATGTCCCGTCAAGCACATCTTTAAAAAACCTATAAAAACAAGAACTACGTTGCTTTGATCCCTCAGCCAGTGAGGGTACGTAGGACCGGGTTCATGTCCCGTCAAGCACATCTTTAAAAACCTATAAAACCAAGAACTACGTTGCTTTGATCCTCGGCCAAAGGTGAGGTACGTGGGACCGGGTTCTGTCCGTCAAGCACGCTTTTCAAAAATCTTTGTTTTGTTCCGCTTTTCAAAGATACCAAAAACATCCCTTTTTCCGCTTTCAATAAAGTGATTTCTCAAAAAGAAAAGAAAATAAATAGAACAATGTATTTCAAATCAAACATTTCAAAACCACCTCAAATTAATGGTTCCTTTCGGTGAAAGGGCGTGTGAAGTGCTAATACCTTCCCCATGCAACCGAATTTCGAACCTACATCTCTAAGTTTTCGAAAGACCACCCGCTTTCAAAAAGGTTTTTTCAATGTTTTCCTAAAATAAAATATTGGTGGCGCTTCTCTCGATTTTCAAACGTTGTCAAACCGAAAAGTCCCAAACCGGATTTTTCGTGCGCAACAATACCGCGACTCTATTTGGGAATTTTCTTTCTTTATTTAAAGAGAGATGAGGTCAAGCCTAATTAATTTGATGTGGTTTAATTTGTTTGATTTGAAAAACTATGTTCTATCTCTTCCTTTTCCTTTTTCTTTTCTTTTCTCTTCTTTTGTATGTTTATGGTTGTGTTTATACATGCATTCCTCAATTCCCATGATCCCCTCTTCTCCGCTCCCTTTCTTAAGGTAAAACATGCATTCCCCATTCTATTATGTCCCTTTCTTCTTAGCTCCCTTTCTTGAGGTAAGCAATGCGTGTAATCTCTGTGGACTTATTAGGATGTTTGTATATTAAACTAGTGTATGCATGTTGAACCCTAGGGTAGACAAGCTCGTTTATCCGGGTGCTTTACGTTTCCTTGCGGTGGGGTGGGTAGATTTTAGGAAGTATGTCCTCGATCACACACTTTCACGCCTTATGATTTATGTTCTTTGAGTGGGCTCCTATACCCTGATCCAACAAACATTTAGGAGAGTGGAGACGATTAGTGGTCTGCATTCGAGACCTTTGTCCATCGATACTCATGAAAGTCTCAACCAGAGTACGCTTTCTCATGACGCTTCACACTTGGTAGTTCTCTACATTTGTGGATGTCGGCATGGGGATTCTATAGCTCTGGTAGCCATTGTGAGGGTGTGAATTAGAACTACATGGGAGGAACCTTTGAAGTTGACCTAGAACTTAGGATTCCCACCTTTGTAGGACACGAGGGCATATGAATTGTGTGCTGCATGGTAATTTAGGGCATGTCTTCCTCAAAAAGGAACTTTTTCAAAAAAAAAAAAAAAAAAAACCTTCCAAGAAAATACAAAAATATTTCCTTTCTTTCAAATAAACCGATCCTGAATTTTTGAACCTCCGTCCCTACACATCGTTTTTATCATCCCTACACGCATCATTCATATCATAATCGCATCATGCCGCATTCATTAAAATTAAATGTTGTAAGCATCTGCATTCACACTGCATCTCATTTGCATTTGCTTGCAGGAGCCCTTGAGTAACTTACCGCCTTGTCATAGGTGCATCAAAATGGAGTTGAGTAGCAAGACTTCGCTCATTTCTCGCTTCCCGCTTATGAAGAGGTTGAGATTGGTAGTCCGAGGCGGTGTGCGCACCATATGGGCCCCATTGAGAGAGTCCTTTGATCAAGCATACGGAATGTTCGTGAGATTGCTTTGCAATTGAACGTTCAAGAGGATGCTCTTATAGCTTTGAGTCAATTCTACGACTGATGTGAGATGTTTCTTCTTCAAGAATTTTCAGTTGTCACCCGCATTGGAGGAGTATGAGCGACTTTTGGGGTTCGCGGATCACATGCTAGGCCTTACCAATATCGAGGGCGATCTTATCTTGATGAAAAGCTCGCAACGCCGCTTTCGAGATTAGTGTGGATGAATTGAGGTTGCGTAAGTTAAAGAGAAATGGTGTAGCCGGGTATCCACAAGAGTACTTGAGGGCCTATTACAATCTTATGCGCTACGGCTAAGAAGTGGGGACCGTTCAAATTAGTGCTCGCTCTTACCATATTTGGGGTGGTCCTTTTTCCTCAAATAGAGAGATATGTTGATGAAGATGCGATCGGTGCATTCTTGGCCTTCAAAGACACTCGTAACCCTATCAATCCGTGCACTGCTATCCTTGCTAACACGCACCACGCTCTTACTCGCTACAACCAGGTTCCATAAAAGAAATTATGTCTTTCCTCTCACATTCTCTACGCCTGGTTTATTACCCATGTGATCCACAACCGAACTAATGTTAGGGAGCTAATCTCTTACGCCCTAAGCTGTGAGGTGGAGGTCAAAACCGCTATGGAATGGGTTGAGTATTTGAAGAATCTCAATGAACTCCAAATCCGGTGGTACACAGCTGCTTGTTGGGATGACAGACCAGTGGTAGTGTTCAGTTGTGGAAGCTTTGACGCGCTCCTCTCATGGGGACTCGGGGGTGTATCAACTACAACCCTTCATTGACCTTGAGGCGGCTCGGTTACCCGATGAGGAACTCACCCTCCGAAAGCATCTTTGTCCGCATTTACCTCTATAAGGGGATGCCTAATTGCGCGCGACTTGCTTGAAGAGTTCAACAGTCATGGGAATCCGTAGTGCGGAAAGGGAGTGAAGAGTTGTCAAAGAGAATCAATGACATTACTTTCAATCAATGGCTCAAGGAGAAGCTTCAAAATGCAAAATCACCAATTCAAGGGATGCTTTCCCTTGAAGAAGAGATACTGAGCCTTATGTCCCAACACATGAAGAGCTAAACGAAGTCAAATCCGCATTAGCGAAAGCGAGAAAGAGGAAAAGAGGGCACTGCAGCTAAGATAGAAGAGATAGCTCTAGAGAAAGAAAAGCTAGAGGAGGAAAGCAATGTCAAGATGATGATCATTTGTGGAAGAAAGCGTCGGACGATTCAAGAAGGAAGAACAAAGCAAGATAGAAGCCCGAGAAGCATCTGAAGGGGCCGGAGAGAGGAGCTTGAGGTATAAACAAAAGACGAGGAAAGCACTGGAAGAAGCTCGGAGTGGAGGACATTAGCCATGAAATCGGGCGAGAATCACATTTAGTGGCGAGTTGAGGAGTCGGTTGAGAAACCTCAAGCAAGAAAAGGTGGCCATTAACGAAACTCTCAAGGAATACCAGCAGGCTTTGAGCTTTGAAAGAGAAATATTTGGTGAATTGAAGAGAGACCTTCGCTGTCTAGAAGATGCCTACAGGCAGTCGAGTAGAGAGCAGATTGGGAAAAACGCTTCTGAGTTGATTGGAAAGATCGAAGATCAAGAGGTCATTAAAGAACTCAAGGATGAGATACAGCTGTGGAAGAACAAGTTCTCAAAGTCATCAGTAGTCTGGCCGTCAAGCTATGTTAGGGATCCCTAAGAATCTGAGGTTAGCTGAGGCCGGGATGCACTTCTTCAATACCCCGCCAAGTGTATCTGTTTGTGGAATACTGCGCAGAGCGTTGATCACAGAATTCAAAGAGCAATCTCAAAGTGCAAGTGCAAGCAAGAAGAGGAAGAGAGTTGGGGAGCTTGGAGCTATTTGTATTTGAGTTGCCTATTTGTATTTTGATTTAGGAGTTTGTATCGAGCTTTGTATTCAAGAATATTGTACTGCTCTCTTTATGAACCTTGTAACGTCTTTTCCCTTTAATGAAAATTGGTGAAGCTTTGAAATCTTGATGAATGAAGTGTGCTATTTCGATTCCTTGTTTACTTCAATTCGTAAACCAAAAGTTTATGCGCGTATGACAAGGCAAGGTATCCCGCGGTTCCCGGCATCAAGCAAACATTGTGCATGCATTCATACATTCATTCATAAATTTATTTTGTTTCTTATGTAATAAATGTTTGAATAAACAGAAAAGGCACGCTGGTTCTCCGTCACCGATACTTCACCCGACTGCAAGCCAAGCTAATGGCTCAGCTACCAGAACATCCGGAGGTTGAAATTGAGAGTAACCCAGAACAAGAAGACATGGGTGTACAAATTCAATCCCGGCGGTACCGCTCGGAAAATCGGACTCTACGAAGGATAAGATGGGTACCATGGAGGCTCGAGTCCATGAAATGATGGTAATCTTTGCAAGGTTTGAAGAGTGGGACAAGCTGCTGCCGCCGTCATTTAGTAGTGGGTCCAGATGGGGTCACTTCTTTCGTTCCTCCTCCAGTGTCAGTAACTGCTGCAACCACAGTTCCTCCGGGATCTGGGGTCGGTCATCCCGTGTTCGCTCCAGAAATGAATGTGTCCAAACCCGAGACACTCGCACGCAGATACCCTTGGGTATGCTGCGCTGGTACTGCGCAACCTTGTTGGATCTACTCCCGTTGGTGTAGCTGCACCTAATCAAATTACTGTCACCATACACTGGGGGAACTGCCGGAGGATCCCAGAATCAGGCTCCTATCCCTCCTGCCGTGCACAATTCCACGCCAGGGTTCACAGCACGACCTCAAAATGTTCCTCAGCCAGGAGGAGGGTATTACTACAGCATGGGGAGTCACCCCCAAGGGCACGCGTTTGAGGGGGCTCAGCCAAATGATCTGATCCGAGCACTTGAAGAAAGAGTGAGAGCTATGGAGAGTGCGGTGTTAGAGCCAAAGAAGCCCGTGAGCTTTGCCTAGTCCTGCATTTGGTTCTACCGCCAAAATTCAAAGCTCCGGGTGGACAAGTCTGGAGGATCGGTGCCCGAGAGCCATATTACAATGTTCGTCCAAAAAATGGGTCCCTATGCCAATGATGACAAATTACTTGATTTATTGCTTCGCAAACAGCTTTGGTGGGAGCTCCTGCGGATTGGTATATGAAGTTGCAATCCTCACGAAATCCATTTGTTGGAAAGATTTGTCTGAAGCTTTCATGAAGCGATATAAGTACAACATGGACATGGCTCCTGGGATAGAGTCACGATTGCAGAGACATGAGTAAGGGTGAGAAAGAGACTTTCAAGGAATATGCTCAAAATGGCGAAGCACACCGCCCTGTGTTCAACCCCTTTGACCGAGAAAGAGATGGTGTACATGTTCCCGAAACTCTGCTGCAAATCTATTATGACAGTGATCACAAGTGTCTCAACCATTTCTCGACATGATAGTCTTCGGGAAAGACTTGAGCATGGCCTTCAAGCGGGAAGATTTTGAATCACCTTGGTAATGCAGGGGAGTTCTGTAGGTCCAAAGAACTGGAAGAAGTACCACCCCATTTCCCTAAAAAGAAAGAGGGAGAAACTAATGTCATCTCAGGGGGAAACTCATCTTTTGGTACTCCTCCACCCCAAACTATTCCATTCTCTGCTCCAGTGTCATCTCAGCAAGGCAATGACCGTCCCAAGACTCAAGATTATCAGTTCAAGAAGCGGACTAGTTTTGATCCAATTCCAATGACATATACTGAGCTGTTTAATCACTTGACCTCCAATAATCTGATCAACACTCGACCCATGAAAGTAGTGCAGCCACCATTTCCCAGAGGATACAATGCTAATGCCACCTGCAGTTTCCACGAAAATGGGGCGGTCATCTTGTGGAAGATTGTAAAGCCTTCAAGCATGTAGTGCAAGATTTGATAGATGCTGGTTGGATATCGTTTAAACAGAACCGTCCAAATACAACAATCAATCCGTTACCAGGTCACCAGGGAACGGCTACCAATGCTATAGAAAGTGCTGTTGGCAAGTTGCTGAAAAAAGTGCAAGAGATCAAGACTCCTCTAAGTGTCATTTATCTTTGAGTTATG
This sequence comes from Oxytropis ochrocephala, assembly GCA_020916435.1. Taxonomy (NCBI): domain Eukaryota; kingdom Viridiplantae; phylum Streptophyta; class Magnoliopsida; order Fabales; family Fabaceae; genus Oxytropis; species Oxytropis ochrocephala. The sequence continues at coordinate 66,662,191 of CM037093.1, read as the reverse complement.
CTTAGGGCAAGGTTGTTAAAAAGGATGTTGCCATGAAGAAGGGTGTCTTGACTCACTGTGTGGGGAGGTTGTGAAACTTTCAAAATGATCCCGCAAGACCGATGGATCGGTATGTGGTCCGAGATAGGGACCTATGGTGTGGAAGATGAAGTGTGGACCCTACATTCGACGGTGATAGAGAGCCAAAAAGCCGATTGAAATTCTCACAGTGCGCTCACGAGATTGGTTCAAGCCGGGCCCACCAAGAGCTAATGAAGACACGGTTCCTTCTCATGCAAGGAAGAAATCGGTGAAGCGTAATAAATCTTCGCCACAACAAAAGAAGGACGTTGGGATACTCTAGGAGAGCCCAGCGGAAAGTTTGATTACTTGGTCGATATGATGCTCCCGAAAGTGCTCTAATCTGAATAGAAGACATCCGACTTCTGGGGTGGGATGAAGAAGATGAAAGCGATGCGACCAAGTGGTCATCATCATGGATGGTTCCGAATGCGGAGAGTGTGGACACTGTGTGCTCGACAATGATAGAGGAATCGGAAGGCCCATTGAGATCCTTTATGATTTCAATCCTAGGTCGATGCGAGCAAATGCTCGACCAATAGTGATTGAGGTACCACTCCGCTTTCGTTATGAGTCAAATAAAGCGGTTCCTCGGAAATACACGGCGAATGTTCTCCAAATGCTACCACCGTGACCAACATAGCAAGGATCAAGTGGGATCACCGAAAGCGGAAGAGTGTATGCTCCGAAAACCCTCCGAGCGGAAACATCTAGGGAGGCTGAACAGAGAGGCCGCAAAGATAAAGAAAAAGAGCCAGAGGCTGCTCCAGAAAAAGTAATAGAAAAAGAAACCAATGAATTCTTGAAGTTTGTCCTAAGCAAGCGACTACTGAGTAGTTGATCAGTTGAAACAGACGCCCTCAAAGATATCCATGCTATCACTGTTGCTCAGTTCGGAAGCACACAGAACAGCCTTGATGAAAGTGCTCAGTGAGGCTCACGTTGCAGAGGACATTCCAGTGAATCATTTTGATGGAATTGTCGGGAGTGTGGTAGCTGCAAATCACCTAACTTTTGCTGATGATGAGTTGCCTTGAGCGGAAAAAAGAACATAATCAAGCTCTTCATATCTCGATAAAGTGTGGGGACTATGTGCTTTGGCGTAATCTTGATTGACAACGGGTCTTCGCTGAACGTAATGCCAAAGTCAACCATGGACAAGCTAGATGTTGATTGTTCTTATATGAAACCAAGTTCGACAATAGCGAGCATTTGATGGGTCCAAAAAGGAAGTGCTAGGAGAAATGGAATTTCCTATCCAAATTGGTCCTGAAGTTTTCTGTATCAACTTCCAAATCATGGACATTACCTCTTCATACAAATTATGCATTAGGAAGACCACGGATCCACATGGTCAGGGCAATTCCTTCTTCTCTACACCAACGGGTCAAATTCATGGTGGATGACAAAGTGGTCGTAGTATTCGGTGAGGAAGAGACTCTGGTTAATAAGCCATCAGAGTTCAAATATGTAGAAGCCGCTGAAGAGTCGTTGGAAACAAACTTTTCGAGCCTTTGGAGATTGCCAATGCGGTGTTTGGAAAGACCAGAGAGGAGGAGATGGTCGCCAAAATTATGATAGCCCAAGGGTACAAGGTCTGTTACGGCTTGGGAAAGAGCGGTCAAGGGGATTCTAGCTCCTATCCAATCAAGGAAAACAAGGACCGTTTGGGCTGGGATACACCCAAGTAAGGAGGAAAGGCGGATAAGGGCGGATGAGCGAAAGCGCCGATGGTTGGCCAAATCCGGGCGAAGATCCATGGCCCCGAGGATCCCAATTTGCGACATTAGTCGAGTTTTGTGAGTCTTTGGCTTGTGGGATCCCAATCAAGTTCTTTGTCATCGAGAGATGTTTCGAATCCGAAGAAGCGCGGCGAAGTGCGGTTCGTCGTTATGGTATCGGTGAAGAGTTAAAGAATTGGAAGATGCTGATTCTCCCGTGACTCTTAATTTAAAGTAATCATTTGTAATGCAACCACGTGGCTCGCTCTGCGGCCATAGGACCCGCTTGTTAGGGGCACACGTGTTTTTATTTTCAAAATTATCATCATCAATAAAAAACGCTTGTTTTGAATTCCTCAATCAATAAAAATCAATTTCTCTTCATTTGCATGAGTCTTTTTCCGCTTTATTTGTCTGTTTGTTTTCTTGTTTCGCCTTTCATTCTGCTTTTTCGCTTCGGCAAAATGCAGATCCACAGCAATGGTCTCTGAAAATGACAGTGTCGACAGTCCACCTTTTGACTTTGATCACCCCACAATCAGTGAGGAATGTTGAAGAAGACTGGGAAACTCCTCCAGAACTTTTGAGGTTAATGAAACAAGAAGAAAGGGTAATCCAGCCACACGAAGAGTCCACTGAAGTGATCAACTTGGGTACAGCAGAGGATAAGAAAGAGGTCAAAGTGGTTACCACCATGAATGAAGAAGACCGCATAAAGTTGGTTCAGTTGTTGCGTGATTACGTGGATGTGTTTGCATGGTCATATCAAGATATGCCTAGGTTGGACACTGACATTGTGGTACACAAGCTACCATCCAAGCTCAATGTCCGCTCAGAAAGCGAAGTTGAGAAGGATGAAGCTCGAGATGTCCTCAAAATCGAGACGAAGTGGAGAAGCAATTTGATGTAGGGTTCCCGAGTGGCTGGCAACCGCATGATGGGTTGCCAATATTGTTCCGGTCCCGGAAGAAGGATGGGCGGTCGAACGTCGTTGACTACGGAGAGGTCCAATCGTGCTAGTCCCAAAGATGTTTTTCCCCTTCAAACAAAAAAAAAGAAACACAAAAAAACAAATGACCAGAAAAAAGAAAGCTGGTCAGAAAATAATCAAAAAAAAAAAAAAAAAAAAAAAAAAAAAGCAAATGTATAGGAGTGAATAAATTATTGTCCTTGAGTTAATTTTTGAAAACAAGCAATCATGATTTGAAATAATGTTTGACCATTTTCCCATATTCTCGAAAAAAGCATGCTACTACCCAATCGTAAGCCAAAAATCCAAAAATCACCCTAGACAAGGATCACCTCAAATATCAAAAAAAAAAAAAAAAGGTGCATCACTTTTCATCACCACCCGAGTCAAAAGTCAAAATCAAAAAAAAAAAAAAATCGAAAAAATCAATCAAAAAAAAAAATCAAAAAAAAAAAAAGGAAAAAAGGATTTAGAAATGAAAATCCCAAAAATACAAGAGAAATGTAAGTGGTGAGTGATACACGTTACCCTGAAACACAAGAGATCCTTGTCTCAATAAACTGCAAATACTTCCTTTGACCTCGGCATCCCGCCTCTCCACCAACCCTTAGCACCTCGGCATCCCGCCTCCACCAACCCTTAGCCAGAATAAAACTTCCAAACACCTCATCAAGCCAAATAACCATCATAAATCATCATACATCAGCCAACGCCGAATAAAAATCATCCTACCATTAGCTTCAAGCACTTCACCCAATCATCCTTCCTCCACAAAAACCCACAATCTCCAAAAATCCATTCTGATCAGTGATTGATTGCTTTGTTTTCTCAGAGTTTTAGCTTTAGGACAAATAAGTTTATTTATTTAAATATGTTTGTCCAGAAAAAAATTCTCAAAAAAAAAAAAAAAAAAAAAAAAAAAAAAAAAAAAAAAAAAGGGGGAAAGAAAATCAAAAGGCTTGCACTCCAAGATTCATTCAAGTTATATCAAGGCAAAGTTTTAGAGATCACCAAGTGGGTTGAAGCTGCCTCATACTCCAGTATAACCAGTTCAGTGGTTGCCAAATTTGTGAAGAAAGATCTGATTTGCCGTTATGGTCTTCCAAACAAGATCATCACTGATAACGGCAGCAATTTGAACAGCAAAATGATGAAAGATTTGTGCAAGGAATTCAAAATTCAGCATCATAATTCCTCTCCCTATCGCCCGAAGATGAATGGGCGATTGAAGCGACCAACAAGAATATCAAGAAAATAGTACAGAAAATGGTGGTAACCTACAAGGATTGGCATGAGATGCTTCCCTTTGCTTTGCATGGCTACCGTACCTCAGTGCGTACATCGACTGGGGCAACCCCTTTCTCACTGGTGTATGGGTCAGAAGCAGTACTTCCCATTGAGGTTGAGATACCCTCCCTGCGGGTTCTGATGGAAACTAAACTGGAGGAAGCAAAATGGGTTCAAACTCGTCTGGATCAGGTAAACCTCTTTGAAGGAAAAGAATGGCAGCCTTGTGTCGAGGGCAGTTGTACCAACAGAGAATGAGAACGACTTTTGACAAGAAAGTCCGATCCCTTGAATTCAAGCAAGGTGATCTGGTGCTTAAGAAGATCTTGCCTATCCAGACTGATCCCCACGGGAAATGGACTCCAAGCTACGATGGACCATATGTTGTCAAGAAAGCCTTCTTTGGAGGAGCACTGATACTTACCAACATGGACGGCGAAGATCTCAAGAACCCAGTCCATTCAAACTCTGTGAAGAAGTATTATGCCTGAAAGAAATAAGTGAAAAAAAGAGAAAGACGAGCCAAGTAAGAATTAGCTCGCTAGGTTGAAAACCCGAAAGGGCGGCCTAGGCAAGATCAGAGCGACCCGGTGGATTGAAAACCCGCAAAGGGCGATCCAGGCAAAAATTAGGGTCAGAAAACTTGAGCATGAAAAGTAAAGAAAGGCATACAACTTCCCTGAAGACTTGAACGAGGGAGTGATCAAGGTCAAGGACATAAATGTTTAGCACTGTTCCACAGAGACGGACAGTCAGAAATCAGCTTCTTTCCTTTTTCGTGTCTTTTTGCAGTTTAAACTTTCAAATGCATTGAGCGATCGTAAATAACTACATGCGACCGATTTCTACATCAATAAAGCTCAAACTTTCTCATGTCTGTTTGTTGATTATTTTCTGCTTTTTCTGCTCAAAATAGACGTTTTATGATGATGGTGACCCTGAACTGTAAAACATGTGCATACATCATAAAGCATTACAAATCATTGAAATTCTTAAAGGTCACGGAAAGAGGCAATTTCCCAAAACAAGTTAGTCATGCAAGAGAAAGTGATTAAGCCCACGATTGCTTCGAACGACAAAGTTAAAGCCCACCTACACCTGGCCCATGAGCCCCGCAAGTTCAATATATTCCTCAGTCTTGTGCCATTGAGTGTCGCGGATTGGCTGAACCAGCAAGAAGATAAGCCAACAGGGGCAAAAGATCAAGGAGAGAACAAAGAAAAACAAAATCGATGTAAAAGAAAGCTGACCAAAGGAAATTAATCTTACAAAGAAGGTTGCACTCACAAACCATTCCAGATGGCAAACCATAAAGCAAACTCGCATTCGATCCATGAGCCCTGCAGTTTCCATCGGCCTCTCAGTCTTGTGCCAGGAGTATCGGAAGTCGGTTGAACCAGTAAAAAAATAATAATGAGCCTTGTCAAAAAGCAAAAGTGAATGGTCAGAAAAAAGAAAGCGATCGAAAAGAAAAACATGAGAAAAACAAATAACGTAGCGAAAAGTCGGGTGAGAAAACAATTAAAAAGGAATCAAAAACAAAGGAAAACAGTCCACCACATGCATCATCACATCAAAATCATAGCATTGCATGCACTCACATAACATACTCCTGCATAACATGCCTTTGCATAACATGCACCCATGCTTCATGCATCATTCCTTGCATCAGCTGACATATGCAGGTACCTCAATTCAATATGCCAGCGGCGGTCATCTTAATCGACCAATCAACAGATTTGCAAATCCGCCAGACTGTGCATCCCTTCAGACCAAGGCGTCCTTCGTGATCCGTCGTTATCGAGCACCGACGAATCATCAGACCCCGAGTCCTTCAGTTTAGTTCAAATCAACAGTCCAAACAGAGACTATGAACTCGACCTTCATCCCGCCAAGTCATCACGGAGCATGACGGATCGGCCCCGACTTCAAGGTCCTTCACCACCGGTGTGCGGTGTAAAGCATAGTGCAAGTCCATCAAGGTAAAATGTATCAGCCTCCACAACTTGATACAGAACCTCAGGCCGCTCGAGTAGGCCACCTTCAGAGCCCAAGCGTTCCTTCAGAGCCCAGCGTTCCTTCAGAGCCCGAGCGCTCCTTCCGAGAACCTAAGCATTCCTTCCGAGCCCAGCGTTCCTTCAGAGCCCGGCGCGCTCCTTCGTAACCCAAGCATTCCTTCAGAGCCCGGCGCTCCTTCAGAGCCCAAGCGTTCGCTTCAGAGCCCAAGCGTTCGCCCGAGCCAGACGCTCGCCCGTAACCCAAGCGTTCCTTCGAGCCCGGCGACGCTCCTTCGAACCAAGCGTTCGCCAGAGCCCAAGCGTTCCTTCCAGAGCCTAAGTGTTCCTTCAGAGTCCAAGTACTCCTTCAGAGCCGTAGACGCTCCTTCGTAACCTGTGTTCCTTCAGAGTGACGAGCGCCCTTCATCACCGCACTTTTTGTTACTTTCTTCCCGTAGGTGCTTCGCTTATCAAAGGACGGTACCTTCTCTACTATTCTATTTATTGTTTTACTTCTTGTTGTTTACGCCACCCGAGGGTCGGCGCCCATGTGTTTCCTGTTTTGTTAGCTTACTGAGGGTTAGCACCACATTCATTACAGCCGTTTTCTGGCTAGTATCCATTCACCCAAAAAGGAAAAGAAAATTCGGGTTTTTCCCTAAGTTGACAAAATCGGTATAATTTCTGAATTCTTTATCTCTATTTTGCCTCGGAATATGTTTCGGCCAATTCATATTCCTTGTTAAAATCTAGATAAAGAGGGGCAGCTGTCATACCCCAATTTTGTCCGGCTTAGGTCAACACCCTAATTTTCAACCAAAAATAAATAAATTAAGGCATGGCATGCATTTTAGAGTTTTAAAAGTCATCCAAGGGTTTTTAGAACCATGTTTAGAATAAAAATGCATTTTTGAGCAAATTAGGACTTTTTAGGGTAAGGGGCATTTTGGTCATTTTTCGCAAAAGGATGATTTTCTCACAAAAATATGCACACACCAAAAGTACATTTTTCTCTTATCCAAGAGAATTTTTGTACAATTTTTAGAGAGAATATTCTAGCCTAAAATAATTAAAATGCACTTTTCCTATTTTTAGTGCATAAAAAATGCCAAAAGACCATTAAAAATTCCCCAATTAATTAAGTGACAATTTTAATTGTCTAGAATGATTAGGGAGGTTATTTCATGGTATCCAAAAATATGTGACATGTTTTTAATAGGTGCACTCTCAATTACATGCCCAAAAGATTCAAAATTCAAAAATAAAAGGAGGAAGTGTCCTCAATAAGACAAAATAACAAAAAAAGCAAGTTTTTTTATTTTTTCCCCTTCATGATCAGCTGATCATGCGTCCCTCCCTCTCTCTATTTCCCTCAAGAAGCTTCTACACACTCCATTACTTACTCACCAAGTTTTAATTTGATCATATCCTCAATGTTGCCCTTTTTGGTAAATTAACCCATGCACTTACACTAACCTTTCCATCAAAAAACCCCATCTTACCTTTTTGAGAACATTCCCTCACCAAAATACCCTTAACCCTATTCTACAAAAATCACCATTCCCAAATTAGATTTTTTTGTTCACAATTTTCCCTTTTTTCCTTCTTTTATGCGCCACCTTCACCCATTTCTCTCACACACTTGTGTTTTCTAAATACCCTTGATCCATGTGACCAATAATCCTAACCATCCATTCAAAATTAAGATCCAATCCTAGAGCCCAATCAAAGCAAAAAGTCCTAAATACCCTAAAGCCTCAAAACCCCTATAAATAGCTCACACTTTCTCTCTTCACCAATCTTTGGCTATCATTCTCACCTTCAAGAAAACCAAGCATCATACCTCTCCTCCTCTCCACCCTCTAGGCCGAAGCCTTCTCCTCCTTCCCCCTCCTCCATTACTTCACCTTCATCCACCAAAACACCTTGAATCCACCTCTCACACCCTTAACCTTCCTTTCTCACTCAAGGAGTTCATCACACCACCCTTATCTCCTTCCTTCTCTTGCAAGGCCGAAGCCCTCTTGCATTTTTCTCCCCTCCATTTCTTCAATTTTCTCTTCCATTTTAGAGAAAAGGTAAAATCCATAACCCTCTTTGCATCATCTCCAAATATTTTGCATTGAAGCTCATTTTCTTCCCTCATTCCTTTCGCATAGCATCATCTTTTCAATGTAGTTTGTTGTGGTTGAGGGTGAGATTTGTTGTCTCACCCTAAAATAAGTTGATTAGTGTTGTTTTCATGTTAATTTTTGAGTTTTCTTGTTAAATAAAATGGAGCAAGGTTTCGCATATACATGATTAAAATGTCTTCAAAATTGATTTTGTTGTTTCTTTGTTTAAATCTTGTTGTTGGTATTCTTCTTTAGTAAGTTGTTGTGGATTTGGCTCTATGATTCCTACTAGTGCCAAGTGCACTTTGATCTTAGTAGTGAAGAGAGCTAGAAATGACTTTTGTTTAATATATTAGTTTATGTGCTCATTATTTCTTGTGTTTTAGTTTACCTTTTGTTTATTGATGATCTTGCAAAGTGATTCACACTACATGCCTAGTGCATTTCCTTCCAAGTGGTGAAGATTGCAAGAGAGGATTCAATTTATTTCATAGTTGATATGTTTATGATCTAGCTATATTATTGTTTAGTTAATGATGATCTTGCAAAGTGATTCTCACTACATGCCTAGTGCATTTCATTCAAGTGGTGAAGATTGCAAGAAAGGATTCAATCTATTTCATAGTTTAATAGTTTATGTGTTCTTGTAGTCTAGTTATCTTGTTGTCCACTTGTTGATGATCTTGCAAAGTGATTCTCACTACATGCCTAGTGCATTTCATTCAAGTGGTGAAGATTGCAAGAAAGGATTCAATCTATTTCCTAGTTTAATAGTTTATGTGTTCTTGTAGTCTAGTTATCTTGTTGTCCACTTGTTGATGATCTTGCAAAGTGATTCTCACTACATGCCTAGTGCATTTCATTCAAGTGGTGAAGATTGCAAGAAAGGATTCAATCTATTTCCTAGTTTAATAGTTTATGTGTTCTTGTAATCTAGTTATTTTGTTGTCCATTTGTTGATGATCTTGCAAGGTGATTCTCACTACATGCTTAGTGCATGTTATTCAAAGTGGTGAAGATTGCAAGAAGGGATTCAACCTTGTATAAATTGTCATTCCATCCTCTACTTTATCTTTTAAATAGTTCTTGTGAATTAATCATAGTTTTGCTCAATGTTCAAAGTTTTCTTTGCATACTTGGTTTAGGCCATGAGCCCATCTCATTGAATAAAGTTCCCCATTGCATATTCTATAGTGTTAGGGTTTTGATTTTTCGGTTTTGGTTCCCTAATGTGTGTTCATGGGATTAGGGTCTTAGGTTTTGAGGTTTAAGTTACTATTTTGGTTTCCTTAGACTTTTAGGTTGAATAAAAATGCCTTGCTAGATGCCCATTTGGCAATTTCCTATGTTAGTTTAGGTTTATGCCTACATGTTCATGCATTTGTTTATATCTTCTCAAGTTTACTCATGCATATATTAATATCATGTTTTGCATCTCATAAGTTAAATGTGCATATATTAATATCATGTTTTGCATCTCATAAATTAAATGTTCATGCATTAATATCATGTTTTTTTTCCTTTTAATAAATTAAATGTTCATGCATCCAATAATGTTGTATTTTGCATTCCATAATTGCATACTCTTGCACTCATATACTTGTATCATTGTGCACCCATTTGTTCATAGCAAATTGTAAATACTTTTTTGATTGCTTTGCTTGTGTCCCAATGGTTGTTTTGAGCTTTTGACTTGTAAGAAGGATTTGAAATGTTATATTTCTTTCCAAACTTGAAATCATTTGTTTTCAAATAAAAACCTAAAGGTGTTTTCTTAAATAAAATCATTAACCATCACTCGAAGCCGTTGCTTGTTTGATCGTTAATGAGAGTCATTAGTGGTAGTCACTCGAAGCCTTTGCTTGTTTGGCTATCATGAAAGCTCCCACACATTAATTAAACAACAAAACCAATTCAAATTTCCAAAATAACATGAGCTATTAGTGATAATCATCACGAGGCTCACCACCTTTTCAAAATATTTTCAAAACAAAAATAATACAACGTTGTCGCTTGTAATCACTGAAGCCGTTGCTTGTTTGATTACCGGCTCCAACCCCTTTTTTCGAGTTAATACCGAATGCCACTCAAGCCTTTGCTTGTTTGGTGTTCGCGAACACTCGAGTCTTATTTCAAAAACTCCAAAACTCAACCTCAAAAGCCGTTTTCACGTAAAAAGCAAGAACTACGTTGCTTTGATCCTCGGCCCGGTGAGGTGCGTAGGGCCGGGTTCATGTCCCGTCAAGCACATCTTTAAAAACCTATAAAAACAAGAACTACGTTGCTTTGATCCTCGGCCGGTGAAGTGCGTAGGGCCGGGTTCATGTCCCGTCAAGCACATCTTTAAAAACCTATAAAAACCAAGAACTACGTTGCTTTGATCCTCGGCCAATGAGGTACGTGGGACCGGGTTCTGTCCCCGTCAAGCACGCTTTTCAAAAATCTTTGTTTTGTTCCGCTTTTCAAAGATACCAAAAACATCCCTTTTTTCCCGTTTTCAATAAAGTGATTTCTCAAAAAGAAAAGAAAATAAATAGAACAATGTATTTCAAATCAAACATTTCAAAACCACCTCAAATTAATGGTTCCTTTCGGTAGAAAGAGCGTGTGAAGTGCTAATACCTTCCCCATGCATAACCGACCCCGAACCTACATCTCTAAGTTTTGAAAGACCACCCGCTTTCAAAAAGGTTTTTTCAATGTTTTCCTAAAATAAAATATTGGTGGCGCTCTCTGATTTTCAAACGTTGTCAAACCGAAAGTCCCAAACCGGATTTTTCGGGGCGCAACGAGGGCACACTAGGAATCTCATCCGGAAACACTTTAGGGAACTCACACACCACACCGTAACCCATCAACCACAAATTTCGGTTCTCGTGAGACATAGACGCCATCAAAGCAAACAAGCGACCACCTTCTTTCATTACCTGCGCAATTGCTCGTGAGACAATGAAGCGAACTCTTCCTCTTGGGAAGAAGAAAACTAATAGACTTATCGAGCGGTTGATGTGCACATGGTTATCTACTAACCATCCATGCCCGAGAATCACATCTAACCCACCCAAAGGCAAACAAATCGGATCAACGAGAAAATCTCTGCCGAAGGCCCGACAGAGACACCTAGCACACATCGTAGAAGTAGTTCACCGACCGCCGTGGGAGTGTCGATAACCATCCCTCTCTCCATAGTAGACAATACTAATTTTAACTTTTCAAAGACAAACAGATGCAATAAAAGAGTGCATAGCACCCGTGTCAACAATAGCAACTAAAGGTGTACGAGAGAGATGAAACATGTACCTCGGATATCATTAGGTCCTCTCAGACACCGCCAATGCAAACACCCTCCCAATGAGATCTTTCCTTCTTAGGCTTGGGGCACTTGAAGCTAATGTGACCAGCTTCACCACAGTTGAAACATACGACTTCCTTGCGATCACACTCGGATGCCATGTGACCACTCTTCCCACACCTAAAACATCTCTTCACTTCCATCTTACGATCAAAGCTCTTGTGACTGGCTTGTCACATTTGAAACACACAATATCGGATGGGGCGTCTCCCCACTTGGCTTCTTGCCCTCATGGTACCTCCTACCCTCGTGAGACTGTTTCCACCATTATACTTGTTACCACCCGAATACCTTTGCTTTCCGCACGTCGTGAGACGTCTCGTAAGGCTTACCATCATTATGAAATTTCCCCCTCGGTCTCTCATGACCCTAGAGCGGGCATTCTTTGTCTTCCTCATAAATCTGCGCAGCGATCTACGGATCGATCAAATACTCTAATCTTCGATACCCCACACCTGCTTGATATCGACCTCTCGGTCCATTCTCAAACTTAATGCATTTTGAGAATTCAGCCCCAAATTTCATAGTGGGGATAGAACTTGGCCAACTCCGTGAACTTGGCAGCATATTCAGTAACGGACATACTCCCCTGCCTCAGTTCAAGGAATTCCAGCTCTTTCTTACCTCTCACGTCCTCGGAAAATACTTTCTCAAGAATTCCCTTCGAACCACACCCAAGTGATCTCCTCTGTGCGGCACCCAATCTCTCCCTGGTCTCTAGCCACGAGTCATCGGCCTCTTGAGATAAAGTATGAGTACCGTACCTGACTTTCTGCTCATCAGTGCAGCTAATCACTCTGAAGATCCTCTCAATCTCCTTCACCAAGTCAAGGCACCATCCGGGTGTACCTCCCCTTGAAGGTAGGGGTTCTCTCTGCGGAATGTTGCGGTGCGAGTCTCGATGATTCTGTTGGGTACCCACGATCTGCGCTTATAGCCTGTAAGGCCTCGAAGAAGCGACATCGATCCTTACGGCCATATCAACCTAACAACTGCGGCATAACAACCATTCGAACTATTTTAAGACACCTAGTTGTCATACACACTATGACATGATCGACAAACTTGGCGAGACGGTGAACTTTTGCTCGATACCACTAATGTAACACCCCATTTCTACGGTAATTTAAATCAAAAATCGAGTATATAAAAATCATTTCGGTCATCTTACGGTTTAGTGTGTTATAAAATAGTGAATGATTGACTATGGGATTACTCGGTAAAGCGATACTACTTGCAATGAGCATTGACCTCCTTTGCAAGGCTCTCCGGTGATGCCTTGTAAATACACCAGCGAAAGAAATTCTGGCCTTAGTGGCGAACCACAATTTAGCCATAGTCATTCAACACACTAATAGTATAACATAAATCATTCCTCAATAAAATGGAGCGTCACACATCTCTCTTAAAACATTCAATAGTTAACTCATCTCATAAACATAATTAAAATACGTAACACCAACGAAATAAACTCGTGGAACTATAGTTTCACATAATGCAGCGGAAAGTACTCATGATCTCAACAAAATAATTCAGCAGTCTCAAAACAAATACATAGAAGGCTCAACAAAGAGCAAAACAAGACAACTATAGTTCATAACCCCAACCCCTAGGTGCTACGTATCAGAGCAGACCGACTCGGGGAGTAGTGAAGGTAGAAAGCCCTCACTCATGACTACTTGTGGTAAACAACAACAGAAAGGGTGAGTCTCGAACTATATAATAAAAGTGATAATAAGCAATATATATAACCATAGTTCACAGCACACTCAAACACACCAATCATCACTCAACAATATTCATGCACTAATGAGTATGTATGCAATGTAAGTATGCATGTGGTACCATTTGCCCTCCGGCATTCTCATCAATAATGGAGTCCTCATGACTCGCGGCCTCGGCCGCCCTCGAACTTCACAGTTACGGCCCTCTCGGCCGCCTCGAACTTCACAATTATTTTATAAGCTCTATGACCGCAGCCGAATGTATGCATGAGACTCCATGTACAACACAAACACAATCCCAACAGCTCAATACACACATTAACTCTTACCTCAGTAGTTAATCTCATTTTATAGCCCTCATGGCTTGGCCCTCCGGCCCATGCCCCCATGGCATGCTCAGTCACCTCATTATACACTCTCAACACCATTAAGTCCCGAGGACTAATCTCCTCTACAAATCTTCTCAACCTCAACTCGAGGGACCTAAACCACCATTTACGACCAAAACAATCATCTAGGGACCAAAGCTGTCACCTAGGGACCAAAACAACACACTCTTAGGCACTTGGCGGCACTAGCGCCATTTTCCCCATTCTACGCTCCCCGGTGCAGCACACTACTAGCGCGCGAAACTTCGGCATTTAGCGCCCCAGTGGCAACACGTGCTTTGGCGCCACTTTTCTGCTGTCTGGCGCCCCACAGGCAACACAGACCTAGACACAAACTTCGAACCACGATTCGAACCACGATCTCGAACACGAGCGGCGAGACTAGGCGCCTTGGCGCCTGAGTTTGGCGCCCCCTGCTTGACCAAAGCACACCCAACACTTTCAAACCAAAAACCACCCGAGCCAAAATATTTAAAAATGTTTTTGGGCGGGTAAATATAAAATTTGTACGGTGAAATATGCTCGAGAAAAGTAAGTTTCACTTCCGGGACCAAAAACACACACAAAATCACCCCCACCGAGACATTTTTAAAATAAGACTGTACTCGAGAAACCACTCGAGCCAAAACAGTTTAAATTGAATTTGGGCGGGGAATACAAAATTTGTACGACAAAATATGTTCGAGAAATACAAGTTTCACTCTCAAGACCCCAAACACACACAAAATCACCCCAGGGACATTTTCAAAATGACACTGCAACCGAGAAAACTACTCGAGCCAAAACGCTTAAAATTGAAAGTTGGCGGTGAATACAAAATTTGTACGAGAAAATGTGTTCGAAATACAAGTTTCCCTCCCGGCCCCAAAATACCCACGTTAGCGCGCCGGCAAAGAAACACACTTACCCGTCCAGCGCTCTGGTGACACAGGCGCCATTTCTCTAGGAAATTGGCGCCCTGCACAGCAACACAACACCAACACTCCTCTTTCTGATGCACACAGGCGCGGACTCCTAGCACATTGGCGCCCCGAACCCAAAATCCCAATTTTCTCAAATTCTCCCAAATCAATTCACTCAATAATCATTCTAACACTCCTAATTTCATAATCAAGCGATCAATTGCATATCCATATCATCAATCACATCAAAATCACGAAATCATATATTATAAAACCCTAACTCAAGCTCTAAATCAATTTTACCAAGGAATTCATCAAATTCTCCCTCTCCTTTCTCTTCTCTCCTTCGCAACTTTCTTTCTCTTTTCACAAATGAGAGAAAATTCTACTTTTAGCTATATGTATATTGGGCCAAGCGCACACTGGGCCCTTTTTACACCCTTCTCCATTTCTTCCACCATCCCCTTCAATTAAAATAAATTACTGAATTATAAACACTATTTTATATTCTATTATAATTTAAAACAGTGTAGCACTTAAACAATTTAATCAATTTCTTAATTAAATTATTTGGGGTGTTACACGCTTGGCCCAATATACATATAGCCAAAAGTAGAATTTTTCTCATTTGGTGCAAAAGAAAGAAAGTTGCGAAGGAGAGAAGAGAAAGGAGAGAGGAGGAGAACTCAGCGCAAAACCCAGGAGAAGGGAAGAGAAGAAGAATTCGTGACTTGAAGGCTTGGATTGTTGCAGTGGTTTTGTTCGTGACTCCATTTCGGTTCGTTTCTACGGTGAATTTGAGGTAAGGGGAGTCTCACTCTATAATAGAGGAGATAATACGTTTTATGTAGGTCATAGGTTCCTATTTGATGTTATTTGATTATTGAATGAAGGATTGAATCATTGAATTTGATGAATTGTATGATGAAATCGAGTTAGGGTTTAGGTTAGGGTTTATAACATGAAATTTTGTGATTTGTGGTGTGTTTGATGATTGATCATGCAATTGATTGTTTGATTATGAAATTAGGAGTGTTAGAATGATTATTGAGTGAATTGATTTGGAAGAATTTGAGAAAATTGGGATTTTGGGGTTTGGGCGCGCCAATGTGCTAGGATTCAGCGCCACATGCCTTTATTCATGTCTTTGGAGTGTGTTTCGTGTGCAGTGTGTTCGCCGGGCGCCAAATTCTTTGGGAAAGTGGCGCCATGTGCCTTTGTTTAACGTCTTTGGGTGGTGTGTGTGTCGATGTGAGGCGCCAAATGCTGCCCCAGGGTGCCCAGAATGGCGCTGTGTCACTTTATGCTTGATCTTTGTGTGTGTGTGTTGTTCTTGTCAGGCGCCCGAATGTGGGTATTTTGGGGCCCGGGAGTGAAACTTATATTTACTGAACATATTTCCTCGTGCAAAATTTTGTATTCACACCCCCAAATCCATTTTTAAGTGTTTTGGCTCGAGTAGTTTTACAGTTGCAGTGTCATTTTGAAAATGTCCTGTGGGTGAGGTTTTGTGTGTGTAGCGGGGTGGGTTTAGTGAAACTCACATTTACGAACATATTTTCTTGTGCCAAATTTTGTATTCACACCTTGGAATTTATTTTTAAGTGTTTTGTCTCAAGTGGTTTTAGTGCAGGTCTCATTTGAAAATGTTCCGGTGGGAGTGATTTTGTGTGTGTTTTGGGGCCGGGAGTGAAACTTGTATTTACAGGCATAATTTACAGTGCCCAATTTTGTATTTACACCCCAAAAACATTTTTAAACATTTTTGGCTCGGGTGGTTTTGGTTTGAAAGTGATGGGTGTCTTTGGAGTCGAGGGCGCCAAAATGTCTTTGCCAGGCGCTGTCTGTTGCAATCGTGTGCGAGGCGTATGCAGGCGTATGCGAGTTTGTGTCTGGAGTGCATGTGTTGCCCGAGGGGCGCCAGTTGCTAGAAAAGTGGCGCCCGATGGGCGTGTTGCCACGGGCGCCAAAATCTTGAGTTTACGGGCGCTAGTCTTTGCCAAGTGCCTAAGAGTGTCTTTATTTTGGTCCCTAGGTGACGATTTGGTCCCTAGATGATTGTTTTGGTCCTAAATGGTGGTTTAGGTCCATGAGTGAGGTTGAGTCCTCTAGATGAGATTAGTCCTTGGGACTTAAATTGAGTTGAGAGAGTATAATGAGGTGGCCCAGCATGCCATGGGGGTATGGGCGGAGGGCAAGCCATGAGGAGCTATAAAATGAGTTTAACTACGAGGTGAGAATTAATGTGTGTCTTGAAATTTTGTTTGAGATTGTGCTTGTGTTGTACATGGAGTCTCATGCATACATTTGGGCTTTGATCGTAGAGCTTATAAAATGATTGTGAAGCTTCGAGGCGGCGGCGGAGGGCAGTCATGAGGACTCCATTATTGATGAGAATCTGGGAGGGCAAATATTGAGAACGCCGGAGGGCAAATGGTACCACATGCATACTTCCATTGCATACATTCTCATGAGTGCATGTTTGTTATTGAGTGATGATTGGTGTGTTTGAGTATCTTTGTGAACTATGATTATATATATTGCTTATTATCACTTTTATTATATAGTTCGAGACTCACCCTTTCATTGTTGTTTACCACGGGTAGTCATGAGTGAGGGCCTCTACTCTCACTACTCCCGAGTCGGTCTGCTCGATCACGTAGCACCTAGGGGTTGGGGTTTAGACGTTATTTGATTTGTTTTGCTCAGTGTTGAGCCTTATATGTATTGTTTTTGAGATTGCTGAATTACTCCGTTGAGATTATGAGTATTTTTCCGCTGCAGGTTGTGAGATTGTTTACCATGTGGTTTGTGGTGTTACGTATTTTGATTATGTTTATGAAATGAATTAACTGTTGAGTGTTTTAAGAGAGAGGTGTGACGCTCCATTTTATTGAGGAATGATTTATGTTATACTATTAGTGTGCTGAATGACTATGGCTAAAGTGTGGTTCGCCACTAAGGTCAGAATTTCATTCGCTGGTGTATTTACAAGGGCATCACTGAGAGCCTTGCAAAGGAGGTCAATGCCTGTTGCGAGTAGTATCAGTTACCTGAGTAATCCCATAGTCAATCAGTGCACTATTTTATAACACACTAAACCAAAAGATGACCAGAAATGATTTTTATTTACTCTGATTTTTGATTTAAATTACCGGGTAGAAATGGGGTGTTACACCCAAAGTCTGTGACTGAGATCAGGAGTTTCTTGGGGTTGGCTGGTTACTACAGGAGGTTTATTGAGGGGTTCTCTAAGTTAGCCCTTCCGATGACTCAATTGACCTGTAAGGGAAGAGCCTTTGTGTGGGATGTAAAATGTGAAGAGAGCTTCCAAGAGTTGAAGAGGAGATTGACCACGTCTCCAGTGTTAGTGTTGCCTGTGTAACGCCCTAAAATAATTTAATTATTTATTTAATTAAGTTATTTGAGGGATTACAGTATTTATTTAAACTGAGTAATAATGTTGGAATTAATTTTATTGCGAGAGGGGGTCTAGTTTGAGTAACTAAAGGGGTGCAATTAGGGCCCAAGCCATTAAGTGACCCAGGCCCATCACTAACAACCCCAAACCCTACGATGGATCTCACTCACCATCCAAAGGAACGCAGCGAACGAAAATCGCGAGAGAGAGCTTGCGAGAGTGAGAACGGCGACGCGAACCAGGGAGGAGGAAAGCAGAATTCTTCTTCTCAAGCTCTTCAATAGGTAACGATTTTCAATCCCTTCTCTTCCTTTTTCCTCCCTATTCACGCTTTGTAACCTTCAATTTCTCACCCTCCATCGTTGTGTTTTTTCCTTTCTCTCTGCTTTTTCCTGCTACTCTTCAGTGCGTGCGAGAGAGAGGAGGAGCGTGTGTTGTGGTGATTACGTGGCTTGTTGATTTCGAGCTCTTCAATCCTTCAAGGTATGGGGACTCTTTCTATACCTATAATAATCCTTAGGATTTGTGTTAGGTGTTGGTTGAGTGGTAGGATATTAGAATTGTTGTTTTAGTGAATGTGGATTGTTACTGTGAAACCGTAATAGGCTCTTTGGGTTACCGATTTGAATGCTATGGTCTTTTGATGAATATAAATGAATATGTGTTTGGGATGTGCATACTAATTGGTTGTGAAATTCCTCAATAAAGAGAAATGTGAAATTATGCTAGTTGTATGGTAATTGATGATATGTTGATGAATGTTCTTTGAGATGGCGTGAATTATGCGTGTAGTGTTGTAGGAAGAGGTGTTCTTTGAATGTATGAAAGGGTAGTGTGAAGTGTGTGGAGTGTATCGGCTGGCGCCATTTTGCTAGGATTAGTGCGCCTAGAGTGTGTGTGCGCGTGCGTGGTGCGTGTGTCTTTGGAGCGGGCGCCAAAATCATTTTGCCTGCGTGTGGAAATTGTGAGTGAAGCCGGGGAGGCGCGCCAAATGGCATGCCCGAAGTGCGTGTGTGTGAGTGAAGTCTTTGGGTGGCGCCAAGTCTTTGCAGAGTAATTGGCGCTGGTGTCTTCTTTGGATTTACGAGTGGGGTGTGCGGCGAAAGGGGGCGCGCAAAGCTGCAGTGCAAATGGCGCCCGAGTTCTTGCACGCAACCTGCTGTGTGTGTGTGTCTTGGGTGCGCAGCGCCAAATATGGCGACCCTAGTGCGCGGTTGGGCTGGTTGTGCATGTGGCGTGTGGTGTGTGTTGCGATGGGGCGCCAAAGTGGCTGCCCGTGGCGCCAAGTGGCGCTAGCGTGGTTCCCGTGTATCTTATGGTCCACTGGGGTTAGTTGGTCCAACCGTTGTGTTGTGGAGTGTCGTGAGCTAAAACATTAATGCGAGTATAAATTAAATTATAAATTAAGTGTAGTGTGAAAGCGATGTGGGACTTGATCCAAAAGTGATGGGCAGCCCTCAAGGCTAAGCTGTTGAAGAGATAGAGATGAGTAAATAATTGAATAAATGGTGAGCCTAATAAGTTGTGACAATATGTGTGTTGTGGTGCATCAACATAGAACCTCATGATGCATATGCATAAAGCGATGTGTAGGCTTCGGCCAAAGCGGCGTGGGACTCGGTCCAAGCGATGAGTGCCCTCCGGGCAAATAGTGGTGATGAAGGATCCTCATGCATGTTGCATACATGCATAAACATCATACCCATGTTAATGAATTTATTGATGATGTGTTGATAATGTGGTGAATTAATTGTGCTGTTGCCTTGCCAATATGTAATGCCTATCCTATCTATTATTATTTGTATATAAAGACTCACCCATTCTGCTTGGAATGTTGCTCTCTGTGTGGCAACGCTGCTGCGTACTCATGATGAAGGCACCACTATGCACGCTACACTAGTAGTCGTGTCTCACTCGATATGTAGCACCGGGGGAGGCGTAGTCGTATTTTATTTTATTACTTGATGCTTTAGACATTCATTGATGATGTATTAAGTAATTTGTGAAAACCTATTAATTCTTCCGCTGTGTGGGAAGCGTCATTTATTTCGGAACTGTAAACTAAAACAGGTGTTTGAGGGCCCGACCCTAAACTATGTGCTGCGTATCATTTTAATATTTTATGAACTTCTTATGATTTTGACTATGAAATTTGTTTTTAATAGCGTCGAAATCGACATTCCACTTCGTGATTTTAAATTTAAAAACTACGATAGAATCTGATGATTAACGGTTGTCTAGAAAGGGGGTGTTACATTAGTGGTATCAGAGCTGAAGTTGGTCTGTCCGGCCAAGTGTCTAAGTGTTATTCCTGTTGTAGCTAATTGTGTTCCTTTGTGTAGAAGTTCGATTCGATGGCAAGACGCGATGATGCTGCGTTGGCTGCTGCCTTGCAAGCCATAGCCCAAGCTGTTGGGAATCAAAATGCTGGTGCTGCTGTGAATGCTCGTAACTTAGCGACGTTTGGAGAAAAACCCACCCACCTTCAAGGGTCGGTATGACCGATGGGGCCTTGGCACAGTTAAAGGAGATAGAGCGGATCTTCCGGTCATGGATTGCACCTAGCTGCTTTGAAAGTGAAGTTGTGGACCCATATCTTTGGGAGAGGAAGCTGACGACGGTGGTTGGGAGTATCGCGAAGGTTGGAAGGTCTCTGGTGAGGAAGTTACTTGGGAGGTTTTCACGAGAGAGTTCAAGCGAAAGTATTACCCTGAGGATGTGCGAGCTAAGAAGGAAGTGGAGTTCTGGAGCTGAAGCAGGGAAATAAGGCGATGGTGAGTATCTTGCCGCCAAATTTGAGGAGTTGGCCAAATTTTGTCCTTACTATGCCAATGAAGCCGACTCTGATTTTCCAAGTGCGTCAGTTTTGAGAGTGGCTGCGCTTGGACATAAAGAAAGCGATTGGATATCAGGAGATTAGGGATTTTGCTAGGCTGGTAGATAAGTGTAGAATCTTTGAGGAGGATAGTTCTGCTGCATACAAGGCTGTGAAGGAAAAGAGAAATAATCAGTTTAGAGGAAAACCCTATGATGTTCTTTGGAGGTAAAAACAAGTGGAAAGCAGTCTTTGGTAAGAGTTCTAGTGGGGAGGTGCCTCTTGGGTATGGTGTGTTTTACTTGTAAGAAGCTTTGGTCATAAGAGTAGTGAGTGCCCGAGGCCACTTTGTTTCAAGTGTGGTAAGAAAGGCCACATGGCTACTAAGCGTGAAAAGAAAGGGGTCATCTGTTTTAATTGTGATGAAGCGGGACATATAAGTGCTAAGCATCCTAAGCCCAAGAGAGAGAGAGAGCTAAAGGGAAGGTGTTTGCTCTGCGAGGACCGAGAATGCTAACGAGATTCGAGGTACTTGTCTTATTTTTGATACTCCTTTGATTGCTATAGTAGATCTGGTGCCACTCATTCTTTCATTGCTTCATTGTGTCTTTGAGAAATTAAATCTTGATTTGTCTTCCATGATGAGGAGATGGTTATTGATACTCCGGCTAAGGGTTCGAGTAACTACCTCCACTGTGTGTGCTAAGTGTCCTCTGTCGGTCTTCTAGCGGGGATTTTATAGTAGACCTTATTTGTCTACCTTTGGAGGATTAGATGTTATCCTTGGTATGGGTCGGTTAGTTGATAACCATGTACATATCAACTGTTTCGATAGATCGGTGAGTTTCCTCGCCCACGAGGAGGAAGAATCTGCTTTTTCTTTGCTCTTTGGTCAATTGCGTAGATTAATGAAGGAGGAAGTTCATCTATTTGCCTTGATGGCGTCTCTATCTGTTGAGAGTCAAGATATCATTGAAGGGTTGAAGGTAGTGTGCGAGTTCCCGGAGGTATTCCCTGATGAGATTCCGAGTGTTCCGCCAGAGAGGGAGGTTGAATTCACTATTGATCTTGTGCAGGTCGATGCGAGGCACGTGTCTATGGCACCGTACCGGATGTCGGCATCCGAATTATCTGAATTGAAGAAACAGCTAGAAGAGTTACTTGAGAAGAAGTTCATAAGGCCTAGTGTGTCGCCTTGGGGAGCACCTGTGTTGTTAGTGAAGAAGAAGGATGGAAGCATGAGACTATGTGTGGACTATGAGGCGGTTGAACAAAGTGACAATCAAGAACAAGTATCCGCTCCCGAGGATAGATGACTTGATGGATCAGTTGGTGGGTGCTAAGGTGTTTAGCAAGATCGATTTGAGGTCGGGTTATCACCAAATCAAGGTGAAAGATGATGACGTTCAGAAGACAGCTTTCAGAACTAGATATGGGCACTATGAATATACTGTGATGCCGTTCGGTGTTACTAACGCACCCGGAGTGTTTATGGAGTATATGAACCGTACCTTCCATGATCACTTGGATCGTTTTGTGGTGGTATTTATAGACGACATTCTGGTCTATTCCAAGACGGAAGCAGAGCACGCGGAACACTTGAGGTTAGTGCTAGAGGTGCTAAAAGAAAAGAAGCTTTATGCGAAATTGTCAAAGTGTGAGTTCTGGTTGCATAAGGTGAGTTTCCTTGGGCATGTGATTTCCGGTGATGGTATAGGCAGACCCGGCCAAGGTGGATCTTTGTGTTGCGATGGGAGAGCCCGAAGTCGGGATCGAGATCGAAGTTTCTTGGGGTTGGTGGTTACTACGGGAGGTTTATAGAGGTTTTTCTAAGCTAGCCCTTCCGTTGACTCAATTGGCGTGTAAGGAAAAGCTTTTGTGTGGGATGCCCATGCGAAGAGAGCTTCAATGAGTTGAAAAGGAGGTTGACAACATCTCCTATTTTGGTATTGCCTATTCCAGACCAACCGTTTGTAGTATATTGCGATGCTTCCAAGATGGGTTTGGGAGGTGTGCTAATGCAAGGGGGTAAGGTAGTAGCCTATGCGTCCCGCATGCAGTTGAGGATTCACGAGAAGAACTACCCTACTCACGATTTGGAGCTTGCGCGATTGTGTTTGCCTTGAAGATCCGGAGGCACTATTTGTATGGTTCTAAGTTTGAGGTGTTCGGTGATCATAAGGGGTTGCGATGTCTGTTTGACCGAAAAGAGCCGAATATGAGACAAAGGAGATGGTGGGAATTATTGAAAGACTATGACTTTAGTTTGAATTACCATCCGGGAAGGCTAATGTTATGGCCGATGCCTTGAGCGAGAAGTCCCTTCATATGTCCGCATTGATGGTGAAAGAGCTCGAATTGATTGAGCGGTTTCGGGATTTGAGTTTGGTGCGTGAAGTAACGCCTAAGAGTGTAAGGCCGGGAATGTTGAAGATTCACAATGAGTTTTTGGATGTTATTAGGGAGCGCGAGAGGCAAGATATTAAGGTGGTTGAAGTGGCGGTGGGGATTGATCATTCCGAGAGCAAGGATTATGAGATAGATGCACAAGACGTGTTGAGATACCGCGGAAGGATTTGTATCCACAAGATGAAGAGATTAAGAAATCAGTTACGGAGGAGGGACATCGAAGTAAATTGAGCATTCATCCGGAGCCACAAAGATGTATCAAGACTTAAAGAAATTGTTTTGGTGGCACGGCATGAAGCGTGAAGTAGCCCAATTTGTATATGCTTGTTTGACGTGTCGAAATCTAAGGTAGAGCATCGGCGGCGGGGTTGGTCACCACCTGGAAGTCTTGGAATGGAAGTGGGATGGTATCTCTATGGATTTTGTAACCCCGGGTTCGAAAGTACGAGAGGATTTGATGCCATATGGGTGATTGTTGATAGGTTGACAAAATCGCTCACTTTTTGCCGATTAATATGACTTATCCGATTCCAAGTTGGCGGATATTTACGTTAAGACAATTGTGGAAGTCGCATGGAGTTCCTTTGAGTATCGCGTCCGATCGGGATCCTAGGTTTACTTCGAATTTTGGAAGAGCTTGCGGGAGGCCTTAGGTTCTAAATTGAGGTTGAGTTCCGCTTATCATCCCCGCATGGATGGGCGGATCGAGAGGACTATTCATCGCTTGAGGATCTGCTGAGAGCATGCGTCCTTGAGCGAGAGGTTCATGGGATTCTCATTTGCCATTGATTGAGTTCACCTATAACAACGGTTTTCACGCGAGTATCGGATGGCACCTTTCGAGGCATTGTATGGTAGGAGATGCACGAACACCGCGTGTTGGTATGAATCGGGAGAGAGTGTGGTGTTGGGCGGAGATTGTGCGTGAGACCACGAGAGAAGGTTAAGATGATTCAAGAGAAGATGAAAGCCTCGCAGAGTAGGCAGAAGAGTTATCACGATAAGAGAAGGAAAGATCTAGAGTTCCAAGCGGGTGATCATGTGTTCTTGAGAGTCACTCCGGTGACAGTGTGGTCGTGCCTCAAGTCTAAGAAGTTGACCCCTCGTTTCATTGGCCCATACCGGATCTCGGAATCGGGTTGGAAAAGTTGCTGTCGGGTGGCCTTACCACCTAACTGCCTAATCTGCATGATGTGTTCCATGTATCTCAATTGCGGAAGTATGTCCCCAGGCAGTCACATGTAATTCGGATGGATAATGTGGAGGTGAGGAGAACCTCACAGATGGAAACTATGCCGCTTAGAATTGAAGACCGTGAGGTGAAAGTGTTAAGAGGCAAGGAGATCAATTTAGTGAAAGTGGTTTGGTTAGGAGCCGTGGGTGAGAGCATGACTTGGGAATTGGAGAGTAAGATGAAAGAAGCATACCCGGAGTTGTTTGACTCGGGTAATTTCGAGGACTAAATCCTTTAAGTGGGGAGAGTTGTAACATACTAAAATAATTTAATTATTTATTTAATTAAGTTATTTGAGGATTACGATATTTATTTAAACCGAGTAATAATGTTGGAATTAATTTTATTGCGCAGAGGGGTCTAAATGAGTAACTAAAGGGGTGCAATTAGGGCCCAAGCCATTGTTGACCCGGCCCATCACTAACAACCCCAAACCCTACGATGGATCTCACTCACCATCCAAAGGAACGCGCGTGAACGAAAAATCGCGAGAGAGAGCTTGCGAGAGTGAGAACGCGACGCGAACCAGTGGAGGAGGAAGCGAAATTCTTCTTCTCAAGCTCTTCAATAGGTAACGATTTTCAATCCCTTCTCTTCCTTTTTCCTCCCTATTCACGCAGTAACCTTCAATTTCTCACCTCCATCGTTGTGTTTTTTCCCCTTTCTCTGTTTTCCTGCTACTCCGTGCGTGCGAGAAGAGAGGAGGAACGTGTGTTGTGGTGATTACGTGGCTTGTTGATTTCGAGCTCTTCAATCCTTCAAGGTATGGGGACTCTTTCTATACCTATAATAATCCTTAGGATTTGTGTTAGGTGTTGGTTGAGTGGTAGGATATTAGAATTGTTGTTTTAGTGAATGTGGATTATTCTTGTGAAACCGTAATAGGCCGCTTTGGTTTACTGTCCGATTTGAATGCTATGGTCTTTTGATGAATATAAATGAATATGTGTTTGGGATGTGCATACTAATTGGTTGTGAAATTCCCTCAATAAAGAGAAATGTGAAATTATGCTAGTTGTATGGTAATTGATGATATGTTCAATGAATGTTCTTTGAGATGGCGTGAATTATGCATGTAGTGTTGTAGGAAGAGGTGTTCTTGAATGTATGAAAGGGTAGTGTGAAGTGTGTGGAGTGTATCGGCCTAGGCGCCATTTTGCTAGGATTAGTGCGCCTAGGTCGTGGTCTGCGCGTCGTGGTCTGCAGTGTGTCTTTGGAGCGGGCGCCAAAATTGGGCGCCTGCGCGTGGAAATTGTGAGTGAACTGAGGGAGGCGCCAAATGGCATGCCCGAAAATGCGTGTGTGCGTGTGAAATCTTTGAGGTGGCGCCAAGTCTTGGGGTAATTAGGCGCTGGTGTCTTCTTTGGATTTACGAGTGGGGTGTGCGAAGCGAAAGGGGCGCCAATCGCGGTGCAAATGGCGCCAGTTTCTTTGCAACCCGCTGTGTGTGTGTGTCTTGGGTGCGGCGCCAAATATGGCGACCTAGTGCGCCGGTTGGGCTGGTTGTGCATGTGGCGTGTGAGTGTGTTGCGATGGGGCGCCAAAGTGGCTGCCCCGTGGCGCCAAGTGGCGCTAGCGTGGTTCCTGTGTATCTTATGGTCCCTAGGGGTTAGTTGGTCCAACCGCTTGTGTTGTGGAGTAATCGTGAGCTAAAACATTAATGCGAGAGTATAAATTAAATTATAAATTAAGTGTAGTGTGAAAGCGATGTGGGACTTCATCCAAAAGTGATGGGCGACCCTCGAAGGCTAATCACAAGAGATAGAGATGAGTAAATAATTGAATAAATGGTGAGCCTAATAAGTTGTGACAATATGTGTGTTGTGGTGCATCAACATAGAACCTCATGATGCATATGCATAAAGCGATGTGTAGGCTTGCCAAAGCGACGTGGGACTCCTATTCCCAAGCGATGAGTGCCTCCGGCAAATAGTGGTGATGAAGGATCCTCATGCATGTTGCATACATGCATAAACATCATACCCATGTTAATGAATTTATTGATGATGTGTTGATAATGTGGTGAATTAATTGTGTCTGTTGCCTTGCCAATATGTAATGCCTATCCTATCTATTATTATTTGTATATAAAGACTCACCCATTCTCGCTTGGAATGTTGCTCTCCGTGGCAACGCTCGCAGTACTGCGAGTGAAGGCACCCTTATGCCTGTCTACTAGTAGTCGTGTCTCAGCTCTGATATGTAGCACCAGGGGGAGGGCGTAGTCGTATTTTATTTTATTACTTGATGCTTTAGACATTCATTGATGATGTATTAAGTAATTTGTGAAAACCTATTAATTCTTCCGCCATTTGTGTGAAGAAGCGTCATTTATTTCTGAATCAGAAAGCTAAAACAGTGTGTTTGAGGCCCGACCCTAAACTATGTCTTTGCGTATCATTTTAATATTTTATGAACTTCTTATGATTTTGACTATGAAATTTGTTTTTAATAGCGTCGAAATGCGACATTCCTTTTCGTGATTTTAAATTTAAAAACTCGATAGAATACGATGATTAACGGTTGTCTAGAAAGGGGGTGTTACACTGTGCGGAGCAACCTTTTGTCGTGTCTTCGTGATGCTTTCAAGATGGGTTTGGGAGGTGTATTGATGCGGGATGGGAAGGTAGTTGCTTATGCGTCTCGGCGATTGAGGACACATGAGAAGAACTATCCTACTCATGATTTAGAGTTGGTCGCTATTGTGTTTGTCTTTGAAGATTTGGAGACACTATCTCTATGGTACCGTTTCGAAGTGTTCGGTGATCACAAGAGTTTGAAGTACTTGTTTGACCGAAGAAGGAGTGAATATGAGGCGGGGCGTTGGTTAGAGCTCTTTGAAGGATTATGATTTCGGCTTGAACTATCACCCCGGCAAAGCTAATGTCGTGGCTGATGCTTTAAGTCGGAAAACTTTGCATATGTCAGCTATTATGGTGAGGGAATTGGAGTTGATTGAGCAATTCCGTGACTTGAGTCTGGTTTGTGAGGTGACACCCCAGAGTGTCAGATTGGGTATGCTGAGGATTGGAAATGACTTCTTGGTTAGTATCAGAGACGGCCAGAAGTTAGATGTGAAGCTGGTTGACTTGCTGGTTGCTGGTGAGCAAGCTGTAGATGGGGATTACAGGTTGGATTCCCAGGGTGTGTTGAGATTCAGGGACAGAATTTGTGTTCCTGATGATGCTGAGTTGAAGAAAATGATACTTGAGGAGAGCCATAGGAGCAAGTTGAGCATTCATCCGGGTGCTACTAAAATGTATCATGATCTCAAGAAACTGTATTTTGGTGGCCTGTATGAAGAGGATGTAGCACGATTCGTTTATGCATGCTTGACTTGCCGTAAGTCAAAGATTGAGCATCGAAACCCTGCGGGGTTGATGCAACCTTTTGAGATTCCGGAATGGAAGTGGGACAGCATTTCCATGGACTTTGTGACAGGGTTGCCAAACACTGTGAGAGGGTTTGCCACTATTTGGGTGATTGTGGATAGGTTGACCAAGTCTGCACATTTTATTCCTATCAACATCACCTATCCTGTGCCAAAGTTGGCTAGTATTTATATCCAGGTGATTGTGAAGCTACATGGGGTTCCGAAGAGTATTGTGTCGGACAGAGACCCGAGGTTTACATCCGAGTTTTGGGGGAAGCTTGCGCAGGAGGCTTTGGGGTCCAAGTTGAGGTTGAGTTGACTTTATCATCCTCGGGATGATGGTCGACAGAGAGAGAACCATCCAGTCTTTGAAAGATCTTCTGAGAGCTTGTGTGCTAGAGCAGGGAGGTGCATGGGATACACATCTCCCACTGATCGAATTTACGTATAATAACAGCTATCATTCGAGCATAGGGATGGCTCCTTTTGAGGCAATCAGTATGGGCGGAGGTGTAGGACTCCTTTGTGTTGGCATGAGTCCTGGTGAGAGTGTTGTTCTTGGACCGAGTTGGTTAGGAGACTACGGAGAAGGTAAAGATGATCGGAGAGAAAATGAAAGAGTCCTAGAGCCGATGAAAAGTTATCATGATAAGAGGAGGAAGGACTTGGAGTTTCAGTGGTGAGCATGTGTTCTTGAGGGTCACGCCTATGGTGGAGTTGGGCGTGCTCAAGGCAAAGAAGTTAACTCAAGGTTTATTGGACCGTACCAAATCACCGAGAGGGTTGGAAAAGTTGCTTATAGGGTGGCTTTGCCACCTAATCTTCGAACTTGCACGATGTTTTTCACGTGTCACGGCTTTCTAAGTATATCCTGAACCGTCTCATGTGATTCACATGGATGATGTGGAGGTGCGTGAGAACCTCACCGTGGAGACTATGCCGGTGAGGATTGATGATAGAGAAGTAAAGGTCTTTGAGAGGAAAGACATTGCCTTAGTCAAGGTAGTGTGGTTGGGAGCTTTCTTTGGTGAGAGCATGACTTGGGAGCCTGGAGAGCGGGGATGCGGAGTCTTATCCGAGTTATTTGACTTTCGGTATGAATTTCGAGGACGAAATATCCTAAGTGGGGAGAGTTGTAACACCCTAAATAATTTAATTAAGAAATTGATTAAATTGTTTAAGTGTTACACTATTTTTAATTATATTAAATTATAATATTATAATGTTTATAATTTAGTATTTTAATTTAATAGAAGGAAGTGGTATTAGAAATCTGAGTCACTGTTTTTTGGGCCGGGAGCCCAAGCCCAATGACTTAGGCTCCTAGGGTTAGTGCATTCGCACGAAGGAGGAAAAGAAAGAAAGAAACGAAAGAAAGGGAGAAGAGAGAAAGGAGCAGCGCTAAGAGAGGAGGAGAAAGGGAGATTTTGATCGTGCCCGAGCAAGGAGAGCTCATCTCAAGGTTTGTGGTTTTTGCACGTGACTCAAGGAAAAGGGATTTCTACGGTTAAAATAAGGTAAGGGGAGTCTCACTCTATAATAGAGGATATAATAGGTTGTATAGGAGTCATAGAGTCCCTAATTAGTGTTATTTGATTGATTGGTTGAATTGTGTGGATGAAATTGATGTTTTGCAGGCTCAAATCGATTTAGGGCTCAAGTTAGGGTTTTCCATATGTAATTTTCGTGATTTGTGATGTGTTTAATGATTGAGCATTAATTTGATTGTTATAATATGAAATTGGGAGTATTAGAGTGGTTATGGAGTGATTTGAGTTGGGAGAAATTGGAGACTTTGGGAGTTTTGGGCTTGGGGCGCCAAATGTTGCTGTGTTGCTATTCTGGGCGCCACTTTGCTGAGGAATTGGCGCCTGGGTTACTGTTCATGGGCTGAGTTGTGTGTTTTGTGCAGTGTCCTTGCACCGGCGCCAAGTTCTTTGAGAAATGGCGCCAGCAGTGCAATTGTTTGAGTCTTTGGGAGGTGTGTTCTTTGTCAGGCGCCGGTTTGCTAGGAATGTGGCGCCCTGTGCACTGTTCACGTGCACATAGAGGGTGTTTGAGTGGAACTTGATGTTCTGTGCATATTTCACCGAGCCAAATTTTGTATCCACCTTCCCAAACTTCATTTAAAACATTTTGGCTCGAGTGGTTTTTGTTTTTCATGTGTCATTTAAGAGATGTGCTAGAAGGCATTGCTGTGGCGCTATAAGTGTGCGCCTAGGGGGTAGTTTGGGTGAAACTTAGAGTTCTAAGCATAATTCACCGTGCCATATTTTGTATTTACCTGCCCAAAAACATTTTTAAACCTTTTGGCTCGAGTGGTTTTCTGTTTACAAGTGTTGTGTGTCTTTGGGTCGTGTAGGGCGCCAAATGTCTTTCGCCAGTAGTGCCTAGGCGCGCTCGTGTCCGAAGTTTGTGTCCGAGTTTGTGTGCAGGGCTGTCTTGCCCAGAGCGCCAGTTGCTAGAAAAGTGGCGCCCGATGGTTGTGTTGCCACGGGGGGCAGATGCCGAGTTTACGGCGCTAGTCTTTGTGTTGCACCGAGCGCGCGCTGAATGTGGGGAAAATGGCGCCTAGTCTTTGCTGAGTGACTAAGTGAGTGTTGTTTTGGTCCCTAGGGGACATTGTGGTCCCTAGGTGATTGTTTTGGTCCTAAATGGTGGTTTAGGTCCCTGAGTGAGATTAGTCCTCTAATTTTGAATAGTCCTTGGGACTTGAGTATAATGAGCTAGTAATTGAGATGATTGAGGATGCCATGGGGGCATGAGCCATGAGGTCTAGAGCCATGAGGGCTATAACCGAGATTAAATATGAGGTGAGAAAATAATATATAAATTGATATGGTGAATGTGCTTGTGTTGTGTTCATGGAGTCTCATGCATACATTCGGCTGCGGTCGCGACGTTATAAACTGATTGTGAGGCCGGAGGGCCAGGCCCGGGGGGGGGGGGGCAGAGTCATGAGGACTCAATTTGATAATGAGACTGCCGGAGGGCAAATGGTACCACATGCATAACTACATTGCATACATTCACATGAACACATAAATATTATTGAGCGGTGATTGGTATGATTGACTCTGCTGTGAACTGTGACTGTATATATTGCCTATTATCACTTTTATTATAAAGTTCGAGACTCACCCTTTCTGTTGTTGTTTACCACAGGTAGTCATGAGTGAGGGCTTGCTACCTTCACTTCTCCCCGAGTCGGTCTGCTCTGATACGTAGCACCTAGCGCTCAATTGGTAGTGGGAAGGTGTGGAACTTTGCATTTGAGCCCCATGTGCAAGGTTCGAATCCCACGGAAGGCAAAAATTCTACAAGGGGGGTAGAAAAGATCGTGAGGTAATAAGCCTTTGGGGTGGCGTGCGGTGGACTCCGGGTCACATTCTGATCGTGCAATCCATAACACGAAAAATTCTCTCTATCTCCTTCAACCATGCAAGAGCTCCATCGGGGTCATACCTCCCCTTGAAAGTAGGAGGGTTCTCCCTCTGGAATTTAGCTAGTCTACGAGCCCCAACATCCTCGGCAGTTTGCTGATTCCCCACAGCATTTGCCATCGCCTCTAACGCAGCACCAATAGCATCGTCATTTCTTCCAGCTCTTCCAGCCATCTCACTAAACATTTAAACAAGATCGATTCAGAACGAGTCACAAGACTCGAGGATTGGGAAAAACTCAAGACTCAACAACTTGGTCGGACAGACCGAACTTTTTCTCTGATACCACTAATGTAACACCCCCTTCTAATAGACTTATATTTAATTATTAAAATCAGAGTTTTCGAAAATCACCCACAAGAGAGTGCTACATTTACTTCTTGAAAAACCAAACAAACATCAATGGCGCAATACGCAAGCAACAGTATGATATATAACACTATAGTCAAAAGGGACGAGGTCCCAACAACCTCGGCTCAAGTACATAGCAGTCCACATAATTCATTCACGCAACAGAATAAAACATGGATTTTATACATCACTATGTTACAGTCCAACAAATTAATTAAGACGACTACTATACTACTCGCCCCCCCCCCCCAGTGTTACATATCAGAGCAAGACGCCATAATCGACTAGGAGAATGCATGAGAACTACCTCCGCTCAGGATCACCTGCACGTTGCCGACATAAGAAGCAACATAAAAGCAGAAGGGTGAGTCTCTAAACATATATAATAAGATGTATGATAAACATCATGTTAGAGAAAAAACACCTAGAAACACCTCGGCTCAACAGACAACACACCACATCAAGTTATAGTTCATTAACTCAAAATCAACAATAAACGTCACCAATCACATGAATGTATGTATGAATGCAACCGAACCCAAGGGTATAATGCATATGGTACCACCATCGTCGCTATTTTGCCTTTCGGGCACAACGTCGCTTTGAGCATAGCTCCAAGACCACAGCCTTCGTCTCAATACTGCATATGACATGCATGAGACACCATGTTCATTACCTCAGAAAACAATCAACAATAACAAAAGCCTTTCGGCGCAAACGTCACTTTGAGCATAGCTCCAAGACCGCGGCCTTCGTCACTTTATTCACCAAGACATCGTCAACAGCTCTATAGCTAATGTCCAACTCACTGGACCCATCGGCATCACAAGTAGTGGACTTAAACTGTCACTACGAGGACCAACTCGTCACACAAGGACTACACCGTCACCTAATTAAAGACCAAACTAGCTCCACCATTCAGCCACTCAGACTCACTCTGCGTCAAAAAACACCCACAGTTGCGCCTAACAGCAACCTACGCCATACTGGCGCCAAAACGGCCCCTCGGCACACTCACATTGCACCTCGGTACCCACACTCAAATTGCACCTCGGTACACTACACTGCACCTCGGTATACTACACTTAGACACACTACGCTTCGATACTCTTACAATTCAACATACCTACATCTCGACAACACTAACTTCGACAGGCATACACTACACCTCGGTACATTCACTATACCTCGACAACTCCACTTCAAAGAACTATACTTCAAGTATATATATATATATATATATATATATATATATATATATATATATATATATATATATATATATATATATATATATATACTACACCTCGGCAAGTACACTTCGGTATACATACTCTACACTTCGGCAACTACAAGTCGACATCTATGCTTCGGCTCACACATCCTTACACTTCGTCACCTACACCTCGTCGTCTACACGTCGGCTTCCATAGACTTCGACTCATCTACACGTCGACTTCCATAGACTTCCACACAGCTACACGTCGACTTCCATAGACTTCAACACAACTACAGTTAGGTAACTACACCTCGCTCCTATGTCTCCCTAGGCATCTAACCTTCGTCCTCCCTCTTCTGTTTGATTGATCAAACTTAAACGCAACAACTACACACCTATTCGTTCAAGATTCGTTCATCACACTTCAAGTAATCAACGAAGGCGCCAACACCAACCATAACGCCCTGGAACTGAGAGTTCCCCAACTCCCATTTCTCTCCTAGGTCTCTCATATGACCAACTCACCAACAACACATCACAACTTCACCAAAGTGAAGCAAACACAACACCAATCACACAACAAGCAACATAAACGACTCAAAAATCAATCTAGAGTCTAACTCACACATAATACTCATCATATACATTATTATAGATGAAAGAGAGCCCCCTTACCTCAATAAATTGGAGAACTAGTACTCTCTTCACCAACACTTCAAGATCTACCAAAAATCATCTCCTCTTCCTTGAATTTGAGCTCCCACGCTAAGATCTTCTCTTTTCTTCTCTCTAAAAGCTATCGCACCTCTCTCTTCTCTCTCTAACTTTACTCTTTGACTATTCTTGGATTTTTGTTGTAATGAGATTCTCTCCATCGACACCAAGGATATATCATGGACATGGGCTTCTTAATGGGTCATGGGCCTCCTAATCACACCTCTTCCATTACTCAAACACCTCCTAATAACATAAAACTTCTGAATTAATTACTTGACTTAATTAAAATGTTGTAAGCCTTAAATAACCCAATTAAATAAATAATTGAACTGTTTTTGGGGCGTTACACATTCCACTTCCTCTTGGTAGCCTTATTGGATTCTCTGCGGTCTAGGGGGTTTCCTCCATGGATAACCATAGCGACCTTGCGGCCTTAGATCGCTAACGTCCCTCTTCGTAAGTATCTATCATCCCCGCCGGCCGGTGGTGTTATCACGGCCTTTCCTTTCGGCACCTTCAGCTCTAACATACTGCTTCAACTTCCCCTTTTGGATAAGGTCTTCAATGTCATCTTTCAGAGCCATGCAGTCATTGGTATCATGCCCCTTACTTTTGTGGTAACGACAATACTTCTTAGTCGCCTGGGCCCCTTTTTTGAGGACAATGGGATCAGGTCGTTTCACACCAACAAACTCGTTGTTTTGGCAATCCATGTAGATCTACCCAATGGGCGTGTTCTGTAACGCCCCAAAAATAATTCAAGTATTTATTTAATTAAGTGGTATATTGGTTGGTTAAATTAAAATAATGATAGGGTATTTGATTTAAATGAGGAGTGGTGGTTAGTAAAAAGTGAGTGGTAATTTAATTAAAAGAGGGAGTAGTGCAAGTAATGGAGGAGGTGTGAATAGAGGCCCATGATAGTTAGGCCCATATCCATGATATAAGTTAGGTGTCGATGGTGAGAGTTCTTTTGGCAAAGAAAAGTCAAAGAGTAAAGTAAGAGAGTAGAGAGAGAGAGGTGTGATAGCCTTACGGAGAAGAGGAGATCTTGGCGTGGAGAGCTCAAGTTCAAGGAAGAGGAGCTGGATTGTTGGGAGATCTTGAAGTCTTGGTGGAGAGAGTGCTTATTCTTCAATCTATTGAGGTAAGGGGGCTCTCTTTCACCTATAATAGAGTATATGATGAGTGTTATGTATGGGTTAGACTATAGGATGATTGTTGAGTTGTTTGTGTTGCTTGTTGTGTGATTGATGTTGTGGTTGAGTCAATTTGGTGAATTTGTGATGTGTGTATGTGTTGTTGATGATTGGTCATATGAAAGACCTAGAAGAGAAAATGGGTTGAGGAAGTTTTGGTGTTGTCACCTTAGTTGTTACTTTGGTGTGTGTTGGACAAGTTTTCGAATGAATATGTGTTGTAGAAATTGTGGTTTAAGTTTGATCATAGTATGAGAATCAAAGGAAAGAGGGAAGATGAGGGTTAGGTGCGTTGTAGCTTGTGAAGGTCGACGGTGTGTGCGTCGAAGGATAGTGAGTTGAAGTAAGGGTGTGCCGAGAAGCATAAGTGTGTCAGCGTAAGGGTGTGCGTCGTAGTATAAGTGCGTCAAAGCATGTGTGCCGAGAAGAGTAGGTGTGTTGAAGTGAGTATGTGTGCATCGTAGTATGTGTGCGTCAAAGTATGTATGTGCTGAAGTGTAGAAGTACCGAGGTGAGTGATGGTGAAGTGAAGGAGTGTAACTAAAGTAGTGTAACCGAGGTAGTGTAGTATCGAGGTGAGTGATGGTGAAGTGAAGGAGTGTAACTGAAGTAGTGTAACCGAGGTAGTGTAGTACCGAGGTAGAGTAACCGAGGTGAGTGATGGATGTAATGAAGTGAAGTGTAAGTATGTCGAATCTAGTATTGTTGAGGTATGGATGTAATGAAGTGAAGTGTAGGTATGTCGAATCTAGTGTTGTTGAGGTATGGATGTAATGAAGTGAAGTATAGGTATGTCGAATCTAGTGTTGTCGAGGTGTAGTGTATCTAAGTCGAAGTGAAGTTGTCGAGGTGTAATGTATCTAAGTCGAAGTGAAGCTGTCGAGGTGTAATGTATCTAAGTCGAAGAAAAGTTGTCGAGGTGTAGTGTATCTAAGTCGAAGTGAAGCTGTCGAGGTGTAATGTATCTAAGTCGAAGTGAAGCTGTCGAGGTGTAGTGTATCTAAGTCGAAGTGAAGCTGTCGAGGTGTAGTGTATCTAAGTCGAAGTGTAGTGGTCAAGGTGTAGATGTATTGAAGTATAGTGTATATAAGTCGAAGTAAAGCTGTCGAGGTGTAGTGTATCTAAGTCGAAAGGTAGTTGTCGAGGTATAGTGTATATATATCGAGGTGTATGTGTTGAGGTGTAGATGTATCGAAGTGTAAGTGTCATCGTGTAGACGTGACGAAGTGTAAGTGTATGGGAGTCGACGTACGTCTAAGTTGTTGAATTGTGAAGCCAGTTGGTCCTTAGGTGACGTTTGGTCCTTAGGTGACGTTTTGGTCCCTATGTGACGGTGAGGTTGATGTTAGCCATAGAGCTAGTGACCAATGTGTTGATGTTAGCCATAGTGCTAGTGAATGATGAGTTTGAGGTTATCCATAGAGCTAGTGACCGATGTGCTGATGTTAGCCATAGCGCTAGTGAATGATGAGTTTGAGGTTAGCCATAGCGCTAGTGATCGATGAGTTTGATGTTAGCCATAGAGCTATTGCCCGATGTAGTGATGCTAGCCATAGAGCTATGGAGGTTGTCTAGGTGAATTAGACGACGGTGTAATGACGGTGTAGCGATGGTGATAGGCTTCGGCCTCGATATTGTAGACTTCGGTCTTCATATCATTAGCGACGGTTGTGCCCGAAAGGCAAAATAGCGACGGTGTGACGACGGCGTAATGCCGGTGGATTAAGCGACGGTGGTAAATCCAGTGATGGTGTCAATTCATACATGGTTTGAATGTTTGTGGTTGATGCATTGTCATGGAGTCTCATGCCTCATATGCATCTAGCGACGGTGGAAGGCTTCAGCCTCGATATTGTAGACTTCGGTCTTCATATCATTAGCGACGGTGGTGGTACCACATGCATTATACCCTTGGTGTTGGGTTGCATTCATGCATACATTCATGTGATTGGTGATGTTTATTGTGGAATTGAGTTGATGTGTTATAACTTGGTGTTGTGTGTTGTTTATTGAGCCGAGGTGTTTCTAGTTGTTTTCCTCTAACATTATGTTTATCATACATTTTATTAAATGTGTTAGAGACTCACCCTTCTACTTTCTATGTTGCTTCTCATGTCGGCAACGTGCAGGTGATTCCGAGTGAAGGTACTTCCTTCCTCAGTCTGGTTGTGGCGTCTTGCTCTGATGCGTAGCACTGGGGGGACGAGTAGTCTATTCGTTGTTTTAGTTTTAGTTGTTGAACTATAGTTTGGTAATGTATGACTTTATTAAGAAACCGTTGTTTTGAGGGTTCGCCCCATTGAAGTCGTGCTATGTATCACACAATTACATTTATTATTGAAAAGTATTGTTGACTAAATTAAAGTCATGATTTGGTGAACGTAGCATTCCCTTGAGGATGTATCTTTTTAAAAGAAAAACGATTTTTGAACTCTGATTTCAGCTTATCCTTGTCCGACAGGACGCGGATCGTCTCTGCCTCTGCATTGAACCGGTCTATATATTGCCTCAGAGGTTCGTTGTCGCCTTGGACGATCGTGTCCAAGTGTTCTTCATACCGGTATTGGCACTGATTGGCTGTGTAGTTGGCCAGGAAGGTTCTGATAAGACCTTCCCAAGAAGAGATGGTGTTGGGTCGTAGAGACTCCCACCATTCTAACGCCCGGCCGTCTAGCGACTGAGGGAAAAGCCGACACTTCATCGTCGGCCCCAGCTCTCTGTAACTACAGTAATTGTTGAAGTACCTAATGTGCTTGTCCGGGTCTCCGCGACCATCAAACTTGTTCAAGTTGGGCAGCTTCCTCAGGTCCCTTGGAATGCGATAACGTCAGATTTCTCTTGTGAACGGTCCATGGCCGGTCGGGATTTCACTCAGCCCAAAAGGTTGCATAGTGAGGTATGCCTCATTGGTCCGCGTTCCGTAGAATCCGCCGCCGACCGGTTGACCATATAACGGTGGCATTTGAGACAATTTCCCACTGCGTTGCTCGGGGTCATGTCTCTTCGGTCGCTGGGAGACATCTCTGATTTCACCATCACGATAGTCATCCAACTCATCGTACAAATTCCACGATCGGCTTCTCGACCTGCGGGAACCGGAGGACTCGCAAGAAGAATATCTTGTGAGCGAGCGGTCCGATTCAGGGTGGTAATTGGTATCTACGTGATCGTGGTCATAAGAGCGAGAGCGGCGACTACGCACGTTCCTGCGGGCGGGTGATCTTCGCGCCTTAATTCTGCTTGCCGGAGATCGACAAGAGGTGCTTCCGCGGTGGCGAACGTTCCTTCGAGGAGGCATTGAGTGTCTGTGGGAAGGATGCGCTTGAGCAGAGGGCTCTCCATTAGCCGCTCGCTGGCGAACTGGAATCGACCCTCTTTCGAAGCGTGAAATCATCTCATCTCGATCAGCAATGAGTTGATTCTTGGTTTGAAGTATTTGCATGAATGCCTAGGTCACGTGCTTAGGTAAAGATATATCAATTCCGACATCAACTAGCTCGGCCGATAGCTGCTGTTGTTGAGTCCTCTGTCGGCTGCTGGATAGGGTAGTTGGCGAGGATTACCTTGTGATTCGTGAATAGTTTGAGGCACGCCCTCTGGGTTTGCTGCGGATGAGCGTTCCGCCCAGAGGGGTTGACTTGTGACGTAGCCCGCGTAGTGGGCCTCTTCGGTGGCATAATGAAGGTAGGATAGCGCTCGGGCCTCCCACTCTGGTTGCCAATTGATCGTACCAGACCAATAGAAGTGTAGTACTGATGTAGTCTTTCAGCTCGCTTGCACCGTAAGTCCTTGAATCTTGGCCGCACGCGGGTGGTACCTGCAAAGACACTCTGACGCTCTAGTCAGCTGTGTGCGACGGGCAGGTCACAAGGTAGAAATGACGTACCTGATTCTCGGGATTCGCACCGCATTTATAGCTACAGTATTGGACCTATTGGACTGCATTGGGCTTCGAGCCCACTCCGGAACAACCTCCATTGATATAGAACAATCAATCACTGGTTAGTGGCAACCTTAACTTGCAGGCACAACTACCGCTTGAGTCCTCCACACAATCTCGAATACCTCGGTTTCAACCACGACAATAGTCAGAAAGAAGCTTCACAGGAAACTAAAGTCCACAACTCCTACCTTGAGCCCTCCAACAATCTTAAAGCACCAAAGTTCTTTAAGATTGTGTGCAGGACTCAAGGGGGGAGCAACGACTTCGCAGATCAAGCAGCTCATAGCAAAATCAGGAAAGCAACAACGAGGAGAAGAAATAACAGAAACTGTGTGAAAAGCAAATGAGGAAGAATGAAGACAAGGAGTCACCTCACCCCCTTTATATAGACATGGAGAAAACAAGTTACAATAGCACCATTTAAGAAGTGCACAAAAAACGTCAAGAATCAAACGCAACTCCCAAGAAGATAAAGTCAAAACATCACATCAACTACAACGCCCGGTCACCGCCCAACATATATACCTCGCCGGGCTAATGGATGCATATATATCGCTCGAGGGACTGTGTTCACGACCAGGCCGAGCATTGCGTTGATAACGCGGTCGCAAGGCAACACTCGAGGGACTGAGCGCAGCATCAACAGACTGGGCAAGAAACATTACATCCCAAGACCGAGAAAAGGCTGGAATACTCGGCATGGTCCTATAGGGCCCGACTCTTCTAGAATACCCAGTCTGCCTAACAACCGATATCTTATTATGTAACCAACTCTTTATTATGTAACGGTAACTATTATTATGTAACGGCTACCTCATAATTAGTCATCAATGATTGTATTACTATATAAGTCGCCCTGAGAGGCTAATGGGGAGATTGATCAATTTTACTATTCACGCGAGATTGTTTACGGTGTGTTCTTGATTATTCTTACTCTTAGAATTAGTTGAAAACAGATACGATAAAAATAAAATCAACATTGTTGAACTAGTCAACCGTTTCCTGGTTAATTGCATCATGGTTAATCCATTTCTTA
The DNA here is from genome assembly GCA_020916435.1 of Oxytropis ochrocephala. NCBI lineage: Eukaryota > Viridiplantae > Streptophyta > Magnoliopsida > Fabales > Fabaceae > Oxytropis > Oxytropis ochrocephala. The sequence continues at coordinate 66,622,515 of CM037093.1, read as the reverse complement.
AGAATCCTTCTATGAATTGCCAATAATATCCTTCTATGAATAGATTCAAAGCGACGTGTAATAACGCATAGTGATTGAATAATTGAAAAATGACTAATGAAAATCGTGTCAAACCCATGGTCCAATTTAGTCCACCGCCTAATTATATTAGGTTTTTTTTTTGTACCCCCACCCCATCCCTATAAACCCCCACCCACACTGAAAACCCCAAAACGCCCACAGCGTATTTTTTTACAAATTTTTGACCAATCGTATATACACACTGGGGGTATATATACGACCTATGCATTTAGGCATCGTATATACACCCCCAAGGCGTATATCGATTAAAACCCTCACCTTTAATCGTATATACGCCTTGGGAGGTGTATATCGATGCCTAAAAAATAAGTCGTATATATACCCCCCGGTGTATATACGACCCCATTTATATTTTTTTAAATTTTTTAAGTCAAATAAAAATTATATAAGTCACGAAAATAGGTTTTTGTGTAGTTCGTTAAAACGTGGCGATGTTATACGTCGAGCGAATAATTTAAATTAAAACATCGGTTTTGAGCAACATACTCCGATCGTAATGAAACCACAACTATTAAATCAAAAAAATCAAGAATCAAGACTCCCTTACTGAGGACTTCTTACGGGACTACTGACGCCAATCCCAAATTCCATCGTTTACTATTTTTCACGATTTTTTTAATTTTTCATATTCTCCAAAAAATCTAAAAAAATTTGTATAGCCTTATTTTGGTTTTGTTAGATTTTTAGTGGTGTTTTTATAATTTTTGGAGTAGTTTTGATTATTTAACGAATTTTTAGTAGCGCTTTTAGTAATAAAAATTAAAACAAATTATTAAAAAAAGAAAAAGTCATCGTATATATTTCGAGCTGATGACGTATATACGATTGAATGAAAATAACAATTGTATATACGCATGCTAAAGAGGTATATACGATTTATTTATTTTTTTAAAAAAATTAAGTTTGAAGCACAGGCGTTTTAGGGTTTTGTTATTGGGTGGGGGTTTATGGGAGGGGGTGGGGGTCTAAAAAAAAAAGACCCACTATATTATATGGCTATATGCGATTTCCTTCTTTTTTCGTTTCTGACAGAAACTACACAATCCACTTTTTTTAATAATTAAAATCCCACCACAATAATCATTTCTACTTTTCAATCCAATTGGTCTCTCAATTCAAGCAAAGCAATTAGATCTTATCATTCACTCACCTGTCACCAAAGCACCAAAGAGACACGACAAACTATATTACCTTAATAATTATTAAAAAAGTTCCTTAGCCTGCATCCACAAAAACAACACTTCATTGTGCGTTGTTCAATTAATTCAAGCATACAAAAAAATAAAGACCAAAATGGCTGGAATGCTTCCTGGTGTTGAATGTGCTAGAAGGAGAAGACTTCATAAAACTACAGCATTTTCTGATTCACCTTCCTCAGCAAGACGCTCTTCTTTCTGTTTATATGCAACAAACCATGAATCTCGTCTTCCCTCATCTCCTTCACTGGTATCTCTATTTCTCTTAAACTTCCATCACTTAATTAATTTCCTTTTTTTTTGTTTCTATAAACTTGTACATACATGTTAGTTATTTCATCATCATTGTTAATTGTGGATTTTAATTTAAATTAAACAGCAGAGAAGCATATTATACCAGACACACCCAGATGAGAATATGGTCGGAGCAGCTAGAGAAGCTAAACAAAGATTGGATGACAAGTTCAAAGCACAAAGGGTATCAGAAAACAAAAGGTATAACTAAAATAAGAGAGTAATTTTTTTTTTTAAATGTGTAACAAAAGTTTTTATTTTTTATTTTTTATTTTTAACTTCATAATTATTATTTGATGATAAATGAAACTTAGATCTGGTTAGCTGAATGTGTTTAGTAGGATAATGAGTTTCAGATCAGCAAGTGATTTTTATATTTTATTATTTTATATTAAATTACTAGTAGGCAGGAAGAAATTAGCATAAAAAAAGGGTTAGAAGAGTTGCAGAGGGAGGTATATGGATGGAAGAAAAGTGGTCCAAGGAAGTTTAGTTGGAGCAAAATGAGATGGAAAGAATCAGAAGAAGAGGATTGTGCTGTGTGTTTGGAATCATTCAAGATTGGAGAGACATTGACAACTCTCCCTTGTGCACATAGATTCCATTCCAAATGCTTGAAACCATGGTTACAAAATAATTCACACTGTCCATGTTGCAGAACTACACTCTAGATATTTTTACTTTTCCATTTCTCCATCTGTGTGTGTTGTAGAGACTTGTGAGAAATTTTGACCAGTGTCATTTTGATTGTATTTTCTTAAATTAACTGCACACCAAATTTGAGATAAAAATGGATGTTGCTATGGATGTTGTACATAGTGAATTTCACCAATGATCTAAAACAACAAATTTTAGATAAAATGGACCTTCATAGCTATATGCTCCTGGGGCATGCTGCCGGCCCAGATCTAGAATGGGCTGAGATCAAGTCCGGACCGTTGGATTAATTAAATATTTATGAACATACCTATCATATTTGAATGAAAATTAAAAAGTATATATTTATTGTTGTTTAAAAAATGCACATATTTATTTAATTGAATATGTAAATAAATATTCAAGTTAGGCATAACAGCATGAATGGGGTGATAGTGAAGTTCCAAAGGAGGAAGTTTCATAGCAAGTACTTGGAAACTACCTAAAACTTTCAAATTCAATAACTATGGGACCATGACTGCAGAAGCTACAAAAGAAGAAAACAATCTTCCAGATGCGTGACTCACCACGCTAGATAACTATGGGACCACGACGTTTACCAATCTATCATTACAACACTATTATTACATTAAAATAAAATTAGAGTAATTAAAATTGGGAAGTGAGCACAAGTATCGGTTATGTTCAGGACCCGGCCGAGCATTACCCCGATGCCGCGGACTCAAAGCAAAGCTTGAGGGACTAGGTCCAGACTCACCGAGGACTAGGTCCAGACTCACACTCGGCCAAGTCTACTAGGGTCGGCTCCATTCAGAATGGTCGGTCTACCCAATGACCGATGCTACCACATGTAACTGACTCTTTATTATGTAACAGATACCATTATTATGTAACGGCTGTTAATTATTAGCCATTAATGATTGTATCACTATATTACTCGCCCAAAGAGGCTAATGAAAGGGTTGAACAATTTTACTATTCATGCGAGATTGTTCACTGTGTTCTTGATTATATCCAGTCCTAGAAATAGTTAGGAACATTGGCGTCCACCGTGGGGCCTGGTAAAACTTTCCTACGTCCCACATTTCAATTGATCTTGGTTTATCATCATCATCATGGTAAACACCAGAAACACAACTCATTCCACACCCTCATCTAAAGCTGCACTTACAGGATTGAAAGTGCTGCTGCTTCTGCTCAAACACTGCAGGCCCAAATTGCAGATCAGGCTCGCAGGAATGAAGAGCAAGTTCTCCCCTCTCAAGCTTTAGAAGCAAGAGAGGTGCAGGCTCAACTTACTGAGATGAGGCATTTTGCTCAGGTAGTTGATACAACTAGGACCCCATTGCGTGGATTCCAGTCGTTTTCTGCTGCTATTCAAGTTGTTGTGCTGCCGACACGTTTTAGAGAACCTTCTATTGCTACATATGATGGTACTGGTGACCCTTTGATGCCCGTTGATGCCTTCCAGACACAGATGATGATCAGTGTAACACCCCCTTTTCTCATCGGTAATTTAATTTAAAATCAGAGTTCAAAAATCGTTTTTCTTTTAAAAATACATCCTCAAGGGAATGCTACGTTCACCTCAATAGATTGAAGAATAAGCACTCTCTCCACCAAGACTTCAAGATCCCCCAACAAGCAAGCTCCTCTTCCTTGAACTTGAACTCTCCCCGCCAAGATCTTCTCTTCTTCCTCCTTAAGGCTATCGCACCTCTCTCTCTCTCTCTACTCACTTTACTCTTTGACTTTTCTTTGATTTTGGTTGAAATGAACTCTCTCACCATCGACACCTAACTTATATCATGGATATGGGCCTAACTATCATAGGCCTCTATTCCCACCTCCTCCATTACTCAAACACCTCCTAAATAAAATGAAACTTCCAAATTAATTATTTGACTTAATAAAATGTTGTAAGCCTTAAATAACCCAATTAAATACATAATTGAATTATTTTTGGGGCGTTACAATCAGCGGTGGGGATGATGCCATCAGCTGTAAAATGTTCGCCGGCACCTTGCCTGATGTAGCGTTGAAATGGTTCAAAGGGCTACCGGAGCGCTAATAACCAGTTTTAATGATTTGGTTGGGCGATTCGTTCAGCAATTCTCGGCTAACAAGAAGAAACAGATGATGGCTGAGGACATGTTTGACATTCGCCAGGAAACTGGAGAATCTTTGAAGGCTTATCTGGAGCGCTTCGACAAATCAACTGTCCTGGTGGACGACCCAGACGAGTGTTTCTTTGTGAAAGCCTTCATGAAGGGTATCCGAAATGGAACCTTCAGTGAAACTCTTTCCTTATGGAAGCCGAGAACGATGGATGAGATACGGGTTCGTGCAGAAAAGCATATCAAGGCGGACGATGTTGCCCTTGGTAAAGACGAGTGGGATACTCATAGGATGGCAAGACGTGCAACACCGCCGAGACGATCTCCGCCAAGCCGGCATGCGCCCAACGATAGGCGCGTCCGAAACACAAATGCAAAATTGAAGGGACGTCGCATCCGTCCTCCAAATTCAGATATGGCTTTAACTCCTCTAAAGGCAAGGCCGTCGGTCATAAGGAATGCAGGAGGGTCTGATTCGGCGACCGTCACCTTTTGTCGGTCTCATGGGTAAGAGTACAGATTCCTATTGCAGGTACCACAGGACCAAGGGTCATGACACCGATAATTGCTGGACCCTCAAGCAACAAATTGAACAGCTCATACAGCGGGGACAACAAAAGAAGTACGTCAAAGAAGGGGAAGACCAACGAAGCTGAAAAGTAGCAGTTTCACCAAAACCGATACCTTGGCTATCAGGCGCTCAGCAAAAGAAAAGTGAAAGAGGCAAGCGTAGTGAGCATGAAACTGCAGACAAAGGGAGAGTTAACACTATATCTGGCGGATTTTTTGGGGGAGGATCCACATCTTCATCCCGCAGAAGATACGCAAGATCCATAATGTCGGTTTCATCTGCAAAAACCATATATGTTGTAACTGATGCGGAATATCTCGCAATTTCTTTTGATGTACAGGACTTTGAGGGTGTTCGGCCTTATTCAGATGACCCGATAGTAATTTCAGGTACCACCAGCGGTTACTCAGCTAATGTCATGTACTGGGCTTGTTTCGAGGGATTGAAATTACCAATTGAGGCGCTGAAGAATTATTCTGTAACTCTAGTCGATTTTTCAGGGGAGCAGGTCGAGGTCCGTGGCTATATGGACCTCAAAACAATTTTTGGCGAAGAATAGTCAGCAAAGACAGTGATTTTAAGATACATGGTTATTGATGCTGAATCATCTTACAACATGATCGTGGGAAGGTAGAAGTGGTGAAAGGAGACCAAATTGTTGCAAGGAAATGCTATGCATAGTTCAAAAGAAAAGGAAACAGGGGATCAATTTCAATTGTAGGTTCCTAGACTTGGATCCGCGGTTGTATGATCCAGCCAAAGAGGAGAAGAGATCGAAGCCGATGGATACATTAAAGGAGGTAGTGATTGGACCGGCTCCGCATCAAAAGACAAAGATTGGAACCTGCCTATCGCCTGAGCTTGAAGATTAGCTAGTCTCTTTCTGCCAACGTCCATGTGTTTGCATGGTCTCCTCAAGACATGCCAGGTATTGATCCTAACTTTGTTTGTCATCGGTTATCACTGAATCCGTCTGTTGTGCCTGTGGCTCAGAGGAAAAGGAAGCAGGGAGGTGAGAAATCTGACGCAATACAGGAGGAGACAAGTAAGCTGATTGCCGAAAAATTTGTTAGAGAAGTTAAGTATCCAACATGTTTAGCCAATCCGGTGACGGTCAAAAAATCCAATGGAAAATGGCGAATGTGTGTGGATTATACTGACTTAAACAAAGCTTGTCCCAAGGATCCTTATCCTTACCGAGCATTGATAGGCTGGTAGATGGAGCATCTGGTTATAAGCTTCCGAGTTTCATGGATGCTTAATCCAGTTACAACCAGATCAAGATGAGTCTAGAAGATGAATAAAAGACGACATTCATGACGGCCAGATCTAACTATTGTTACCGCGTAATGCCCTTTGGACTGAAAAATGCAGGTGCCACGTACCAGCATTTAATGGATAGAGTTTTTCAAGCAGAAATCGGAAGGACCATTGAAGTGTATGTTGACGATATGGTGGTTAAGTCAGAAACCGAGGAGTCTCATCTAGTGAATCTACAGAAAACTTTTCTCCTCCTAGAAAAGCATGAGCTGCGGTTAAATCCTGACAAGTGTTCCTTCGGAATGCAAGCTGGTGAATTCCTAGGTTACGCATTAACCCATAGAGGAATAGAGGCCAACCTAGCTAAATGCCGAGCAATTAGGGAAGCCCGAAGCCCAGCCAACGCTAAAGAGGTTCAGATCTAAGCAGGTCGGATAGTGGAACTCTCAAAGTTATTAAGGCGAGCAGCTGACAAGGTACGACCTATGTTTCAGTTACTAAGGAAGGGCGCTCAATTTCGGTGGATAGAAGAATGTGAAGAGGCGTTGGGAGTGATCAAAAATTACTTGGCTACTCCTCCAATCTTAACACCGCCTACTCCGGGAGTTACCTTGTTGTTATATTTGTCTGTCACAGATCATGCATGTAGCGTTGTTTTGGTTGAGGAACGAGCTAGGGAGCAGCATCCAGTCTACTATGTCATCCGGCCTATGCAGTCACTCTGACGGCTAGAAAACTTCGGTAATACTTCATGAGTCACTCCATAGTTATTAAGACAGATCTACCAATCCGCAAAATACTTTCCAAGAAGGACATTGCTGGCCGTATGGTGGCATAGTCGGTGGAGTTGTCAGAATATGATGTCAAGTATCAGCCTAGAGGAGCCATTAAAGCACAAGCCTTAGCTGATTTTGTTGTGGAGATGGCGGGTGATGAATCGACAGTTGAATCTCATGATGAATGTTGTTGGACCTTATCTGTAACACCCTAAATGATTTAATTAAGTAATTGATTAAATTATTTAAAGTGTTGCACTATTTTAATTATATTGGGTTATAATATAATGTTTATAATAAAGTATTTTATTTTAATAGAGGGGAGTGGTATTAGAAATACCAGAGTTGTTGTTTTGGGCCCAGGAGCCCAAGCCCAATGACTTAGGCTCCTAGGGTTAGTGCATTCGCACCAAAGGAGGAAAAAGAAAGAAAAAAACGAAAGAAAGGAAAAAAAAAAGAAAGAGGAGAACGGCGCACCAAGAGAGGAGAAGAGAGAGAGACTTTGTGTGTGTAAATGGGGTGGGTTGGGTGAAACTTACATTTCTGGGCATATTTCACCGTGCCATATTTTGTATTTACCTGCCCAAAAACATTTTTAAACATTTTGGCTCGAGTGGTTTTTGGTTTGCAAGTGTTGTGTGTCTTTAGGTCGGTTGTGGGCGCCAAATTGTCTTTGCCAGTGCGCTAGGGCCGGTGCTCGTGTCGAGAGGCTGTGTGCAGAATCGTGTCTTAGTTTGTGTCTAGAGTGCATGTTGCCTGCAGGGCGCCAGATTGCTAGAAAGTGGCGCCCAGTGGCCGTGTGTGTTGCCACGAGCGCCAAAGTCTTTGAGTTTCGCGCTAGTCTTTGTGTTGCACCAGGGGGCGCCAGAATGTGGGGAAAATGGCGCCTAGTGCTGCCAATTGCCTAAGCGTGTGTTGTTTTGGTTCCTAGGTGACAGTTGGGTCCCTAGATGATTGTTTTGGTCCTAAATGGTGGTTTAGGTCCTTGAGTGAGGTTGAGTCCTCTAGATGAGATTAGTCCTTGGGACTTAATTGTGTTGAGTGTGTACCTTGAGATGACTGAGGATGCCATGGGGGCATGAGCCGGAGGGCCAAGCCATGAGGGCTATAAAATGAGATTAATAATGAGGTAAGAGTTAGTGCGTGGATTGAGATATTTGAGAATGTGTTGTGTTGTTACATGGAGTCTCATGCATACATTCGGCTGCGGTCGTAGAGCTTATAAAACTGATTGTGAATCCTGAGGGCGGCCGAAGGGCCAGAGTCATGAGGACTCAATTGATGATGAGACTGCCGGAGGGCAAATATTGAGAATGCCGGAGGGCAAATGGTACCACATGCATAACTACATTGCATACATTCTCATGAGTGCATGAATATTATTGAGTGATGATTGGTATGTTTGATTGTGCTGTGAACTGTGATTGTATATATTGCCTATTATCACTTTTATTATATAGTTCGAGACTCACCCTTTCTGTTGTTGTTTACCACAGGTAGTCATGAGTGAGGGCTTGCTACCTTCACTACTTCCCGAGTCGGTCTGCTCTGATACGTAACACCTAGGGGTTGGGGTTATGAACTATAGTTGTTCTGTTTTGCTCCTTGTTGAGCCTTATATGTATTGTTTTGAGACTGCTGAGTACCACTTTGAGATGTAGTTTATATTCCGCTGCATGATATGAGTTATTCCACGTTTTTGTTATGGTGTTATGTATTGATATCTTTTATGAGCCGAACCGACTGTTTGAGTGTTTTTATGAGTTGAGTGTAACGCTCCATTTAATGAGAAATGATTTTTATACTCTGATTTTTACTATAAATTACCGGGTAGAAATGGGGTGTTACATTAGTGGTATCAGAGCAAAAGTTCGGTCTGTCCGGCCAAGTCTGTCTGTCATAGTGTTTATGACAATTAGGTGTTGCTAGACTAGTTCTGAATTGTTGTTCATGCTGCTGATAGAGGTGAGTTCCAGAACCGGAGTAAGCCATATGAGGTGTCTGCTGATTGAGGAAAACAGAGGTATGCGGGTGGTAGTAAGTCTGCTGAGGGTAAGAAGTCTGCTGTGGGCAAGAAGCCAAGTGGGGGAGATGCTCCCGCTGATATGGTGTGTTTCAAGTGTGGCAAGCCGGGTCACGAGGGCTTCGATTACAAGTCAGCAAGTTTCCTTCCTCCGGAAGAGGAAGAGTCTGTTTTGTTGTCTGCGGGTCAGCTGCATAAGGTAATGAAGGAGGGTGGTCATCTGTTTGCTTTGATGGCGTCTATGTCTGCTGAGAACCAGGCTGTAGTTGATGGGTTGCAGGTGGTGTGTGAGTTCCCCGAAGTGTTTCCTGATGAGATTCCTAGTGTGCCACCAGAGAGGGAAGTTGAGTTTGGGATTGAGCTTGTGCACAGTATTAGGCACGTGTCTATGTACCGTCACCAGGATGTCGGCTTCTGAGTTGTCGGAGTTGAAGAAGCAGTTAGAGGAGCTTCTTGAGAAGAAGTTTGTGAGGCCTAGTGTGTCACCATGGGGGGCTCCAGTCTTGTTGGTTAAGAAGAAGATGGGAGTATGCGTCTGTGCGTGGATTACAGACAATTGAACAAAGTAACTATCAAGAATAAGAATCCTCTTACGAGGATAGATGATCTGATGGATCAGCTGGTGGGTGCTAAAGTGTTTAGCAAGTTTGACTTGAGGTCGGTATCACCAGATTAAGGTGAAGGATGAAGACATCCAAAAAAAAAAAAACGTTCGAGCGAGGTATGGGCATTATGAGTACTCTGTAATGCCGTTTGGTGTCCTGAAATGCACCGGGGTGTTTATGGAGTACATGAACCGAATCTTCCATAGCTATCCGGATCGGTTTGTAGTTGTTTTTATTGATGATATTACGGTGTACTCAAAAATGAGGAAAGAGCATGCGAGCACTTGAGGTTGGTGCTAGAGGTCTTGAAAGAGAGGAAGTTGTATGCGAGTTGTCAAAGTGTGAGTTAGTTGCGTGAGGTGAGCCTCTTGGGTCACATTATTTCTTGTGATGGTATAGGCGTGGATCCAACCAAGGTTGATGCGGTGTTGCGGTGGGAGAGCCCAAAGTCCATGATCGAGATCGGGAGTTTCTTGGGGTTGGTTGGTTACTCTGGGAGGTTTATTGAAGGGTTCTCTAAGCTAGCCGCTTCCATTGACTCAATTGACTGTAAGGAAAAGCATTTGTGTGGGATGCAAAGTGTGAAGAGAGCTTCCAAGAGAGTGAAGAAGAGGTTGACCACGTCTCGGTGTTAGTGTTGCGGTGCGGGGCAACCTTTTTGTTGTGTCTTGTGGCGCCTCCAAGATGGGTTTGGGAGGTGTGTTAATGCGGCATGGGAAGGTAGTTGCTTATGCGTCTCGCGATTGAGGGCGCATGAGAAGAACTATCCTACTCATGATTTAGAGTTAGGCTGCCATTGTGTTTGTCTTTGAAGATTTGGAGACACTTATCTCTATGGTACCGGTTCGAAGTGTTCGGTGATCACAAGAGTCCGAAGTACTTGTTTGACCGAAGGAGTGAATATGAGCGCAGGCGTTGGTTAGAGTTTCTTTGAAGGATTATGATTTCGGCTTGAACTATCACCCGAAGCAAAGCTAATGTCGTGGTGATGCTTTAAGTCGGAAAACATTGCATATGTCGGCTATGATGGTGAGGAATTGGAGTTGATTGAGCAATTAGTGACTTGAGTGCAGTTTGTGGTGACACCCCGCAGTGTCGAGTTGGGTATCTTGAGGATTGGGAATGACTTCTTGGTTAGTATCGAGGCGCCCGAAGTTAGATGTGAAGGCCGGTAGACTTCTTTGGTTCTTTGGTGAGCAAGCGGTTGATGGGGATTACAGAGTTGGATTCCCGGGGTGTGTTGAGATTCGAGACGAAATTTGTGTTCGGATGATCTTTGAGTTGAAGAAGATGATACTTGAGGAGAGCCATAGGAGTAAGTTGAGCATTCATCCGTGCTACTAAGATGTATCATGATCTGAAGAAAGCTGCTTTTGGTGGCACAGTATGAAGAGAGATGTAGCACAATTTGTTTATGCATGTTTGACTTGCGTCAAGTCAAAGATTGAGCATCGAGCCGTGGGGCGATGCAACCTTTAGAGATTCGGAATGGAAGTGGGACAACATTTCCATGGACTTTGTGGATTGGGTTGCCAAATCTGCGAGAGGTCCGACCTTATTTGGGTGATTGTGGATAGGTTGACCAAGTGCGCCCATTTCATTCCTATCAACATCACCTATCTTGTGCCAAAGTTGGCTAGAATATACATTCGGGTGATCGTGAAGCTTCATGGGGTTCCGAAGAGTATTGTGTTGGACGAGAGACCGAGGTTTACATCGGAGTTTTGGGGAAGCTTGCGGGAGGCTTTGGGGTCCAAGTGAGGTTGAAGTTCGGCTTATCATCCTCGGTGATGGTCGAGCGAGAGAGAACCATCCGATCCTTGGAGGATCTTCTCGAGAGCTTGTGTGCTAGGCGAGGGGAGGTGCGTGGGATACACATCTCCCATTGATTGAGTTCACTTATAATACGGCTATCATTCGAGCATAGGGATGGCTCCTTTTGAGGCCTTCAGTATGGGCGGAGGTGCGAGGACTCCTTTGTGTTGGCATGAGTCCGGTGAGAGTGTTGTCCTTGGACCGAGTTGGTTAGGAGACTACGGAGAAGGTGAAAATGATCGGAGAGAAAATGAAAGAGTCCCGCAGGCCAAAGCGAGAAAAGTTATCATGATAAGAGGAGGAAAGACTTGGAGTTTGGTTTGGTGAGCATGTGTTCTTGAGGTCACGCCTATGGTGGTGTTGGGCGTGCTCTGAAGGCAAAGAAGTTAACTCCAGGTTCATTGGACCGTGCGAAATCAGCGAGAGGTGGGGAAGGTTGCTTATAGGGTGGCTTTGCCACTAACCTTCGAACTTGCACGATGTTTTTCACGTGTCACGGCTTGAGTATATCCCGGACCGACTCATGTGATTCACATGGATGATGTGGAGGTGCGTGAGAACCTCCTTTGTGGAGACTATGCCGGTGAGGATTGATGATAGAGAAGTGAAGGTGTTGAGAGGAAAGACATTGCCTTAGTCAAGGTAGTGTGGTTGGGAGCTTTCTTGGTGAGAGCATGACTTGGGAGCCGGAGAGCGAGATGCGGGAGTCTTATCGAGTTATTTGACTTCAGTGTACGCATTTCGAGGACGAAATTTCCTAAGTGGGGAGAGTTGTAACACCTTAAATGATTTAATTAAGTAATTGATTAAATTATTTAAAGTGTTGCACTATTTTAATTATATTGATTTATAATATAATGTTTATAATAAAGTATTTTATTTTAATAGAGGGGAGTGGTATTAGAAATACCAGAGTTGCTGTTTTGGGCCCAGGAGCCCAAGCCCAATGACTTAGGCTCCTAGGGTTAGTGCATTCGCACCAAAGGAGGAAAAAGAAAGAAAAAAACGAAAGAAAGGAAAAAAAAAGAAAGAGGAGAACGGCGCACCAAGAGAGGAGAAGAGAGAGAGAGCTTGATCGCAAGGGAGAAAGGAGAAGAGGAAAGCTCCATTGTTGCCGTGGTTTTGGTGGTGACTCAAGGAGAAGGAATTTCTTTGGTTAATTCGAGGTAAGGGGAGTCTCACTCTATAATAGAGGATATAATAGGTTGTATAGGAGTCATAGAGTCTTGATTTGATGTCAATTGATTGTTAATTGAGTTGTTGTTGGGTGAATTTGAGAAGTTGCATGATAAAAATCGATTTAGGGCTTTGATTTGGGGGTTTTATGTTCTTGATGGGTTTTTACGCATGATTGAGTGTTATGGTATGCAATTGAGTGTGTTGACATGATTATAATTGGTATTTGAGTGATATAAGATGATTTGAATTGAAAGAATTTGAGAATTTGGAGTGGTTGGTGTTTGGGCGCCAAATGGCTAGGATTCAGCGCCACAGTGCTCTTTATGCTTGATGAAGCTAAGGTCTTTGTGTTCTTTGTTCGCGCCACTTTGTTTGAGAATTGGCGCTGGGTTCTTGTTCACGTCTTTGGGGTTGTGTCTGCGAGTGCGGGTGTGTCGGTCCGGCGCGAGAATGTGGGTGTTTTGGGGCAGGGAGTAAAACTTGTATTTACAGGCACATTTTCTCGTGCCAAGTTTTGTATTCACCGCCCAAATTCAATTTTAAGTGTTTTGGCTCGAATGGTTTTACGGTTGAAGGTGTTATTTTACAAATGTCCCGTGGGGTGGTTTTGTGTGTGTAAGCGGGGTGGGTTGAGTAAAACTTGTATTTACTGGACATATTTTCTCGTGCCAAATTTTGTATTCACCGCCCAAATCCAATTTTAAGTGTTTTGGCTCAGTGGTTTTCTGTTGAAGGTGTTATTTTACAAATGTCCGGTGGGGTGGTTTTGTGTGTGTAAGTGGGGTGGGTTGAGTGAAACTCACATTTACGAACATATTTTCTTGTGCCAAATTTTGTATTCACCTTGAAATTCAATTTTAAGTGTTTTTGGCTCGAGTGGTTTCTGTTCTGGTGTTATTTTAAAAATGTCTCGGTGGGGGTGACTTTGTGTGTGTAAATGGGGTGGGTTAGGGTGAAACTTACATTTAAGGCATATTTCACCGTGCCATATTTTGTATTTACACGCCCAAAAACATTTTTAAACATTTTTGGCTCGAGTGGTTTTTGGTTTGCAAGTGTTGTATGTCTTTGGAGTCGATTGTGGGCGCCAAATTGTCTTTGCCAGGCGCTAAGTGGTGCACGTATGCGAGGCGTATGCAGAATCGCTGTGTCTTAGTTTGTGTCTAGATCCATGTTGCCCGCAGCGCGCGCCAGAGAAAAAAGTGGCGCCAGTGGTGGTGTGTTGCCACGAGCGCGCCAAGTCTTGAGTTTACGGCGCTAGTCTTTGTGTTGCACCGAGCGCGCCGAATGTGGGGAAAATGGCGCTAGTCTTTGCCAATTGCCTAAGCGTGTGTTGTTTTGGTTCCTAGGTGACAGTTGGGTCCACTAGATGATTGTTTTGGTCCTAAATGGTGGTTTAGGTCCTTGAGTGAGGTTGAATCCTCTAAATGAGATTAGTCCTTGGGACTTAATTGTGTTGTGTTGTTACATGGAGTCTCATGCATACATTCGGCTACTGGTCGTAGAGCTTATAAAGCGATTGTGAAGCTTGAGGCGGCGGAGGCGAGTAATGAGGACTCCATTGATGATGAGACTGCCGGAGGGCAAATATTGAGAATGTCGGAGGGCAAATGGTACCACATGCATAACTACATTGCATACATTCTCATGAGTGCATGAATATTATTGAGTGATGATTGGTATGTTTGATTGTGCTGTGAACTGTGATTGTATATATTGCCTATTATCACTTTTATTATATAGTTCGAGACTCACCCTTTCTGTTGTTGTTTACCACAGGTAGTCATGAGTGAGGGCTTGCTACCTTCACTACTTCCATAGTCGGTCTGCTCTGATACGTAACACCTAGGGGTTGGGGTTATGAACTATAGTTGTTCTGTTTTGCTCCTTGTTGAGCCTTATATGTATTGTTTTGAGACTGCTAAGTACCACTTTGAGATGTAGTTTATATTCCGCTGCATGATATGAGTTATTCCACGTTTTTGTTATGGTGTTATGTATTGATATCTTTTATGAGCCGAACCGACTGTTTGAGTGTTTTTATGAGTTGAGTGTAACGCTCCATTTAATGATAAATGATTTTTATACTCTGATTTTTACTATAAATTACCGGGTAGAAATGGGGTGTTACATTATCAGGGACAAATCATCTAATTTAAGAGCCAGTGGAGCTGGAGTCACGTTGGAGGGACCTGATGACATCCTCATAGAGCAGTCACTACGATTCGGTTTCAAAGTCAACAACAATCAAGCGGAATATGAGGCATTAATCGCCGGAATGAACCTAGCGGCAGATATCAGTGTAAAGCATCTCAAAGTCCGTAGTGATTCTCTCTTGGTTACCAGACAGGTCACGAGGGCATCCAGCACCAAAGATGAACTACTAGCCAAATATTTATATAAGGTACAAGAGTTAAAATTTAAATTCGTTTTCTTTGAACTAACACATGTTCCTAGAGAACAGAACAGCAGGGCCGATATATTGGCAAAACTGACAAGTACTAAAAAACCCGGCAAAAACCATTCAGTAATACAAGAAACAATAACACAACCTAGCATCAACCAAATTCAGGCCCTTTCAACTACGGTTGACAAAGATTCTTGCTTACCTGCAGGGCGAAGAACTGAATGTGCCGGAGGATGAGAAGAAGAAATTAATGAAGATTGCTACTAAATATACAGTGGTGGAATCAAAACTATATAAAAGAGGGTCTTCTATGCCGCTCTTCAAATGTGTTCAAGCAGCAAAGCACAAGAAATACTCTGCGAGGTACATGAAGGGGTATGTAGTAGTCATGTTGGAGGACAAGCACTAGCCTCAAAAATTGTCAGAGCTGGATAATATTGGCCCACGGTGAAGAAGGATGCAATTGACTATGTCCGCCGATGTGACAAATGCCAAAAGCACTCAAATATTCCCAAGGCTCTTCTGACTAATTTGCAATCAGCTTCCTCGGTATGGTCGTTTGCTGTTTGGGTAGTTGATATCCTTAGACCATTCCCCCGGCACCGGGACAGGTGAAGTTCTTACTAGTGGCTGTTGATTACTTCACAAAATGGATAGAGGCGGAGCCGGTAGCAACAATAACAGCAGAAAGAGTAAAGAAGTTCTATTGGAAGAGGATAATATGCCGATTTGGGATTCCAGCAACCAACGTGACAGATAATGGGACACAGTTTGTAACACCCTAAATGATTTAATTAATTATTTGATTAAATTATTTAAGTGTTGCATTATTTTTAATTATATTAAATTATAATATAGCCTTTTATTTTATAATTGAAGGGAGTGGTATCAATGATTCCGGGATGGCAAGTATTGGCCCAAGAGCCCAAGCCCAATGACTTAGGCTCCTAGGGTTGGTGCAATTCGCACAATTTGGAAAAAGAAAGAAAGAAAACGAAAAAAAGAGAGAAGCTTGCGAAGAGAGAAGAGAGAAAAGAAAAGAAAATCGCAAGAACCCCTGTGGGAGAAAGAGGAGTGTCGCACAAGGAAAGGAGGAGAAGAAGAGCTTCATTGTTCTTTGTGGTTTTGTTGGTGACTCAGTAGAGGGCTTTTCTTCGGTTTATTCAAGGTAAGGTGGGTCTTGCTCTATAATAAGGGATATAATGGGTTGTAGGTTAGGGTTAGGATGTTAATTGTGTGTTTGATGCGTTTTGATTGATGAAATTGATTTTTGAATGATTGCTTGATTGATTGAATTTGAGAATTGTTATGGAAATCGAATTGTATGTGAAATTGTGTGTGGAATCATGTATTTGATAGCGTTAGGATGATTATGAGTGTTTTTGATATTGTTGATGACGATAGATCATAGGAGAAATTGAGAAAATTGGGTTTTAGGGAACCCTAGGTGTCATAGGGCGCCAAGTGCTAGGGGAAATGGCGCCCTGTGCTATCTTGTCTGTGTGTGTGCGTGTGTGCCCACTGTGCAGCGCCGATTCTTGCCCGTAATGGCGCTGTGTCTTTGCTGTGCACTGTGTGTGCGTGTGCGGCGCGCAAATGGGCCAAGGCGCCCGAGATGGCGCCCGGTGTAGTGTGTGTGCTACTGTGTATTGTTGTGTCTAGGTGCGGCGCGCCAAATGTGGCCCCCATGCGTGCATGTGTGCTTGTTCAAGTGCAGGGCGCCAACGTGGCTGCCCTGTGGCGCCTGGTGTGGCGCCATGTTGCTAGTGGTGTGGCGTGCCTAGGTGCTGGGCGCCAATTTGGGTGCGTGTGTGCAGGTGGCGCAGCACAGGGCGCCAAATGGTTGCTTTGGCGCGCCCATGTTGCTGCTTGTGTCTAGGCTGGGCGCCAAGTGTCATCTGTCAGTCTTCGGCAGAGATTTTCTGGTTGATCTTATTTGTTTGCCTTTGGGTGGGTTGGATGTAACACCGTAAATGATTTAGTTAATTATTTGATTAAATTATTTAAAGTGTTGCACTACTTTTAATTATATTAAATTATAATGTAGTATTTTATTTTAATTGAAGGGAGTGGTATCAATAATTCCAGAGTGGCAAGTATTGGCCCAAGAGCCCAAGCCCAATGACTTAGGCTCCTAGGGTTGGTGCAATTCGCACCATTTGGAAAAAGAAAGGAGAAAACGAAAAAAAGGAGAGAAGCTTGCGAAGAGAGAAGAGAGAAAAGAGAAGGAAATTGGCGCAACCTAGGGAAAGAAGGAGAGAGCTTGATCGCACCAACCAAAGGAGAAGGAGAACTTCAATTGTTGCTGTGGTTTTGTGGGTGATTCCTAGAGACAGAGCTATTCTTCGGTTTATACAAGGTAAGGGTGTGTCTTGCTTTCTATAATAAGGGGTATAATGGGTTGTAGGTTAGAATTAGAATGTTGTTTATATTGCTTGATCGTTTTTGATGTTAGGATTGAATTTGGAATTGTTTTGAATGATTGGTTGATTTGATGATTTATGAAAATTTGAGTAAGAAATCGATTTGCATGTTAATGGTTGTTAGAGAACGTAATTGCTAATGTTAGGATGATTATAGAGTGCTTATGGAATTGTATTTGATGATTGATCATAGGAGGATTTGAGAAATTTGGGTTTTAGGAAACCACAGGTGTCATGGGCGCCAAATTGCTAGAGAAATGGCGCCCGATCTTTGTGTGTGCGCAGTGTGTGTTCTTGTGTGCCTTTGCGCTCGGGCGCCAAATGTTGCCTGAATGGCGCTGGGTGCGCTGTGACACCTGTTTGTGTGTGCGAGGCGCCAAATAAGCTGCCCTGCAGCGCCAGGATGGCGCCAGTGTCTTTGGTGTATTCTTTGTGTTGTGAAGTGGGTGTGTGTGTTCTTTGGGTGGGCGCCAAGAGGTGCGCCAGAATGGCGCTGTGTGCGCTGTGTCTAGAAAGGAGCCAAGTCTTTGTTTGTGTTGTGTGTAGGTGCGGGCGCCAAATGTGGCTGCCCGTGCGCTTTGGTTGTGCTCGTTCAGTGCGGGCGCCAAGTGGCGCCTGTGGCGCTGTTGTGGCGCCAAGTTGCTGGATATTTGTGGTGTCTAAGTCTTTGAGGCCATTTTGGCGCCCATGGCGCTAGTGTGGCGCGCCAGGTGTGGCGAGTGTGTGTGTGCATGTGGCGCGGCCACAGGCGCCAAATGGCTGCCACTGGCGCGCTTTGTGTTCTTGCTGTGTCTCAGGCGGCGCGCCAATGTTCTTGCCCAAAGCGCCTGTGGGTGCGCCTGTGTCTCAGTTTGTGTCTTAGTTTGTGTCTAAGTCTGTGTTGCCCCAGGGGGCGCCAGATTGCTGTGTTTTTGGCGCTGTGTGGGCGTGTTTGCCACGAGGCGCCCGATTTCTTGTGTCTTTGGCGCTAGTGCCCGTGTGTTGCACTGAGCGCCATTTGATGGTGTTTTGGCGCGGTGTCTTTGGGTTGCACATGGGCGCCCGGTGTGTGGGTGTTTTGGCGCCCAGTGGCTGTGTTGCCACAGGGGGCGCCATTTTGGTGGTTTTTGGCGCCTGGTGTTGCCAAATTTTGTCTTATGTGCTGTTTTGGTCCCTAGGTGATGTTTTGGTCCTAGTGTGCTGTTTTGGTCCTAGGCGTGTTGTTTTGGTCCTAGGTGTGCTGTTTTGGTCCCTAGGTGAAGTTTTGGTCCCTAGGTGATGTTTAGTCCTTGTGACATAATTTATAATGACAAAGTGATGTTGTATGAAAAGATGATGATGAGTATTGACGATGGGTCTATTGACCAACACTAAAATGATGAGGATGTTATTGACGATGGGTCTAATGACCAACTAAAATTGATGATGATGTGGGATGTGATTTTGATGATGCATGAATTTGGTTGTTGGTTGCTCATGGGTCTCATGCATACATGTGCATTTATTGACGATGAAGAGGCTTCGGCCTAGAGCTATTGACGATGAAAAAGCTCACCTATTGACGATGATGCCCATAGTGGCTAAAATTATTGACGATGAATGGTACCACATGCATGGCTGCATTACATTGCATTCATTCTCATAAATGATATTTGAAGTGAATGTGACTGATGTGGAAATAACATGTGATGTTGTGATTGATTAACTTCTATGAACTGATTTACTGCTTATTATAACCTTTATTATGTAGTTTGAGACTCACCCCTTTCTGTTGTTATTTACCACAGGTAACCACGAGTGAAGGCATATTTCCTTCATTCCCAAGTCGATGCTGCTCGATCACGTAGCACCTAGGGGATGGGATTAGGATTATAGCTGTTTAGTCCTTTTGGCTGTTGAACTCTATATTTGATGTTTTTATGTTATTGATGAGGCTGTATTTATTTCCGCTGCGTGATGTATGAAGTTTCCAGTGCGTGGACTAAAATGATTTATTTTTTAGGATCCTTTCCACTTGATTTGGTGTTACGTATTCTATGATTAAAGAGATGCTTCGTTTTATTTTGTTGTGGTTTTCATGAAGTAAGTGTAGCATCCCGTTTGGATGAATTAAAGAAAGAAATTTTTATAACTCTGATTTTATTATAAATTGCCGGGTAGAAATGGGGTGTTACATTAGTGGTATCAGAGCAAAAGTTCGGTCTGTCTCGCCAAGTCCGTCATGCGTCATAGTGTTTATGACAATTAGGTGTTCTTAAATTAGTTCTAAATTATTGTTCATCTTTGCGGTGCTAGGTTGATATGGCTAGGAGAGATGATGCTGCTCTTGCTGCTGCTTTGCAAGCCATAGCTCAGTCTGTTGGGAACCAGCAGAATGTGGTGAAAATCTTTGGGACTCATGATCGGCTACATTTCAGAGAGAGAACCCTCCTACCTTCAAGGAGAGGTACAACCCAGATGGGGCACTGGCATGGCTGAAAGAGATTGAAAGAATTTTCCGGGTCATGGACTGCAATGATGAGCAGAAGGTCAGGTATGGTACCCACACTCTAGCAGAGAAAATCGATGGCCCAGTGGTTGGAGGTCGGAGAGAGGTTAGGGACTGCTCATGAGGAAGTTACTTGGGCTGTGTTCCGTATGGAGTTCTTGAGGAAGTACTTTCCGGAGGATGTCAGGGGGAAGAAAGAGCTAGAGTTCCTTGAGCTGAAACAAGGAAACATGACTGTCACGGAGTATGCTGCCAAGTTTACTGAGTTGGCTAAGTTTTATCCCTACTACAGTGAGGCTGGTTCTGAATTTTCAAAGTGCATCAAGTTTGAGAATGGGTTGAGGGCAGACATTAAACAAGCTATTGGGTACCAAAAGATCCGGTTTTTGCTGATTTGATTGATAGCTACAGGATCTATGAGGAGGATAGTAATGCTCGCTCCAGGGTCATGAGAGATCAGAGGGTAAGTTCGGAGCCAGGGTAAGCCATATGAGGTGTCTCTGATGAGAGGTAAGCAGAGGTATCTTTTGAGGTAGTAGGTCTGGCGATGGTAAGAGGTTTCTTGAGGCAAGAAGCTAAGTGGGGAGATGCTCCCGCTAATATTGTATGTTTTAAGTGTGGTTTGAGTCCACAGCTTATTTGCAAGTGCGGGGAAGAATGTGTTTCCGTTGTGGCAAGGAAGGTCATATGGCATCCGAGTGTGATCGCAAGGAGGTGGTGTGTTTTAATTGTGGTGAATCGGGTCATATTAGCTCCAAGTGTACCAAACCAAAGCAGGAGAGGTCCAGTGGGAGGGTATTTGCTATAGCAGGATCAGAGGAGGCCAATGAGATTAGAGGTACTTGTTTTATTAATGGTACCCCATTAGTTGCTATTGTTGATACTGGTGCTACGCACTCATTTATTGCTGATGTATGTGCTGAAAAGTTGAATTTAGCTATATCTTCTATGAAGAGAGGAATGGTTATCGACACTCCAGCTAAGGGTTCGTCGTGACTACCTCTACATTGTGTGCTAAGTGTCCTCTGCCGTCTTGGCGAGAGATTTTACAGTTGATCTTATTTGTTTGCCATTCGTGGGTGGGCGTCATTCTTGGTATGGACTGGATAGTAGATAACCATGTGCACATCAACTGTTTCAACAAGTATGTGAGTTTCCTTCCTCCAGAAGAGGAAGAGTCTGTTTTGTTGTCTGCAGGCCAGCTGCATAAGGTGATGAAGGAGGGTGGTCATCTGTTTGCTTTGATAGCATCATTGTCTGCTGAGAATCAAGCCATAGTAGAAGGGTTGCAGGTGGTGCGTGAGTTCCTTGAAGTGTTCCCTGATGAGATTCCTAGTGTGCCTCCAGAGAGGGAAGTGGAGTTTGGGATTGATCTTGTACACAGTACTAGGCACATGTGTCATGGCACCGTCTGGGATGTCGACTTCGAGTTATGCAGATTAAAGAAGCAGCTAGAAGAGTTGCTTGAGAAGAAATTTGTGAGGCCTAGTGTGTCACCATGGGGAGCACCGATATTGTTAGTGAAAAAGAAGGATGGGAGTATGCGTCTTTGTGTGGATTATAGGCAGCTGAATAAAGTAACAATCAAGAATAAGTATCCTCTCCCGAGAATTGATGATCTGATGGACTGGCTGGTAGGTGCTAAGGTACGAGAGAATCTCACTGTGGAGACTATGCCGAAGAGAATTGATGATAGAGAAGTGAAGGTGCTGCGGGGGAAGGACATTGCTTTGGTAAAGGTGGTTTGGTTGGGAGCTGCTGGTGAGAGCATGACTTGGGAGCTGGAGAGCAAGAGTTGGGAGTCTTATCCAGAGCTTTTTGACTCAGGTATGAATTTCGAGGACGAAATTTCCTAAGTGGGGGAGAGTTGTAACACCCTAAATGATTTAGTTACTTATTTGATTAAATTATTTAAAGTGTTGCACTACTTTTAATTATATTAAATTATAATGTAGTATTTTATTTTAATTGAAGGGAGTGGTATCAATAATTCCAGAGTGGCAAGTATTGGCCCAAGAGCCCAAGCCCAATGACTTAGGCTCCTAGGGTTGGTGCAATTCGCACCATTTGGAAAAAGAAAGGAGAAAACGAAAAAAAGGAGAGAAGCTTGCGAAGAGAGAAGAGAGAAAAGAGAAGGAAATTGGCGCAACCTAGGGAAAGAAGGAGAGAGCTTGATCGCACCAACCAAAGGAGAAGGAGAACTTCAATTGTTGCTGTGGTTTTGTGGGTGATTCCTAGAGACAGAGCTATTCTTCGGTTTATACAAGGTAAGGGTGTGTCTTGCTCTATAATAAGGGGTATAATGGGTTGTAGGTTAGAATTAGAATGTTGTTTATATTGCTTGATGCGTTTTTGATGTTAGGATTGAATTTGGAATTGTTTTGAATGATTGGTTGATTTGATGATTTATGAAAATTTGAGTAAGAAATCGATTTGCATGTTAATGGTTGTTAGAGAACGTAATTGCTAATGTTAGGATGATTATAGAGTGCTTATGGAATTGTATTTGATGATTGATCATAGGAGGATTTGAGAAATTTGGGTTTTAGGAAACCACAGGTGTCATAAGCGCCAAATTGCTAGAAAATGGCGCCCGTCTTTGTGTGTGCGGTGTGTGTTCTTTGTGTGCCACTTGCACAGGCGCCAAATCTTGCCAGAATGGCGCTGGAGTGCTGCTGTGACATCAATTTGTGTGTGCGGGGCGCCAATGGTTACTGCCCAGCGCCGAGATAAGCGCCAGATGTCTTTGGTGTATTCTTTGTGTTGTGAAGTGGGTGTGTGTGTTCTTGGGTGGGCGCGAGTGCGAAAATGGCGCTGAGTGCGCTGTGTCTAGAAAGGAGCCAAGTCTTTATTTGTGTTGTGTCTAGGTGCGAGGCGCCAAATGTGGCTGCCCGTGCGCTGGTTGTCACACTGTTCAAATGCGGGGCGCCAAGTGGCCCCACTGTGGCGCTGTTAATGGCGCCCAGTTCTTTGGATATTTGTGGTGTCTAAGTCTTTGAGGCCATTTGGGCTGCCCATGGCGCCTAGTGTGGCGCCAGTTGTGTGGCAGTGTGTGTGTGCATGTGGCGCGGCCGAGGCGCCAAATAGGCTGCCACGGCGCGCTCTGTGTTCTGCACTGTGTCTAGGCGGGCGCCAATGTTCTTTGCCCAAAGCGCTGTGGAGGGTGCGCCCGTGTCTCGGTTTGTGTCTTAGTTTGTGTCTAAATCCATGTTGCCCAGAGCGCCAGATTCTTGTGTTTTTAGCGCTGTGTGGTTTGTGTTGCCCACGAGCGCCGATTTGATGTGTCTTTGGCGCTAGTGCACGTGTTGCACTGGCGCCATTTTGTTGGTGTTTTGGCGCTGTGTCTTTGGGTTGCACAGGCGCGCTGTGTGTGGGTTTTGGCGCCCGGTGGGTGTGTTGCCACGGGCGCGTAATTTTGGTGGTTTTTGGCGCCTGGTGTTGCCAAATTTTGTCTTATGTGCTGTTTTTGTCCCTAGGTGATGTTTTGGTCCTAGGTGTGTTGTTTTGGTCCTAGGCGTGTTGTTTTGGTCCTAGGTGTGCTGTTTTGGTCCCTAGGTGAAGTTTTGGTCCCTAGGTGATGTTTAGTCCTTGTGACATAATTTATAATGACAAAGTGATGTTGTATGAAAAGATGATGATGAGTATTGTGATGGGTCTATTGACCAACACTAAAATGATGAGGATGTTATTGTGATGGAGTCTAATGACCAACTAAAATTGATGATGATGTGGATGTGATTTTGATGATGCATGAATTTGGTTGTTGGTTGCTCATAGGTTTCATGCATACATGTGCATTTATTGGCGATGAAGAGGCTTGGCTAGAGCTATTGGCGATGAAAAAGCTAACCTATTGTGATGATGCCCATAGTGGCTAAAACTATTGACGATGAATGGTACCACATGCATGGTTTGCATTACATTGCATTCATTCTCATAAATGATATTTGAAGTGAATGTGACTGATGTGGAAATAACATGTGATGTTGTGATTGATTAACTTCTATGAACCGATTTCTCGCTTATTATAACCTTTATTATGTAGTTTGAGACTCACCCACTACATTTGTTATTTACCACGGGTAACCACGAGTGAAGGCATATTTCCTTCATTCCCAAGTCGATGCCTCGCTCTCGATCGTAGCACCTGGGGATGGGATTAGGATTATAGTTGTTTAGTCCTTTTGGTTTATTGAACTCTATATTTGATGTTTTTATGTTATTGATGAAATTTGTATTTATTTCCATTGCGTGATGTATGAAGTTTCCAGTGCGTGGACTAAAATGATTTATTTTTTAGGATCCTTTCCACTTGATTTGGTGTTACGTATTCTATGATTAAAGAGATGCTTCGTTTTATTTTGTTGTGGTTTTCATGAAGTAAGTGTAGCATCCCGTTTGGATGAATTAAAGAAAGAAATTTTTATAACTCGATTTTATTATAAATTGCTAGGGTAGAAATGGGGTGTTACATTAGTGGTATCGTGAGCAAAAGTTCGGTGCTGTCCATAAAAGTCCATGTCATGCTGTCATAGTGTTTATGACAATTAGGTGTTCTTAAATTAGTTCTAAATTATTGTTCATGCTGCAGTGCTAGGTTGATATGGCTAGGAGAGATGATGCTGCTCTTGCTGCTGCTTTGCAAGCCATAGCTCAGGCTGTTGGGAACCAGCAGAATGTGGTGAAAATCTTTGGGACTCGCATGATCGGCTACATTTCGAGAGAGAGAACCTCCTACCTTCAAGGAGGTACAACCCAGATGGGGCACCTTGCATGGTGAAAGAGATTGAAAGAATTTTCCAGTCATGGATCAGCAATGATGAAAGCGTAAGGTCGGTATGGTACCCACACTCTAGCAGAGGAAGGCGATGGCCTGGTGGTTGGAGGTCGAGAGAGGTTAGGGGACTCATGAGGAAGTTACTTGGTGTGTGTTCCGTAGGGAGTTCTTGAGGAAGTACTTTCGGGAGGATGTCGGGGGGAAGAAAGAGCTAGAGTTCCTTGGTGAAACAAGGAAACATGACATCACGGAGTATCTTTGCCAAGTTTCTTGAGTTGGCTAAGTTTTATCCCTACTCTGAGTGAAATTTGGTTACGAATTTTCAAAGTGCATCAAGTTTGAGAATGGGTTGAGGCGGACATTAAACAAGCTATTGGGTACCAAAGATCCGAGTTTTCTTGATTTGATTGATAGTGCGGGATCTGCGAGGAGGATAGTAATGCTCGCTCCGGGGTCATGAGAGATCGGAGGGGTAAGTTCCGAGCAGGGTAAGCCATATGAGGTGTCTGGCGATAGAGGTAAACAGCAGGTATCTTTGGAGGTAATGGAGTCTGCTGATGGTAAGAGAGTCTGTGAGGGCAAGAAGCCAAGTGGGGAGATGCTCCAGCTAATATTGTATGTTTTAAGTGTGGCAAGCCGGGTCACAAGAGCTTATTTTGCAAGTGCAGGGAAGAATGTGTTTCCGTTGTGGCAAGGAAGGTCATATGGCATCCGAGTGTGATCGCAAGGAGGTGGTGTGTTTTAATTGTGGTGAATCGGGTCATATTAGCTCCAAGTGTACCAAACCAAAGCAGGAGAGGTCCAGTGGCAGGGTATTTGCTATAGCAGGATCAGAGGAGGCCAATGAGATTAGAGGTACTTGTTTTATTAATGGTACCCCATTAGTTGCTATTGTTTATACTGGTGCTACGCACTCATTTATTGCTGTTGTATGTGCTGAAAAGTTGAATTTAGCTATATCTTCTATGAAGAGAGGAATGGTTATCGACACTCCAGCTAAGGGTTCGGTGACTACCTCTCTATTGTGTGCTAAGTGTCCTCTGCCAGTCTTCGGCAGAGATTTTCTGGTTGATCTTATTTGTTTGCCATTCGGTGGGCTGGACGTCATTCTTGGTATGGACTGGATAGTAGATAACCATGTGCACATCAACTGTTTCAACAAGTCTGTGAGTTTCCTTCCTCCAGAAGAGGAATAGTCTGTTTTGTTGTCTGCAGGCCAGCTGCATAAGGTGATGAAGGAGGGTGGTCATCTGTTTGCTTTGATGGCATCATTGTCTGCTGAGAATCAAGCCATAGTAGAAGGGTTGCAGGTGGTGCGTGAGTTCCCTGAAGTGTTCCCTGATGAGATTCCTAGTGTGCCTCCAGAGAGGGAAGTGGAGTTTGAGATTGATCTTGTACCTGGTACTAGGCCTGTGTCTATGGCACCGTCTGGGATGTCGACCCGAGTTATGCAATTAAAGAAGCAGCTAGAAGAGTTGCTTGAGAAGAAATTTGTGAGGCCTAGTGTGTCACCATGGGGAGCACCGGTATTGTTAGTGAAAAAGAAGGATGGGAGTATGCGTCTTTGTGTGGATTATAGGCAGCTGAATAAAGTAACAATCAAGAATAAGTATCCTCTCCCGAAATTCATGATCGATGGATGGGTTTGTAGGTGCTAAGGTGTTTAGCAAGATTGATTTGAGGTCGAGTTATCACGGATCAAAGTGAAAGATGAAGATATCCAGAAGACAGCATTCAGAACTAGATACGGGCACTATGAGTATTCTATAATGTCGTTTGGTGTGACCAATGCACCAGGGGTGTTTATGGAGTATATAAACCGTATCTTCCATAGCTACTTGGATCGGTTTGTGGTGGTTTTCATAGATGATATTCTGGTGTACTCTAAGTCTGAAGAGGAGCACGCAGAGCACTTGAGGTTGGTGCTTGAGGTGTTGAAGGAGAAGAAATTATATGCTAAGCTGTCAAAGTGTGAGTTCTGGCTGAATGAGGTAAGCTTTTTGGGTCACATTATTTCTGGTAATGGTATAGCTGTGGATCCAGCCAAGGTTGATGCAGTGTTGCAGTGGGAGAGCCCAAAGTCAGTGACTGAGATCAGAAGCTTTTTGGGGTTGGTTGGTTACTATAGGAGGTTCATTGAGGGTTTCTCTAAGCTTGCCCTTCCGTTGACTCAATTGACGTGTAAGGGAAAGGCTTTTG
The DNA here is from genome assembly GCA_020916435.1 of Oxytropis ochrocephala. Taxonomy (NCBI): domain Eukaryota; kingdom Viridiplantae; phylum Streptophyta; class Magnoliopsida; order Fabales; family Fabaceae; genus Oxytropis; species Oxytropis ochrocephala. Next base: position 66,595,668 of record CM037093.1, on the reverse strand, counting down.
TGTGGGATGCTAAGTGTGAAGAAAGCTTCAATGAGTTGAAGAGGAGGTTGACAACATCTCCAGTTTTAGTGTTGCCTGTTCCGGATAAAACTTTTGTTGTGTAATGTGATGCTTCCAAGATGGGTTTGGGTGGTGTGTTGATGCAGGATGGGAAGGTAGTAGCTTATGCGTCCAGACAGTTGAGGACACATGAGAAGAACTACCCTACTCATGATTTAGAGTTGGCTGCAATTGTGTTTGTGCTAAAGATTTGGAGGCACTATCTGTATGGTACCAGATTCGAGGTGTTTAGTGACCACAAGAGTTTGAGGTACCTATTTGACCAGAAGGAGCTGAATATGAGGCAGAGGCGTTGGTTAGAGCTGCTGAAAGACTATGATTTCGGCTTGAACTATCATCCCAGCAAAGCTAATGTCGTGGCTGATGCTTTAAGTCGGAAGACTTTGCATATGTCAGCAATGATGGTGAAGGAGTTGGAGTTGATTGAGCAATTCCGTGATATGAGTCTGGTTTGTGAAGTAACACCGCAGAGTGTTAGATTGGGTATGCTGAAGATTGGCAATAATTTTCTGGTTAGTATCCGAGACGCCCAGAAGTTAGATGTGAAGCTTGTAGATTTGTTGGTTGCGGGTGATCAAGCTGTGGATGGGGATTTCAGTTTGGATTCCCAGGGTGTGTTGAGATTCAGAGATAGGATCTGTGTTCCTGATGATGCTGAGATGAAGAGAATGATCCTTGAGGAGAGCCATAGGAGCAAGTTGAGTATTCATCCAGGGGCTACAAAAATGTATCATGACTTGAAGAAGTTGTTCTGGTGGCCTGGTATGAAAAAGGATGTAGCACAGTTTGTATATGCCTGTTTGACTTGTCAGAAGTCAAAGATTGAGCACCAGAAGCCTGTAGGGTTGATGCAACCATTAGAGGTTCCGGAATGGAAATGGGATAGCATTTCCATGGATTTTGTGACTGGGTTGCCAAATACCGTGAGATGATTTGATTCTATTTGGGTGATTGTGGATAGGTTGACGAAGTCTGCTCACTTCATTCCTATCAACATCACGTATCCAGTGTCGAGGTTGGCTGATATATACATTCAGGTGATTGTGAAGCTGCATGGTGTCCCGAAGAGCATTGTGTCTGATAGAGACCCTAGGTTCACTTCTGATATTTGGAGGAGCTTGCAAGAGGCATTGGGGTCCAGATTGAGGTTGAGTTCAGCTTATCATCCTCAGACTGATGGACAGACAGAGATAACCATTCATTCATTGGAGGATTTATTGAGGTCCTGTGTTCTAGAGCAGGGAGGTGCGTGGGATACTCATCTTCCGTTGATTGAGTTCACTTACAACAACAGTTACCATTCGAGTATAGGGATGGCTCCTTTCGAGGCACTGTATGGTCGGAGGTGTAGGACTTCGTTGTGTTGGCATGAGTCTGGAGAGAGTGTTGTTCTTGGACCTGAAGTTGTTCGGGAGACTACAGAGAAGGTGAAATTGATCAGGGAGAAAATGAAAGAGTCGCAGAGTCGACAGAAGAGTTACCATGATAGGAGGAGGAAAAACTTAGAATTCCAGGCTGGTGAGCATGTATTCTTAAGGGTTACACCTATGACTGGTGTTGGGCGTGCGCTGAAAGCAAAGAAGTTGACTCCTAGATTTATTGGACCGTACCAGATTACTGAGAGGGTTGGAAATGTTGCTTATAGGGTGGCTTTGCCGCCAAATCTTTCGATCTTGTACGACGTGTTTCACGTGTCGCAACTTCGGAAGTATATTCCAGACCCGTCTCATGTGATTCACATGGATGATGTGGAGGTACGAGAGAATCTCACTGTGGAGACTATGCCGAAGAGAATTGATGATAGAGAAGTGAAGGTGCTGCGGGGGAAGGACATTGCTTTGGTAAAGGTGGTTTGGTTGGGAGCTGCTGGTGAGAGCATGACTTGGGAGCTGGAGAGCAAGAGTTGGGAGTCTTATCCAGAGCTTTTTGACTCAGGTATGAATTTCGAGGACGAAATTTCCTAAGTGGGGGAGAGTTGTAACACCCTAAATGATTTAGTTACTTATTTGATTAAATTATTTAAAGTGTTGCACTACTTTTAATTATATTAAATTATAATGTAGTATTTTATTTTAATTGAAGGGAGTGGTATCAATAATTCCAGAGTGGCAAGTATTGGCCCAAGAGCCCAAGCCCAATGACTTAGGCTCCTAGGGTTGGTGCAATTCGCACCATTTGGAAAAAGAAAGGAGAAAACGAAAAAAGGAGAGAAGCTTGCGAAGAGAGAGAGAGAAAGAGAAGGAAATTGGCTGACCTAGGAAAGAAGGAGAGAGCTTGATCGCACCAACCAAAGGAGAAGGAGAACTTCAATTGTTGCTGTGGTTTTGTGGGTGATTCCTAGAGACAGAGCTATTCTTCGGTTTATACAAGGTAAGGGTGTGTCTTGCTCTATAATAAGGGGTATAATGGGTTGTAGGTTAGAATTAGAATGTTGTTTATATTGCTTGATGCGTTTTTGATGTTAGGATTGAATTTGGAATTGTTTTGAATGATTGGTTGATTTGATGATTTATGAAAATTTGAGTAAGAAATCGATTTGCATGTTAATGGTTGTTAGAGAACGTAATTGCTAATGTTAGGATGATTATAGAGTGCTTATGGAATTGTATTTGATGATTGATCATAGGAGGATTTGAGAAATTTGGGTTTTAGGAAACCCTAGGTGTCATGGGCGCCAAATTGCTAGAGAAATGGCGCCCAGTGCTATGTGTGCAGTGTGTGTATTCTTGTGTGCCCTTTGCTCAGGCGCCAAATCTTGCCCGAAATGGCGCTGGAGTGCGCTGTGCACTTGCTTTGTGTGTGCGAGGCGCCAAATATGGCCCCCAGGCGCCAATGATGGCGCCAATGTCTTTGGTTGTATTCTTTGTGTTGTGAAGTGGGTGTGTGTGTTCTTTGGGTGGGCGCCGGGCGCCGAGAAATGGCGCCTGGTGCGCCTGTGTCTAAGGAAAGGCGCCAAATGCTGTGTGTGTTGTGTCTAGGTGCAGGTCGCCAAATGTGGCTGCCCATGCGCCTGGTTGTGCCTGGTTCAATTGCAGGGCGCCAAGTGGCAGCCCTGTGGCGCCTGTTGTTGCGCAAAATTTCTGGATATTTGTGGTGTCTAAGTGCTGGGGGCCATTTTGGCTGCCCATGGCGCCCAGTGTGGCGCCAGATTGTGTGGCAGGGTGTGTGTGTGCATGTGCGCAAAGACAGGCGCCAAATGGCTGCCTATAGCACGCTTTGTGTTCTTTACTGTGTCTAGGCGGCGCGATATTCTTTGCCAGGCGCTGTGGGTGCGCTTCAATGTGCGAGCGTGTCTCGGTTTGTGTCTTAGTTTGTGTCTAAAATGCATGTTGCCCAGCGCGCCCAGTTCTTGTGTTTTTGGCGCCTGTGTGGTTGTGTTGCCACAGGGGGCACCCGTTTGCTGTGTCTTTGGCGCCTAGTGCTTGTGTTGCACAGGGGTGCCATTTTGCTGGTGTTTTGGCGCCCGTGTGCCGGGTTGCAAAGGGCGCCGGTATGCGTGGAGTGTTTTGGCGCCCGATGGTTTGTGTTGCCACGAGCGCCATTTTGGTGGTTTTTGGCGCCTGGTGTTGCCAAATTTTGTCTTATGTGCTGTTTTGGTCCCTAGGTGATGTTTTGGTCCTAGGTGTGCTGTTTTGGTCCTAGGTGTGTTGTTTTGGTCCTAGGTGTGCTGTTTTGGTCCCTAGGTGAATTTTGGTCCCTAGGTGATGTTTAGTCCTTGTGACATAATTTATAATGACGAAGTGATGTTGTATGAAAAGATGATGATGAGTATTGACGATGGGTCTATTGACCAACACTAAAATGATGAGGATGTTATTGATGATGGGTCTAATGACCAACTAAAATTGATGATGATGTGGGATGTGATTTTGATGATGCATGAATTTGGTTGTTGGTTGCTCATGGGTCTCATGCATACATGTGCATTTATTGACGATGATTATTGACGATGAAGAGGCTTCAGCCTAGAGCTATTGACGATGAAAAAGCTCACCTATTGTCGATGATGCCCATAGTGGCTAAAACTATTGACGATGAATGGTACCACATGCATGGCTGCATTACATTGCATTCATTCTCATAAATGATATTTGAAGTGAATGTGACTGATGTGGAAATAACATGTGATGTTGTGATTAATTAACTTCTATGAACTGATTTACTGCTTATTATAACCTTTATTATGTAGTTTGAGACCCACCCCTTTCTGTTGTTATTTACCACAGGTAACCACGAGTGAAGGCATATTTCCTTCATTCCCGAGTCGATGCACTCTCGATCGTAGCACCTGGGGATGGGATTAGGATTATAGCCGTTTAGTCCTTTTGGTACATTGAACTCTATATTTGATGTTTTATGTTATTGATGAAATTTGTATTTATTTCCGCTGCGTGATGTATGAAGTTTCCAGTGCGTGGACTAAAATGATTTATTTTTGAGGATCCTTTCCACATGATTTGGTGTTACGTATTCTATGATTAAAGAGATGCTTCGTTTTATTTTGTCGTGGTTTTCATGAAGTAAGTGTAGCATCCCGTTTGGATGAATTAAAGAAATAAATTTTTATAACTCTGATTTTATTATAAATTGTCGGGTAGAAATGGGGTGTTACATTGGACGTCATTCTTGGTATGGACTGGTTAGTAGATAACCATGTGCACATCAACTGTTTCAGCAAGTCTGTGAGTTTCCTTCCTCCAGAAGAGGAAGAGTCTGTTTTGTTGTCTGCAAGCCAGCTGCATAAGGTAATGAAGAAGGGTGGTCATCTGTTTGCTTTGATGGCATCATTGTCTGCTGAGAACCAAGCTATAGTTGAAGAGTTGCAGGTGGTGTGTGAGTTCCCTGAAGTGTTTCTTGATGAGATTCCTAGTGTGCCGCCAGAGAGGGAAGTGGAGTTTGGGATTGATCTTGTACCTGGTACTAGGCATGTGTCTATGGCACCGTACCGGATGTCAGCTTCTGAGTTGTCTGAATTGAAGAAGCAGCTAGAAGAGTTACTCGAGAAGAAATTTGTGAGGCCTAGTGTGTCACCATGGGGAGCTCCGGTATTGTTAGTGAAGAAGAAGGATGGGAGTATGAGACTTTGTGTGGATTATAGGCAGCTGAATAAAGTAACAATCAAGAATAAGTATCCTCTCCCGAGGATTGATGATCTGATGGACCAGTTGGTAGGTGCTAAGGTGTTTAGCAAGATTGATTTGAGGTCAGGTTATCACCAGATCAAAGTGAAAGATAAAGACATCAGAAAACAGCTTTCAGGACTAGATATGGGCACTATGAATATTCTGTAATGCCGTTTGGTGTCACCAATGCACCAGGGGTGTTTATGGAGTATATGAACCGTATCTTCCACAATTACTTGGATCGGTTTGTGGTAGTATTCATAGATGACATTCTGGTGTATTCTAAAACTGAAGAGGAGCAAGCAGAACACTTGAGGTAGGTGCTAGAGGTGTTGAAAGAAAAGAAGCTATATGCTAAACTGTCAAAGTGTGAGTTCTGGCTGAATGAGGTAAGCTTTTTGGGTCATATTATTTCAGATAATGGTATAGCTGTGGACCCAGCCAAGGTTGATGCAGTGTTGCAGTGGGAGAGCCCAGGTCGATGTCGAGATCGAAGCTTTTGGGGTTGGTACAGTTACTATAGGAGGTTCATTGAGGGTTTCTCTAAGCTAGCCCTTCCGTTGACTCAATTGACGTGTAAGGGAAAAGCTTTTGTGTGGGATGCTAAGTGTGAAGAAAGCTTCAATGAGTTGAAGAAGAGGTTGACAACATCTCCTATTCTGATATTGCCTGTTCCGGACCAACCATTTGTTGTGTATTGTGATGCTTCCAAGATGGGTTTGGGAGGTGTGTTGATGCAGGATGGGAAGGTAGTAGCTTATGCGTCCAGACAGTTGAGGACACATGAGAAGAACTACCCTACTCATGATTTGGAGCTGGCTGCAATTGTGTTTGTGCTTAAGATTTCGAGGCACTATCTATATGGTACTAGATTTGAGGTGTTTAGTGACCACAAGAGTTTGAGGTACCTATTTGACCAGAAGGAGCTGAATATGAGGCAGAGACGTTGGTTAGAGCTGCTGAAAGACTATGATTTCGGCTTGAACTATCATCCCGGCAAAGCTAATGTCGTGGCTGATGCTTTATGTCGGAAGACTTTGCATATGTCAGCAATGATGGTGAAGGAGTTGGAGTTGATTGAGCAATTCCGCGAAATGAGTTTGGTTTGTGAAGTAACACCGCAGAGTGTTAGATTGGGTATGCTGAAGATTGGCAATGATTTTCTGGTTAGTATCCGAGACGCCCAGAAGTTATATGTGAAGCTTGTGGATTTGTTAGTTGCGGGTGATCAAGCTGTGGATGGGGATTTCAGGTTGGATTCCCAGGGTGTGTTGAGATTCAGGGATAGAATTTGTGTTCCTGATGATGCTGAGATGAAGAGAATGATCCTTGAGGAGAGCCATAGGAGCAAGCTGAGTATTCATCCAGGGGCTACAAAAATGTATCATGACTTGAAGAAGTTGTTCTGGTGGCCTGGTATGAAGAAGGATGTGGCACAGTTTGTATATGCCTGTTTGACTTGTTAGAAGTCAAAGGTTGAGCACCAGAAGCCTGCGGGGTTTATGCAACCATTAGAGGTTCCGGAATTGAAATGGGATAGCATTTCCATGGATTTTGTGACTGGGTTGCCAAATACCGAAAGGGGGTTTGATTCTATTAGGGTGATTGTGGATAGGTTGATGAAGTCTGCTCACTTCATTCCTATCAATATCACGTATCCGGTGTCGAGGTTGGCTGAGATATATATTCAGGTGATTGTGAAGCTGCATGTTCCGATGAGCATTGGGTCTGATAGTGTAACGCCCCAAATTTTATTAGAAATTATTGGGAGTGGATCTGATAAGATTACATTATTTTGATTTATTGTGAGGTTGAACCATTAAATTAGTTGGATAAATATATTCTTATATTTAAATGTATTTTTATAAGTTAATTGTGATATATGATTGTTATTCATATTTATACTTATTTATTTTGTTTTTATAAAATATTAGTGTTTCGGATATTATTTCTTTAGTGAACTATTTTGAGCTATTGAGGTGTTAAAATAATAGTTGTGGTGATATTGAGATTTAAAAAGGATTTAAAATGGAATTAGGGCTACTTTTACTCGCATCGCCTCCTTGTTCCTCTTTGGGCGCACCCCTCGAGTAAACTTAAGCCCAACCCGCGAACGCAGCCACGGCCCGACCCGGTTCGTTATTCTCCTTCTTCCCTACGTTACTGCGTGAGAGCGGCGGCGGCGCCTCCAAACCTAACCTTTCCTTCCTCCATTTCGTTCTTCCTCTCCAACTCACGGTTGAACCCCAAAACTTCACCTTCCCACTCGGATTTTGCCACTGATTCCGTTTCTGGCCTTAGTTTCATTGTTTGGTGCTTCGTTCTGTCAGTTGCAGCCACGCCTCGCGAATCCTTTGAGGACGAATTTTTCCCCCTTTGCGCCATTGAAGACTTATGGCCGGAACCGTTTCTTCACCTTTCCCTCTGTTCTGGCATGTGGTAATTATTTGAGATGTTGCTGGGAATGATGGTCTGAATCCTTTTTGCAAACTAATTTCGTGGCCCTTAAATGATGATGAGAAGAGTTGATTTTGTATACTTGTGGAATTGAAATTATGGACATGCGATTGGGGATTGATGTATGGAATTGTAATATTGTTATTATGGGAATATTAGAAGCAAAACGAGTAGCAAAAGACCCTGAGACTTGATTTGAAATTGTGTTCGAGATCGTGGGAGCATTGGACACCGTACGGGGATTGTTCGAGGACTTCGTGAAGTTCAGGTCGTGAGTTCGGAACGTCTCGGTAGCTCGTAAGGTTAGGGGATTCTCATTTATATCTATAATAACTTGTATGATATGTGTTGTGTGTGGAATAGCCCTAGGATGGTTTGGTTATATGAATTTTGTGTTAATCATTTGTTTGTTGTGGTATTTGACGATTAAATTGATAAATGCTATGATGCGTATGAAATAAATGTGTTGTGAAATATGCATGCCGTGTGTTTGATTAAATGATTCAATGTGAAGAAATTTGAGAATGTGTGGTTTTAATGATGATGATTGATTGCCTAGTTGTGCTTAATGGAGTCTAAGTGATGTTTTTAGTCCCTAAGAATTAATTTAATCCTTGGTGTGACAAAATAGTCCCTAAGTATTAAATTAATCCTTGGAGTGACAAAATAGTCCCTTAGTGTCTAATTAAGCCTAACATGTCAAAATAATTTCCTAAGTACCAAATTTATCAAAATGGGTCAAATAATTCCTTAAGTACTACACTAATATTGGGTGTATTAAAATGGTCCTTAGGTGTTGCAAAGGTCCTTATGAGGTGTTTTGGTCCTTAAGTTGAATTTAATTTTTGGTGTGAGATTTAAGTTAATTTATGATGGTGTGGGCTTCGGCCAAAGAGGTGGGTTAATACTTGATGTGATAAATTTATGATGGTGTGGGCTTCGGCCAAAGAGGTGGGTTAATACTTGATGTGATAAATTTATGATGTTGTGATGCATTGTCATGGGGTCACATAAATCATATGCATATAAAAGAGGTGGTATGGCTTCGGCCAAAGAGGTGGGTTAATACTTGATGTGATAAATTTATGATGGTGTGGGCTTCGGCCAAAGAGGTGGGTTAATACTTGATGTGATAAATTTATGATGTTGTGATGCATTGTCATGGGGTCACATAAATCATATGCATATAAAAGAGGTGGTATGGCTTCAGCCAAAAGAGGTGGTATGGCTTCGGCCAAAAGAGGTGGGTGCCCGACGGGGTTATTGAGGTGGTAATGGATCCACATGCATATTGCATACATGCATATACTCATACCTCTTAGGAATTTTTGGTGATGCTTAGTTAATCCGTTATTGTTGCATCCTTGGTAATTATAATCGAATGATAAATGTCTTAATTGTTGTGGATTGATGTTGCTAGATGCTTCCCTCATATAATGCTTATCTTACTTGTTATTATTTATGTAAAGAGACTCACCCTACTACTTTTATGTTGCCTGCTCTCGTGGCAACGCCAGGTGATACTGAGTGAAGGTGTTCATGCCTTTTTGGGTCGTTTGTGTCAGCTCTGATTAGTAACACCAGGGACGGGAATTGTAGTATTGCCATTTTATTTTATGTAATAGACTGATTTGGATTATGTACTGAATATGTTAAACTTAGTTTTTACTCCGCTGTGCTGTAAAACTACTTTCTGGATTATTGTAAACTTTAAACAGGTTTTGAGGGTTTAACCCACTTGGCTAAGATACATATTTCACGCACTAGATGCGTTTGAGTTTTAAATGTTATTTTGTGATGTTTGATGAAATGTAGCACTCTCTTTGAGGTGCGTGGAAAAGTTTTGAAAACTCTGATTTTTATTTAAGTTAATTAGTAAATATAGAAGGGGGTGTTACATTAGAGGGATCCTGAGGCTGTGCAGGTATGAGACTGTACAGTTGAAGGAAGGCTTAAAAGAATTGATTTGGACTACCTATACCAACAAGATGCATCTTCTTTTCGGGAGCCCATCCCATAACAACTCCATAGTTAAGTGTGCTTGGCTTGGAGTAGTAGTGGGATGGGTGACCTTCTGGGAAGTTTTCCGGAAAGCATGCAAGTGAGGACAAAGCATGCTGAAAAGACTCGTGTTGGTTCGTGGGGGCAGTCAACAGTTGTAAAAGCAGTCTGGGATGTTACAGATAGGGACCCTAGGTTCACTTCTGGACAGACAGAGAGATACACATTGGAAGATTTATTGAGGTCATGTGTTCTAGAGCAGGGAGGTGCGTGGGATACACATCTTCAATCATTGGAAGACCATGGACAGCTTATCATCCTCAGCTTATCATCCTCAGACCGATGGACAGACAGAGAGAACCATTCAGTCATTGGAAGATTTATTGAGGTCATGTGTTCTAGAGCAGGGAGGTGTGTGGGATACACATCTTCCGTTGATTGAATTCACTTACAACAACAGTTACCATTCGAGTATAGGGATGGCTCCTTTCGAGGCACTGTATGGTCGGAGGTGCAGGACTCCGTTGTGTTGGCATGAGTCTGGAGAGAGTGTGGTTCTTGGACCTGAAGTTGTTCGGGAGACTACGGAGAAGGTGAAAGTGATCCGTGAGAAAATGAAAGAGTCACAGAGTCGACAGAAGAGTTACCATGATAGGAGGAGAAAAGACTTAGAATTCCAGGTTGGTGATCATGTGTTCGGTTACACCTATGACTGGTGTTGGGCGTGTGCTGTAAGCAAAGAAGTTGACTCCTCGATTTATAGGTCCGTACCAGATTACTGAGAGGATTGGAAATGTTGCATATAGGGTGGCTTTGCCGCCTAATCTTTCGAACTTGCACGACGTGTTTCACGTGTCGCAACTTCAGAAGTATATTCCAGACCCGTCTCATGTGATTCACATGGATGATGTGGAGGTGCGAGAGAATCTCACTGTGGAGACTATGCCAGTGAGGATTGATGATAGAGAAGTGAAGGTTCTAAGAGGGAAGGAAATTGCTTTGGTAAAGGTGGTTTGGTAGGGAGCTGCTGGTGAGAGCATGACTTGGGAGCTGGAAAGTAGGATGCGGGAGTCCTATCCAGAGCTGTTTGAACCAGGTATGAATTTCGAGGACGAAATTTCCTAAGTGGGGGAGATTGTAACACCCTAAATGATTTAATTAATTATTTGATTAAATTATTTAAGTGTTGCATTATTTTTAATTATATTAAATTATAATATAGCCTTTTATTTTATAATTGAAGGGAGTGGTATCAATGATTCCGGGATGGCAAGTATTGACCCAAGAGCCCAATCCCAATGACTTAGGCTCCTAAGCTTGCGTAGAGAGAAGAGAGAAAAGAAAAGAAAATCGGCGCAAACCCTAGGGAGAGAAAGAGGGAGTGATCGCACAAGGGAAAGGAGAAGAAGAGCTTCATTGTTGCTGTGGTTTTGTTGGTGACTCCGTAGAGAGGGCTTTTCTTCGGTTTATTCAAGGTAAGGGTGGGTCTTGCTCTATAATAAGGGATATAATGGGTTGTAGGTTAGGGTTAGGATGTTAATTGTGTGTTGGATGCGTTTTGATTGATGAAATTGATTTTTGAATGATTGCTTGATTGATTGAATTTGAGAATTGTTATGGAAATCGAATTGTATGTGAAATTGTGTGTGGAATCATGTATTTGATAGCGTTAGGATGATTATGAGTGTTTTTGATATTGTTGATGACGATTGATAATAGGAGAAATTGAGAAAATTGGGTTTTAGGGAACCCTAGGTGTCATAGGGCGCCAAGTGCTAGAAAATGGCGCGCCTGTGCTATCTTGTCTGCAATGTAGTGCGTGTGTTACCACTATCCGGCGCCGATTGCTGCCCGAAATGGCGCTGTGGCATCATGTGCGTGTCAGGGCGCCAAATGGCTGCCCCAGGGCGCCCAGGATGGCGCCAGTGTAGTGTGTGTGCTACTGTGTGCATTGTGTCTAGGTGCAGGGCGCCAAAATGTGGCTGCCCATGCGCCTGTGTGTGCTTGTTCAAGTGCAGGGCGCCAACGTGGCTGCCCTGTGGCGCCTGGTGTGGCGCCATGTAGCTGGTGGTGTGGCGTGCCTAGGTGCTGGGCGCCAATTTGGCTGCCCATGGTGCCTAGTGTGGCGTCAGGTTGTGTGGTAGGGTGCGTGTGTGCATGTGGCGCAGCACAGGGCGCCAAATGGTTGCCCTGGCGCGCCCATGTTGCTGCATGTGTCTAGGGCCGGCGCCAAGGTCTTTGCCAGGCGCCCGTGTGTGCTTTGTATGTACGAGGCTCGTGTCTCGGTTGTGACTTAGTTTGTGTCTAGGTGTGTGCTGAGTTCCTGGGCGCCAATGTTGCCCAGTTTGGCGCCTGTGTGGCTGTGTTGCCACAGAGGGGCGCCAGTTTGCTAGAGTTTTGGCGCCTGTGGGGCTGTGTTGCCACAGAGGGGCACCAGTTTGCTAGAGTTTTGGCGCTTGTGTGCTGGTGTTGCACAGGGGCGCTAGTTTCTTGTGTTTTTGGCGCCTGGTGGCTTTGTTGCCACTGGGGCGCCAGTTTGCTAGAGTTTTGGCGCCTAGTGGCTGTGTTGCCACTAGGGGCGCCAGTTTTGGTGGTTTTGGCGCCTGGTGCTACCATTTTGTGTCTTAGATGTGCTGTTTTGGTCCCTAGGTGATGTTTTGGTGCTAGATGTGATGTTTTGGTCCCTAGGTGATGTTTTGGTCCTAAATTTGCTGTTTTGGTCCCTAGGTGATGTTTTGGTCCTAGATGTGCTGTTTTGTTCCCTAGGTGATGTTTTGGTCCTAGATGCTGGTTTGGTGCTCGATGTGCTGTTTAGGTCCTTGAGTTATGTTTTGGTCCTTAGTGGTGTTTAGTCCTTGTGACATAATTTATAATGACGAAGTTGATGATGTATGAATGGACGAGATGTTATTGACGATGGGTCTATTGACCAAAACTAAAAATGATGATGATGTTATTGACGATGGGTCTATTGACCAAACTAAAATTGATGATAATGTGGGATGTGATGTTGATGATGCATGAATGATGTTGTTGGTTGTTCATGGAATCTCATGCATTTCATGTGCATCTTATTGACGATGATGGGGCTTCGGGCTTGAGCTATTGACGATGATAAAGCTCAATTATTGACGATGATTATTGACGATGATGCACATAGTGGCTAAAACTATTGACGATGAATGGTACCACATGCATGATTGCATTTCATTACATTCATGCCCATAAATGTTTAATGTTCTGTTGGATGAAATCTGATGTGAATGTGACTGCTGTATGAATGATATGTGATGCTGTGATGGATTAAATCCTATGAACTGATTTACTGCCTATTATAACCTTTATTATGTAGTTTGAGACTCACCCCTTATGTTGTTGTTTACCACAGGTAACCCTGAGTGAAGTCTTATTCCTTCACATCCCGAGTCGGTCTGCTCTGATACGTAGCACCTAGGGGATGGGCTTAGACTACTAGTTGTTTTGGTTGTTCACTGTTGAACTATTATATTTGATGTTTCTATGTTATTGTTGAGGTTGTTGTTTACTTCTCTGAGATTGTATTTTATTCCGCTGCGTGATGTTTACTTTTCTAGTGCGTGGACTTAATGAATAAACTTTTGAGAATTCCATCCCATTGATGGGTGTTGCGTATTATCTTGATGTAGTAAATGATTTGTGTGATTTTGTTGTTGTTTTAACTGAAGTAAGTGTAGCATCCCGTTTGAATGAATTTAAATAAATAATTTTTTTAAACTCTGATTTTATTATAAATTGCCGGGTAGAAATGGGGTGTTACACAGTTTGCCTTTGAGTCGGTAGCTGAACTATGCAACACTTGGAACATTTACCAAGCATTTACTTCAGTGGAGCATCCTCCAACAAATGGGCAGGCCGAGGCGGCAAACAAGGTGGTGTTAGTTGGACTAAAGAAAAGATTAGATGACTCCAAAGGAAACTGGGCCGAGGAGTTACCTTTAGTGTTGTGGTCTTGCAATACCACACCCTTAGTCTTCCACTGGAGAAACCCCTTTTCGTTTGACATATGGTAGTGATGCACTTATCCCAGTGGAAATACTGGAGCCTAGTCCAAGAAGAATACTGACTACAATAGTTCCCGATCCGATAGAGCTCCGAGTCAGTTTGGACTTACTGGATGAAACTCGTGAGTTAGCCAAAGTTAAAGAGGAGGCGGCTAAACAAAGAGCAGCCAAAAAATACAACTCTAAAGTAAAGGAGAGAACATTTAGAGCCCGTGATCTAGTCTTACGCCGGACTACTAAAGTAGGAGCTGTCAGGAAATTATCTCCTAATTGGGAGGGTCCTTTCAGAGTCAAGGCTGTGCTAGGCCAGGGTGCATTCAAGCTGGAAAAACTTAATGGAGGAAATGTTCCAAGATTCTGGAACGCCACCAACCTTCAGTTTTGTTATAGCTGAGGATGACAAAACCTTCGGTCTTCCCAACAGGGTCGAAGAAGAATAACTGATTCTCTACTTCATTTTTATCCGCAATGAATGTATTTTTGTAGCGAGCATCATAGCTTCCCAAATGTACTATTGTTTATTGAATAAAGAGAATCGATGATTACAAGTACATTAGCAATGTCAAATTTATTTGCAATGTTATGTTTATATGAATAAAGTGTGAATGCGCCAGAAAACAACAAAGTCCCGAAACGGCAAGGACAGAGTAGTTGGCTCGACGTTGACTCCGGGCACCGAATGTAACGCCCAAAATAATTTAATTATTAATTTAATTAAGTTATTTAAGGCTTGCAACATTTAATTAAGTTAATTAAATAGTTGAGTTTATTTTATCAAATAGGGGTTTAATCTATTTAAATAGGATACTTAAGTTGGATTTATTTTTATTTCAGGAGGTGGAATAAATTAATTGGAGAGGTGGGAATAAGGCCCAAGGGCCATTAGTGAGCCCAATGCTAGTCATAAACCTAGGGGTTCCTAAACTAAGGTGTCATTGTGTCCCATTTTGAAAGAAAGAAAATAAAAGAATAGAGAGGAGAAGAAGAAGAAGCTGACAGTGTGAAGGGGGGAGAGGAAAGGAGGAAGCTTTCTTGAGTTCTTGGTGTGGTAAGTGAATTTTGGTCTCAACCTTCCCCATTTCTTTTCCTTATTCCATTTCCATGAGTTCTATGGTCTCATTCTTGTCCATTTTGAATTTCTATTTCCACCCCAAGGAGAAGACACCCACGGTTTTGGCTGGAAAAGGAAGGAGGAGTACTTCATTTTGTAGTTTTTGGTGTTTACTTGGAGGTTCTAACTTAATCAAGGTTAGGGGATTCTCATTTACATCTATAATAGGTTGTATGATATGTGTTGTGTAGGAAATAGCCCTAGCATGATTTAATTGTGTGGATTTTGTGTTAATCTTGTGGTTATTATTGTATTTGTGTTTGATTTGTTGTTATCATGATGCTTGGTGTTAGAAATAAATGTGTTGTTGATATTGCATGCTATGTGTTTGAGTAAATGTCTCAATATGAGAAAATGTGGAAATATGTTAATTTAATAATGATGATTAAATGCCTATATGAGTGTTGTTAAGTTGAGAGTGGAATTGTTGAGTCAAGAGTGGTTAAGTTGAATTTGGTTGGTGAGTTTGAGAAGGGGCGCGCCAAATTCACATGAAATGGCGCTGGTCTATGTGTTTTGTCACGGTTTGGGTTTATTCTTTGAAGAAGGGGCGCCATTTGCTAGGCAAATTGGCGCCAGTGTGTCGTGTGTTGGGTGCCAGCGTGCGGTGTTGGGTTGGCAGGGTGCAGGGGCGCCAATTCACTAGGAATTTGGCGCCTGTGTCTAGTGGTGTGGCACGATGCAGGGAGGTGGGGCGCCAATTCCTTAGAATGTGGCGCTATGGCGTGACACGGTGGCCCAGGTGCGTAAGTTTATGCGGGCGCCCGATTGGCCGGGAACTTGGCGCCCGGTGCGCGTGGGTGTGTGTGGTGGTGCACGTGGCGCCGCGGTTGCTAAGAACTTGGCGCTGTGAGTGTCTTTGCGTGCCATGTGCTTGTGTTGCGCTAGGTGGGGGCGCCAAAATGGCTGCCCCTTGGCGCCTAGTTGTGTCTAATGGAGTCTAAGTGGTGTTTTTAGTCCCTAAGTATTAATATAATCCTTGGTGTGACAAAATAGTCCCTAAGTATTAAATTAATCCTTGGTCTGACAAAATAGTCCCTTAGTGTCTAATTAATTCTAATATGTCGAAATAATTTTCTAAGTACCAAATTAATCATAATGTGGCAAGTAATTCCTTAGGCACCAAAATAGTCCTTAGGTGGGAATTTAGTCCTTAGGAAGTGAAGAAGTCCGATAAATGAAGTGTGATGATGTGGTGAAGATAAAGTGATGTGTAGGCTTCGGCCTAATATTGTAAATGAAGTGGAATTGCGAAGTGAAAAGTGATGATTAATAATTGTTGTGGCAAGTGCATTGTGTTGTGTTGTGATGCATTGTCATGGGTCACATAGAGCATGCATATAAAGTGAAGTGGGCTTCGGCCAAAGTGAAGTGGGCTTCGGCCAAAGTGAAGAGAATGGATCCACATGCATATTGCACACATACATATACTCATGCATTCATAGTAAAAACTTGTGTTGCTAGTTGACCTGTTACTATTAATTATTTGATGTTATAATTAAATGATAAATGCCTTAATTGCTGTGTTACTAGTGGTCTTCCTAATATAATGCTTATCATACTTGTTATTATTTATGTAAAGAGACTCACCCTAGTGCTTTTATGTTGCCTGCTCTCGTGGCAACGTGCAGGTGATACTGAGTTAAGGTGCCCATGCCTTCTTGGGTTATTGTGTTAGCTCCGATTAGTAACACCAGGGACGGGGGTTTATAGTATCGTCATTTTATTTTATGTATTAAACTGATTTGGATTATGTATTGAGTATGTTGAACTTGGTTGTATTTCCGCTGTGCTGTGAAACCATTTCTGGGTTATTGTAAACTCTAAACAGGTTTTGAGGGTTTAACCCACTTGGCTATGATACATATTTCACGCACTAGATGCGTTTGAGTTTTAAATATTATTTAAATGATGTTTTTATTGAATGTAGCACTCTCTTGAGGTGCGTGGAAAAGTTTTTGAAAACTCTGATTTTTATTTAAGTTAATTAGTAAATATAGAAGGGGGTGTTACACCGAAGACAAAAGGACCTACCAAGCGCGATCTGGACTGACGAGTTCATGTATCCCCTGGGGGCACTTCGCTTGGCTATGAGGTGTGTTCGCTGAAAAAGTGATCCACGGACTCATGGGAAGAACGCCTCTTTGCATGGTAATGCGCAGACCACGAGTTTGCTCATGGGATTGCATTTACTTGTGAAATCAACACATTTCACAAAAAGAGGAACAAACAACAAAGACCGCGGTAGATGCGCAAGCATCCCGCGGCACAAATCCGAACGATCTTTCACGTAACCTCTCCTTTACAATTTTGAAGGAGGGAAGCAAAACCCAACGGTGTAAATCGTGTAAGGCGGAAGCAAACGCTAAGTGCAAATGCACATCACAATAAGGCTTTGCGAGAATAGGAAAAGCAAACACAAGCAACTAGCGGTTCAAGCATCATTTAGTTACAAGTTGATTGTTCAAAATATCAAATTACAGGTGACAAGTTGCCGAGTAAAAGCAAAGCAAATTAAACAATAGGGCCTTCCGAATGGGTCTTCTCAGAATCATCAACTACTTCAACAGGAGTGACAGTGGTGGTGGCATCAATCGACGGAGACAACTCATTGAGTACCCTGTCCAATCCCTCAAGAGTCCAACCGATGGTGGCATTGGTTGCATCGGCTCCATCAGCAGGAAGTGAGGATGGATTGGTTTGAGGAGGCGCCACAATTTGACCATCAATCACAACATTGTCAGGATCGAAGGACTCAGGGTTGAGAGTAGGGAATTGCACTTGAGCTTGGGCCAAAGCTAGCTCAAACCCGCGGTCAAATTCTGCAACCTTCCCTCTTGGCTTCCTTCAAGTCACTGTACGCTTTAATGAGTCTCTCCTTGACATCGGAAAGGTCATTTTCCTTTGATGTCGCCTCCTTCTTCAGCTAGTCATTGGTGTCAGACAGGTTCTTGATTTTTAGTTCCATCGTTTGTTTATTGGTCTCATACCTCTTCAAGACATTTTCTAGGGATTTCTTCTCTTTCCGACAAGTTTCCAACTCTTCCTCCATAGATTTCAGCCGGTCACTCTGACCACTACCCTCGGCTATCATCTCCCCGTAAGCATTTTCAAAATGGTGAGCAAGCATGGAAGTCCAGAGGCTATAGGTTTTGATGGCTAATAAACTCTGTCGAGGTCCCATCTTTTGCACCCGCTCCACATCACTAGGAAAGGAGATTTGGGTCAAAGCCTTTGTAAAGGGATACCGGACATCCCAAGCAGTTTTTACCGGTCCGCTGGCAGTACCATCTCTTATCTTCTTTACTTCCAAGATCTTCCTCCAAGGCGCATCTTCAGTAGTACCAGCATCAGCTTGAACACCGACTTCAATCATTTTTCCCCTAGCTGTAGTGGGGGAACCCGAGGGGTCAGAAGAAGATTTAAATTTCTTTCCAAGTGGGGGCAGTTGAGCAAACCGATGAGAGCTTGATTTCCTTTTCTCCTTCTTTGAATTTCCAGAAGGTTTCTCATTCTTGGAGGGAGTCCCACGGGAACCGTTTCCGCCAGCTTGAGCATTCTTGGTGGTGTCAATACTGGCAGTATATCCCTGTTTTCATTTTTGTTCTTCCCGGATTCTTCTCCTTTCCTCCACATTGAATGTCGACATGCCGAATGTAACGCCCCAAAAATAGTTCAATTATTTATTTAATTGGGTTATTTAAGGCTTACAACGTTTTAATTAAGTCAAATAATTAATTTAGAGTTTTATTGTATTTAAAAGGTTTGAGTAATGGAGGAGATGGGATTAGAGGCCCATGATCCATTAAGAGATCCATTATGCATGCCTTAAGTGAAGGTGTCGAAGGGAGAGGATTCATTTGCAACAAAAATCTAAGAAAAGTCAAAGAGTAAAGTAAGAGAGAGAGAGAGGGAGGTGCGATAGCTTTTAGAGAGAAGAAGAGAAATCTTGGCGTGGAGAGCTCAAGTCCAAGGAGGAGGAGCTGATTGTTGGTAGATCGTGAAGTCTTGGTGGAAAGAGTACCTATTCTTCAATCTATTGAGGTAAGGGGGCTATCTTTCTTCTATAATATTGTATATGATGAGTATTAATGTGTGAGTTAGACCTAGGATGATTTTATTGAGCTGTTTGTGTTGCTTGATGTGTGATTCTTGTTGTGTTTGCTTCACTTTGGTGAAGTTGTGTTGTGTTGTTGAGGAGTTGGTCATATGAGAGACCTAGGAGAGAAATGGGAGTTGAGGAACTCTCAGTCTCAAGGTGTTATGGTTGGTGTTGGCACCTTCGTTGAGTGCTTTGATGTGTGTTGAGCAAATTTCAAGTGAATAGGTGTAGTAGTGGTAGCTTGAGTTGATCATAGTAAGAAAATCAAGTAAACGAGGTAAGATGAAGGTTAGGTGCCTAGGGCGACATAGGAGCCGAGGTGTGGTTGCCTAGCTGTAGTGTGTCGAAGTATATGGGAGTCAACGTATAAGTGCGACGAAGCGTAAGTGTTGGAGCATAAGTGTTGAAGCGTAAGTGTTGAGCGTAGGTGATGAAGTATAGGTGA
Organism: Oxytropis ochrocephala; assembly: GCA_020916435.1. Lineage (NCBI taxonomy): Eukaryota > Viridiplantae > Streptophyta > Magnoliopsida > Fabales > Fabaceae > Oxytropis > Oxytropis ochrocephala. Next base: position 66,576,329 of record CM037093.1, on the reverse strand, counting down.
CGAAGTGTAAGTGTGTATGAGTCTAAGCGTAGGTGTCGACCTGTAGTTGCCGAGGTGTAGCGCATGTAAACCGAAGTGTAGTTGCCGAAGTGTAGCGTGTATATATATATATATACCTAAATATAGTTGCTGAAGTGTAGTTGTTGAGGTATAATGTATATCTACCGAGGTGTGGGTGTACCGAAGGGTAGATGTACCGAGGTGTAGTATAGGCATGTCGAAACTAGTGTTGTCGAGGTGTAAGTGTGTTGAAGCGTAGACGTATCGAAGCGTAGTGTGTCGAAGTGTAGTGAACCGAGGTGCTATGTGGTGTGCCGAGGTGTTGTTTTGACGCCAGTGCAGCGTAGGTTGCTGCCAGGCGCAACTGTGAGTGTTGTTTGGTGCCGAGTACGCCTAAGTGGCTGAATGGTGGAGCCAGTGTGGTCCTTAGGTGACGTTTTAGTCCTTATGTGACATGGTGGTCCTAGTAGGGACTGTTAGTCCACTAACTATGGTGTCGAGGTGTCCAGTGAGTTGGACGTTAGCCATAGAGCTATTGTTTGTGGTGTCGATGTGTCCGGTGAGTTGGACGTTAGCCATAGAGCTATTGAGGACGTCATGGTGAATTAAATGACGGGTAACGACGGTGTAGTGATGATGGATTTAATGACGTGATAAATCCAGTGCCGGTGTGAGTTCTTACATGGTATGATGGTTGTGGTTGATGCATTGTTCATGGAGTCTCATGCCTCATATGCATCCAAGGGACGGACATAGGCTTCGGCCTTGATATTGTTGGCTTCGGCCCCATATAATTAGTGACAGACATGCCTTCAAGGCTTATTTTTGGTGATGGATCCACATGCATTATACCCTTGGTGTTGGGTTGCATTCATGCATATACTCATGCGATTGGTGATGTTTTTGGGTGTTTATGAGTTGAGGTGTTCCAACGTGATGTGGTGTGGTTGTTTATTAAGCCGAGGTGTTTTTAGTTGTCTTCTCTAGCATGATGTTTATCATACACCCTATTATATGTGTTTAGAGACTCACCCTTCTGCTTTTATGTTGCTTCTTATGTCAGCAACGTGCAGGTGTTCCCGAGTGAAGGTTCTTCCTTACTTAGTCTTGTCATGGCGTCTTGCTCTGATATATGTAGCACTGGGGGGACGAGTAGCCTAGTAGTTGATTTTAATTTAAGCTATTTGCCTTTGTAATCTTGGCAATGTTTTCAACATGTTTTCATTCCACTGTGATGATGATTATATATATGTTGATGTAAACTAAAACACGTGATTTGTGGGCTCGCCCCTTTTGATCGAGATGCTATATACATATATCGTACTGTTAATTGTTGATTTTGCGCCATTGAATGTTTGTTTGGTTTTTCATGAAGTAAATGTAGCACTCTCTTGTGAGTGGTTTTCGAAAACTCTGATTTTAATAATTAAATATTAGTCTATTAGAAGGGGGTGTTATGTAACACCCCAACTCTACCCGGCAGTTTAATTCAAAAATCAGAGTAATAAAATTATTTTTCATTAAATGGAGTGTTACGCTCCTCTCTCTTAAAAATACTCAAAACAGTCGGTTCAGCTCAGAAACATATATCAATACATAACACCATACAAAACGTGGGATCATATCTCATGTTACACAACGGAAGTAAAACTACATCTCAAAATAAGTGTTCAGCAGTCTCAACTAGTACACAATACATATAAAGGCTCAACAATGAGCAAAACAGATCAAAATAGAGTTTATAACCCATCCCCTAGGTGCTACGTATCAGAGCAGACCGACTTGGGGAAAAGTGAAGGTAACAAGCCTTCACTCATGACTACCTGTGGTAAACAACAACAGAAAGGGTGAGTCTCGAACTATATAATAAAAGTGATAATAAGCAATATGGATACCATCATAGCATCACACAGCCACAGTTCACAGCACACAAATCAAACCGTTCATTACTCAATAGCACTCATGCATTTATGGAAATGTATGCAATGCAGTCATGCATGTGGTACCAGTTGCCCTCATGGCAGTTGCATTCTCAAATTGATTCCTCATGACTCTGGCCCTCATGGCCTGGCCCTCATGGCCTCACAATCAGTTTATAACGTCGCGACCGCAGCCGAATGTATGCATGAGACTCCATGAATACAACACAAGCACATTTATAATATCACTTCATATATTAATTTCTCACCTCATATTTAATCTCGTTTATAGCCCTCATGGCTCTAGCCCCCATGGCTCATGCCCCCATGGCATCCTCAATCATCTCAGTTGCTAGCTCAACATACTCAAGTCCCAAGGACCTATTCACAATTAGAAGACTAATCTCACTCAGGGCCTACACCACCCTTTAGGACCAAAACAGTCACCTAGGGACCAAATCTGTCACCTAGGGATCAAAAGCAAGACACACTTAGGCACAAGGCAGCACTAGGCGCCATTTTCCCCACGATTCTCGCCCCTCGTGCAACACGGCACTAGGCGCCGAGAATCTCGGCAATTTGGCGCCCGCAAGCAACACGACCATTTGGCGCCACTTTTCTAGCAATCGCGCGCCCTGCAGGCGCAGATCCTAGACACAAGCGAGACACGATCTCGAACACGAGCGCCGCCTAGGCACCACTGGCGTGATTGTTTGGCGCCCCACACTGACCCGGCACACAAAGACGCGTTTAAGCAGAAAACCACTCGAGCCAAAATGTTAAAAAAATGTTTTGGGCGAGACAACGGCAAAAGATGGCACGGTAAAATATGCCTAGAACTCTAAGTTCCACTCAACACACCCCCTAGGCGCACACTAATGGCGCCCACAAAGATTGCCCACCAAAGACATCTCTCAAATGACGCATGCAAACAGAAAACTACTCGAGCCAAAATGTTTAAAAACGTGTTTGGGCAGGTGAATACAAAATATGGCACGGTGAAATATGCACAGAACATCAAGTTACACTCAAAACACCCCATATGTGCGTGAGCGATTGCACGTAGCCATATTCCTAGAAAATCGGCGCCCGGACAATAACACACACCTCACGGCAGACTCAAGCGATTGCCTTTGTGTAACACCCTAAATGATTTAATTAAGCAATTGATTAAATTATTTAAAGTGTTGCACTATTTTTCTAATTATATTAGATTATAATATAATGTTTATAATAAAGTATTTTATTTTAATAGAGGGGAGTGGTATTAGAAATACCAAAGCTGCTGTTTTGGGCCCAGGAGCCCAAGCCCAATGACTTAGGCTCCTAGGGTTGGTGCATTTCGCACCAAAGGAAGAAACAAAGAAAGAAAGCGAAAGAAAGGGAGAAGAGAGAAGAGAAGAGCGGCGCGCACGAAGAGAGGAGAAGAGAAAGGGCTTGATCGCAAGGGAGAAAGGAGAAGAGGAAAGCTCCATAGTTGCCGTGGTTCTTGTACGTGACTTGGTGAGAATCAACTTCTACGGTTAATTCGAGGTAAGGGGAGTCTCACTCTATAATAGAGGAGATAATGAGTTATATGTAGATCATAGGTCTTGTTCTATGTTAATTGATGATTGTTTGATGTTTTGAACCATTGAATTGGTAAATTGCATGTTGAAATCGATTTGGGGCTTAATTTAGGGTTTATAACATGTGATTTCGTGATTTGTGGCGTGTTTGATGATTGAGCATGAAATTGATTGTTGTAATGAGAAATTAGGAGTATTAGAGTGATTATGGAGTGATTTGATTTGGGAGAATTTGGGAAAATTGGGGTTTTTGAGGTTGGGGCGCCAAAGTGCTAGGAGTTAGGCGCCCTGTTTACTGTTCACAGAGTGTGTTGTGGGTTTGTGCAGAAATGCCACTGCCAGGGCGCCATATTGCTGAGAAAATGGCGCCTGGGTTACTCTTTACGTCTTTGGAGTTGTGTGCAGTGCGCGTGTGTCGATGGTTGAGCGCCAGAATGTTGGTGTTTTGGTGCCTGGGGAGTGAAACTTAGAGTTCTAGGCATATCTTACCGTGCCATCTTTTGCATTCACCTGCCCAAATCCAATTTTAAGTGTTTTGGCTCGAATGGTTTTCTCTTTGCAGGTGTTATTTTACAAATGTCCCGGTGGGGGTGGCTTTGTGTGTGTAAATGGGGTGGGTTGAGTGAAACTTACATTTCTGGGCATATTTTACTGTGCCATATTTTGTATTTACACCTTGAAAACATTTTTAAACATTTTGGCTCTAGTGGTTTTTTCAGTTACAGGTGTTATTTTACAAATGTCCCGAGGTGGCTTTGTGTGTGTAAATGCGGTGGGTTGAGTGAAACTTACATTTCTGGGCATATTTTACTGTGCCATATTTTGTATTTACACGCCCAAAACATTTTTAAACATTTTGGCTCGAGTGGTTTTCTGTTTGCAAGTGTTGTGTGTCTTGGCTCAAAGTGGGCGCCAAATTGTGCTACCCGAGGCGCCTGAGGCCGGTGCACGTATGCAGGCGTGTCGGAGCGTGTGTCTTAGTTTGTGTCTAGGGCGTGTTGCCCGGCGCGCGGTTGCTAGAAAAGTGGCGCCCGGTGGCTGTGTTGCCACGGGGCGTCAAATTGCTTGAGTTTCGGCGCTAGTCTTTATGTTGCACCGAGCGCGCCAGAATGTGGGAAAATGGCGCCTAGTCTTTGCCAAGTGCCTAAGCGTGTGTTGTTTTGGTCCCTAGGTGACAGTTTGGTCCCTAGATGAATGTCTTGGTCCTAAAAGGTGGATTAGGTCCTTGAGTGAGGTTGAGTCCTCTAGATGAGATTGGTCCTTGGGACTTAATTATGTTGAGCTTGTATCTGAGATGGTGAGGATGCCATGGGGGCATGGCCGGAGGCCAAGCCATGGGGGCTATAAATGAGATTAATAATGAGGTAAGAGTTAGTGCGTGAATTGAGATATTTGAGAATGTGTTTGTGTTGTATTCATGGAGTCTCATGCATACATTCATTTTGCTGATCGCGACGTTTATAAAAGCGATTGTGAGGCCGAGGGCGAGTCATGAGGACTCAATTTGATAATGAGGCTAGGAGGGCAAATAATGAGATGCTAGAGGAGCAAATGGTACCACATGCATAACTACATTGCATACATTCACATGAACACATGAACATTATTGAGTGATGATTGGTATGATTGATTTTTCTGTGAACTGTGATTGTATATATTGCCTATTATCACTTTTATTATATAGTTCGAACCTCACCCTTTCTGTTGTTGTTTACCACAGGTAGTGATGAGTGAGGGCTTGCTACCTTCACTACTCCCCGAGTCGGTCTGCTCTGATACGTAGCACCTAGGGGTTGGGGTTATAAACCTTAGTTTGTTTTATTTTGCTCATTGTTGAGCCTACGAGTATTGTTTTGAGACTGTTGAGTACCATTCTTGAGATGTAGTTTTATATTCCGCTGCATGATAAGAGTTACCCCACATTTTGTTATGGTGTTATGTATTGATGCCTTTTCATGAGCTGAACCGACTGTTTGAGTGTTTTTATGAGATGAGTGTAACGCTCCATTTACTGAGAAATATTTTTTTTATACTCTGATTTTTACTATAAATTACCGGGTAGAAATGGGGTGTTACATTAGTGGTATCAGAGCAAAAGTTCGGTCTGTCCGACCAAGTGTGTCTGTTTGTCATGTTGTGTATGACAGTTAGGAGTCTTGCATTAGTTCTGAATGGTTGTTTATGCTGCAGTGCTAGGTTGATATGGCCAGAAGAGTTGATCTTTGCCCTTCTGAGAGCGTTGCAATCCATAGCACAAGTTATGGGGGCCTTGCAGAGAATCATCGAGACCGTAGTCCGGAAACTTTCCGAGAGAGAACCCCTACCTTCAAGGGAGGTACAACCCGATGGTGCATTGACTTGGCTGAAGGAGATTGAGAGGATCTTCAGGGTGATTAGCTGCACTGATGAGCAGAAAGTCAGGTACGGTACACATACTTTATCTGAAGAGGCGATGGACCGAGACCGGTGAGAGGTTGGAGTCTTTGCGAGAGGAGATCACTTGGGTGTGTTCGAAGGGAATTCTTGAGAAGTATTTCCGAGGGCGTTAGAGGTAAGAAAGAGTGGAATTTCTTGAGTAGCGAGGCGGGAAGTATGTCATTCATCGAGTATCTTTGCCAAGTTCACGAGTTGGCCAAGTTCTACCCCCATTATCTTGAAATTTGGGGCTGAATTCTCAAAGTGCATTAAATTCGAGAATGGATGGAGAGTCGATATCAAGCAGTGTAGGATATCAAAAGATTAGAGTATTTGCTTGATTTGGTAGAAGCTGCTGCGGGATTTATGAGGAAGACAAACAATGCCCGCTCTAGGGTCATGAGAGACCGGGGGAAATTTCATAACGAGGGTAAGCCATATGAGGCGTCTGTGACAAGGGAAAACAGAGGTATGCGGGTAGTAACAAGTATGCTGGTGGAAGCAGGTCTGCTGAGGGTAGGAGGTATGCTGAGGGCAAGAGGCCAAGTGGGGGAGATGCCCCATCTGATGTTGTGTGTTTCAAGTGTGACAAGCCGGGTCACAAGAGCTTTGATTGTAAGTTGGAGGTGAAGAGATGCTTTAAGTGTGGGAAGAATGGTCACATGGCATCCGAGTGTGATCGCAAGGAAGCTGTGTGTTTCAACTGTGGTGAAGCGGGTCACTTTAGCTCCAAGTGCACCAAGCCAAAGAAAGAGAGGTCCACTGGGAGGGTTTTTGCATTGGCAGGTTCAGAGGGACCTAATGAAATCAGAGGTACTTGCTTTATTTATGGTACGCCTTTAGTTGCGATTGTTGACACGGGTGCTACGCACTCTTTTATTGCTTCTGTTTGTGCTGAAAAGTTGAATTTAGTGTTGTCTACTATGGAGAGAGGGATGGTTATCGACACTCCAGCTAAGGGTCCGGTAACTACTTCTCTAATGTGTGCTAGGTGCCCTCTGTCAGTTTTCGGCAGAGATTTTCTGATTGATCTGATTTGTTTACCTTTGGGTGGGTTGGATGTGATTAGGGCATGGGTGGTTAGTAGATAACCATGTGCACATCAACTGGTTTCAACAAGTCTGTTAGTTTCCTTCCTCCAGAAGAGGAAGAATGCATTTCTTGTCTGCGATCGATTGCGTGGGGCAACGAAAGAGGTGGTCACCTGTTTGCTTTGATGGCATCTATGTCTGCTTGAGAACCAAGTCAGTAGTTGATGGGTTGCGGTGGTGTGTGAGTTCCCCAAAGTGTTTCTGATGAGATTCCTAGTGTGCCACCGCAGAGGAAGTTGAGTTTGGGATTGAGCTTGTGCACAGTACTAGGCTTGTGTCATGGCACCGCACTGGGATGTCGGCTTCGAGTTGCTCGGAATTGAAGAAGCGATTAGAGGAGCTTCTTGAGAAGAAGTTTGTGAGGCCTAGTGTGTCACCATGGGAGCTCCACTTGTTGGTTAAGAAGAAGGATGGGAGTATGCGTGCGTGTGTGGATTACGGACAAGCCCGAACAAAGTAACTATCAAGAATAAGTATCCTCTTCCGAGGGATAGATGATCGATGGATCACCGGTGGGTGCTAAAGTGTTTAGCAAGATTGACTTGAGGTCGGTATCACCAGATTAAGGTGAAGGATGAAGACATCCGAAAAGCGTTGAGCGAGGTATGGGCATTATGAGTACTCAGTAATGCCGTTTGGTGTCACAAATGCACGGGGGTGTTTATGGAGTACATGAACCGAATCTTCCATAGCTATCTGGATCGGTTTGTGGTCGCTTTCATTGATGATATTCTGCGTACTCAAAATCGAGGAAGAGCATGCGAGCACTTGAGGTTGGTGCAAGAGGTCTTGAAAGAGAAGAAGTTGTATGCCAAGTTGTCAAAGTGTGAGTTAGTTGCGTGAGGTGAGCTTCTTGGGTCACATTATTTCGGGTGATGGTATAGTGTGGAGCCCGGCCAAGGTTGATGCGTGTGCGGTGGGGAGAGCCCAAAGTCCGTGGATCGAGATCGGGAGTTTCTTGGGGTTGGTTTGGTTACTACGGGAGGTTTATTGAAGGGTTCTCTAAGCTAGCCCTTCCATTGACTCAATTGACACAGTAAGGAAGAGCCTTTGTGTGGGATGTAAAGTGTGAAGAGAGCTTCCAAGAGTTGAAGAGGAGGTTGACTACGTCTCGGTTTTAGTGTTGCTCGTGTCGGAGCAACCTTTTGTTGTATCTTGTGATGCTTCCAAGATGGGTTTGGGAGGTGTGTTGATGCGAGGATGGGAAGGTAGTTGCTTATGCGTCTCGGCGATTGAGGACACATGAGAAGAACTATCCTACTCATGATTTAGAGTTGGTTGCTATTGTGTTTGTCTTTGAAGATTTGGAGACACTATCTCTATGGTACCAGTTCGAAGTGTTCGGTGATCACAAAGTCTGAAGTACTTGTTTGACCGAGAAGGAGTGAATATGAGGCGAGGGCGTTGGTTAGAGCTCTTTGAAGGATTATGATTTCGGCTTGAACTATCACCCCAAGAAAGCTAATGTCGTGGTGATGCTTTAAGTCGGAAAAACTTTGCATATGTCGACTTTGATGGTGAGGGGTGAGTTGATTGAGCAATTCCGTGACTTGAGTCCAGGTTGTGGTGGTGGCGCCCCTGCAGTGTCAGTTGGGTATCTTGAGGATTGGGAATGACTTCTTGGTTAGTATCGAGACGCTTGGAGAAGTTAGATGTGAAGTGGTTGACTTCTTTGGTTCTTTGGTGAACAAGTTTGTAGATGGGGATTACAGTTGGATTCCCAAGGTATGTTGAGATTCGGACGTAATTTGTGTTCCGGATGATCTTGAGTTGAAGAAGATGATACTTGAGGAGAGCCATAGGAGCAAGTTGAGCATTCTTCCGGTGCTACTAAGATGTATCATGATCTCAAGAAAGCTGTTTTGGTGGCTTTGGTATGAAGAGAGATGTTGCGCAGTTTGTATATGCATGTTTAACTTGCCGAAGTCAAAGATTGAGCATCGAAGCTGCGGGGTTGATGCAAACCGTTAGAGATTCCTAATGGAAGTGGGACAAAGCATTTCCATGGATTTTGTGTTGGACTGGTTGCCAAACACCGTGAGGGGGTTTGACACTATTTGGGTGGTTGTGGATAGGTTGACCAAGTGCGCCCATTTTATTCCTATCAACATCACCTATCCCGTACCAAAGTTGGCTAGAATATACATTCGGTGATTGTGAAGTCGCATGGGGTCCCGAAGAGTATCGTGTCGAGATAGAGACCCGAGGTTTACATCCGAGTTTTGGGGGAAGCTTGCGAGAGGCTTTGGGGTCCAAGCCGAGGTTGAGTTCACTTATCATCCTCGGGATGATGGTCGGACAGAGAGAACCATCCGATCTTTGGAGGATCTTCTCGAGAGCTTGTGTGCTAGAAGCGAGGAGGTGCGTGGGATACACATCTCCCACCGATTGAGTTCACTTATAATAACAGCTATCATTCGAGCATGTGGATGGCTCCTTTTGAGGCCTTTGTATGGGCGGAGGTGTAGGACTCCTTTGTGTTGGCATGAGTCGGTGAGAGTGTTGTTCTTGGACCGGAGTTGGTTAGGGAGACTACGGAGAAGGTGAAAATGATCGAGAGAAAAATGAAAGAGTCCCAGAGCCAAAGCGAGAAAGTTATAATGATAAGAGGAGGAAGGACTTGGAGTTTCAGTGGTGAGCATGTGTTCTTGAGGGTCACGCCTATGACCGGTGTTGGCGTGCTCTGAAGGCAAAGAAGTTAACTCCAAGGTTTATTGGGCGTACGCATCAACGAGAGGGTTGGAAAGTGATCGTACCTTGACCAATGAAGTGTTGAAGTGTTTGTTGTTTCGTCAGATGGGCCGGTCGTTGAAGGAGTGAAAGGACCGGTCCTGGCTTCACGCGTTGAGCACCTCGGGTGGTACTGCAAAGACACTCCGACGATCTAGTGAGAGGTCGCTCGGGCCGATAGCACTAAGGTTAGAGAACGTACCTGATGCCATGTGCGAATGGCGTATATATCTGATGATGTCCGACCGTTTGCGAGAATTTCGGCGGCGAAAGTGCGCTCCAAGCGGCGTGTTGGGCGATCGTGATGGGGGTCGGGCGCGAGTCCAATTGCTGTTGGCAGCTCTCGTATTTGCTAATACACCCAGGAACAGTTGCCCCCCAAGCCTAGGTCGCTTAAGAGCGGGCTGAGGCTTGAATCGATGCCCCAAGGGGTGAAGTTACTTTGATGAAACGCGCGCGGCCGTTTGCTTTTTCTACGGCGGTGTCGTCGACCGCTCGTCAACCATCGGCCGTCTTTATCGCGACGGTTGGTCTTTCCCGACATTTAAGGCGTGGCGTTTGGTGTTTCCGAGGTCGTGCAGAGACAACCATTGGTGGGAAGACGAAGCGTTGTGACTCTTCGTATCCGGTCCCCTTCGCGCGCGGATACGTGCTATAAATAGCCCTCCTGCTGAGTTCATTTCTCACACTTCCAAGATTTGCTCTGCCAACGACCGACTCGTCTGCCGCCGACTTGCATTTCGAAGCTATTTCTGTCTACTAGCGACCGATCCACCACATCTGCTTAAGGTATGGACCGATTTCTCTCTTTACTTTTTTACACTTGAGTTTTTTCTTGAAAGTACTTTGTGCTTTTCCACGCCTCGTGATAGGGGGTGTCAGGTCGAGGGATGGCCAGCTCGCCCCCTCTCGCGAGTGCTTTGCTCGATCGACCTAACTCAATCCCTTTGTCACAGGTGTTTGTGTATGCCACGGACAAAGTTAACTGCCCGTCTTCCCGGAAAACCGCCCCAGTCGTTTGCCACATATATGTCGAGGCCGGGCGAAACCAAGTCGTCTTCGGGCGACAAAAGTTCTAGCTCTTCAAGTAGTTCCTCGAGCAGCACGGGCTCGAGTTCTCATTCTTCTGGTCGGGGATCAACTAGCTCCAAGAGTACTGGTTCCAGGCCTTCCCATTCTGCCGAGCGGCCGAGCAGCTCTCCACCGCCCGAGGACGTTGTATCCCGAGTGGAGGGAGAAGAAGAAGACGCCGATGTGATTATCATAGATGATGATGAGGCGCAAAGTGTCGTCCCGGTCGTGGACGAGGAGATGGTGGAGGCCGAAGGCGGCCAGGCCGAAGAAGTCCAAGGAGAAGAGGTGGTTCAGCCCGAAGTCAATATTTCTGGTTTGGAAGCCAACATCGGAGTCGAGCGAACGAGGGTCGGCCGAGGAGTTCAAGCGGCCAAGTCCAAGCCGATGTAGCTCGGGATGTGTCTGACATGTCTTGGGTGTCGGAGACTCTTCGCTCTAACAGGAGCATTCTTACAGTCGGTCATGATGCCTTGCCCGATCTACGGAGCCGTCTTGAAGACTCACCGGGCTGGAGGATAAGAGGCATGAAGGAGGGCGAAGATATCGCGACTTACTCTTCCAACTTCAAGTTCACGATGTATCGGCTCGTGTTCGAGAAGATGAAGATTACCCCTCCATTTTCCGAATTCCAACGTGACGTCCTGCGCCATATTGGGGTCGCCCCTTCGCAGCTTCACCCAAACGCATGGGCGTTTTAAAGACCTTTGAAGTTTTGGACAAAGCCGCTGGGTCGGCGGTGTCGATGATGCTTTTCTTTGCTATCTTCGAGTGAGTGGCTCGCAGAGAAGGCCAACAAGCGAAAGAGGAGCAAGTTTCCTTCAAGATGCAGAAGACTCACCACCGTTTTTTCAAAGCGTTCCAGGAGTCGCTGGGGCGCCTGGAAAAGTCGATATTCTGGATCGTTCCCACCGAGGAGGCCGGGAAGACCGTTTGTGAGGTTCAACCGGACGGGATGCTAGGTCCCCTTATTTCCCAATCATGTGGAATGAGGCTCATTTCTGACGGCCAGGGAGATTACATCTACACAAAGGAAAGACACGGGAGAGGCCGACTGCGGACTTTGGAGATGATCAAGTCATTGGCGAGTATGATGCGTCCGATCCTAAGGGCGACATACCTTGCCGACCCTTTGTCTTGTATGAAGGCTATGAACTGGAGGCCGAGATTGGTTCGCTTTTGAACTTTTTCGTCCTTATATTCTGTTGTTGCCTTTCTCCTTTTTCTTTTAACTCATGACTCGTTATTTTGCAGAAAGAATGGCGGCAAAAAAGCTGGAACCGCTTTCGCTTAGAGTCCGAAGCCCGAAGGAGGGGCTAAAAGATATGACACTTCTCGGCCGGGGGATAACCCCGAATCTTCCTCAAAAGTCCCCCACACCCCTAAGAGCCAAGGGAAGAAGCCGGTCGGCAGGCCTCGGTCGCCTCCTCCCGGTCTTGCGTCGCTCACCCAAGCGGGCCAAGCGTGGCGTTCGGGTCCGGCCCGCACGCGGAGGAGATCCTATCATTCACTCGAAAGCTTGGAGTGCGGCCGATCTGGAGCGATCACAGAGAAACCCATGGCGCTCTGCGCTTCTCTCTGTATGGGGGTCGATAAAGTCATGGCCGAGCTGGTGGCCGAATCTGATGGTAATTTTATTTTCTTAGTCTTGTTCTCTTCACCTTACCTTTGTTTGACCGACTAACAACTCTTCGACCTGAATTTTGCAGAAAAGGGCAAGGCTTTAACTGAGGCGCAGTTAAAATATGACAAGCTCCTCCAGTCGAAGAAGGAGGCCTTGAAGCGGGGGGAGGAAGACCGGGCCAAGCTGGCAAAGAGAAACAAGGAACTTTCTGCTCAGGTCACCACTTTGAAGGGTGACCTTGAGGCCGCGAAGCGAGAGGCCGGTTGGGCGGCAAAGAAGGCCGGCCGAGAAAAGATCCTAATGGTGGCGCAGGCCGGTCAGGAGGCTGCGATCGAGCAATTTTACAACGCTCTTGGCCAGCGCGGGTATTGAATACCGATCTGCAGATCAATTTCGATGACAAGATGATCAAGCCCACGCACTATGTTGACAACAATAAGATCATGCTGCCTGCAGAATATGACGAGCAGGGCAACGTCATTCGCCCGGCCACCATTCTTTTTGAAGCCCGCTGCGGCGGTGTAACTTTGTAACTTGCCTTCGGCTCGACAATTTTTCGCGCTTCGTGCAGTTCTTCAATTCGTGGTCGCTCGGCTTCGACCGGGCGTCCCATATTTGTCTTTACTTGCTTTTAATTACGCCCGTTCAAATTTATATTGCTATGTCTGCGTATTTCTTGCATTTGTTCGCCTTATTTCTTTTAAACTTGTGGGCAGCTCGGCGGCCGTTTCGTGCTACTTCGATAGCGCTTGTTTTTGGTCGCTTTCCTTGCACGCCTTGTACGTTTATTTTTCTCTAAGTCTGAGCTTTAAGGCCGTTCGGTCGTCATTCGCGCTTATTTCGAAAGCATCCATTCTTTGATAAGTTAATGTCCCAACGGGGCCTTGGATCGCTCGGCGACCTTCAATCAGGCCCTTTCGATGGCATCTAAGGTAGATCGTTTTCGACGGCCTACCGCGATGGGTTATTACGTAACCTTTGGGCCATTTTCGATGGCGCTCGATGTAGATCGTTTCGACGACCTAGCGTTGTTGGGCCATTTTCGATGGCGCTCTGTTGGGACCGTTTCGACGGTCGCTCGATTCAGATCGTTTCGACGATCTAAGGTTTGCTGGTTTTAACCGCCGGGCGCTTCGATGGCACTCGGTTGGGACCGTTTCGACGGTCGCTCGATTCGGATCGTTTCGACGATCTAAGCAACTTTGATAAGTCTTCGATCGCTCCTTTGCCACGGGCAATCTTGAGCGACCGGTCATACATTCTTGCAAAAAAGTAAAGGACACATCATGTTTCTAAAGGTCAGGCCTCTGTAAAAAACCCAGTGGGAAAAAGAGCGCCCGCCTGCTTTTCATTGATAAGTCGGTCGTTATTACATTCAAATCTCTTGTTACATTCAAACGTAATATTTACTAAGTTTTTCGCATTCCATGTTCGGGGATAGTCGCCCCATTCATGGTTTCGGCTCGTATGCCCCCTGCGATCTTCTTGATGACTCGATCACGGACCTTCCCACCCTCGGTGCCAGCTTCCTCTTGGCGTGCATTCTTGTTTCCCGTCGGCCCGTCTTAGAACGAGTGACCGAATCGAGAAATCTCTCTTTTGAACTCGAGCGTTGTACACGGCTGCGACCTTCTGTTTGATCAATTGCTCTCTTAGCGAAGCTTGGAGTGCGCAGATTCTTCAATTAGGTCCAGCTTCTTCTCGGATAGCCCGGCCGTTGTCAATCACCGTAGGGGGTTCAAGTCCTCCAATTCAGCTCGCCCATTTCTATGGGTATCACGGCCTTCGATTCTGTACACCAATCGAAGAAGCGACTCCCGGCCGATGAATGAGGGTCGCCCCGTAGGCCCACGTGAACGGATCGCGACTCTTCGACCCAGCCCCTTCGCTTCATCCGCCTTCGCTTTAATCCACGTAAAATAACCCCGCTGGCCCGCCTGGCCGTTAGTCTGAGGTGCTCGACCGAGGTGAAACGCATTTGTTTGACCCTAAGTCGGCCAACATTTCTCCGAATCTCTTGTCGGTGAACCGGGTGTCGTTATGCGTTATCAATTCTTTGGGGATCCCAAAGCGGGCTAGTACACACCGTCCAGAAGAACTTGGCGACTTTAGCCGATGTGATTGTTGCAGGGGCTCGGCCTCGATCCACTTAGTAAAGTAATCTCATCGCCACGATCAAGAACTTGAACGGCCCGGAGCGGGTGGAAACGGGCCTAGAAGATCCATGCCCCACCGGCGAACGGCCAAGGTGAGACAAGACTTTGTAATTCTGAGGAAGGTGCAATGTGGACATCAGCATGTACTTGGCATTTCTTGCATTTTTGAACAAGCTTCTTGGCGTCCTCATCCATGGTCGGCCACAATAATAGGCGGCCCGGGGCTTTCTTCGCTATGGAACGAGCGCCCTGGTGACTCCCACAAACACCTTCATGAATATCCCTTAGCACATGGTCGGCTTCGACCGACGTAAGACACCTTAACAATGGAGAGGAGAATCCTCTTCTGTACAACTTTCCTTCTATCACAGAGTATTTGGTCGCCCTGAGCCTAACCAATTTTGCCTGCTTCTGGTCGCTCGGTTCTTCACCTTCAACGATGTACTTTAGGATAGGGGCGATCCAATCTGAATCAGAGCTGACACAAAGAACGGCCAGTGACTGGGTTGGCTTGGTCGACACACTCGGCCGATTTAGAGTCTCCTGAATCAAACTCCTGTGATTTCCCGGAGTCTTGGTACTTGCAAGCTTTGATAATATATCTGCTCGAACATTTTCGGTCCGAGGCACATGTACCACTTCAGCTCGGTCGAACTGCTTGAGCAATTCCCTCACTCTTGCTAGATAACTTTTCAGCACGTCGTCTTTAGCATCATACAATTCTTTGATCTGCGAGACTACGAGTAGGGAGTCTGATCTGAGTTCAACTCGGTCAACATTGAAGTCTCTGGCGAGCTGCAGGCCGGCTATACACGCCTCATATTCGGCCTGATTATTCGACGTATGGAAAGCGAAAGTCAAAGATACCTCCACAAAATGTGGCCTTGAATTTTCCTGACTAGGCGGCTCCACTTCCTTTACTATTAGACGACCCATCTACGTGCAAGATCCGGTCGTTCGGCGATCTTCCGGAGTCGGAGTCATTTCGCTATAAAGTCGCCAACACCGTGCTTTGCGGCCGATCTGGATTCAAATTTGATGCCAAACTCACTGAGTTCTACCGCCCACTTTATCATTCGTCCCGCCAGGTCTGGCCGATGTAGGACTTGCCTGATAGGCTGGTCGGTCCTTACCACGACCTGGTGGGCCACAAAGTAGGTCTCAACCTTCTAGCGGCTATTAGGAGTGCAAGGCGAACTTTTCTATCTTCTGGTATCTCACCGGGCCCTCGGAGTACTTTACTTATGAAGTAGACCGGATTCTCTTTAGCTCGTTCTCTCTAACTAGCACAAAGATCGAGAACTTCTTCATATGGCCAAGTACGGATATAATGTCTCGCGCCCAGAACGGCTTGGTCATGATCGGCGGGCTAACCAAAGCTTGCTTTAACTCATCCAATGCTCGGGCATTGCTCGGTCCACTCAAAATCCACCTCTTTCTTGATGATACGAATAAAGTGGGCGACTTGCGGTAGCCGCTTTGGGGATGAACACGATAGAGCGCCCACCATGCCATTTAGTCATTGTATTTCTTTTTTTTTTTTCGATGTGGCGGCCTCATATCGGCGATCGCCTCTACATTTTTCGTGGTTTGCTTCTATCCTCTTTCATCAAGTGGAAACCCAAAATCACTACTCTCACCCCAAAGGTACACTTCTCGTGATTCGATCTAAGGGAGTTCCTCCTAGCTTCTTCAAATATTTCCCTGAGGTTGCTCACATGATCTGGGTCGGTTACGCTTTTAATGATCATGTCGTCCAAATACACCTCTGAGATACGACCGATCTGTCTTTTAAAAATCTTGTTCATTATCCGCTGGTAGGTCGCTCCAGCGTTCTTCAAACCAAAGGGCATCACCTTGTACTGAAAATTTCCCCGATCGGTCATGAAGGCTGTCTTGTGCCGATCGGGTGGATACATCGTGATCTGATTGTATCCAGAGTAAGCATCCAGAAAAGACAGTAGTTTGTAGCCCGAGGCCCCATCGACCGACTTATCGATGTTGGAGTGAGGAAGGCATCCTTCGGGCATGCCTTATTCGGTCGATATAGTCCACACACATCCTCCACTTTCCATTCTTCTTCTTAACCAGCACGACATTGGATAGCCAGGTCGTGTACTTGATCTCTTCTATGAAATTGGCCTTTATGAGGTCCTCAACGGCCTTTGCAGCGGCTTGAGATTTTTCCTCGTTCTGTGTGCGCCTTCTTTGAAGCGACCGCGACCCTTTCATCGATCGAAAGTTGATGGCGAAGCTACTTCGATAGGGATGTCGGGCATGTCTGATGCCTGCCATGCGAATAGGTCAGCATAGTCTCTTAAGCACTGTACAAGATCTTGCTTCACTTGCTCGGGTAGGTCGCTACCGAGCTTTACCGCTTTTGGATGGGTCGCGTCACCCAATTGAACATCTACCAACTCTCCATGAGGCTCGGGTCTTATCACTGTTTTTGGTTCTCGAGCCAAATCATCATCGTTGTCCTCCGGGTCATTTATGCGGATCATACCGAGCGTCCCAAATCGACGTTGACTTGATGGCCTTCACTAGTGCTCTGAGCGTTTGGGCCACGATCTACCTCGTCACAAATTTCTTGGTATAGGCGTGGCTTCTTCTTGGCGATTCAAAGGTCGGCGCGCCGGGTAACTACTTGGTCATCTTTCTTCAGTAGAATTTCATTTTCAGATGCACCGTCGACGTAACGGCCTCTAGCTTACCCAAAGTCGGCCTACCAATAATACATTGATAGCAGGATTTGAGGGGGAGTACAAGGAACGTCGTCCCGACCTGTCTGATGCTACTATCCCGGTGTCGCCACAAAACGTGACCAAAGACTCGATCGTTCCTAACGGGTAGGTCGTCGCCCCATTGAAGCCTGTTAGAGGAGTAGGCTCGGCCTGGGGAATTATCTCGCTTCGATCAACCTTTATTTTGTCGATCAAGTCTTCAAACATGATATCGGCCGAGCTACCTTGATCGACCAGGATTCTCTGCACTTCTGTGTTTGCCATAACAGCTCTGATTACCAATGGAACATAACTATTAGGCTTGCCGTCGTATAGGTCGCTGTCACCGAACGAGATGGGAGGTCTGCTCGAGACCGGTGGTGGTGCTGAAGTGGATGCGACCATTAACAACTCGTCCCACTTTCTCTTGGTGGCTTTGTTAGATTCCCTACGATCCAGGGGGTTTCCACCATGAATAACCATCGCAACATTACGGCCTTTGGACTGCCGAGTGTCACGATCTTCAGATCGATCCTTGTTTTGGGTGCCCTCTATGGCCAGAGGCCCCTTTCCTCTATCTGGATCAGCTTCTTTCTGCTTCTCTTGAGGTCGGTCGCCTTCCTCTGACCTCACATACTTTCCCAACTTGCCTTTCTGAATAAGCTCTTCAATATCATCTTTGAGGGCCATACAGTCGTTAGTATCGTGCCCCTTACTCTTGTGGTAGCGACAAGATCTTTTAGTCGGTCGTGCCCCTTCTTGAGCACGAGTGGTTCAGCCGCTTAACTCCCACAAACTCATTGTTCGACACTCGCTATAGATCTCGCGCAATAGAGGTGTTGAGTCGAGTGCGATGATCGAACTTCTTATCACGAAAGTCGGGCCGATTGTCGCGGCGACTTTCATACCCTTTGGCCGGCCTACTGCTCTCCTCTTTAGGTCGCGCACGGATGGCCTTTCTTGCTTTGCTAGGGTTCTTCATACGCCATGTGGGCGTTAGCCTCGTTAAGAAGTAGGCGAGATCTTGGTAATGGTTGAGAGTGAATTCTTCTACGAACCGGTGGTCCTGGCCGAATACCACGCTTGAGATATTTCAACTTGTCCTTATCGACAAGTCACGAATGCACTTCGGCTTGTGTTAAACCGGTCGATATCTTGCCTCAACGCCTCATTCTCACCTTGAACGATAGAGTCCAAGTATTCCTCGCACTCAGTATTGGCACCGGTTGGCGCGCAGTAGTGAGACAGAAGATTCTCGATCGTCGTCCCATGAGGATATGGAATTGGGTCGCAGAGACTCCCACCATTCCAATGCCCTACCGTCCGAGATCGGGGAAAAAGCACGCATTTCATGGTCGGTCCCAACTCTCTATAGCGGCGGTAATTATTGAAGTAACGGAGATGCTTATGCGATCTCCTCGTGACAAAACTTGTTGAGATTGGGCGGCTGCGCGAGATCTCTCGGAATCTTATAACGCTGATCTCCCGGAGAACGGGCCATGTTCATTCTCGAATGCCGCTTCGACCCAAAGGGTTGCATTGCGAGGCATGCCTCGTTGCCCAAGATTCCATAGAATCCTCGGATGGGCGATTGGTGGAAGCCGAGGAGGCCTTCGGGTCGCTTCGCTTTGGCCTCTCCTAGGCCGATGCGAAACGCCCCTAATTCTTCCATTTCGTAATCTTCCAGCCTCTTCACGAGAATCCCAAGATCTCGCTTCTCGACCGACGTGACCGGACGACTCATTAGAGGAGTATCACGGTGGGTGGCGGCCGGTGTCGGGGCGGTAGCCGGAATCTTCATAGTCATCGGACATCGAACGGCGTCTGCGCTGCTTCTGCCGGGGCGACTCTGCGTGCCACGCTTCTTCCGCCGAGAGCGATGAGCGGTGCTTTCTCGGCGTGAAATGCTCCTTCGAGGAGGAGCGGTGTCTTCGCGCCGGTCGGCGGCGCCAAGGTTCTCCGCTTTCCGCACGCGAGCGGCCGGAATCGAACCTCTTTCATACCGGGAGATGAGTGCATCTCGGTGCGATCACTGATTCTTGTTTTGCAAGATCTCGCAAAACGGCTTGAGTAACATGGTCCGTGCGAGGTTCTGGATGCCCGCTTCAATCGGCTTCGGCGGCAAGTCTCCGAGAACGGCCGGATGGATCTCGGCTGAGGACCGGTCCCACGGCCGCTGTGCACCGGCGTTCTGTCTGTGGAAGTCCTTGAGACTCGTGGGATCGTGACGGCCACGCCCTCAGAAGTCTGCTGGCGATTCTCGCCGAGGATTGAGTCGAGAAGTGGCCAGCGTCTGGGGCCGGGTCGCGTGGAGCCATGAACAAGGTAGGATAGCGCACGCCTCCCATCGTGGTCGCCAATTGATCGTACCTTGACCAATGAAGTGTTGAAGTGTTTGTTGTTTCGTCAGATGGGCCGATCGTTGAAGGAGTGAAAGGACCGGTCCTGGCTTCACGCGTTGAGCACCTCGGGTGGTACTTGCAAAGACACTCCGACGATCTAGTGAGAGGTCGCTCGGGCAGATAGCACTAGGTTAGAGAACGTACCTGATGCCATGTGCGAATGGCGTATATATACAGTGATGTCCGACCGTTTCGCGAGAATTTCGGCCGGCGAGAATTGCGCTCCAAGCAGCGTGTTGGGCCGATCGTGATGGGCTGGGCCGCAGGTCCAATTGCTGTTGGCAGCTCTCGTATTTGCTAATACACCCAGGAACAGAAAGGTTGCTTATAGGGTGGCTTTGCCGCCTAATCTTTCGAACTTGCACGATGTCTTCCACGTGTCACAGCTTCGGAAGTATATTCCAGACCCGTCTCATGTGATCCACATGGACGATGTGGAGGTACGCGAGAACCTCACTGTGGAGACTATGCCAGTCAGGATTGATGATAGAGAAGTAAAGGTGTTGAGAGGAAAAGACATTGCCTTAGTCATGGTAGTGTGGTTGGGAGCTGCTGGTGAGAGTATGACTTGGGAGCTGGAGAGCAGGATGCGGGAGTCGTATCCGAGTCAAGCTTGACTTCAGTATGAATTTCGAGGACGAAATTTCCTAAGTGGGGGAGAGTTGTAACACCCTAAATGATTTAATTAAGCAATTGATTAAATTATTTAAAGTGTTGCACTATTTTTCTAATTATATTAGATTATAATATAATGTTTATAATAAAGTATTTTATTTTAATAGAGGGGAGTGGTATTAGAAATACCAAAGCTGCTGTTTTGGGCCCAAGAGCCCAAGCCCAATGACTTAGGCTCCTAGGGTTGGTGCATTTCGCACCAAAGGAAGAAACAAAGAAAGAAAACGAAAGAAAGGGAGAAGAGAGAAGAGAGAACGGCGCACCAAGAGAGGAGAAGAGAAAGGGCTTGATCGCAAGGGAGAAAGGAGAAGAGGAAAGCTCCATAGTTGTTGTGGTTCTTGTACGTGACTTGGTGAGAATCAATTTCTACGGTTAATTCGAGGTAAGGGGAGTCTCACTCTATAATAGAGGAGATAATGAGTTATATGTAGATCATAGGTCTTGTTCTATGTTAATTGATGATTGTTGCGCCCGAAAAAGTCCCCGAGGGAGAACCTTCCTCGTTTACAACTTTTCTAAAAAGAAAATCTTTTAATGAAGCCGCCACTAACATTTATTAAGGAAAATATTAGGAAAACCTTTTGGAAAGCTGATAACTCATATTTATATGAGTTATTTATGCTCTTATTACTTAACTTAATTCAAGTTCTTAAGTAATATTGTTGTTTAATTCAGTAAATATATGTTGTTTAGTGTAAAAGAGGGTTAGGAACTGATTATGTGACAAATTGGCACTTTTGGTGCTTTCTTGTTATTTTTAATGTGTTTGTTCGGTTTTGACATTAGGCGCTATAGCGGAGACGCTATAGCGTTGGATTCTCACGGATGATGAGAGAGAAAACGAAAAAGCAATTTTGGCAAAGATGTTAAATCACTATAGAGAAGTCGAGAGATGGGTTCTGCATCACCACCCACCTTTTGCTTTATAGGACACTTGTCTATTTTGTAATGGTAGTTGGTAATA
The DNA here is from genome assembly GCA_020916435.1 of Oxytropis ochrocephala. Lineage (NCBI taxonomy): Eukaryota > Viridiplantae > Streptophyta > Magnoliopsida > Fabales > Fabaceae > Oxytropis > Oxytropis ochrocephala. Next base: position 66,554,991 of record CM037093.1, on the reverse strand, counting down.
GTTGGTGGGATGGCTTTTCACCTTTTGGAGAGATATTTTCTTTATATTGAAGTCTTAAAAACTTCATCTTCAAGCTTGGTTTTGTTTGGTTCAGAAGTGAGGAGAGTTAGAAATAACTCTTAAACTCCATTTTCGCCCAAGCTCCATTTTCACAATAAAGAGTAGATTTTCTGTTGTCTTTGCGAGAGACGCTATAGCGTCAAGCGCTATAAGCGGCTTACGGAGCTGTCATCATTTGGAGTGTTTTCTACCTCTTGGTGATTTCGGTTTTATGGCTTTAGGTAACACTTTTATGTTGTATTTCTTGTGTTGTTGCTCATCATGAGCTGACTCTCTTGTAGTTGGATGCTTAGAGCTTTGTAATGAACCTTTAGTATCGCGTATATAATATTTCACGTTTTGCGTTTCAATCTTTGTGTGTTACTTCTTTCAAACTTGTTTTAGAAATGATCAGCTAAAATAGGTATATTCATGGGTACAGACATGGTCCATGATTCGAACTCAAGGATTGATATGAACGATAAGGTTGGTTAAAGACATTTAACCAATTTTTGCTTCCTCTGAGACATAGAAGTGCAATAGTTCATAGGGCAAAAGTCATGTGGGTTCTTTATTATACAGGGTGAACTTATTTAGAACCTAGACATAGGCATCTTGTAATGAAACCACGGCGTTAGTGACCAAAAGCACAAAATCATTTGCAACAGCTTGACGCTATAAGCGTGAGACGCTATAGCGCCTTACTACTGGAAATTACTTAGCAAAGAGCATTCCAACTACTCTCACTCTGAATTTCTACTTATAATCTATCTTATTTGCTTTTGTACCTTTATGTTGATAACATTAATGATTTGACAACTTGTTATTGTTATTTATGTACTCACTAGCTAAATTACTAATTTAATTATAGAAGTAAACTCAACAATCCTCGTGGGAACGATCTTTACTTATCATTATATTACTTGTTGCGATTGTGTACACTTGCACATCACCTTTTCGCACAACAAAAGCAATTGGTCTTTCGAAAACTTTGAGATGTAGGTTCGGGGGTCGGTTAGGTGTGGGGAAGGTATTAGCACCCCACACCTCCTTTCTACCGAAAGGGAACCATTAATTCGATGTGTGGTTTTGAAATGTTTGATTTGAAATGAATCGTTCTACTTCTTTTCTTTTCCTTTTTATTTGAAAGAGTTTTTTAGAAAACAAGAGAGAAAGAAATCTTTTTGGGATTTTTGAAAAGTAAAACTAAACTTAGATTTTTTTAAAAGAGTGCTTGACGGGATGTGACCCGCTCCTACGTACGCACTTCAATGCGATGAGGATCAAAGCTACGTAGTTCTTGGGTCTTTGCGTCCAAGACGGCTTTGGGATTTTTGAAAGCGAGCTTGACGGGATATGATCCGGTCCTACGCACCCTCAATGACCGAGGGATCAAAGCTACGTAGTTCTTAATTCTTTTTGCGTCCAAGAAGGCGGCTTTGGGATTTTTTGAAAGCGAGCTTGACGGGATATGACCGGTCCTACGTACCTCAATGACCGAGGGATCAAAGCTACGTAGTTCTTAGTTCTTTTGATTTTGAGAAAATCGTGTTTTGTTTTTATCTTATCTTTTGGGTTTTGGAAATATGACTCAAGCGTTCATGAATACCAAACAAGCATTGGCTTCGAGTGGCGTTCACTACTAACTTGAAAGAAAAGTGTTGGGACCGATAATCAGTCGAGCAATTCCTCAAGTGATTACTAGTCGCAACGTTTTATTATCTTTTTTGAAATGATTTTGGAAAAGGGATGAGTCATAGTGATAATTACCACTAATGACTCATATTGTTTTTGGATTTTGAATTGATTTATATTTGATTAAGGTGTGGGAGCTTTCATGATAGTCAAACAAGCGAAGCTTCGAGTGACTACCACTAGTAACTCCATCATTAACGATCAAACAAGCGAAAGCTTCGAGTGATGGCTAATGATTTTGTTTATGAAAAATGCCTTAGGGTTTTTATTAGAAAACATTTGATTTTGGACTTGAAAAGAAAGTAGAACATTACAAATCCTTTTTTATTCAAAACCGAGACAACAATGAAAGCATAGGCAAAGCAAACATGAAGAATATTTACAAGTTGCCATGAACACTTGCACACATGATTAATTGAATACATGATTAAGTAAGTATATGAGGATGCATGAATATACAAGGAATGAATATGCATGTTTGAATGCAAGACATGGTGTTAAGGGATGCATGAGCATTTAAGAATGGATGCAAAGCATACAAGTGAATGAATGACTAGCACATAAAAGGAAGCAAGGGACATGAACATATGAGGATGCATGAGAGCGTCACATAGACTAAGTGTGAATGAGGATGCATGAATGTGAAAGTAATTTGGTAAGGAATGATGAAAGGTTTTAGTAAGAAAGTGGTAAAATGTTTTTGGGTTTTTAGTGTTTAGGAAATGAGATGAAATGTTTTTGTTTTGAAAGTGGTAAAAATGTTTTGGGGTTTATTTTATGAAGATAAAAAGTGGGAAATGCAAGTGAGAAAATGTTTTGGGTATTTTTGCAAATTGGTAAGTGGTAAAACTTTTAGTAAAAAGTTAGTGAATGGTAAAGTAAAAATGCATGAGGTGAATGGTAATTACTTAATGAGATGGTAAAGTAAAAAATGCATGAGGTGAATGGTAATTATTTAATGAGATAGTAAAGTAAAAAATGCATGAGGTGAATGGTAATTATTTAATGAGATAGTAAAGTAAAAAAATGCATGAGATGAATGGTAATTATTTAATGAGATAGTAAAGTAAAAAATGCATGAGGTGAATGGTAATTATTTAATGAGATAATAAAGTAAAAAGGTAACATGTTTTTTTACTTTTGGTAAAAGATTAATGAGTGGTAAGGTAAAAAATAAATGAATGGTTGAAAAGGTTAAAAACACCCTAGCACATTTATATTCATCTACACAAGATCAAGCAATGCAATTTTTAGCACAAAGATGAGCACCAAAAGGGCCTCTAAGGCCGAACCCTATATGAACATAAACAAAAAGTTTTTTCATGCCAAAACTCATAATCAACACATGGAACACATTATGCAAATCAAGCATTTATTTACACAAAGATCAAAGAGTAAAAGGAAGGCAAACAAAAACCCTAATTCTTAAGGCCTAAAACCGAACCTATTACACCCCTCTAGATCAAAACAAAATTCAAACTTGCAAGTTATGACATGAACAATAAGATGCTTATACCATGTGGAAATTTTTATTCATGAAAAGATGACAAAAATGCAAAAGAACATGGTTGAAAACACAAGAAACCTCTCCTCAAGGCCAAGGGTTCACTTCAAACACCCAAGGCTCCCAATGTCCTTGACATAGTGTTTGAAATGAACCCTCTAAGCCTCTTAGAGAGGATAGAGGAGTAGAAGAGAGATTTACATGCTAATAGTTAAAAATGAAAAAGATATGATGCTTACCTCAAGATCAACTAGAAAAGAGTAGAAAAATGAAGATCAAGACCAAGAACATCAACAATGCCACGCAAACTTGAAGAAAGTAAGCTCCTTTGTGGTATAGAAATGGAATCAAAGGTGGAAAGAGGAAGATGTATGAATATGGAGTGAATTTAAGGTGATTTGGTGGATGAAACTTGAGAAAGAAGATGGAGGAGGAGAGTGAGAGGGTTCGGCCTTGAGAGAGGAGAAGGAGAGGAGAAGAGTGTGCTAGGGTAAAATGAGAGAGTGTCTTTGGTCTTATTTTTGGGTTTTTATATGGGGTGAAAACTTAAGGGTATTTATGACAATGTACCTCTTGTAAATCAATAGGATTTGAGAAAGAAATTGAATCAATGGTCAAGATGCATTATCACATGGATTAAGGGCAATAAAATGAGGAGAGAGAGGGCTGGGTGTGCAGCATAAGGAGAGTGGTGAAGGATAAGCTCATTTACAAAAATGTATTTTTCTACAAAGCTTATTACACAAGTGCCATTTTGATTCAAATGAAAGGTAAGGATTGATTTTCACACTTGAATGAATGGCCATGATTTAATACAATTTGCAAACAATAAAAATAAATGGAAATGGGGTGTAATATGGCTGTTCATGCGCAGCTAAGGGAGAGTGAGAGAGTGAGTGGAATTGCAAATTGTACTATTATTCTTATCCTTAATTCAAAAGAGTATAGAATATTCCCTTCTAGATCATTCTTCCTAGTTCATGCCATTTTGGGCCATATCCTATGATTCAATGATTGGGCTCTGAATTTTATGATCTCACCAATCCCAAAATTGATTTATTTACCCCACCTCAAAGGAAAAGACCATTTTACCCCTCCATCCAAAAACTAGGTTTTTAGGCAAAAAGGTTTAATATTTATGCACAAAAATAATCACAATGGAGCACAAATATCCCTTAAATAAATCATTGATGATTATTCAAGGATTTGGGACAAAAAACCGTTTTTATTGTGAAATGACCGAATACCCTTTCATTCTAAAAACCCTATTTTTTGCACAAAACACCTTTTCACTTCAAAAATGATTCTTCACCCGGGAATGACCTCTAATACCTTGAAATGCATGTTGGATGACTTGTTTTGAGAAATTGTCCCTTATTTGCAAAATGACCAAAATACCCTTTTGCAATTGAAAAACTCTAATTTGTCTAAAAAATGCATTCTAACTCCAAAAATGATTTTAGAAGCTTTGAAATGACTTTAGAAACCTAAATGCAATGCATGATGCTTTTTTTTTTTTTTTTTTGGATTCTTGAGTGATTAATTCAAAAATCCTATTGTGATGACTACTTAGCCTTCTATATTTTCAAAAGCGATAAATGAAAACTGGCGTCTTGTGAGAAAGGATAAAGCGGGTACCGGCGTCTTGGCGCATAAATGGGCACTTGGCATGCAGCGGTAAAATGCCCAGTTGCCTAAAACTCGTAATCCTTAAACGAACTCTTGGCGAATCCGAGTTTGCACGCGGCTTGAGGAGCACGTTTCTGAAATCTTTGGTCTTTCGAGCGGCCGGGGATCGTTATCAGCTCCGGAACTGATATACAGATCAATCTACGGCGTCCACTGTATCTTAGGCTGATACAACTATTCTGTTGCGCCTCGCATGGGGCTGCGGTCCATCGCATTGCCCGTATACGATGTGAGACCTCTCTTTTGCACACTTGGGCGCTCTCTTTTCCTCTTCTGCGCGCTTGGGCGCTCTTTTTCTTCTTTTGCACACTTGGCGCTCTCTCTTTTCCTCTTCTTACGCTTGGACGCTCTCTTTTCTTCTTTTGCGCGCTTGGACGCTCTCTTTTCTTCTTTTGCGCGCTTGGACGCTCTCTTTTCTTCTGCGCGCTTGGACGCTCTCTTTTCTTCCTTTGCGCGCTTGGGCGCTCTTTTTTTCTTTTTTCTCTTTCTTTCTTTCTGATCTTTTCTCTTTTGCGCGCTTGGACGCTCTCTTTTCTTTTTCTCTTTTCTCTTTCTTCCTTTCTGATCTTTTCTCTTTTGCGCTTGGGCGCTCTCTTTTTTCTTCTTTTGCGCACTTGGGCGCTCTTTTTCTTCCTTTTTGCGCGCTTGGCGCTCTCTTTCTCTTTTTCTCTTTCTTTCTTTCTGATCTCTCCACTGAGGGAGTTCCCTCTGAAGCTTGAAGTCGAACATTGATACCGAAGTACCCATCCATCTTTGTACCTGCAAGTGAGATGAACAAACGCATGCAATGCAAATGCCATGATTGCTATTTTCTTTTCCTTTTTCTTATGATGAATGTAATGCAAATGCCTAAATTTCTCTTTTCTTTATTTTCTATGTCTGATGAGTGCATGGTTTTATGCTTGATGAATGTAATGCATGACTTTATTTGTTCAGTATGCTAATGCAAAATTTACAGTGTTTGATAATATGTAATGCTCTTGTGTCTTGATGAGATGGCGGATGACATGCAATGGAAAACTTTTCCTTTTTTGCCTTTTTCTATGAAATGTCTAATGCAAAATGTGATACTCTAATGATGAATGACATGCAATGATCTTATTTTTTCCTTTTTATGAAGGGCGAACATTAATATGATGCCAATGCAATGAAAAGATTCCTGCTTTTTATTATTTTCCTCTATGAAATGCAAGTATTAATATGGCGCAACTGACGTGGACCATTTTTTTGTTATGTGATGAATGCACAAAATGCAAATGTAATGTTTTGATGCATATCTTTGTAATGAATAGATTGCAATGCCTAGATTCATGAGGCAAACCGCTAGCTGCTCTTTATTTAAATTTTACCAAGAAATACAGATATCTATATGATGCAAATGCAATGCAAAGACGGGTTATGCGAATGCATGTGATGCGATGATCTTAGTGGAATGCTGGATGGTATGTTTTGATTTTCTTCTCCTATTGCTTTTTCTTTTTTTTTTTTTGGTGAGAGTCAACACTTTAAGCCTACCAGATTATAACCTAGTCCCTAAGGATGAAGGCGAGCACCGAAGCCCTAAAAGATACAACCTAATCCCTAAGGATCGAGGCGAGCACTGAAGCCCTAAAAGCGGTCAACTTTGGGTGACCCTCATGCGCCAAGATAACTGGTTAAAGAACTTTTCTATATTTTGCCATGTGAGGATGCAAATGTAATGCTTTAATGCATGATGTGACATGAATTTTTGGTTTTGATGAACATTTTTGTAATGATGAGACACGAGACTGTGGATGCAAAAAGTGAAATTGAATCCTGATCATTCTTTCTGAAAAAGCTAATTTTGATTTAAACCCCGGTGTTCTCAAGGTTTTTATTTACAAACAAGCTCGTTTATGCTTTCTCTTTCTTTCCATGATGACCGAATTTTGGATATCACGTAATTAACTTGTGCTCTCTCTCTTTGAAGCATTTGTCTAGTAAGCATGCATAGAGGTGCAAATGTGAATGAATGAGTCGATCAACTTGGAATGGACATTTATGGCAAGTGAAGGAATGACAGACATGGTTATTGCCAAAGCTCATGAGTGCCCCAATTCGTGTCTTTGATGAGTGAATAACTTGCCTCTGTCTAGTGGTGACAACAACTAGGGGTGTAGAAGATAATGAATTGGGAATGCTTGGCTTTGAAATGAAGGGTGAAGCAAAAGAGATTTGGTCTCAACCCATAAAGTTTGATGTTGCCCAGGTCATAACAAGGACAAAAGCGCTCCAATTCGGGCTTTTGGTAACTATGAATGAACGACTTGCCCTCGTTTGGAGGTATTGACAACCGGAGTGACATGGGATGGGCAATTGAACAGACTTTCCCAAGACCAGGGTGGGCGGGTGGTGAAGAGAATGCCCCAACTTTTGGATCTAAGTGGTGTTCTCAGTGCCAACCTTTGGTTCTCTACTAATGCCTTGACCTTTGGTATGAAAGAAGCCTCACTTGGTGACCACTAAACCTTGTTTCACCGCAGCTTGACTGCGTTTGAAGTGCAAGCCTTTCTTTTTCCGTTAGCTTTCTTTTTTCTAACTGTTTGTTTTTATTCCCTCATTTCTTTTTCCCGAGGGTTTATTTTCTTGATCAACTTTCTTTTTTTCTGATCGTTTGTTTTTTCTTTTGAGCAAACACATTGTAGACAGATAAACTTAGTTGTCCAAAGATTTAAAATTTGAGAAAACAACAGCAATCAGTCATTGATCGGAATGGACCGGAATTGTTGTGTTTTGTGGAGGAAGGATGATTGGGCTTAATCAAGCGCTTGGGGTTGATGGGGAGGATGGGTCTTGTTCGGCGTTGGCTGTTGATCGATGATTTATGATAGTTATTTGGCTTGATGAGGTGTTTGGAAGTTTTATTTCTGGCTAAAGGTTTGTGGAGGCGGAGATCTTTGAGGTCAAAGGGAAGTGTTTACGGTTTATGGAAGGAGGGGTGTATGGGAATGATGACATATTTGAAGGTTTATTGAGACAAGGATCTCTCGCATTTTGTGGTAACATGTATCAGCTCACCACTTATATTTCTTTTGTATTTCCTTTTGTTTTGGGATTTTCATTTTTGAATCCCCTGTTTTTTTTATTTTCTCTCTTTTTGTTTTTTTGTTTTTTTTTTTTTTTTTTTTTTCTCTCTTTCTTTTCTTTTTGCTTTTCCTTCTTTGACTCGGGTGAGTGATAAAAAGTGATGCACTTTCTTTTGATATTTGAGGTGATCCTTGTCTAGGGTGATTCTTTGGATTTTGGTTTTTCCGGCTTAAGGTGGGTAGGAAAAGGATTTTCTCAGGATTTTGGGATTTTTGGGGATAGCCAAACTTCATTTCAAATCTCGATTGCTTATTTCTTTTTGTAAAACATACAACACTCACCTATCTATATGTGTTTGCTCCTTTCTTCGCATTTTTTTATGCCCTAATTTTTGCTGGATCGCTCTTTGCGAGTTTTCAATCCACCGGCGCTTTTTTGCCTAGGCCACTTTGAACACCCCCTTTTCTACCCTTAATTTACACGTCAATATCGTAGTAATTTCTTTTTCAAAAATACAAATTTATTCGATAGAAAGGAAGTGCCACGTCGTCATTTGTAAAACTCCTCATGTCATAAAATTTACACCTCAAAATAATCTCGTCGCAGCGGAAATAACAATAGCTCACTAAAGAAAGCTCAAACGCGTCTCACATCATTAACATAATCATAAAACAGTTAATTAATAAACTAACAACTTCAACTACGCCCCTAGGTGCTACTACGGTATCGAGAGACTAAAGCGGACACCCTAACAACTAACGAGAGAAGGCAAGAAGACCTTCACTCACGGGTACTGCGGCGTTGCCACGATAGAGCAACATTCCAAGCGAGAAAGGGTGAGTCTTCAAACAGCATAAAGGCAAATATAACAGTCAATATATTGGAGAACAACATTTATAATTACCATAACACACCCAACGTCGCATTTCAACCATCACAGACAACATCGACGAACAACATAGCAAACACACCAACAAGTAACTACATCACTTTTATGCACATGTATGAGAATGCAAACATGCATGTGGTACCATCATCGTCGCTTATTCGTTGCTTCGATGGCATATCGTCGCTAGACCGCACCTTTAAATCGCTTAGACCGCGATGCGTCGTCGCTTAGACCGCACCTCTTCATCGTCACTTGTCGTGCATATGAAATGCATGAGACTTCATGAACACACAACACACACTAGTTCCACACATCATCACCGCTCAACACATCATCATAACATCGCTTATAACACTTTATCGTCACACTTATAACATTTTATCGCCGCTATAACATTTTATCGCCGCTATGACATCACCGCTTTTTTTGCCATAACCAGACCCATCACCATCATTATCTTCACTTTGGTCCTAATGACCCACTCATCAATTAGACAACACACACACACTCACATCAACGTCACAGCATCATTTACAGCAAGATACATATCAACATACAATTTCCCTTTGTATACTCATGGGTTATAAAATAGTAAGACTAATTGACTATGGGATTACTCAGGTAACCGATACTACTTGCAACAGACGTTGGCCACCTTTGCAAGGCTCTCAGTGATGCCCTTGTAAATACACCAGTGAAAGAAATTCTGCCTTAGCGGTAAACCACAGTCTAGCCATAGTCAAATAGCACACTAGTAGTATAACGCTTGGAGTCGAATCACAATCCTATTCCACGAATCATTATCAATTCAAGTCAATTTAGACATCACATTAGATTTTAGAAGACACCCTCATTCCATCTAGAAAAATACCCCATTTACATTTAGAAAACATCGCCTTTCGATTTAGACAAACACCACATTTTACTCGAGGAAACATCGCATTTTAAGCTTAGGGAACACATATTCAAATTAAGATAAACCTCACCTTTTAATAGCGAAAACAACTCATTTTCCTTTTTATAAAACAGCAGCTCATATAACAATTAAAAACAGCAAGACAGCAACAATAAACGGTTTATTTTGCCTTAAAAGTAGAATATTCAGTTAGGCCTTTGAATAAGCTTTCCAACGCATTTTAGAACACCTCAATCGGGTTCCCGTTCAAAGATATAGCGAAAACATAACAAGGGGCATTTTGAAATGAAACGATCGATTGTTGGAGGCCAAAGCGATGATTTCCCTCTCTTAAAATACAAGGGGAAATCGATTCTTGACCTAAATAACACAAAGGGAATCGATTCTTGGCTTTAAAAACATAAGAGTGAATCGATTCTTGGCTTTAGAAACATAAGAGTGAATCGATTCTTGGCTTCAAAAACATAAGAGTGAATCGATTCTTGGCTTCAAAACATAAGAGTGAATCGATTCTTGGCTTCAAAAACATAAGAGTGAATCGATTCTTGGCTTCAAAAACATAAGAGTGAATCGATTCTTGGCTTTAGAAACATAAGAGTGAATCGATTCTTGACTTTAAAACATAAGAGTGAATCGATTCTTGGCTTTAGAAACATAAGAGTGAATCGATTCTTGACTTTAAAACATAAGAGTGAATCGATTCCTGGCTTCTAACAATACGAGATACCATCACACGATCAACACAAAGAACAATGCAATTCTCAATCATCTCATGCTCAAACAATATCATCAACAATTATCAATCATCCCCATTCAATCATCTCAAGGAAAAACACCAACTACTCATCAAGCAAAATATCAACGATTCACAAAACATCAACAATTCACAAGACGTCAACCATTCAACAACACATATCAACAAATACTTCCTAGGCATCATAGAGCTACCCTCCTACATACTAACCATTATATAAACCCTTATAGTGCGAGACTCCCCTTACCTCGAATACGTAAGCTCCGGAGAAGATGAAGGAAAACACGTGCGGAACCACGAAGAACACACCTAACGATCTCCTCTTCTTCTTTCCCTCTTCTCCTTCGCGCTTCTCCTTCCCTTTTCTTCTCACTCTCTCGCGATCCCTTTCTCTCTTCTCTCCTTACGTTTCTTTCTTTCTTCAGCCGATTTTCTCCCTCTCTCTCACGCTCCTCCCTTCAAAAATGAGAGAGCACTAACCCTAGGCTTTATGTACATTGGGCTTAAGCGACTTGGGCCTTTTTACACCGTAATTGGTTTCTAATACTACTCCTCTTCCTAGTTAAATTTACCACTCGCTTCTTTACTATTCACCATCCCTCCTCTAAATTAATTTCTCTATTATTATTTTAAAACAACCTACCAAATACTACTTAATTATTAATTAAATAAATGCTTAAATTATTTTTGGGGCGTTACAACTCTCCCCACTTAAATTATTTTCGTCCTCGAAAATTCTAACTCACATGAACATGTCTATGCTCTAGCTACTCATATCCAAGGTTACACCTAACCTACCCAACTAAACCAAACAAAATTCACATCAACGATCCTGGTCGAAAACCGACATGGGACACAGAGAAACACACCAAACAACACATCACAATCCTAACAGTTAATACCGTATTTAAACGTACCTCGGTTGCTACCATCATTTCTCCGTAGATTCAGCACCCGCCAAAACAAACACTCTCCCACTGGACTTCTCCTTCTTCGGTTTTGGACACCTAGAACTAATGTGTCCCACCTCTTCACAGTTGAAACAGACCACCTCTTTACGATCACAATCAGTTGCTATGTGGCCCTCTCTACCACATCGGAAACACCTTTTCACCTCAGGCTTGCACTCAAAACTTTTGTGTCCGGGCTTCCCGCACTTGTAGCACACAACTTTCTCACGGGCATCTCCCCCACTTGGCTTAGACCCATCAACTAACTTTCCTTTGTCCTTACCCGCAGGCACCTCATATGGCTTACCCCTGCTCTGAAACTTACTCTTCTGATCTCTCATAAGTCTAGCACGGGCATTGCTATCAGCCTCATAGATCCTGCAGCAGTCAACCAGATCAGCGAACACTCTGATCTTCTGATACCCCACAGCCTGCTTGATATCAGCTCTCAATCCATTCTCAAATTTTATGCACTTTGAAAATTCAGCCCCAGCCTCAGAGTAGTGTGGATAGAACTTAGCAAGGTCGTGACTTAGCGAAAGATACTCTGTGGTGTCATACTACTCTGCTTTCTCAAGGAACTCTATCTCTTTCTCGCCTCCGACATCCTCGGGAAGTATTTTCTCAGAACTCCTCTTGAACACACCCCAAGTAACCTCCTCTTGAGCAGCCCCCTAACCTCTCACTGGTCTCCAACCACCACCATCGACCTCCTCGGATAGAGTATGAGTACCATACACGACTTTACGCTCATCATTGCAGCCAATTACTCGGAAGATCCTCTCAATCTCCTTCACCAAGCGGTTGCACCATCTGGATTATACCTCCCTTGAAGGTAGGAGGGTCCTCCTCTTAAAGGTAGCGGACTACGGGTCTCGGCGATTCTGGCTGGTACCCACAACACTGCGCTATAGCTCTGCAAGGCCTCAAAGCAAAGCGGCGTCCATCCTTCGGCCATATCAACCTAGCACCGCAATGAAACAAAAATCGAGACGCGAGTAACACCGCTCAAATGTTACTCAACTTGACGACTCAACCACCGCGGACAGATCCAATCGCTCTCGATACCACTAATGTAACACCCTTTTTCTACCCTTAATTTACACGCCAATATCGTAGTAATTTCTTTTTCAAAAATACAAATTTATTCGATAGAAAGGAAGTGCCACGTCGTCATTTGTAAAACTCCTCATGTCATAAAATTTACACCTCAAAATAATCTCGCCGCATGTGGAAATAACAATAGCTCACTAAAGAAAGCTCAAACGCGTCTCACATCATTAACATAATCATAAAACAGTTAATTAATAAACTAACAACTTCAACTACGCCCCTAGGTGCTACGGTATCGTAGAGAGCGACTCGACGCGACCCCAACACTAACGAGATGAAGAGAAGCGTAGAAGACCTTCACTCGCGGGTACTGCAGCGTTGCCACGATAGAGCAACATTCCAAGCGAGAAAGGTGAGTCTTCAAACAAAGATAAAGGCAAATATAACGATCAATATATTGGAGAACAACATCTATAATTACCATAACACACCCAACGTCGCATTTCAACCATCACGGACAACATCGACGAACAACATAGCAAACACACCAACAAGTAACTACATCACTTTTATGCACATGTATGAGAATGCAAACATGCATGTGGTACCATCATCGCCGCTATTCGTTGCACGATGGCATATCGTCGCTAGACCGCGCCTTTCGTCCGCTTAGACCGCAAAATCGTCGCCGCTTAGACCGCACCTCTTCATCGTCACTTGTCGCGTGCATATGAAATGCATGAGACTTCATGAACACACAACACACACTAGTTCCACACATCATCACCGCTACTTACATCATCATAACATCGCTTATAACACTTTATCGCCACTTATAACATTTTATCGTAAACATAACATTTTATCGCCGCTATGACATCACCGTCGCTTTTGGCCATAACCGGCCCATCACCATCATTATCTTCACTTTGGTCCTAATGACCCACTCATCAATTAGACAACACACACACACTCACATCAACGTCACAAAGATCATTTACAAAGAAGATACATATCAACATACAATTTCCTTTGTATACTCATGGGTTATAAAATAGTAAGACTAATTGACTATGGGATTACTCAGTAACCGATACTACTTGCAACAGACGTTGGCCACCTTTGCAAGGCTCTCGGTGATGCCCTTGTAAATACACGATGAAAGAAATTACGGCCTTAGCGGTAAACCACGCCTAGCCATAGTCAAATAGCACACTAGTAGTATAACGCTTGGAGTCGAATCACAATCCTATTCCACGAATCATTATCAATTCAAGTCAATTTAGACATCACATTAGATTTTAGAAGACACCTCATTCCATCTAGAAAAATACCCCATTTACATTTAGAAAACATCGCTTTCGATTTAGACAAACACCACATTTTACTCGAGGAAACATCGCATTTTAAGCTTAGGGAACACATATTCAAATTAAGATAAACCTCACCTTTTAATAGCGAAAACAACTCATTTTCCTTTTTATAAAACAGCAGCTCATATAACAATTAAAAACAGCAAGACAGCAACAATAAACGGTTTATTTTGCCTTAAAAGTAGAATATTCAGTTAGGCCTTTGAATAAGCTTTCCAACGCATTTTAGAACACCTCAATCGGGTTCCTGTTCGAAAGATATAGCGAAAACATAACAAGGGCATTTTGAAATGAAACGATCGATTGTTGGAGGCCAACAGTCGATTTCCCTCTCTTAAAATACAAGGGGAAATCGATTCTTGACCTAAATAACACAAAGGGAATCGATTCTTGGCTTTAAAAACATAAGAGTGAATCGATTCTTGGCTTTAGAAACATAAGAGTGAATCGATTCTTGGCTTCAAAAACATAAGAGTGAATCGATTCTTGGCTTCAAAAACATAAGAGTGAATCGATTCTTGGCTTCAAAAACATAAGAGTGAATCGATTCTTGGCTTCAAAAACATAAGAGTGAATCGATTCTTGGCTTTAGAAACATAAGAGTGAATCGATTCTTGACTTTAAAACATAAGAGTGAATCGATTCTTGGCTTTAGAAACATAAGAGTGAATCGATTCTTGACTTTAAAACATAAGAGTGAATCGATTCCTCGGCTTCTAACAATACGAGATACCATCACACGATCAACACAAAGAACAATGCAATTCTCAATCATCTCATGCTCAAACAATATCATCAACAATTATCAATCATCCCCATTCAATCATCTCAAGGAAAGACACCAACTACTCATCAAGCAAAATATCAACGATTCACAAACATCATCAACAATTCACAAGACGTCAACCATTCAACAACACATATCAACAAATACTTCCTAGGCATCATAGAGCTACCCTCCTACATACTAACCATTATATAAACCCTTATAGTGCGAGACTCCCCTTACCTCGAATACGTAAGCTCCGGAGAAGATGAAGGAAAACACGTGCGGAACCCACAAAGAACACACCTAACGATCTCCTCTTCTTCTTTCCCTCTTCTCCTTCGCGCTTCTCCTTCCCTTTTCTTCTCACTCTCTCGCGATCCCTTTCTCTCTTCTCTCCTTACGTTTCTTTCTTTCTTCACCCAATTTTCTCCTCTCTCTCTCACGCTCCTCCCTTCAAAAATGAGAGAGCACTAACCCTAGGCTTTATGTACATTGGGCTTAAGCAGCTTGGGCCCTTTTTACACCGTAATTGGTTTCTAATACTACTCCCTCTTCCTAGTTAAATTTACCACTCGCTTCTTTACTATTCACCATCCCTCCTCTAAATTAATTTCTCTATTATTATTTTAAAACAACCTACCAAATACTACTTAATTATTAATTAAATAAATGCTTAAATTATTTTTGGGGCGTTACACCGCCCTTTGCGAGTTTTCAACCTAGCGAGCTTATTTTATCTTGTTTATTAGATTATTTTTTGAAAGACTTGCACTGAGGGAATATGATATTAACAAGGGGAAATTAGTGATCACGCACTTGCCCCCAAAGATGGAGGACTTAAAGTGCTAGTGAGAATGAACCAAAAGGTCAAGTATGCACCGATGGGAGAGAACATGCACTTTATGGGTGGACGGGCGCGGGTTAGACTTGGATGGGGAATGATGATGAATGAAGGAAGTTGACTGACTCAAACAAGAGAAACTGTACGTGACATGCATGCTTACTAGAAGAACGCTTCACGGAGAGTTAACATTGGCCAAAACATGATATAAAAACTCTCTTTTTTTTTTTGAACTATTTCAGTTTTTATTATGGAATGGATGAGATGCAATTTTTATTTTCTATTATATTTTTCTATTTATTTTTTGAAAGAATGACTATTTCGCAAAGCCGCCTCGCCTCTCATCAAAACCTTTATTGTATGTGAAAACATTATATATGCAAATGCGTGGAAACATGATCACTTGAAAAGTGCAATTATCCTAAGAGGTTTTTGTGATTTTGATGCAAAATGAAATGCATTTCCGAATGATGTGAGAAAGACACTTTTTCAAAATGAAATTTTTATTTGTTATGCTTGACGGGGTGGACCCGCTCCTACGTATCCTCCTTGAGGAATCAAAGCGCATTTAGTTCTCTCGTGACTTCTTTTTGAAATTATGCTTATGCATGAATGCCGTGTTTTGGATGAACTTGGCGAGGAGCTTTTTCCTCTTTTTGATTATAAATGAAATGCTTATGCTATGAAGATGATAATTGTTTTTTTTTTTATGTAATGAAATGGAATGCATGACACTAGCAATTATTTTTAGTGCGTGGAAAGATATGATTCTTGTGAAAATGTATGCAAAATGAGATGTTAATGTATTATTTTTTCATGATTTGTGAAAAAGGAAAACAATAATGCATGAGACGCGACACGATTTTTTGATCTTTCGAGACGATTAGGGAAAAAGCCTTCGTGAATGGAAATGCACACGCATGGAGAATGCACTCCTAACAAACCTTAATGAGATAGAGAAAAAATGCATGTATGAATTTTATCAAGTTTTTGTTTTATGCAATGCGGGGATGTATGCAAATGACGATGATGCTTTATGCAAATGCAAGGTTAGAGAAAAAACTTTATTTGTGATAACTCAGGTTTCCTTTTTTTGAAAGTACGGACCGTACACTGCTTCATATAGACCGGTAGGAAGAAAGCTACAGCAGTAACTCTTTCTTCCCTTTTTTTGAAAATGAAGCGAGTCATATGTCGCTTTGTACGGAACGGCAAAAGAAAAGGCTACAATGGCAACCCTTTCTCTTCTTTCTTTTTTTTGAAAATCTTTTTTTTTTGAAAATCTTTTTTTTTTTTTTTTAGGAAAGACATGTCTAAACTGCAATGCAACACACAATTTGTATGTCCTCGTGTCCTACAAAGGTGGGAATCCTAAGTTCTAGGGCAACTTCAAAGGTTCCTTCCATGTAGTTCTAATTCACACCCTCACAATGGCTACCAGAGCTATAGAATCCTCATGCCGACATCCACAAATGTAGAGAACTACCAAGTGTGAAGCGTCATGAGAAAGCGTACTCTGGTTGAGACTTTCATGAGTATCGACATGCACAAAGGTCTCGAATGACACCACTAATCGCCTCCACTCTCCTAGGTGTTTGTTGGATCCGGTATAGGAGCCCACTCATAACATACAAAATGTAAGGTGTGAAAGTGTGTGATTGAGGACATACTTTCTAAAATCTACCCTCCCCACCGCAAGGAAAAAAGCCGACCAGTCCCGAAAGAAGCAAACAATAACATGTCGGTCTACCCTAAGGTTTAGCATCACTTCAAAACAAATGAACTAACCTAAGGTGTCATCAACAACCATATATAGCTTACCTCAAGAAAAGGAGCAGAGAAGAAGGGATTATAATAGATGGGGAAAGCATGCATAATTACAAGCATATGAAGAAAGAAAAGGAAAAAGGTAAGGAAATGAAGAAGTAAAACGAAAAATAATTCAAATCAAACACTTTGAACCACACATCAGACTAATTAGGTTTGACCCACTTATTATTTTTTTTTGAAATTTTTTTTTTTTTAAATCCCCAATGGAGTCGCCAAATTGCTGCTATACGCTAAAAAAGTCCTCGAGGGAGAACCTTCCTCGTTTACAACTTTTCTAAAAAGAAAATCTTTCAATGAAGTCGCCACTAACATTTATTAAGGAAAATATTAGGAAAACCTTTTGGAAAGCAATTGGTCTTTCGAAAACTTTGAGATGTAGGTTCGGGGGTCGGTTAGGTGTGGGGAAGGTATTAGAACCCCACACCTCCTTTCTACCGAAAGGGAACCATTAATTCGATGTGTGGTTTTGAAATGTTTGATTTGAAATGAATCGTTCTACTTCTTTTCTTTTCCTTTTTATTTGAAAGAGTTTTTTAGAAAACAAGAGAGAAAGAAATCTTTTTGGGATTTTTGAAAAGTAAAACTAAACTTTGATTTTTTTAAAAGAGTGCTTGACGGGATGTGACCCGCTCCTACGTACCCTCAATGCGATGAGGGATCAAAGCTACGTAGTTCTTGGGTCTTTGCGTCCGAAGACGGCTTTGGGATTTTTTGAAAGCGAGCTTGACGGGATATGACCTGGTCCTACGTACCCTCAATGACTGAGGGATCAAAGCTACGTAGTTCTTAATTCTTTTGCGTCCGAAGACGGCTTTGGGATTTTTTGAAAGCGAGCTTGACGGGATATGACCCGGTCCTACGTACCCTCAATGACTGAGGGATCAAAGCTACGTAGTTCTTAGTTCTTTTGATTTTGAGAAAATCTGTGTTTTGTTTTTATCTTATCTTTTGGGTTTTGGAAATATGACTCAAGCGTTCATGAATACCAAACAAGCATTGGCTTCGAGTGGCGTTCACTACTAACTTGAAAGAAAAGTGTTGGGACCGATAATCAGTCGAGCAATTACTCAAGTGATTACTAGTCGCAACGTTTTATTATCTTTTTTGAAATGATTTTGGAAAAGGGATGAGTCATAGTGATAATTACCACTAATGACTCATATTGTTTTTGGATTTTGAAATGATTTATATTTGATTAAGGTGTGGGAGCTTTCATGATAGTCAAACAAGCGAAGCTTCGAGTGACTACCACTAGTAACTCCATCATTAACGATCAAACAAGCGAAAGCTTCGAGTGATGGCTAATGATTTTGTTTATGAAAAATGCCTTAGGGTTTTTATTAGAAAACATTTGATTTTGGACTTGAAAAGAAAGTAGAACATTACAAATCCTTTTTTATTCAAAACCGAGACAACAATGAAAGCATAGGCAAAGCAAACATGAAGAATATTTACAAGTTGCCATGAACACTTGCACACATGATTAATTGAATACATGATTAAGTAAGTATATGAGGATGCATGAATATACAAGGAATGAATATGCATGTTTGAATGCAAGACATGGTGTTAAGGGATGCATGAGCATTTAAGAATGGATGCAAAGCATACAAGTGAATGAATGACTAGCACATAAAAGGAAGCAAGGGACATGAACATATGAGGATGCATGAGAGCGTCACATAGACTAAGTGTGAATGAGGATGCATGAATGTGAAAGTAATTTGGTAAGGAATGATGAAAGGTTTTAGTAAGAAAGTGGTAAAATGTTTTTGGGTTTTTAGTGTTTAGGAAATGAGATGAAATGTTTTTGTTTTGAAAGTGGTAAAAATGTTTTGGGGTTTATTTTATGAAGATAAAAAGTGGGAAATGCAAGTGAGAAAATGTTTTGGGTATTTTTGCAAATTGGTAAGTGGTAAAACTTTTAGTAAAAAGTTAGTGAATGGTAAAGTAAAAATGCATGAGGTGAATGGTAATTACTTAATGAGATGGTAAAGTAAAAAATGCATGAGGTGAATGGTAATTATTTAATGAGATAGTAAAGTAAAAATGCATGAGGTGAATGGTAATTATTTAATGAGATAGTAAAGTAAAAAAATGCATGAGGTGAATGGTAATTATTTAATGAGATAGTAAAGTAAAAAATGCATGAGGTGAATGGTAATTATTTAATGAGATAGTAAAGTAAAAAGGTAACATGTTTTTTTACTTTTGGTAAAAGATTAATGAGTGGTAAGGTAAAAATAAATGAATGGTTGAAAAGGTTAAAAACACCCTAGCACATTTATATTCATCTACACAAGATCAAGCAATGCAATTTTTAGCACAAAGATGAGCACCAAAAGGGCCTCTAAGGCCGAACCCTATATGAACATAAACAAAAAGTTTTTTCATGCCAAAACTCATAATCAACACATGGAACACATTATGCAAATCAAGCATTTATTTACACAAAGATCAAAGAGTAAAAGGAAGGCAAACAAAAACCCTAATTCTTAAGGCCTAAAACCGAACCTATTACACCCCTCTAGATCAAAACAAAATTCAAACTTGCAAGTTATGACATGAACAATAAGATGCTTATACCATGTGGAAATTTTTATTCATGAAAAGATGACAAAAATGCAAAAGAACATGGTTGAAAACACAAGAAACCTCTCCTCAAGGCCAAGGGTTCACTTCAAACACCCAAGGCTCCCAATGTCCTTGACATAGTGTTTGAAATGAACCCTCTAAGCCTCTTAGAGAGGATAGAGGAGTAGAAGAGAGATTTACATGCTAATAGTTAAAAATGCAAAAGATATGATGATTACCTCAAGATCAACTAGAAAAGAGTAGAAAAATGAAGATCAAGACCAAGAACACCAACAATGCCACGCAAACTTGAAGAAAGTAAGCTCCTTTGTGGTATAGAAATGGAATCAAAGGTGGAAAGAGGAAGATGTATGAATATGGAGTGAATTTAAGGTGATTTGGTGGATGAAACTTGAGAAAGAAGATGGAGGAGGAGAGTGAGAGGGTTCGGCCTTGAGAGAGGAGAAGGAGAGGAGAAGAGTGTGCTAGGGTAAAATGAGAGAGTGTCTTTGGTCTTATTTTTGGGTTTTTATATGGGGTGAAAACTTAAGGGTATTTATGACAATGTACCTCTTGTAAATCAATAGGATTTGAGAAAGAAATTGAATCAATGGTCAAGATGCATTATCACATGGATTAAGGGCAATAAAATGAGGAGAGAGAGGGCTGGGTGTGCAGCATAAGGAGAGTGGTGAAGGATAAGCTCATTTACAAAAATGTATTTTTCTACAAAGCTTATTACACAAGTGCCATTTTGATTCAAATGAAAGGTAAGGATTGATTTTCACACTTGAATGAATGGCCATGATTTAATACAATTTGCAAACAATAAAAATAAATGGAAATGGGGTGTAATATGGCTGTTCATGCGCAGCTAAGGGAGAGTGAGAGAGTGAGTGGAATTGCAAATTGTACTATTATTCTTATCCTTAATTCAAAAGAGTATAGAATATTCCCTTCTAGATCATTCTTCCTAGTTCATGCCATTTTGGGCCATATCCTATGATTCCATGATTGGGCTCTGAATTTTATGATCTCACCAATCCCAAAATTGATTTATTTACCCCACCTCAAAGGAAAAGACCATTTTACCCCTCCATCCAAAAACTAGGTTTTTAGGCAAAAAGGTTTAATATTTATGCACAAAAATAATCACAATGGAGCACAAATATCCCTTAAATAAATCATTGATGATTATTCAAGGATTTGGGACAAAAAACCGTTTTTATTGTGAAATGACCAGAATACCCTTTCATTCTAAAAACCCTATTTTTTTGCCTGAAACACCTTTTCACTTCAAAAATGATTCTTCACCCCAGGAATGACCTCTAATACCTTGAAATGCATGTTGGATGACTTGTTTTGAGAAATTGTCCCTTATTTGCAAAATGACCAAAATACCCTTTTGCACTGAAAAACTCTAATTTGTCTAAAAAATGCATTCTAACTCCAAAAATGATTTTAGAAGCTTTGAAATGACTTTAGAAACCTAAATGAACCATTGAATTGGTAAATTGCATGTTGAAATCGATTTGGGGCTTAATTTAGGGTTTATAACATGTGATTTCGTGATTTGTGGCGTGTTTGATGATTGAGCATGAAATTGATTGTTGTAATGAGAAATTAGGAGTATTAGAGTGATTATGGAGTGATTTGATTTGGGAGAATTTGGGAAAATTGGGGTTTTTGAGGTTGGGGCGCCAAAGTGCTAGGAGTTAGCGCCTGCTTACTCGCTCACAGAGTGTGTTGTGGGTTTGTGCGTAAATGCCACCGCTGAGGCGCCATATTCTTTGAGAAAATGGCGCTGGGTTATCACGTCGTTGGAGTTGTGTCTCGAGTGCGGTGTGTCGCTGATCGGGCGCCGAATGTGGGTGTTTTGGTGCCTGGGGAGTGAAACTTAGAGTTCTAGGCATATTTTACCGTGCCATCTTTTGCATTCACCTGCCCAAATCCAATTTTAAGTGTTTTGGCTCGAATGGTTTTCTGTTTGCAGGTGTTATTTTACAAATGTCCCGGTGGGGGTGGCTTTGTGTGTGTAAATGGGGTGGGTTGAGTGAAACTTACATTTCTGGGCATATTTTACTGTGCCATATTTTGTATTTACCTGCCCAAAAACATTTTTAAACATTTTGGCTCTAGTGGTTTTCTGGTTACAGGTGTTATTTTACAAATGTCCCGGAGGGGGTGGCTTTGTGTGTGTAAATGGGGTGGGTTGAGTGAAACTTACATTTCTGGGCATATTTTACTGTGCCATATTTTGTATTTACCTGCCCAAAAACATTTTTTAAACATTTTGGCTCGAGTGGTTTTCTGTTTGCAAGTGTTGTGTGTGCTGGGTCAGGTGTGGGGCGCCAAATTGTGCCGCCATGGCGCCTAGGGCCGGTGCTCGTGTTCGAGACGTGTCCGAATCGTGTCTTAGTTTGTGTCTAGGGATCATGTTGCCCGGGGGGCGCCAGCTTTGCTAGAAAAGTGGCGCCAGCTGGGCCGTGTTGCCACGAGGGCGCCAAATTGCCGAAGCTTACGCGCTAGTGTCGTGTTGCACTGCGGGCGCCACAATGTGGGGAAAATGGCGCCTAGTGCTTTGCCAAGTGCCTAAGCGTGTGTTGTTATGGTCCCTAGGTGACAGCTTTGGTCCCTGATGACCTGCTTGGTCCTAAAAGGTGGATTAGGTCCTTGAGTGAGGTTGAGTCCTCTAGATGAGATTAGTCCTTGGGACTTAATTATGTTGAGCTTGTATCTGAGATGACTGAGGATGCCATGGGGGCATGAGCCGGAGGGCCAAGCCATGGGGGCTATAAATGAGATTAATAATGAGGTAAGAGTTAGTGCGTGAATTGAGATATTTGAGAATGTGTTTGTGTTGTATTCATGGAGTCTCATGCATACATTCTACCGCGGCCGCGACGCTTATAAAGCGATTGTGAGGTAGGAGGCTGAGTCATGAGGACTCAATTTGATAATGAGATCACCGAGGGCAAAATGGTACCACATGCATAACTACATTGCATACATTCACATGAACACATGAACATTATTGAGTGATGATTGGTATGATTGATTGTGCTGTGAACTGTGATTGTATATATTGCCTATTATCACTTTTATTATATAGTTCGAGACTCACCCTTTCTGTTGTTGTTTACCACAGGTAGTCATGAGTGAGGGCTTGCTACCTTCACTACTCCCCGAGTCGGTCTGCTCTGATACGTAGCACCTAGGGATTGGGGTTATGAACTTTAGTTTGTTTTATTTTGCTCATTGTTGAGCCTACGAGTATTGTTTTGAGACTGTTGAGTACCATTCTTGAGATGTAGTTTTATATTCCATTTGCATGATAAGAGTTACCCCACGCTTTGTTATGGTGTTATGTATTGATGCCTTTTCATGAGTCGAACCATTGCTTGAGTGTTTTTATGAGATGAGTGTAACGCCCATTTATCGAGAAATATTTTTTTATACTCGATTTTTACTATAAATTACCGGGTAGAAATGGGGTGTTATACACTGGGCGCCATTTCCCCAGCAACTTGGCGCCCAGGCAGTGACACCCTGCACAAAACACACAACTCAAATTTATGAACAGAACTCCAGCGCCATTTTCTCAAAGATTATGGCGCCCGACAAAGAGCATTTCTGCACAAACCCACAAACACTCTGTGAACAGTAAACAGGGCGCCTAAATCCTAGCACTTTGGCGCCCCAAGCCCAAAAACCCCCAATTTTTCCAAATTCTCCCAAATCAAATCACTCCATAATCACTCTAATACTCCTAATCTCATATTATAACAATCAATTTCATGCTCAATCATCAAAACACATCACAAATCACGAAATCACATGTTATAAACCCTAATTTAGGCCCCAAATCGATTTCCACATGCAATTTACAATTTCAATGGTTCAAATCATCAAACAATCATCAATTAAACTAAAACAAGACCTATGATCTACATATAACTCATTATCTCCTCTATTATAGAGTGAGACTCCCCTTACCTTAAATTCACCGTAGAAAAGGATCTTTGCAAGTCACCTACGAAACCCCAGCAACGATCCAAGCAATTTCCTCTTCTTCTCATGATCGAAATCTCCTTCTCTTCTCCCTCTTTGCGCCGCGCAGCCCTTCTCTTCTTCTCCCTTTCTTTCGTTTTCTTTTTCCTTCTCACCAAAATGAGAGCAAATGCCTAATTTGGCTATATATACATTGGGCCAAACGCACTTGGGCCCTTTTTACACCCCCTCTCCATTTCTTCCACCATCCCCTTCAATTAAAAATAAAAGACTATATTAATGATTTAATATAATTAAAATAGTGCAACACTTAAACAATTTAATCATTTACTTAATTAAATTATTTAGGGTGTTACAACTCTCCCCCACTTAGGAAATTTCGTCCTCGAAATTCATACACGAAGTCAAATAACTCGATAAGACTCCCGCATCCTGCCTCCAGGCTCCCAAGTCATACTCTCACCAAAGAGCCTCCCAACCACACTACCTTGACTAAGGCAATGTCTTTCCCTCTCAACACCTTCACTTCTCTATCATCAATCCTCACTGGCATAGTCTCCACAGTGAGGTTCTCACGTACCTCCACATCATCCATGTGAATCACATGAGACAGTGTCGGAATATACTTAGAAGCTGTGACACGTGGAAGACATCGTGCAAGTTCGAAAGATTAGGTGGCAAGGCCACCCTATAAGCAACCTTTCCCACCCTCTCAGTGATTTGGTACGGTTCAATAAACCTTGGAGTTAACTTCTTTGCCTTCAGAGCACGCCCAACACCTGTCATAGGCGT
The DNA here is from genome assembly GCA_020916435.1 of Oxytropis ochrocephala. NCBI lineage: Eukaryota > Viridiplantae > Streptophyta > Magnoliopsida > Fabales > Fabaceae > Oxytropis > Oxytropis ochrocephala. The sequence goes on along the minus strand of CM037093.1, from coordinate 66,530,264 downwards.
GACCCTCAAGAATACATGCTCACCAGCCTGAAACTCCAAGTCCTTTCTCCTCCTATCATGGTAACTTTTCTGTCGGCTCTGGGACTCTTTCATTTTCTCCCTGATCATCTTTACCTTCTCTGTAGTCTCCCTAACCAATTCCGGTCCAAGAACAACACTCTCACCGGACTCATGCCAACATAAAGGAGTTCTACACCTCCGTCCATACAATGCCTCAAAAGGAGCCATCCCTATACTCGAATGATAGCTGTAATTATAAGTAAACTCGATCAGTGGGAGATGTGTATCCCACGCACCTCCCTGCTCTAGCACACAAGCTCTCAGAAGGTCCTCCAAGGACTGGATGGTTCTCTCTGTCTGACCATCAGTCTGAGGATGATAAGCTGAACTCAACCTCACTGACCCCAATGCCTCCCGCAAGCTTCCCAAAACTCGACGTAAACCTTGGGTCTCTATCCGATACAATACTCTTCGGAACCCCATGTAGCTTCACAATCACCTGAATATAAATCCTAGCCAACTTTGGCACAGGATAGGTGATGTTGATAGGAATGAAATGTGCAGACTTGGTCAACCTATGCACAATCACCCAAATAGTGTCAAACCCCCTCACAGTGTTTGGCAACCCAGCCACAAAGTCCATGGAAATGCTGTCCCACTTCCATTCCGGAATCTCTAAAGGTTGCATCAACCCCGCAAGCTTCTGGTGCTCAATCTTTGACTTCTGGCAAGTCAAACATGCATATACAAATTGTGCAACATCCCTCTTCATACCAGGCCACCAAAACAGCTTTTTCAAATCATGGTACATTTTGGTAGCACCTGGATGAATGCTCAACTTGCCCCTATGGCTCTCCTCAAGTATCATCTTCTTTAACTCAGCATCATCAGGAACACAAATCCTGTCCCTGAATCTCAATACACCCTGGGAATCCAACCTGTAATCCCCATCTACAGCTTGGTTCTCAGCAAACATAGACGCCATCAAAGCAAACAACTGACCACCCTCTTTCATTACCCCGCGCAATTGCTCAAAGACAAAGAAATGTACTCTTCCTCTTCTCGGAAGAAGAAAGCTAATGAACTTGTTGAAACAGCTTGATGTGCACATGGTTATCTACTAACCACCCATGCCTAATCACATCCAACCCACCCAAAGGTAAACAAATCAGGTCAATCAGAAAATCTCTGCCAAAAACTGACAGAGGGCACCTAGCACACATTAGAGAAGTAGTTACCGAACCCTTAGCTGGAGTGTCGATAACCATCCCTCTCTCCATAGTAGACAAAACTAAATTCAATCTTTCAGCACATACAGAAGCAATAAAAGAGTGCGTAGCACCCGTGTCAACAATAGCAACTAAAGGTGTACCATAGATGAAACATGTACCTCTAATGTCATTGGGTCCCTCTGAACCTGCTAGCTCAAATACTCTCCCAGTAGACCTCTCTTTCTTTGGCTTGGTGCACTTGGAGCTAAAGTGACCCGCTTCACCACAGTTGAAACACACAGCTTCCTTACGATCACACTCGGATGCCATATGACCCTCTTTCCCACACTTGAAGCATATCTTTCCCCCAGACTTACAATCAAAACTCTTGTGACCCGGCTTGCCACACTTGAAGCACACAATATCAGCAGGAGCATCTCCCCCATCGGGCCTCCCGCCTCGATGACCTCTTACCCTCACCACTGCTTCCACCAAAGAAACTTGCTACCACCCGCATACCTCTGTTTACCGCTTGTCGCAGACGTCTCATATGGCTTACCCTCATTATGAAATTTCCCACTGTCTCTCTCATGACCCTAGAGCGGGCATTGCTTTCTTCCTCATAAATCTTGCAGCAGTCTACCAAATCAGCAAATACTCTAATCTTTTGATACCCTATAGCCTGTTTGATATCATCTCTCAGTCCATTCTCAAATTTAATGCACTTTGAGAATTCAGCCCAACTTTTCAAAGATAATGGGGGTAGAACTTAGCCACCTCAGTGAACTTGGCAAAGATACTCGAAAAAGCAGACATACTCCTCCCCTCGCCAAGGAATTCCACTCTTTCTTACCTCTAACGCCCTCCTGAAAATACTTTCTCAAGAATTCCTTCGAACACAAACCAAGTAATCTCCTCATGCGCAGCGACCCCAACCTCTCACCGGTCTCCAACCACGATCCATCACCTCTTCAGATAGAGTGTGTGTACTGCACTCGACTTTACGCTCATCGGTCATGCTAATCACCCCGAAGATCCTCTCAATCTCCTTCACCAAGTCGGTGCACCATCCGGATTGTACCTCCCCTCAAGGTAGGGGTTCTCTCTCTCGAATGTTGCGGACTACGGGTCTCGATGATCTCACGAGTCCCCATAACTCGTGCTATGGCTTGCAACGCCTCGTGAAGTGCATCATCAACTCTTCTGGCCATATCAACCTAGCACTACAGCATAAACAACCATTCAGAACTAATTCAAGACACCTAACTGTCATACACAACATGACAAACAGACACACTTGGTCGGACAGACCAAACTTTTGCTCTGATACCACTAATGTAACACCCCAACTCTACCCGGCAGTTTAATTCAAAAATCAGAGTAATAAAATTATTTTTCATTAAATGGAGTGTTACGCTCCTCTCTCTTAAAAATACTCAAAACAGTCGGTTCAGCTCAGAAACATATATCAATACATAACACCATACAAAACGTGGGATCATATCTCAAAATAAGTGTTCAGCAGTCTCAACTAGTACACAATACATATAAAGGCTCAACAATGAGCAAAACAGATCAAAATAGAGTTTATAACCCATCCCCTAGGTTCTACGTATCAGAGCAGACCGACTCGGGGAAAAGTGAAGGTAACAAGCCTTCACTCATGACTACCTGTGGTAAACAACAACAGAAAGGGTGAGTCTCGAACTATATAATAAAAGTGATAATAAGCAATATGGATACCATCATAGCATCACACAGTCACAATTCACAGCACACAAATCAAACCGTTCATTACTCAATAGCACTCATGCATTTATGGAAATGTATGCAATGCAGTCATGCATGTGGGACCAGTTGCCCTCATGGCAGTATCATTCTCAACTTGAGTCCTCATGACTCTGGCCCTCATGGCCTGGCCCTCATGGCCTCACAATCAGTTTATAACGTCGCGACCGCAGCCGAATGTATGCATGAGACTCCATGAATACAACACAAGCACATTTATAATATCATTTCATATATTAATTTCTCACCTCATATTTAATCTCGTTTATAGCCCTCATGGCTCTAGCCCCCATGGCTCATGCCCCCATGGCATCCTCAATCATCTCAGTTGCTAGCTCAACATACTCAAGTCCCAAGGACCTATTCACAATTAGAGGACTAATCTCACTCAGGGCCTACACCACCCTTTAGGACCAAAACAGTCACCTAGGGACCAAACTGTCACCTAGGGATCAAAAGAGCACACACTTAGGCACAAGGCAGCACTAGGCGCCATTTTCCCCACATTCTGGCGCCCCCTGGTGCAACACAGCACTAGGCGCCAGAATCTCAGCAATTTGGCGCCCCCTGTGGCAACACAACACCACTGGCGCCACTTTTTCTAGCAATGTCTGCGCCCTGCAAAGCGGCCTGATCCTAGACACAAATCGAGACACGCTCTCGACACGAGCGCCGCCTAGCACACCTGGCAAGACTGCTTTGCGCGCCCACACTGACCCAAAGACACACGGCACGTTTAAACAGAAAACCACTCGAGCCAAAATGTTAAAAAATGTTTTTGGGCAGGCAACAGCAAAAGATGGCACGGTAAAATATGCCTAGAACTCTAAGTTCCACTCAACACACCCCCTAGGCGCACACTAATGGCGCCACAGCATTGCCCACCAGCACATCTCTCAAATGACGCATGCAAACAGAAAACTACTCGAGCCAAAATGTTTAAAAATGTGTTTGGGCAGGTGAATACAAAATATGGCACGGTGAAATATACACAGAACATCAAGTTACACTCAAAACACCCCATATGTGCACGTGAATGAGCGATGCACGGCGCCATATTCCTAGAAAATCGCGCGCCAGACAAAGAACACACCCTCACAAAGACTTCAAACAATTGCACTGGGCGCCATTTCCCAAAGAACTTGGCGCCCGTGCAAGGACACACTACACACAAAACACACAACTCAGCCCATGAACAGTAACCCAGGCGCCATTTTCTCAGCATTATGGCGCCCTGACAGTAGCATTTCTGCACAAACCCACAAACACTCTGTGAACAGTAAACAGGGCGCCTAAATCCTAGCACTTTGGCGCCCCAAGCCCAAAAACCCCAATTTTTCCAAATTCTCCCAAATCAAATCACTCCATAATCACTCTAATACTCCTAATCTCATATTATAACAATCAATTTCATGCTCAATCATCAAAACACATCACAAATCACGAAATCACATGTTATAAACCCTAATTTAGGCCCCAAATCGATTTCCACATGCAATTTACCAATTCAATGGTTCAAATCATCAAACAATCATCAATTAAACTAAAACAAGACATATGATCTACATATAACTCATTATCTCCTCTATTATAGAGTGAGACTCCCCTTACCTTAAATTCACCGTAGAAAAGGATCTTTTCAAGTCACCTACGAAACCCCAGCAACAATCCAAGCGATTTCCTCTTCTTCTCACGATCGAAATCTCCTTCTCTTCTCCCTCTTTGCGCCGCGCAGCCCTTCTCTTCTTCTCCCTTTCTTTCGTTTTCTTTTTCCTTCTCACCAAAATGAGAGCAAATGCCTAATTTGGCTATATATACATTGGGCCAAACGCACTTGGGCCCTTTTTACACCCCCTCTCCATTTCTTCCACCATCCCCTTCAATTAAAAATAAAATACTATATTAATGATTTAATATAATTGAAATAGTGCAACACTTAAACAATTTAATCATTTACTTAATTAAATTATTTAGGGTGTTACATGTTACACCGAATAGTCCTGAAAAAGCAAAGATATAATAATTAGTTACGAACCGCGGCTAAAGAGAAGCTCGTAAAGTTTAAAGTCCAAAGAGTTTACTTAGGTATGCTATCAGCTCAGCCGGATCGTCCTCCTTCTTTATGATTTGGGACGACCATGGGTGATTCCTGACGTAACATAAGACCAAATCCGATCCACATGTCCCTGGTCTGATGGGGACAAACTACACCTATCTACTGTAAACTTGTGACAGGGATTTTGGGTCCAATAGAGAGGGAAATACTCAACGCCATCTTCATCAACCAATAAAAGAGGATCACGAGGGCCGACCTCTTAGCGAAGAAGCTATCTTTAAAGGACTTATAGCTACTTTTGTACACCTTCATGAAAGGACGATGGGTGTGGTTTCCTAATGATACCCACCTTGGTGGATGCTTAACCGAGGAGCGGAAAAAATGGAGTACTTTCTCTGCGGTCACTGAAATGTTCAGGCATTCACACATTATTTCAAAGGCTCTAAGATAAGCCCAACCATTGGGATGAAGTTGGGTAGGTGCCAAATTCAACAACCTAAGGGCTGCTCGGTAGTAAGGTGAGAAGGGAACCCTAATACCCAGGTGCTCAAACAAGGTGGAATACATATAGGTGAAGGGTTTATCCTCGGCCTTAGTCAATCACACACAGCCTCATCAGGCTCTACCGGTTTCGCAACAGCAGCACCCTCATCTACAGGATGGCAAAGAATTTTCTGAATTCCTTCTAAGGATTGTTCTGTGGTTAGTAAAGAATGCGCATCCAAGACATCTATATCGATATTATCTGTATCCCCTCCTGAGTTCTCATTTGAATGACTGCTATGCTCCTTAGTATGATCGTCGGCCATAAGATTACCAGCAAGAAACAAATCTGACACTGTTGAAGGAGATGGTTCATCATCAGAGTCAGATATGGAGTGCATATCGCACACGATTTGTTTGATAGACTCTAAACAGCAATACGAACGCCGTCCGTCAACACAAGGACTATTGCTATACTTCAAATTAGAAGTAACCTCTTCTTCACTCTCGCTACTAAAGCTTATTATCGAAACCATGTGGAACAGTTTTTGCGGGTATAATTTGAAATTGAAGAATGTAAATCAAATTGACAAGGAAACGAAGAAGAGAAGTATAAAATAGTCACTAACAGATACCAGAAAGAGGGAAGAAACGTGCCTGAATGTCGAGTGACTAAAGATGCAAAGGTTGAGAGCTAAGCGCGATTCACGAAGGTAATCAGAAGTGAGAGTGGAAGCGTAGAGGTGAAGGTGATGCAAATGTTTGTTGGCAAAGAGAAAGGGAGCGAAAGGAAGAAAATGGGGCAGAGCTTCTATTTTGAAATATCCCCACCTAATCAACGGCCTTGATTACTCCCATCAACAAGCAGGAATGCCTAAAGAACCAATGGCTCTGATGCAAGGCGCTTCGCATTTGTCATACCCCAATTTTGTCTGGCTTAGGTCAAAACCCTAATTTTCCCCAAAAAATAATTAAACTAAAAAGTAAAAAAAAGCATCATGCATTGCATTTAGGTTTCTAAAGTCATTCCAAAGTTTCTAAAATCATTTTTGGAGTTGGAATGCACTTTTTAGACAAATTAGGGTTTTTCAGTACAAAAGGGTATTTTGGTCATTTCACAAATAAGGGACAATTCCTCAAAACAAGTCATCCAACATGCATTTCAAGGTACTAGAGGTCACTCCTAGGGAGAAAAATCATTTTTGAAGTGGAAATGTGTTTCAGGCAAAAACTAGGGTTTTTAGAGTGAAAGGGCATTTTGGTCATTTCACAATAAAAACGGTCTTTTGTCCCAAAGCCTTGAATAATCATCAATGATTTATTTGAGAGGTATTTGTGCTCCATTGTGATTATTTTTGTGCATAAATATTAAACATTTTGGCCTAAAAACCTAGTTTTTGGATAAAAGGGTAAAATGGTCTTTTCCTTTGAAGTGGGGTAAATAAATCAATTTTGGGATTGGTGAGATCATAAAATTCAGAGCCCAATCATTGAATCATAGGATATGGCCCAAAATGGCATGAATTAGGAAGAATGATCTAGAAGGGAATATTCTACACTCTTTTGAATTTTGAAAGGATAAGGATAGTACAATAGTACAATTTGCAATTCCACTCACTCTCCCACTCTCCCTTGCTGCGCATACTTCAGCCTATACACCCCATTTTCATTTATTTTTATTGCTTGCAAATTGTACTAAATCATGGCCTTCCATTTAAGTGTGAAAATCAATCCTCACCTTTCATTTGAAGCAAAATGGCACTTGTGTAATAAGCCTTGTAGAAAAATACAATTTTGTAATTGAGCTTATCCTTCACCACCTCTCCTTAGGCTGCGCACTTCAGCTCCTCTCTCCCCCATTTTGTGTTTTTGATTACCCTCAATCCATGTGATAATGCATCTTGACCATTGATTCAATTTCTTTCTCAAATCCTATTGATTTACAAGAGATACATTGTCACAAATACCCTTAAGTTTTCACTTCATATAAAAGCCCAAAAATAGGAGACCTCACACACACACTCTCATTTTACCCTAGCTAGGATTCTCTCCTCTCCTTCTCCTCCTTTGGCCGAACCCTCTCACTCTCCTCCTCCATCTTCTTTCTCAAGTTTCATCCACCGAATCACCTTAAATTCACTCCATATTCATACATCTTCTTCCTTCCACCTTTGATTCCATTTCTATACAACAAAGGAGCTTACTTTCTCCAAGTTTGCGTGGCATTGTTGGTGATTTGTGAAGGTTTTGGTTTGTTTTGGTTTTGATCTTCATTCTTCTATTCTTGTGTAGCTTTGATTTTGAGGTAAATATCTTATCTCTTGCATTTTTAACTATTAGCATGTGAATCTCCCTTCTACTCCTCTTTCCTCTCTAAGAGGCTTAGAGGGTTCATTTCAAACACTATGTCAAGGACTTTGGGAGCCTTGGGTGTTTGAAGTGGACCCTTGGCCTTGAGGAGAGGTTTCTTGTGTTTTCATCATAATGTTCTTGCATTTTTCATACTCATTTTGTCACTTTTTCATGAATAAGTGATTTCCACATAATATATGCATCCTATTGTTCATGTCATAACTTGCAAGTTTGAATTTTGTTTTGATCTTGAGTGGTATAGGAAGTTCGGTTTAGGCCTTAAAAATTAGGGTTTATTTGCTTTCCTTTTACTCTTTGATTTTTGTAAATAATTGCTTGATGTGCCTAAACTTGCTATGATCTTGTTCTATTGTGTTAGTTATGATTTTTAGCATGAAATAATGTGTTGTTTTTTGACCATGTAAGGTTTCGGCTTTAGGGTGTTTTTAGGTTTCATTTCAATGCTTAAAATGTGTGTTGATTTTGTGTAGAAATGTGTAAGAATGTGAATGTGTTCTTAAACTTTTTACCATTCATTTTCATGTTTACTTTACCATTCACTAGCATTTTACCATAAGTAAAAAAAAAAAGAAAACATTTTTACTTTTTACTTTACTATTTCATTAAATAATTACCCTTCACTTCATGCACATTCATTTACTCTTTACTAACTTTTCACTAAAAGTTTTTACCACTTGTCTATTTGCAAAAATACCCAAAAGTGTTTCCATATCTTGCATTTCATCATTTGTGTTCACATGCTCATGCATTTATCTATGCCTATACTTCTTGCATTCGCATACTCTATCACATGTCCATGCATCCCTCAATATCATGTCTTGTATCATGTCTTGTATCCATTCGCATACTCTATCACATGTCCATGCATCCCTCAATGTCATGTTTTTGGGTGTTTATGAGTTGAGGTGTTCCAACGTGATGTGGTGTGGTTGTTTATTAAGCCGGGGTGTTTTTAGTTGTCTTCTCTAGCATGATGTTTATAATACACCCTATTATATGTGTTTAGAGACTCACCCTTCTGCTTTTATGTTGCTTTTATGTCGGCAACGTGCAGGTGTTCCCGAGTGAAGGTTCTTCCTTACTCAGTCTTGTCATGGCGTCTTGCTCTGATATATGTAGCACTGGGGGGACGAGTAGCCTAGTAGTTGATTTTAATTTAACTGTTGCACTGTAATCTTGGCAATGTTTTGAACATGTTATCATTCCGCTGTGATGATGATTATATATATGTTGATGTAACCCTTTTGACCGAGATGCTATATACATATATCGTACTGTTAATTGTTGATTTTGCGCCATTGAATGTGTGTTTGGTTTTTCATGAAGTAAATGTAGCACTCTCTTGTGAGTGGTTTTCGAAAACTCTGATTTTAATAATTAAATATTAGTCTATTAGAAGGGGGTGTTACACCGAATAGTCCTGAAAAAGCAAAGATATAATAATTAGTTACGAACCGCGGCTAAAGAGAAGCTCGTAAAGTTTAAAGTCCAAAGAGTTTACTTAGGTATGCTATCAGCCCAGCCGAATCGTCCTCCTTCTTTATGATTTGGGACGACCATGGGTGATTCCTGACGTAACATAAGACCAAATCCGATCCACATGTCCCTGGTCTGATGGGGACAAACTACACCTATCTACTGTAAACTTGTGACAGGGATTTTGGGTCCAATAGAGAGGGAAATACTCAACGCCATCTTCATCAACCAATAAAAGAGGATCACGAGGGCCGACCCCTTAGCGAAGAATCTATCTTTAAAGGACTTATAGCTACTTTTGTACACCTTCATGAAAGGACGACGGGTGTGGTTTCCTAATGATACCCACCTTGGTGGATGCTTAACCGAGGAGCGGAAAAAATGGAGTACTTTCTCTGCGGTCACTGAAATGTTCAGGCATTCACACATTATTCCAAAGGCTCTAAGATAAGCCCAACCATTGGGATGAAGTTGGGTAGGTGCCACATTCAACAACCTAAGGGCTGCTCGGTAGTAAGGTGAGAAGGGAACCCTAATACCCAGGTGCTCAAACAAGGTGGAATACATATAGGTGAAGGGTTTATCCTCGGCCTTAGGCAATCACACACTGCCTCATCAGGCTCTACCGCAACAGCAGCACCCTCATCTACAGGATGGCAAAGAATTTTCTGAATTCCTTCTAAGGATTCTTCTGTGGTTAGTAAAGAATGCGCATCCAAGACATCTATATCGATATTATCTCTATCCCCTCATGAGTTCTCATTTGAATGACTGCTATGCTCCTCAGTATGATCGTCGGCCATAAGATTACCAGCAAGAAACAAATCTGACCCTGTTGAAGGAGATGGTTCATCATCAAAGTCAGATATGGAGTGCATATCGCACACGATTTGTTTGATAGACTCTAAACGGCAATACGAACGGTGTCCGTCAACACAGGGACTATTGCTACACTTAAAATTAGAAGTAACCTCTTCTTCACTCTCGCTACTAAAGCTTATTATCGAAACCATGTGGAACAGTTTTTACGGGTATAATTTGAAATTGAAGAATGTAATTCAAATTGACAAGGAAACGAAGAAGAGAAGTATACAATAGTCACTAACAGATACCAGAAAGAGGGAAGAAACGTACCTGAATGTCGAGTGACTAAAGATGCAAAGGTTGAGAGCTAAGCGCGATTCACGAAGGTAATCAGAAGTGAGAGTGGAAGCGTAGAGGTGAAGGTGATGCAAATGTTTGTTGGCAAAGAGATAGGGAGCGAAAGGAAGAAAATGGGGCAGAGCTTCTATTTTGAAATATCCCCACCTAATCAACGGCCTTGATTACTCCCATCAAGAAGCAAGAATGCCTAAAGAACCAATGGCTCTGATGCAAGGCGCTTCGCATTCAACGGCAGCAATGAAGCCACGTGTCTACCGCCCAGCGCGGCAGTTAAGCAATACGCAGTTTCCAAGTATTGACGTCATTAACTGTCCATCAAGAGTCACATCTATAGGGCGCGTGTCAGTGTGACATCTGGGGCTTACGAGGGCGGGGAGTGATCGCCGGTGCCCAAAAAGGTGGCATGGCAAAGAGCGGCTCCTGGCAGATTCAAAGCGAAGCGGCGTGTGAATGAACCGAATACGTACCGAAATGAGAGGGATCCTGAGGCTTTGCAGGTATGGGACTGTACAGTTGAAGGAAGGCTTAAAAGAATTGATTTGGACTACCTATACCAACAAGATGCATCTTCTTTTCGGGAGCCCATCCCATAAGAACTCCATAGTTAAGCGTGCTTGGCTTGGAGTAGTGGTGGGATGGGTGACCTTCTGGGAAGTTTTCCGGAAAACATGCAAGTGAGGACAAAGCATGCTGAAAAGACTCCTTGTTGTTGCTCTGATACCACTAATGTAACACCCCCTTTACAATACAACTATTTAAACGAATAAAAATCAGAGTTTTTCAAAACCTTTTCAAGCAACAACAAGAAGGTGCTACATTTTCACCAATTAACCCAGAATAACACCTCGCATGCTCATAAATCAATAGTGTGTGTGATACATAGCACATCATTCGGTCGAGCCCTCAAAAACACTGCTTAGTGGACACCACAGTCTACAAAATCACTACGCAATGTAATAAAACATGTTTCTCAAACATATCCAAAATACATCACCAAAATAACTAGTTCAAACAACTTCAAATGAAATAACAAACTACACTAGTACGCTCCCCCCGGTGCTACGTATCAGAGCATGACTCTACCGACCCACTAGAAGGTAGAAGAACCTCAATCAGCATCACCTGCACGTTGCCGACATAAGAAGCAACATCACAACAAAAAGGGGTGAGTCTGTAACACATATAATAGAACGTATGATAAGCAATAAGTTAGGGTCAAGGCAACTAGCATGCACCGCATCAGAACAACAACAACCAATATAATATTATCTACAATCAATATCAACTCATAAGCGTCAGACTACACCACCATTTATTCATCATTACCCAACAATATCATTACACTATCACGATAGCAACATCAACAAGCAGCACAGCGGCAACATCAACAACAACATCCCCATCAAACATCAACATCAAACATCAACAACACTGAGCAAAGCTCTAGACCGCAGTCTTCAACAACAACACTGAGCAAAGCTCTAGACCGCAGCCTTTAAACAACAACACTGAGCGAGGCTCTAGACCGCAGCCTTTAAACAACAACACTGAGCAAGGCTCTAGACCGCAGCCTTTAAACAACAACACTGAGCAAAGCTCTAGACCGCAACCTTTAAACAACAACATTGAGCAAAGCTCTAGACCGCAGCCTTTAAACAACATAATCATACATTATGCACAACAACATCATCAACACCATCATTTGGTCATATCCGACCCCACAACATAATCATCGACATGCGGTCATACTTGACTCAACGACAACAACAACAATTTAGTCTTATTAGGTACAACCACAACAAGCACATTATATATGACATAACACCGACACTAGATTTTACCACCGTCACTTAATCCACCATCATATAGTACATCATCATTAAATTCATCATCATCATTTAATTCACCGTCGTTAGACACATCATCATTATTAACATCATCATCACAATTTAATCTTAATAGACCAAACAACAACCACCTCAAGATTTTGTCACAATTGACTCAACAAAACATCACAAAGACCAAGATAAAGAAAAGGTGGCGCCGACCAAGACTTCTAAAATGGCGCTGGGCAACCTGCACTCACCCCGGCACCAAAAACTCAAAGAATCGGGCGCTGGGGCAGCTGTGCCACCAGTGGCGCCAAAAACACCAAAGACATGGCGCTGGCAAGAATCTCAGTGTTGCGCCAGGGCGCCAAAACACTCACCAACTTTCGCCAGGTAGCAACTTTTGTTGCGCCAGGGGGCCAAAAACTCCCACCAAATGGCGCCTTTGAGCACCAACAACACCTTTTCATGAATATTCACCAAAAACACCTTATCAAACAACGTTTTAATTCCACAACACATTTCATCAACACCACCTAAACATAGTGACTTCACTTTTAAACTCATTGAGTAATACTATCAAGCATATGGTAGGCAACCTATGTTCATATTTTATTTCAACCAATTTCAACACTCCATACCTATGCATCTCACCAACCACCACATAAGCACAAGTCACACCATGACCCACAACACCTAAGGCACAAAGCCACACCATAACACACAACACATAAGGCACAACATCAACAACAATGAGACCACTTTAGCCAAACATCATATTTACTCATGCCATCTTCACACACACCATCAAACACCTCATGTACAACACACATTTATATTCATTCTCAATGAATCATTTTCTCAAACACCTATCATGCATTTATAGTTCACATAGGGATTTTCAACCATAACACTTCAACAATCACCAAATAACTTCAATAGAATCATCAATCAACCAAAATGCACAACAATCAACACAACAACACACTAGAACCTAACACAATCATAAACCCCCATCATACAAAATCCCTTCCTTCTAAACCCACGATGCAAGCCCTTCTCTCTGTCCTTCCTCTTCACGCTGGAAACCCTTCTCTCCCTCTTTTCTTTCTTCACACCGAGCCCTTCTCTCTCTTTCAGCCGTGAGTTCTCTTTCTTTCCAAAATAATCAAAAATGAGCCCTCAACACAACACATAAGCTTATTAAATTGGGCCTATGGGCCTAATTCCCACTTTGGGTATTTTTATTCACACCTCCTTTCTCTCCTTCCCGGCCCTCGGTTTCTCTCTCTCCTTCTCTCACCGCTGCATGCTTTTCTTTCTTTTCTTTCTCCTTCTCTTCTTTTCTTTTCTTAATGAGACACATAAATGGGCTTATGTGATTTGGGCCTCTATTCACACCCCTCTCGATCACTTCAACTACTCCCTAACATAAAAAATCACCACTCTCTTATTTACTAACCACCACCTCCTAATTTAATTAACACACTGTTCTATTATTTTTTTAATAAAACAAACCGATATAACACCTAATTCATTTAATTATATATGACTAACCACGTAACTCCTAAGTAATTAATTAAATAAGTACTCAAATTATTTTCGGGGCGTTACAGTCAGCGCATCAGGGACGCGTCGAAACCAGCGTTGAACCGCTATCCCGCGGCATGCAGCAAAAAGTCCTCGGTACTATTCCGCAGCATGTAGCAAAAAGTCCTCGGTACAAAATACCCTCAGTATAACGAAAGAATCATAAAGAGACATTTTACTCAAAATATAAATTATCTTATTACTTACATACTTCAGTTAATACACACTATTTATCGGTTACATAATATATGGTCGGCTCTAAGATGAGCCCTTTTTGGAATTACAAATTGATAGCTTGCAGGTTTTCTTTGAAAGAACTCCTACTCTGCAGGAATCCACACCAGCCGACATCGGCAGCAACCTTCGGTCAGCACGGCGAAGGAAACCTTCGAAAGGAATGACCGCTCCCCTATCCTGTAGATCCACCGGAAGAAGGAGCCGAGCCTTCTAAAGGAAGGCCCACGGGAAGATGGAGCGGCAGTGAAGCGTTTCCTCCAATGCTGGAAACCTCTCCAAAGCCACCTGAGCAGCACATTGGAAGACAACGGAAAGTTTGGATCTGGCTTGTGGGAGTCGCCGAGGGAACACTACAACATTTTGGACCTACGGCAACGCTCATTTCTGGAGCACCGAAAAAACCGTTGCCTTAGGTTACTATTGGCAACGGTTTTCCATACCATTGGCTTAGCATGCAAAGTTGTTTTGCTTATTTTATACAACGGCTAAAAACCGTTGTAGAAGTGGAACAGGCAACGGTTTTACTAAATAAATATTTTTATTTTATTGAAGGACGACCTAAAACCGTTGTAGTGAGAAAATAATAAATTTCTTTAAAATGTTGACCACAAAACTTGTGAAACCAAACGTGCCTTCTCTCTCTCGAAACCCTTAATCCCCAAATCACACTTCAGATATCTCCAAACTATCATATCCTCTAAATCCTCCTCATCTCCAGCGATTCCCTCTTTAGAGGCTCTACGGCGGCTCCTTTTCTGGTGGCTCTTCGATCCACACACTCACCTCTCATTGCTGTGCTCTTTCGTTACCTTCTCAACCGATCTCAATCTTTCTGTCGTGAAGAAGCGATTCTCAATATGGGGTTGAATCGGTTATTGCTTGGTGGCTCTTTCATTGTCTCGTTCTCAATCTCTTTGTCGCGAAGAACTGATTCTCAGGCATGTAAGCATTTTTAGGGTTTTACTTTTTTGTTTCTGATTGTACACGTGTTGCTTCCATGGTTTTTAGCCTTTCATTATTAAATTCGTAGATCGATTCTTTTTCTTCTTCTTCTTCCATGGTATCGCTTTTTGTTTATTGCTCCAATTTGATTTTCTTGCAGAGAAGTGCAAACATAGTGTCATACTTGGCTGAGTTTCTTATTAGATTGGTCACCCTTATCTTAGAATTGTGGCGATTAATTTCCAATTGCTGGTCAGATTTTTTTTAGAAGGAATAAAAGGGATCTCTCTAATTATTTGTAATTTTTTTTTCATATTTTGTCTATGGCAACGGTTTGGAAATGTTGCGTTTGCTAGTTATTGGCAACAGATTATATTGGGCAACGGTTATTCACCGTTGTCATATATTGCAACGGTTTTTGACTGTCGTCATAAAGTAGAAGAAAAACCGTTGCTTTTGTCTTTCAATAACAACAGTTTTTTGTTGGTTTTGCCTTTGCTAGCGAAAAACCGTTGCCAAAAGCATAGGCAACGCCTGAGAAAACAACGGTTTCAAAACCGTTGCCAAAAGAAAAGGGAACGGTTTTTTGACATTACGCAACGATTTCCAGGCGTTGCCGTAGGATCAAAATGTTGTAGTGGAAAATTCCCCTACATCGGAGGAGTACAATCAACTACCTGCTCGTGGCGACCCCAACCTGCAGGCACAACACCCTTTTAAGCTCTCCACACAATCTCAGTATGAGCACTGCAACACTAGCTGCAATAACAAACATCCACAAGTGACGAAAGTCTACAACTCCTACCTTGAGCCCCCCAACAATCTTAGGATACCGAAGCCCTTTAAGATTGTGTGCAGAGCTCAAGGAGGGAGTGGCGACCTGACAAAATAAACAATCCATGTAGGAAACACAACAGCAAAACAAGAACAACATCTCAGTAGATGAAGTAGGAAGAGTTAAAAGCAAGTAGTAAAAGCATGACATCATTTCCTCTTTATATAGGCAAGGGAAAAGCAAGTTATGATAGCAGCATTAATGAAGTGCACAGGAATGTTAGAAGTCAAATGCAACTCCCAAAAAGATCAAGTCTGTGGATATCTTGTGTTGCAGGTTAAGTTTTGATGATGAAGTAATCTAAGACAAAGTGACAAATGGAACTCCAAGGCACAACCAACCCAAGAAGTAAGTCTGTGTTAAGGGTAGTTGCTAGGAAGTCAGGTCGTGTCTAAGGAATGAATGTAAACCGCTTGTGAGGATCGGCTCAAATCACTCAACACACTAACACTCACACAAGCAAATCTATCATTAGCCTAACATTGATAAAAACATGCTAAATAAGTTAGGCAAAAATATTGACAAGCACAAAATCGATTCATGACTTGTGGTTTTTGTAACACCCCCTTCTAACAGACTACTATTTAATTAATAAAATCAGAGTTTTCAAAAAACTTTTCACACAATTGAAAGTGAGTGTCACATTTACTTCAAAACGAGCTAACATTAAATACATGCTCACATAGATAATGTCATTGATACATAGCACATAAAGTTGGAACGAGCCCTCAAATACACCTATCTCAGTACATCACAGCCATAATGAATATCTCGCAGCGGAATATCTCAAAATAATAATATTGACTCTTTTACATCACAAAGTAAAGAGTGAAACAACATCAAGTCAATAAAACATAAACTACTACGCCCCCCAGTGCTACGTATCAGAGCATGACTCTACAGACCATAAAGAAGGTAGAAGAACCTTCAATCGCTATCACCGCACGCGTTTGACATGAGAAGCAACATAAAAGCAGTAGGGTGAGTCTCTTTACATAAATAATAGCAAATAGGATAAGCATTATACTAGGGAAGGCAACTAGAAGCACCAATTCACAACCATATCAACATATAACATTGAATCCACAAACTCCAAGAAATATAACCGAATGCATGATTAATGCATGAAATGCAACCCAAACTCCACGGGCCATGCATGTGGATCCATCACCCAAATAATCCTTGAGGGCACTCCCAATCACGGCCGAAGCCTCCTCACCCAAATAAATGCACATGGTTTATGAGACGCCATGAACAATGCACCAATCACAACCAAATCACACCATATTCACCACCACATGCATGAAGCATAATCACCCATATTTAATAGACTCCCATTGCCATTAATTAATTCACCATAACCCAAACAAGCCTTGCGGGCACTCCTAATAATTTACAATAAGGCCGAAGCCTACTCACTCAATAATTAATTTCACCATTAGCACATCACCAATTCACACACCTCAAGTTATAGCTCTAAGGCTAGCAATTAATTCACCAGTTACACCGACACCAATTAAATAGACTATTTACGTCTAAGACACGGAACAGTCAAAAATAAGCAAAACTGCACTTAGACACTTTGGGCAACATTGGGCAACACCGCACAAATGCCGGATTCCTACAAGAAGACACCTACTTCATGGATTATTTAAAATAGCAAACGACATCGAAAAATTACAAAAGACCACTCGTCGGAAAGCCACGAATGTGTAGTTTCTGAATATATCTTTAAACTTTTAAAAAAATGAGCCAATTAGTACAGTTTTTAGAAACAGCCCGAACAGTTCCCGGACTGGACAGATTCTGTCCTCCCACTTCATTTCACTCTAAACTGACTTAAACTTGACCAAATGGGACAAATCCTTAGCCCGAACCAAAGCAATTTGAGTACAGTGTCTAATGGAAAAGGAATCGTTCAAAACGGAGTTCATTTGAAGACATAAAACCTGTAAAAACCGAACCTACTCATAGTTTGACTCTAGAAATTTGACCCGACTTTGGAGACTCATAACTGGAGCTACACAACTCCAAATTGAACGAAACGAGTGCCAAAACGACCGGCTTTAATTCTATTTTCGAAAACACACAGCCACATAATTTTTGAATCAACCAAACAGTACCAGTTTCAAAAAGACCGAAACAGTGTCCAGAAACGCACAAAACCATAAGCAAGTAAAACTCATCATGATCAATCACCCAAACCAATTATAAACACGGCACAATGCCTCATCCTCCAATTTCAACACCAATTCATTTAGGCAAGTTATCAAACACCTTGCAATCATCATATTTTCATACTCAATTTCATTGAGACAATACATCAAACACCTTATCTACATAGTTCATATCAAGTTCATCTTAACAACAATTAACATGGGTTCATCAAATTGAGTTCAACACAACACCAACCAAAACAAATAACACATAAATCAATCAAATAACTATCCTAAAACCTAACCCACGTAGAATACTCATCATATAACCTATTATGAATGAAAGAGAGCCCCCTAACCTTAGGAATTGAAGAAACACTAGCACTTTCCTTCCACAACTCCAATAATCATCAAATGCCCACTCAAACAACCTTTGAGCTTCAAACTCCTTCAATGGTAAAACGAATTTGAGAAGGAATGAGAGCTTGAAACTTAGATAAATGGAAAGAGGAAGAAAAATGAGAGAGAATGGGACCAAAATCCCCTTACCAAGAGCCAAAATGAAGAAAATCTTCCTCCCCCCTCTTCCCCCTAGGTACCCACGGCCTCCCTCCTTTCCTCCCCTCTCTTATTTTCTTTCTTTTCTTTGAAATGGAGAGAAAACCCTACACCCTAAGCTTATTTCATCGGATATGGGCCTACTAATGGGTCATGGGCCCTTTATTTGCACCACCTCACATACTTAAACACCTCCTGAATAAAATAAAACTCTAAATTAAATATTTGACTTAATAAAATGTTGTAACCCTTAAATAACTTAATTAAATGAATAGCTAAATTATTTTGGGGCGTTACAGTTTTAAAGCTAACAATCGATTTATGTCTTGATGATTTTAAAATAAACAATCGATTCATGGCTTCTCATTTTAAAGCATAAAATCGATTTATGGCTTCTTATTTCAAAGAAGAAATCGATTGATGGCTTCTCATTTTAAAGCATAAAATCGATTTATGGATTCTTATTTCAAAGAAGAAATCGATTCATGGCTTCTTGTTTTAAAAGAAAAATCGATTCATGGCTTTTACTTTAAAGGAAACAATCGATTCGTGGCTCCTTGATTTTAAAGATAACAATCGATTCTTGTCTTGGTTTTTAAAGCTCAAAATCGATTTCAAGCTTCACTTTGGAAGCAAACAATCGATTCTTGCCCTATTTGTTTAAAGCACACAATCGATTTTGAACCATGTTCTTATAAGCAAGCAATCGACTATCCACTTATAAAAACAATGTTAGAAAATTTTTTCCAACGGTCATATTTTTTACAACCTCTATAAATAGAGACTTAGGGCTTCTCAAAACTAACAACCTACAATTCTCAAAAAGAGGAACGCGCACATCGCACACCATCACACTGGTTCTTCACTATTTCCATCTTTTTAAGCTGATCTCTCTCAAGGGTTAGGTTGGGAATCTTCAAGTTGTTGTATTCACCTTCTTAGAGGTATTGCTATTTTTCTTGTAATTTGATTTTACTGTAATTGGTTTTACTAGAGAGTGGAGAATCTCTCTAGGATTTTGACTGTAACAAGGGTGGGGTATCTCTTGTATGTCAATTGGTTGTACTAGAGAGTGGGGTATCTCTCTAGGGTTTTTGATTGTAACAAGGGTGGGGTATCTCTTGTTGTAATTGTTGTTAAGGGCTCTTGCACAAGGTGGAGTATCCTAGGTGAAGAGTGCCCGAGTCCTGTAAGGGTTTTAAAGCACCGGTTTTAAGCTTTGTTTTGATAGTGAAAATCTCACAAAGGGGTTTGTGAGAACCGGAGTAGGTCACTAGGAGGTGGCTAAACCAAAGATAAATCTCTTGTGTTCTTTATTGTTTATATTTCTAATTGTTCATTTCATAAACTCATGTGAAAATTAATCTAAGTCATTTAAAAAGGGAAAAGTTTTTAAGTCTCAATTCACCCCCTCTGAGATCAAGCCACTTGGTAACAAGTGGTATCAAAGCTAGACTCTTGTTTAAAGGGCCTAGCAACTTCAAGAGAAATGGCTTCAGGTTGGTGTACGCAAGAGGGTGCATCTCTTAGCCGTCCTCCGGGATTCAACGGGAAAGATTATGCATATTGGAAAGAAAGAATGAGAATATTCATTGAATGGGTAGATATAGATGTATGGGATGCTGTGGAAAATGGACCATTTATCCCCACGCACATGGTAAATGGTATTCTCACTATCAAAGAAAGAAATGAATGGACGGATAATGATAAAAGAAAAGTTCAACATAATCTCCGTGCCGAGAACATCATTACTTCCGCACTCAGCCCCGATGAGTTCTTCAGAGTATCAAACTGCAAAACTGCTCAAGAAATGTGAGACAATCTTCAACACTACGCCATAATTGTAAAAAGAGATCGCCACCTTTAGTAGCGTTTATAAAAAAACGCTACCCATTTTAATAACACGCTACACCATTAGTAGCGTTTTAAGGTAAAACGCTACCCATTAGGTAACACGCTAGACAGATCCCTAGTGCTTTTATTCAAAACGCTAGCCAATTAGAAAACACGCTAGACAGATCCCTAGCGCTTTTATTCAAAACGCTAGCCAATTAGAAAACACGCTAGATAGATCCCTAGCGTTTTTTAAAAAGCGCTAGGTTTTTAGAAAACACGCTAGACAGATCCCTAGCGCTTTTATCAAAACGATAGCCAATTAGAAAACACGCTAGATAGATCCCTAGCGTTTTTTAGAAAGCGCTAGTTATTTAGTAAACACTCTAGACAGATCCCTAGCGCTTTTATTCAAAACGCTAGGTATTTAGAAAACACGCTAAATAGATCCCTAGCGTTTTTCATAAAACGCTAGGTATGGTTCAATAATTTTTTTTCGTTTCCCATTGAGCTACTTCCCTCTCTCAGCGAACACTATCACCCAGAAACGCAAAATCACTCACCCAAAAACGCAAAACCCTAACACCCTAACGCAAATTAACATCATCTCTCTCAACGAAAATCATCACTCTCAGTGAACATCATCTTTCTCAGTCTCTCACTCAGACAACATTGGTGAGTTTTCTTTTCCTTTCTCTGTTTCGGGTTCCTTTATTAATTTCGTTCCTTTATCTAATTACAATAGTCTCTTGTTGCAATTTTTTCTTGTAAATTACAATTAGGAAATTTGTTAGATATTAATTGTGGGTTCTAGTTTAGAAATATATTAGTTTTGTCACTTGTGCACACTAGACTCTTTTTTTTTACCACTAGCCTCTTCTTGTTACACATAAATTAAGTTCATTAATTATTTGGAAGACTAGAAATAGATATATGAGATAGATAGCTTGGGAAAATAAGGAGTGGAATTGAAAAAATTTTAAAAGAGGAAATTTTGTTTGTTTTTTTATATGAATTGATTCTTCATTATATTCTAATTGCTTGATGGGTCATAAGTTAAAGTTCTCTTCTCAGGATTTTATTATAAATATTTGGAAATTATGGATAAAAATTGGATGTCCGCCAATCGTCTGGCCCAAGGAGTATACATTGAGTGGATTATTTTGTGAGTGTGGCTTTGTTGAACGTTTAGAGACTTCTAGTGGTATGAAATGTGCTTGTTTAAGGTGTTGTTATGTAAAATCAGCCATCGCAGAGGAGTTGGCACGACATTTAAAGGCGAATGGAATTGATCAAAGTTACACTTGTTGGATAATGCACTGAGAAAAAAAGGTGAATCTTCAAATATGAATGATATTAGTAAGAGATATGTGCCGCGGTTGACACCTAACACATTAATTTGATGCTGAACGAATTTGAAGAGATGACAAAGGTGGTTGAAGAGGATCTTAATGATTGTCCTGAAATGATTGAGAAGTTGATAAGCGATGCAGAGACACCATTGTATGCGGGTTGTATCGAATTCACAAAATTATTGGTCGTGATCAAGTTGTATAACTTGAAAACTCGCCACGGATGGACGGATAAAAGCTTTACCGATTTACTCGCGACTTCGAAAGAAATGTTGCCGAATGATAATGTGCTTCCTTCTGGACGTATGATGCAAAGCAAATGTTGGGGTCTATTGGCTTGAACTATGAGAAAGTCCGAATGATTGCGCTTTATTTCGGAATGAACATGCGTTGTTAAAGTCGTGTCCTAAATGTAATGCACCATGATATAAGAAGAAAGAGTCCGCTCCGAGAAAAGGTGTTGTGGTATTTTCCTATAATTCCTCGATTTAGGCGCATGTATCGTAGTTCGTAAGATGCAAAACACTTGACATGGCATGAGGATGAAAGGATTAAAGATGGTATGCTACTTACACCCTGAGATTCTCCGCAATGGAAAAAATTAATATTTAGTATCCTAATTTCGGGATGACCCGAGAAACCTACGCCTTGCTTTGTCTGGCGATGGATTTAACCCGCACGGTATCGAGAGTAGCTCCCACATACATGGCCCGTGATTTTGGCGATTTATAACTTACTGTCGTGGCTTTGCATGGAACGCAAATATATGATCTTTGTCTTTGTTAATTTCGCCCAAACAACCGAGAAAATGATATTGATGTATACTTGGCTCCTTTAATTGAAGACTTGAAGCAAATGTGGGAGGCCCAGGGTAGAGGTGTATGATGGGTTCGAGAAGAAAGTTTCACCACGAGGGCTATGATCTTTGGTACAATTAACGACTTTCCTGCATACGGCAATCTATCTGGGTACAGTAACAAAGGGCAGTGTGCATGCCCTATATGTGAAGATAACACAGATTGGATGTGGTTGGAACATGGTAAGAAGAATATCTATCTTGGTCATCGTAGATTTTTGCCATCAACTCATCACTATCGATTGTGGAGAAAGGCATTTGATGGGAATTTAGAAACACGTAGAGCTCCCCGCCTTTGTGACGCGAGCAATGTGCATTTGAAAAGGGGGAAGATTTGAACATTAAATTTGGGAAGCCTTTTGCAGGAGACCTTGCCAAACGGGGGTGGAAGAAAAAGTCGATTTTCATTGAGTTGCCATACTGGAAGTCATTATATGTAAGGCATTTCATTGATGTGATGCATGTTGAAAAGAATGTCTTCAAAAGTGTCATTGGTACCTTACTCAATATGCCGGGTAAGACTAAAGATACCATCAACTCAAGGTTGGATTTGGTTAGTATGGGTTTGAGACCCGAATTGGGTCCTAGAAAGAAGAGTACGCAGCGTACATATCTACCTCCCGGCAGCTAATACTCTATCTAGAAAGGAGAAGACTGTCTTTTGTGAGTTTCTTCATGGAGTTAAAGTTCCAGAGGGATACTCTTCAAATGTGGTGACTCTTGTATCGATTAAAGACCTCAAGTTAAAGTCTCTAAAGTCCCACGATTGTCATGTTCTCATGGAGCATTTGCTACCCATTGGTATACGATCCATTTTGCCTAAGAAAGTGCGTCAGACCTTAACCAAACTTTGTTTCTTCTTTAAGGCGATTTGTAGTAGAGTGATTGACCCTGGAAAGTTGCCAACATTGCAAAGAGAAATTACATGTCACTTTGTGTGAGCTTGAGATGTATTTCCCACCTTCCTTTTTGACATAATGATTCATCTAATAGTTCATCTCAGTTAGAGAGACACAATTGTGTGGCCCATGTTACATGAGATGGATGTATCCGTTTGAGCGTTACATGAAGATATTAAAAGGATATGTGAAAAATCGATCACGACCTGAGGGTTGTATTGTTGAGCGCTACATAGTTGAATAGGCTATTGAGTTTTGCACGGGCTATCTATCTAGTCTTGAATATTCGTGGGACCGCCAAGGTCTCGCCATGTAGGAAGGATTAGTAAAGGGTTGACAGAACTAAATTAGTGATGGTATCAAGGAAAGAACTAGAGCAAGCACACTTGTACGTTCTTCACAATGATAGTGAGGTTGATTCATATGTTGCCAAGCACAAGGAGATTCTTAAGAGTCAATTCCTGAAAGAGAAGCAAGTTTGGTTAGCAAAAGAACACAATAGGAGTTTCATAGTGTGGCTAAAACATCACATTGATGGTGAGTGTGTTTCGAATCCTACTTCGATTTCAAAAAGATTGAGATGGTTAGCAAAAGGTCCAAATATACATGTCTTCTCTTACAACAGATATCTAATGAACGAGTGCACTTTCTATACAAAAGAACAAGATGATCAGAGTAAAATGCAAAATAGTGGGGTGACTCTTGTAGCTCATTCTATGCATGCATCCAGTGCCAAATGTAACACCCCAAAATAGTTCAATTAATTATTAAATTGAGTTATTTAGGGTTTTTCAACATTTTTTAATTAAATTAAGCTTAAGGCTAACGTGTAGTGTTTATGTGTTAGGAGAGGTTTGAGTAATGGGAAGAGGTATGAATAGAAGTCCATGAGTGATGGGAAGGCCCAAGTCCAATTAGAAGCCCAAGTCCCTTTCCATAAGAGGAAATAGCCGTAGGATCAGCTCATTCCATCAAAGTGAAGAAAAGTCATAGAGAGAAGTAAGAGAGAGAGAGAGCTGTTAGGTGGAATAGTACTCTTTAGAGAGAAGGCAGAGCAATTGCGTGAAAGAAGAGCTGGGATTTGAAGAAGTGTGGATTCAACGTGGATTGTAGAGTCAGTGAAGGGAGTGATCATCTGAAGTTGCTTAAGGTAAGGGGCTCTCTTCCATGCGTAATTTAGTGTTTATGTTGAGTGTTTTTGCATGAATGATTTCTTGATTGAGTTCTGAATGTGTGCTTATGTGTTCTTTAAGTATTCTGGTTGTGTTACTTCACCTTGGTGAAGATTGTAATGGTTGATTTACGAGTGGTCACGTAAGTGACCATGGAGAGAAATGAGAGTCGAGAACTCTTAGTCTCAGTGAGCGTGAGAGTTTAAGAGTGTGTTCTTGAGCTTAATCCTAGTCGGGAGCACCTAAAGAGAGGAAGGAGAAGTTAGGCGCGTGATCGTAGAGAAAGTGAAGTGCATGAAGGTTAACGCATACGACGTAAGTGTTAAAGCGTAGTCCCTAGACTTGAAGAGGACGAGTTGAGCCAGCACTTGATGGACGAAGGTGCGTAGGTGTAATTAGAACCCAGGTCACGAGTGTCGTCAAGTAGTTGCCGAGGTATAACATGGTTATGCCGAGGTGTTTGGGTCAAGACGTAGGGCGTAGGCAAGTCTGCGTATGATAGCCGAGGTGAAGGAGTCGACTTGTAACATGTTATACCGAGGTGCGAGAGTGCTGAGATAGGGCGTGGACTTAGGCGAGAGGCGAAACGCGTATAGTGGACGAAATGGTGTGAGCTCGGATGAGACGGGAGGCGGCGTAGAGTTACGCAATGATACGTTAAGTCTAGGCGTGAGTGGGACGGTTGAAGTGACGCGTGGTGTCTAGTCGAGGGCGAGAGGCGTAAGGTAAGGCGAGATGAGGCGAAGGTATAGTCGAGGACAATAGGCATTACGTGAGACGAGATGAGGTGAAGGTGTAGTCGAGAACCTTAGGCATAAGGCGAGGCGAGAGAAGTAGTGGGACTAGACGAGATCCTAGGCGTGAGGTTCCGGGGACGAGGTGGAGAACTTTACGAGTGGAATGCCAGTGAGGTGCCACCGAGATGAGTATTGGTGACGTAATGGGTAGCGATACTACATCGACTTAGCGTCTTGAGATGAGTAGGTGTGCCGAGGTGACGAGCGAGCATACCGAGAAGAGTGAAGGTGCCGAGGTGACTAAGAGTGCCGAGGTGACCTATTTTTGACGCATAACAACAGAGAGCCATTAGGCGCCACCGTGAGTGACGTTTAACGTCAAGAGTCGCTTAAGGGGACGAATTGGCATAGTCCGGTTTAGTCCCTATGTGATGGTTCAGTCCTAGGCGTTGTGAGGCCTTCGTAGTGATGGAGTGGCTCACCGCACGAGGAGCCGAGGTGCCCGTGAGTGGACGAATAGCCTTTGTGCTATGGTGGTTGTCTAAGAGGACTAGGCAACGTAAGGCGACGGCAGTGCGGTTTGCAAAAAAGAGTTGTTTGTTCTGAGTGAATGCATTTGTTCATTGAGTCTCATGAATTCATTTGCATCAGCGACGGTTATAGACTTCGGTCTCCATACGAAAGACTTCGGTCTGAGTATCACTAGCGACGGATATGCCTGAGTGGCTTAAAAGAGATGGATCCTCATGCATTATACCACAGAGTTTGGGTTGCATTGCATTGCATGCATAACTCATGTGAATTATGTTGAAATGTCATTTATCACCGAGTTAGCTATATGTCTTTGGTTTATACTTGAGTTCTTTATCGATATGTGAACTGAGGTGCTTAATGCATTCTATGTATTTACATTAGTCATGAACCTTTATTACAAATGTTTAGAGACTCACCCTACTGCTTTCCATGTTGCTCTTTGTGGCAACTTGCAGGTACCACTGAGTAGAGGTCAGCTTTGCTTTTGGTTGTTGGAGTCGGTCTGCTCTGGTAGTTGTAACACTGGGGCGAGTCGAGTAGGGTAGAGTAGTAATTGTTTTGGGACTATTCAGTTGTAATGTATATGTTCGACTAATATATATGAGTGTCCGCTGTGATGTAAACAATTGAAAACATGTTTTGATGGGCGTAGTCCCTTTGGCCGAGTTGCCTATGTATGCATGTATGCTGTTGTTTTAATTCATAGATATATGCTAAGGTGTTTAAGTGACAATGTAGCATCCTTCCCATGAGAATTTTATTAAACTCTGATTTTCAATTAGTTAATTAATAGAGATAGGAGGGGTGTTACCCCAAAGACAGAAATCCTATATATGCGAATATGTCTTACTTTGGCTTCATTGAACACATATGGGAGTTGGATTACAATATGTTTCAGAGAGCCCGTGTTCAAATGTGAATGGGTTGACAATATCTTGGTTTCTGATTGATGAATCGGGGTTCATGCGGGTGAATTTCAACAAGTTAGGATATAAAGATGAACCTTTTATTTTAGCATCGCAAGCTCAACAAGTGTTTTATGTCACCGATCCAAATAATATCAATTGGTCTATTGTTCTATTGGTCGACAAAAAAATTGTGTATAACAACGATGATGATGAAGCACCCGATGATGTTGGTGTTGAGGACGACCCTTTCTTGAGAACATCGTAACCAATAATAGGGAAAATACTTCTATAGAGGATGTTGTATATTTTAGAAAAGATCATAATGATGAAATTACTATTCGCTTCGGAAAAAATACCAAGACGCGAATTACAAACAAAATTTTATCTAGGAAAAGGAAAAGGTAATATAGACTTAATGATATCTCGTTATTTTTATTAATAGATAATTATATTGTTTTTGTAAATTTAAAAATAACATGGATTATGTTATATTGCAGTCGATGGCATCACTTAATGATCATGAGAGTGGTCAAGACAAAGAGTCATGAGGGTTGTCTTTATTACGTTTCTAGCTTTAATTTGTAGCTACTTTTGAGTTTCATAATGTTAGTTAGTTATTATGTTGTATGATTTGGATATATATTAATTATGTTGTAAGTACTTGTTAGTTTAATATGGTCTTTTGGTGATATGTACATATGTGTGTATCTATATTGGATTGTAATGATATTGGCTGAATTTTGTTGGAATGATATTTGATGAATTTTATTGGAAGGGAATGAATTTATAGGTTGTAATTAAAAGGGAGAATAAACAAAAATAAAAAAAATATTTAAAAAAAATCAGTCAATACATAGCGTTTTAAGGAGAAAACGCTAGAAATGAAATTAAAAAAATCATTCAATACCTAGCGTTTTATAGAAAACGCTATGAATTGTAAAGAGGAGCTAGAGGATCCCTAGCGTTTTACAGAAACCGCTAGGAATGGTAAAGAGGAGCTAGAGGATCCCTAGCGTTTTATAGAAAACGCTAGGAATGGTAAAGAGGAGCTAGAGGATCCCTAGCGTTTTACAGAAAACGCTAGGAATGGTAAAGAGGAGCTAGAGGATCCCTAGCGTTTTACAGAAAACGCTATGAATGGTAAAGAGGCGCTAGAGGATCCCTAGCGTTTTACAGAAAACGCTAGGAATTGTAAAAAGGCGCTATAGCATCCCTAGCGTTTTACAGAAAACGCTAGGAATTGTAATTATAATTCCTAGGCTTCCCTAGCGTTTTTGCTAGAAAGCACTAGGCATTGTTATTATAATTTTCACAAGGCGCGCTCTCTCATCTCTCTCACACAAACTCACGCAGTCTCTTCATCTACCTAACTCCTCTCTTGCGAAAACCCAGAAACCTCTTCGTTCATCCCTTCTTTGTGAGACCCAGGAAACCAAACGACCCATCCTCTTCGTTCATCCTCTTCGTTCATCCCTTCTTCGTTCATCCCTTGCGAACAACCCACACTCCACGTCTTCGTTCATCACCCAGAAACCCAAAAACGCGCGACCCAGGAAACCTAAAACCTAGAAACCCCAAACGTACCAGCTCTCCCTCTCTCTCCTTGGTGCTATCTTACCACACAGCTCCCTCCCATTTGTTTCCTTTTTCTGCACTCTCTCTCCCTTTCAAAAGGTATTTACGCACATACTCTCACCGGTTTTTTATGGTTTGTTATGTAGTTCTCTTTTGTATGGCTTTCTCTCATTACTTAGCTCAATGTTGTATTTAATTAGTTGTTAGATTAGTCTAGCTTAGCTAGCATTATTAACTTGACTAGTGCATGGCTTTCCTAGTGCATGGCTTCCCTAGTGCATGGCTTTCTCTGTTTCTTAGTGCATGACTTTCCTATATATGTTTACTCTAGGTTCTTACAGCTTGACTAGTTGACTCTGATGTTATATGGTTGTGTAGTGGAAAAGTACAGTACTAATTTACATGGCATGCATTTCATTAAAACTAAATCAATAATCATCAACAAATTAAAGGCTATGATTCCAATATTTCATTCTGCTTATATATGTATTTATAGGTGAGGCGTATGCTTGTTCTATATTTTGTTAAGTGTTTGTTGGTTCTAAACAATTAGAAAGCTAAAACTCACTGAGTCTATTTCATTTGGGCCATTGCAAGTCAGATGGCATCACTTAGTGATCATGAGAGTAGTCATGAGGGTGGTGATGGGGGTGGTCATAGAAACACAAAGAAGTTCACTCCCGTGGAATGACAAATAAAAAGAATATCGTCCATCGGATAAGTAAAGGACACGAGAAATATTCAGTAAGTTACTAATTATTAATGTTGTTCTCTACCTTTCAAAGTTTTCTAATTATTTAATGATTTAATGCAGGTCAGATGGAGTGTTAAAGGTTTGCCTATTGGAGAGAACGGCACAAATTTGATTAGTTTTATTGGTACTAAGGTGAAGCAAATGTTTCCAATTTCGATTAAAATTTGGAATGAGAAAGATAATAGAGTTTTGCGTAAACTGAAAGATGATTTCTTTGCCTTAATACAGGTATATAATTTTAGACCTAATCTTATTTAGTGATTTTTTAGTTATATTTATTTAATCCATTTTTATGTATAAGTAGAAACACTTTGATGTGGATGATGCCCGAAGAGATTGGATACTCAAGGAAGCTGGAAGGTTGCATCGGGCTTATAGAACTGATGTAGGAAAAAAGTATCTGAAACTTCCTGATGGGACCATCAGAAAGGAGCCTCCAGCATTGTATTCCGGAATTATAAGTAAGGAGGATTGTAACGCCCAAAATAATTTAATTATTTAATTAATTAAGTTATTTAAGGCTAGCAACATTTAATTAGGTTAATTAAATAGTCAAAGTTTATTTTATCTAAAAGGGGTCTAATCTATTTTAAATAGGATAACTAAGTTGGATTTATTTTTATTTCAGGAGGTGGAATAAATTAATTATAGGAGTGGGAATAAGGCCCAAGGGCCATTATTGGGCCCAATAGTAGTCATAAAACTTAAGGGGTCCCTAAACTAGGGTCTCATTACCCTCATTTTGAAAGAAAGAAAAATAGAAGAATAGATAAGAGGAGGAGGGTCATGACTTACGAAAGGAAGGGGGAGGAAAGGTGGAAGCTTTTTTTGAGTTTTGGGTTGGTAAGTGAATTCTTGGTCCAAATCTTCCTCATTTCTTTTCCCCATTCCTTTTCTTTAAGTTCTATGGTCTCATTCTTGTCATTTTGAATTTCCCTTTTTCACCCAAGCAAGGAGACAATTCGGTTTGGGCTGGAAATCAAAGGTGGGGGTCTTGTTTTGTTGATTCTTGGTGGTTAGTTGAAGCTTTGGCTCATTAAAGGTTAGGGGATTCTCCATTACATTTATAATAAGTTGTAGGATATGTTTTATGTGTGGAATAGCTCTAGGAATAACTTGATTGTGTGAAATTGATGTTGTTATATGTTGGTTGTTGTATTTAATGCTTATTTTGGTGATACCATGTTGCTTGTTGTTGGAAGAATATGAGTTGTTAATTATGCTTGTTATATGTTTGATAAAATGTCTCCATGAGGAGGAGTATGATAATATGGTAAATTAATGAAGTTGATTTGATGTCCATATGTGTGTTGTTATGTGTAAATTAAATTGTTGGGTAGAAAATTAGGTTTGAATTGTTTTGGTGAGAGTGTTAGGAGGAGGGGCGCCAAATGCCTAGGCAAATGGCGCCTAGGAGATGATTTTTCTGGCTAATGTGGTTTGCGCAGGAGGCGCCGTTCTTGGGCAAAGTGGCGCCCGATTCCATCATTCTTGATTTTGTGCAGGGTGTGGGGCGCCAAATGCTAGGCATTTAGGCGCCTGTTACTGATTTTGTGCAGGGGGGCGCCAAATGCTAGGCATTTAGGCGCCTGTTGCTGAATTGTGCAGGGGGGGGGGGCGCCAAATGCTAGGCATTAGGCGCCTGTTGCTGAGTTGTGCAGGGGGGGCGCCAAATGCTGGGCATTTAGGCGCCTGGTGCTGGGTTTGTGTCAGGGGGCGCCAAATGCTGGGCAATTAGGTGCCTGTGTGAGGTGACTGGCAGGGACGCGTGCAAGGGGGCGCCAGTTTCCCAGAAACTTGGCGCTTGTGAGTGTGTGTGTGTGCTGTTTGTGTGTGTGATGCGCTAAGTGGGGCGCCAAAGTGGCTGCCCCTTGGCGCCTTGGTGCCCAAAATGTGTCTAAGTGATGGTGTAGTCCCTAAGAATTAATTTAATCCTTGGGTGACAAAATAGTCCCTAAGAATTAAATTAATCCTTGGCGTGACAAAATAATCCCTTAGTGTCTAATTAATCCCAATACGCCAATATAAGTTCCAAAGTACCAAATTAATTCATAAAGTGTCAAATAATCTTTAAGTACTAAATTAGTCTCTGGTGTGTTAAAATGGTCCTTAGGTGGGATTTAGTCCATGGGTGAGATTTAATTTAATAAATAAGTTGTGTTGGTGAGGTGATAACAAAGTGGTGAGTAATACTTGATGTGACGAACTTATGAATGATGTGGGCTTCGGCCAAAAGCGGTGGGGGCTTCGGCCAAAGAGGTGAGTTGATAATTGATGTGATAAATTTAGTGTGTGGTGATGCATTGTCATGGTGTCACATAAATCATATGCACATAAAAGCGGTGATGTGGCTTCGGCCAAAAGCGGTGATGTGGCTTCGGCCAAAGCGGTGGGTGCCCGACGGGGTTATTGAGGTGGTTATGGATCCACATGCATAAACTCATACATTCGTAGAATTCTTGTTGATGCTTAATTAATTCATTATTGTTGCTTGTTGGTATTCTAATTGAATGGTAAATGCCTTGATTACTATGGATTGTTGTTGCTAGATGTTTTCCTAATATAATGCTTATCTTATTTGTTATTATTTATGTAAAGAGACTCACCCTAGCATTTTTATGTTGCCTGCTCTCGTGGCGACAAACAGGTGATTCTGAGTGAAGGTGCCATGCCTTCTTGAGTCTTCGAGTCAGCTCTGATTAGTGACACCCGGGGATGGGGTTTTAGTATCATTATCTTATGTTATGTATTAAACTGATTTAGACAATGTATTGGGGCTATGTTCTCTGGATTATTGTAAACACCAAACAGGTTTTTGAGGGTTTTAACCCATGTGGCTATGTTATGTATTTCACGCACTAGATGCGTTTGGATTTTTAATACTCTTCCATGATGTTTTTATTAAATGTAGCACTCCCGTTGAGGTGCGTGGAAATTTTTTTGAAAACTCTGATTTTTATTTAAGTTAATTAGCCAATATAGAATGGGGTGTTACAAGGATTGGAGCAAATTTGTACATATACGCACTACAGATCCGAATTTCTTGGTTAGTATATTAATTATTTAAGTTATATATATATATATATATATATATATATATATATATTTGACAACTAGATATCATTCATTAATGTATACTTATCTTTTTAAATAGAAAAAGAGCAAAGTGAATAAAGAAAGAGCTTCTAATCCCGAGTACCCTTATAGAGGAGGTTCTAGTGGATATCAAATTCTCGAAGAAAGATTGGTAAGACACAATTAGTTTAATTTATTATGATTTAATGAATCTTTTAATTTACAGTTGATTAACAATTATTAAACTTAAATAGTTACTGCAAGAGGGGAAAGATCCAACTCAAGAATCCCTTGATCGTTGTACTGTCTGGTTAGAGGCCCGACAAAACAAAGATGGGGACATTGTGGATCCGAAAACTAAGGAGGTCAAGGACAAAATTGTAAGTATTCCAAAATTCAAGTATTGTAATTTATATTATGATTCCTAGCAAGTTGAAATTTGTGTCTGATTATATTTTTTTAATCCGTTACTCGATTTTAATTTTAATTTTAATTTTAATCCGTTACTCGATTTTTTTTGACACGTGGACATATTTTTTATTGTCGATTAAATTTCTTTGACACTTGTTTATTATTTCTATCCGTTACTCGATTTTTTTTTGACACGTGGACATGTTTTTTATTGTCGATTAAATTTCTTTGACACTTGTTTATTATTTCTATCCGTTACTCGATTTTTTTTGACACATGGACATATTTTTTATTGTCGATTAAATTTCTTTGACACTTGTTTATTATTTATATCCGTTACTCGATTTTTTTTGACACGTGGACATATTTTTTATTGTCGATTAAATTTCTTTGACACTTGTTTATTATTTCTATCCGTTACTCGATTTTTTTTGACACTTGTTTATTATTTGCATCCATTAATACCATGTCTTGCATTCAATAATGCACATTCATTCACTTGTATGCTTTGATGAATTTTGTTGACTGAATTTTGTTTGAATGATATTGGATTGGAATGATATTTGATGAATTTTGTTGGAAGGGAATGAATTTTTACGTTGTAATTAAAATGGAGAACAAACAAAAATAAAAAAATATTTAAAAAAAAATTCAGTCAATAGGTAGCGTTTTAGAGAGAAAACGCTAGAAATGAAATTAAAAAATTCATTCAATACCTAGCGTTTTATAGAAAAAATGCTAGCTATGGACAAAATGCACTAGAGGATCCCTAGCGTAATAAAATGTTGTAACCCTTAAATAACTTAATTAAATGAATAGCTAAATTATTTTGGGGCGTTACAGTTTTAAAGCTAACAATCGATTTATGTCTTGATGATTTTAAAATAAACAATCGATTCATGGCTTCTCATTTTAAAGCATAAAATCGATTTATGGCTTCTTATTTCAAAGAAGAAATCGATTGATGGCTTCTCATTTTAAAGCATAAAATCGATTTATGGATTCTTATTTCAAAGAAGAAATCGATTCATGGCTTCTTGTTTTAAAAGAAAAATCGATTCATGGCTTTTACTTTAAAGCACAAAATCGATTTTGAACCATGTTCTTATAAGCAAGCAATCGACTATCCACTTATAAAAACAATGTTAGAAAATTTTTTCCAACGGTCATATTTTTTACAACCTCTATAAATAGAGACTTAGGGCTTCTCAAAACTAACAACCTACAATTCTCAAAAAGAGGAACGCGCACATCGCACACCATCACACTGGTTTTTCAATATTTCCATCTTTTTGAGCTGATCTCTCTCAAGGGTTAGGTTGGGAATCTTCAAGTTGTTGTATTCACCTTCTTAGAGGTATTTCTATTTTTCTTGTAATTTGATTTTACTGTAATTGGTTTTACTAGAGAGTGGGGAATCTCTCTAGGATTTTGACTGTAACAAGGGTGGGGTATCTCTTGTATGTCAATTGGTTGTACTAGAGAGTGGGTATCTCTCTAGGGTTTTGATTGTAACAAGGGTGGGGTATCTCTTGTTGTAATTGTTGTTAAGGGCTCTTGCACAAGGTGGGGTATCCTAGGTGAAGAGTGCCCAGTCCATAAGGGTTTTAAAGCACACGGTTTAAGCTTTGTTTTGATAGTGAAAATCTCACAAAGGGTTTGTGAGGACTGGAGTAGGACACTAGGAGGTGGTTGAACCAAAGATAAATCTCTTGTGTTCTTTCTTCGTTTATATTTCTAATTCGTTCATTTCATAAACCTGCGCGAAAATTAATCTAAGTCATTTAAAAAGGGGAAAAGTTTTTTAAGTCTCAATTCACCCCCCTCTTGAGACTGAAGCCACTTGGTAACAAGTGGTATCAGAGCTAGACTCTTGTTTAAAGGGCCTAGCAGCTTCAAGAGAAATGGCTTCAGGTTGGTGTACGTAAGAGGGTGCATCTCTTACCCGTCCTCCGGGATTCAACGGGAAAGATTATGCATATTGGAAAGAAAGAATGAGAATATTCATTGAAGGGGTAGATATAGATGTATGAGATGTTGTGGAAAATGGACCATTTATCCCCACGCACATGGTAAATGGTATTCTCACTATCAAAGAAAGAAATGAATGGATGGATAATGATAAAAGAAAAGTTCAACATAATCTCCGTGCCAAGAACATCATCACTTCCGCACTCAGCCCCGATGAGTTCTTCAGAGTATCAAACTGCAAAACTGCTCAAGAAATGTGGGACAATCTTCAAGTCACTCATGAAGGTACCAGTGAAGTAAAAAGAGCAGGAACAAACACTATTATCTGAGAATATGAACTATTCAGAATGAATCAAGGAGAAACTATACAAGAAATGCAAAAGAGGTTCACTCACATAGTGAATCAATTGGGCTCATTGGGAAAATCATTTCCTGCCGAAGACTTGATCAACAAAGTGCTGAGATGTCTAAATAGAGGATGGCAACCAAAAGTAACTGCTATAGCTGAATCAAGAAATTTAGCTACTATGTCACTCGCAACTCTTTTTGGGAAACTACAAGAGCACGAGTTAGAGCTCGCTCGTCTAGCAGAACATGAAGAAAAAGAAAAAAAAAAGAAAAGCTTAGCTCTCAAGGCTTCCAGGTCAAATCCATCAGATGATAGTGATGATTCAGAAAATGAAGATGATGAAGACGAGGAGAATATGGAGCTAATGGTTAGAAAATTCAAAAAGTTCATGAGAAGGAAAAGCTTCCCCAAGAAGAATTCTTCACCCAAAAGAGTCTCAACCAAGGAAAACTTCTCAAGTCCTCCAACTTGCTACGAATGTGGCAAATCCGGACACATGAAGATGGAGTGCCCGAACTTACAAAGAAAACTGTCAAAGTTTAAGAAAAAGGAATCCAAGGAAAACAAGGGTAGAAAAGCCTACATAGCATGGGAAGACAATGACATGGACTCATCAAATGATTCAGAAAGTGAAGAAGCTCAAATTGCTCTCATGGCCGACCACGACAGTGAAAATGAAACTGAGGTAGATTCTAACTCTGAAACTTCACAAAATGCATATGATGAATTACATGAAGCATTTCTTGAATTGCATAACGATTCTCTAAAATTAGCTAAAGCATTAACCCAATCAAAGAAAACTGTTGCTCATCTTCAAAACGAAGTTATTGCTTTAACTAAGGAAAGATTAGAACTTAGAAATGAAAATTATAGTCTTAGTTGCTTTAAAGAAAATTATGTATGTGATAAGTGTGCTGAATATGAAAATAAAATTCATGAGCTTGAATGGACAATAGGAAAAATGTCCAACATACAACATGTGCATCCTAGGTCTCCTGGAAATAATTTCATGAAAAGACATGTGCATTATAAACCTAAGTTCACTACTAGTCCATATATTAGATGTTATTACTGTGCCAAACTAGGACATATTGCATCTGTGTGTATGGCTAGAAGAAGACAAGTTGTGAAAAAGGTCTGGGTTCCCAAAGGGACTCTACCAAGTTATAATCCACAAGGACCCAAAGAAATTTGGGTACCAAAATTTGCAACTTGACCTTATTGCAGGTATGCTTCAAGGTATGGGGGTAGATTAATACCTTGATAGCAAATGCTCAAAGCACATGACTGGAGATATGACAAAGCTCTTAACACTCACCCCCAGAAAAAGTTGTCATGTGACTTGTGATAACAACAATAGAGGAAGAATCCTCGTTGAAGGTAAGATTGGTAAAGACTTATCCACCTCTATTGATAATGTGCTTTATGTAGAATATCTTAAGCATAAGTTACTGAGCATTAGACAAATATGTGATTATCATTGTTTAATTTTGATTAATGCTCCATGAGGACAAAATCGGTAAGCAAGTTAGAATAATGGGAAATAGAGTAAATAACAACATCTCAATTATGGTGTCTATATATATATCACATTCTGATTATTTGCGACAACACAAACAATTAATCTATCAAAGAACCCCGTTCAATACTCTAGAACTAAGCATATAGATTTTAGACAACATTTTCTAGAGATCAAGTTGAAAAAGGTGATTATGTGATTGTTTAGTTGAGCATTCAAAACCGCTAGCTGATATTTTTACAAAACCATTACAAAAAGAAAATTTATTTTTCATTCGAAGAAAACTTGGAGTCATTAAGTTATCATTTAGCTGAATGAAATATAAACTGTTGATGGAATTATGTTTGGCTATCTTGTGTTGAAACCCGACTCTCATGTGATTTTGTGGTTTATGCCTATTTTTTTAAATGCAATGGACTCATTGTTACTATTAGCTGCATTTTTGACTCACCAACTAGGTTTCGCATTAACCCTTTTGATCATGACAAAAAGGGGGAGAAATATGGGATTGTCACTTTGCATTTAGATAGGGGGAGCATCAAGTAAGGGGGAGTCTAGATACATATCTTTAATTAGCGCATTGTTTTTTGCTTGATGAACTAACCTCCCACCTAAGATGAATTAAAATTTTGTCATCATCAAAAAGGGGGAGAATGTGGATATCTTGTGTTGCAGGTTAAGTTTTGATGATGAAGTAATCTAAGACAAAGTGACAAATGGAACTCCATGACACAACCAACCCAAGAAGTAAGTCCGTGTTGAGGGTAGTTGCTAGGAAGTCGGGTCGTGTCTTAGGAATGAATGTAAACCGCTTGTGAGGATCGGCTCAAATCACTCAACACACTAACACTCACACAAGCAAATCTATCATTAGCCTAACATTGATAAAAACATGCTAAATAAGTTAGGCAAAAATATTGACAAGCACAAAATCGATTCATGACTTGTGGTTTTAAAGCTAACAATCGATTTATGTCTTGATGATTTTAAAATAAACAATCGATTCATGGCTTCTCATTTTAAAGCATAAAATCGATTTATGGCTTCTTATTTCAAAGAAGAAATCGATTCATGGCTTCTTGTTTTAAAAGAAAAATCGATTCATGGCTTTTACTTTAAAGGAAACAATCGATTCATGGCTCCTTGTTGTTTAAGATAACAATCGATTCTTGTCTTGGTTTTTAAAGCTCAAAATCGATTTCAAGCTAGCTTCACTTTGGAAGCAAACAATCGATTCTTGCCCTATTTGTTTAAAGCACACAATCGATTTTGAACCATGTTCTTATAAGCAAGCAATCGACTATCCACTTATAAAAACAATGTTAGAATTTTTTTTCCAACGGTCATATTTTTTACAACCTCTATAAATAGAGACTTAGGGCTTCTCAAAACTAACAACCTACAATTCTCAAAAAGAGGAACGCGCACATCGCACACCATCACACTGGTTTTTCACTATTTCCATCTTTTTGAGCTGATCTCTCTCAAGGGTTAGGTTGGGAATCTTCAAGTTGTTGTATTCACCTTCTTAGAGGTATTTCTATTTTTCTTGTAATTTGATTTTACTGTAATTGGTTTTACTAGAGAGTGGGGAATCTCTCTAGGATTTTGACTGTAACAAGGGTGGGGTATCTCTTGTATGTCAATTGGTTGTACTAGAGAGTGGGGTATCTCTCTAGGGTTTTTAATTGTAACAAGGGTGGGGTATCTCTTGTTGTAATTGTTGTTAAAGGCTCTTGCACAAGGTGGTGTATCCTAGGTGAAGAGTGCCTGAGTCTGTAAGGGTTTTAAAGCACCCGGTTTAAGCTTTGTTTTGATAGTGAAAATCTCACAAAGGGTTTGTGAGGACTGGAGTAGGACACTAGGAGGTGGCTGAAGCAGTATAAATCTCTTGTGTTCTTTACTATTTATATTTCTAATTCGTTCATTTCATAAACCTGCGCGAAAATTAATCTAAGTCATTTAAAAAGGGGAAAAGTTTTTTAAGTCTCAATTCACCCCTCTTGAGATCGATGCCACTTGGTAACAAGTGGTATCGTGAGCTAGACTCTTGTTTAAAGGGCCTAGCAAACTTCAAGAGAAATGGCTTGGTGTTGGTGTATGCGCAAGAGGGTGCATCTCTTACCCGGCCCACCGGATTCAACGGGAAAGATTATGCATATTGGAAAGAAAGAATGAGAATATTCATTGAAGGGGTAGATATAGATGTATGGGATGCTGTGGAAAATGGACCTTTTATCCCCACGCACATGGTAAATGGTATTCTCACTATCAAAGAAAGAAATGAATGGACGGATAATGATAAAAGAAAAGTTCAACATAATCTCCGTGCCAAGAACATCATCACTTCCGCACTCAGCCCCGATGAGTTCTCCAGAGTATCAAACTGCAAAACTGCTCAAGAAATGTGGGACAATCTTCAAGTCACTCATGAAGGTACCAGTGAAGTAAAAAGAGCAGGAACAAACACTCTTATCCGAGAATATGAACTATTCAGAATGAATCAAGGAGAAACTATACAAGAAATGCAAAAGAGGTTCACTCACATAGTGAATCAATTGGGCTCATTGGGAAAATCATTTCCTGCCGAAGACTTGATCAACAAAGTGCTGAGATGTCTAAATAGAGGATGGCAACCAAAAGTAACTGCTATAGCTGAATCAAGAAATTTAGCTACTATGTCACTCGCAACTCTTTTTGGGAAACTACAAGAGCACGAGTTAGAACTCGCTCGTCTAGCAGAACATGAAGAAAAAGAAAAAAAAAGAAAAGCTTAGCTCTCAAGGCTTCCAGGTCAAATCCATCAGATGATAGTGATGATTCGGAAAATGAAGATGATGAAGACGAGGAGAATATGGAGCTAATGGTTAGAAAATTCAAAAAGTTCATGAGAAGGAAAAGCTTCCCCAAGAAGAATTCTTCACCCAAAAGAGTCTCAACCAAGGAAAACTTCTCAAGTCCTCCAACTTGCTACGAATGTGGCAAATCCGGACACATGAAGATGGAGTGCCCGAACTTACAAAGAAAACTGTCAAAGTTTAAGAAAAAGGAATCCAAGGAAAACAAGGGTAGAAAAGCCTACATAGCATGGGAAGACAATGACATGGACTCATCAAATGATTCAGAAAGTGAAGAAGCTCAAATTGCTCTCATGGCCGACCACGACAGTGAAAATGAAACTGAGGTAGATTCTAACTCTGAAACTTCACAAAATGCATATGATGAATTACATGAAGCATTTCTTGACTTGCATAACGATTCTCTAAAATTAGCTAAAGCATTAACCCAATCAAAGAAAACTGTTGCTCATCTTCAAAACGAAGTTATTGCTTTAACTAAGGAAAGATTAGAACTTAGAAATGAAAATTATAGTCTTAGTTGCTTTAAAGAAAATTATGTATGTGATAAGTGTGCTGAATATGAAAATAAAATTCATGAGCTTGAATGGACAATAGGAAAAATGTCCAACATACAACATGTGCATCCTAGGTCTCCAGGAAATAATTTCATGAAAAGACATGTGCATTATAGACCTAAGTTCACTACTAGTCCATATATTTGATGTAATTATTGTGCCAAACTAGGACATACTGCATCTGTGTGTATGGCTAAAAGAAGACAAGTTGTGAAAAAGGTCTGGGTTCCCAAAGGGACTCTACCAAGTTATAACCCACAAGGACCCAAAGAAATTTGGGTACCAAAATTTGCAACTTGACCTTATTGCAGGTATGCTTCAAGGTATGGGGGTAGATTAATACCTTGATAGAAAATGCTCAAAG
The DNA here is from genome assembly GCA_020916435.1 of Oxytropis ochrocephala. Lineage (NCBI taxonomy): Eukaryota > Viridiplantae > Streptophyta > Magnoliopsida > Fabales > Fabaceae > Oxytropis > Oxytropis ochrocephala. The sequence goes on along the minus strand of CM037093.1, from coordinate 66,489,842 downwards.
CACATGACTGGAGATATTACAAAGCTCTTAACACTCACCCCCAGAAAAAGTTGTCACGTGACTTGTGATAACAGCAATAGAGGAAGAATCCTCGGTGAAGGTAAGATTGGTAAAGACTTATCCACCTCTATTGATAATGTGCTTTATGTAGAATATCTTAAGCATAAGTTACTGAGCATTAGACAAATATGTGATTATCATTGTTTGATTTTGATTTATGCTCCATGAGGACAAAATCGGTAAGCAAGTTAGAATAATGGGAAATAGAGTAAATAACAACATCTCAACTATGGTGTCTATATATATCACATTCTGATTATTTGCGACAACACAAACAATTAATCTATCAAAGAACCCCGTTCAATACTCTAGAACTAACCATATAGATTTAGACATCATTTCCTAGAGATCAAGTTGAAAAAGGTGATTATGTGATTGTTTAGTTGAGCATTCAAAACCGCTAACTGATATTTTTACAAAACCATTACAAAAAGAAAATTTATTTTTCATTCGAAGAAAACTTGGAGCCATTAAGTTATCATTTAGCTGAATGAAATATGAACTGTTGATTGAATTATGTTTGGCTATCTTGTGATTAAACCCGACTCTCATGTGATTTTGTGGTTTATGCCTATTTTTTTAAATGCAATGGACTCACTGTTACTATTAGCTGCGTTTTCGACTCACTGTCACTTTGCATTTAGATAGGGGGAGTCTAGATACATATCTTTAATATTAGCGCATTGTTTTTTGCTTGATGAACTAACCTCCCACCTAAGATGAATTAAAATTTTGTCATCATAAAAAAGGGGGAGAATGTGGATATCTTGTGTTGCAGGTTAAGTTTTGATGATGAAGTAATCTAAGACAAATTGACAAATGGAACTCCAAGACACAACCAACCCAAGAAGTAAGTCCGTGTTAAGGGTAGTTGCTAGGAAGTCGGGTCGTGTCTTAGGAATGAATGTAAACCGCTTGTGAGGATCGGCTCAAATCACTCAACACACTAACACTCACACAAGCAAATCTATCATTAGCCTAACATTGATAAAAACATGCTAAATAAGTTAGGCAAAAATATTGACAAGCACAAAATCGATTCATGACTTGTGGTTTTAAAGCTAACAATCAATTTATGTCTTGATGATTTTAAAATAAACAATCGATTCATGGCTTCTCATTTTAAAGCATAAAATCGATTTATGGCTTCTTATTTCAAAGAAGAAAACGATTCATGGCTTCTCATTTTAAAGCATAAAATCGATTATTGGCTTCTTATTTCAAAGAAGAAATCGATTCATGGCTTCTTGTTTTAGAAGAAAAATTGACTCATGGCTTTTACTTTAAAGGAAACAATCGATTCATGGCTCCTTGTTTTTAAAGATAACAATCGATTCTTGTCTTGGTTTTTTAAGCTCAAAATCGATTTCAAGCTTCACTTTGGAAGCAAACAATCGATTCTTGCCCTATTTGTTTAAAGCACACAATCGATTTTGAACCATGTTCTTATAAGCAAGCAATCGACTATCCACTTATAAAAACAATGTTAGAAATTTTTTTCCAACGGTCATATTTTTTACAACGTCTATAAATAGAGACTTAGGGCTTCTCAAAACTAACAACCTACAATTCTCAAAAAGAGGAACGCGCACATCGCACACCATCACACTGGTTCTTCACTGTTTCCATCTTTTTGAGCTGATCTCTCTCAAGGGTTAGGTTGGGAATCTTCAAGTTGTTGTATTCACCTTCTTAGAGGTATTGCTATTTTTCTTGTAATTTGATTTTACTGTAATTGGTTTTACTAGAGAGTGGGGAATCTCTCTAGGATTTTGACTGTAACAAGGGTGGGGTATCTCTTGTATGTCAATTGGTTGTACTAGAGAGTGGGGTATCTCTCTAGGGTTTTTGATTGTAACAAGGGTGGGGTATCTCTTGTTGTAATTGTTGTTAAGGGCTCTTGCACAAGGTGGGGTATCCTAGGTGAAGAGCGCTGAGTCCTAAAGGGTTTTAAAGCACCCGTTTAAGCTTTGTTTTGATAGTCAAAATCTCACAAAGGGTTTGTGAGGACTGGAGTAGTCACTAGGAGGTGGTGAACCAAAGATAAATATCTTGTGTTCTTTATCGTTTATATTTCTAATTGTTCATTTCATAAACCTGCGTGAAAATTATTAAGTCATTTAAAAAGGGGAAAAGTTTTTTAAGTCTCAATTCACCCCCCACTTGAGACTGAAGCCACTTGGTAACAAGTGGTATCGAGCTAGACTCTTGTTTAAAGGGCCTAGCAGCTTTCAAGAGAAATGGCTTCAGGTTGGTGTACGCAAGAGGGTGCATCTCTTACCCGTCCTCCGGGATTCAACGGGAAAGATTATGCATATTGGAAAGAAAGAATGAGAATATTCATTGAAGGGGTAGATATAGATGTATGGGATGCTGTGGAAAATGGACCATTTATCCCCACGCACATGGTAAATGGTATTCTCACTATCAAAGATAGAAATGAATGGACGGATAATGATAAAAGAAAAGTTCAACATAATCTCCGTGCAAGAACATCATCACTTCCGCGCACTCACCCCCGATGAGTTCTTGAGTATCAAACCGCAAAACCTTTCAAGAAATGTGGGACAATCTTCAAGTCACTCATGAAGGTACCAGTGAAGTAAAAAGAGCAGGAACAAACACTCTTATCCGAGAATATGAACTATTCAGAATGAATCAAGGAGAAACTATACAAGAAATGCAAAAGAGGTTCACTCACATAGTGAATCAATTGGGCTCATTGGGAAAATCATTTCCTGCCGAAGACTTGATCAACAAAGTCTTTGAGATGTCTAAATAGAGGATGGCAACCAAAAGTAATCGCTATAAATTGAATCAAGAAATTTAGCTACTATGTCACTCATAACTCTTTTTGGGAAACTACAAGAGCACGAGTTAGAGCTCGCTCGTCTAGCAGAACATGAAGAAAAAGAAAAAAAAAGAAAAGCTTAGCTCTCAAGGCTTCCAGGTCAAATCCATCAGATGATAGTGATGATTCGGAAAATGAAGATGATGAAGACGAGGAGAATATGGAGCTAATGGTTAGAAAATTCAAAAAGTTCATGAGAAGGAAAAGCTTCCCCAAGAAGAATTCTTCACCCAAAAGAGTCTCAACCAAGGAAAACTTCTCAAGTCCTCCAACTTGCTACGAATGTGGCAAATCCGAACACATGAAGATGGAGTGCCCGAACTTACAAAGAAAACTGTCAAAGTTTAAGAAAAAGGAATCCAAAGAAAACAAGGGTAGAAAAGTCTACATAGCATGGGAAGACAATGACATGGACTCATCAAATGATTCAGAAAGTGAAGAAGCTCAAATTGCTCTCATGGCCGACCACGACAGTGAAAATGAAACTGAGGTAGATTCTAACTCTGAAACTTCACAAAATGCATATGATGGATTACATGAAGCATTTCTTGAATTGCATAACGATTCTCTAAAATTAACTAAAGCATTAACTTGATCAAAGAAAATCATTGCTCATCTTCAAAACGAAGTTATTGCTTTATCTAAGGAAAGATTAGAACTTAGAAATGAAAATTATAGGCTTAGTTGCTTTAAAGAAAATTATGTATGTGATAAGCAGTCTTTGAATATGAAAATAAAATTCATGAGCTTGAATGGACAATAGGAAAAATGTCCAACATACAACATGTGCATCCTAGGTCTCTAGGAAATAATTTCATGAAAAGACATGTGCATTATAGACCTAAGTTCACTACTAGCCCATATATTAGATGTTATTACTGTGCCAAACTAGGACATACTGCATCTGTGTGTATGGCTAGAAGAAGACACGTTGTGAAAAAGGTCTGGGTTCCCAAAGGGACTCTACCAAGTTATAACCCACAAGGACCCAAAGAAATTTGGGTACCAAAATTTGCACTTGACCTTATTGCGTATATGCTTCAAGGTATGGGGGTAGATTAATACCTTGATAGAAAATGCTCAAAGCACATGACTGGAGATATTACAAAGCTCTTAACACTCACCCCCAGAAAAAGTTGTCACGTGACTTGTGTAACAGCAATAGAGGAAGAATCCTCGGTGAAGGTAAGATTGGTAAAGACTTATCCACCTCTATTGATAATGTGCTTTATGTAGAATATCTTAAGCATAAGTTACTGAGCATTAGACAAATATGTGATTATCATTGTTTGATTTTGATTTATGCTCCATGAGGACAAAATCGGTAAGCAAGTTAGAATAATGGGAAATAGAGTAAATAACAACATCTCAACTATGGTGTCTATATATATCACATTCTGATTATTTGCGACAACACAAACAATTAATCTATCAAAGAACCCCGTTCAATACTCTAGAACTAAGCATATAGATTTTAGACATCATTTTCTAGAGATCAAGTTGAAAAAGGTGATTATGTGATTGTTTAGTTGAGCATTCAAAACCGCTAACTGATATTTTTACAAAACCATTACAAAAAGAAAATTTATTTTTCATTCGAAGAAAACTTGGAGCCATTAAGTTATCATTTAGCTGAATGAAATATGAACTGTTGATTGAATTATGTTTGGCTATCTTGTGTTGAAACCCGACTCTCATGTGATTTGGTGGTTTATGCCTATTTTTTTAAATGCAATGGACTCACTGTTACTATTAGCTGCGTTTTCGACTCACAAACTAAGTTTCGCATTAACCCTTTTGATCATGACAAAAAGGGGGAGAAATATGGGATTGTCACTTTTCATTTAGATAGGGGGAGCATCAAGTAAGGGGGAGTCTAGATACATATCTTTAATATTAGCGCATTGTTTTTTGCTTGATGAACTAACCTCCCACCTAAGATGAATTAAAATTTTGTCATCATCAAAAAGGGGGAGAATGTGGATATCATGTGTTGCAGGTTAAGTTTTGATGATGAAGTAATCTAAGACAAATTGACAAATGGAACTCCAAGACACAACCAACCCAAGAAGTAAGTCCGTGTTAAGGGTAGTTGCTAGAAAGTCGGGTCGTGTCTTAGGAATTAATGTAAACCTCTTGTGAGGATCGGCTCAAATCACTCAACACACTAACACTCACACAAGCAAATCTATCATTAGCCTAACATTGATAAAAACATGCTAAATAAGTTAGGCAAAAATATTGACAAGCACAAAATCGATTCATGACTTGTGGTTTTAAAGCTAACAATCGATTTATGTCTTGATGATTTTAAAATAAACAATCGATTCATGGCTTCTCATTTTAAAGCATAAAATCGATTTATGGCTTCTTATTTCAAAGAAGAAAACGATTCATGGCTTCTCATTTTAAAGCATAAAATCGATTTATGGCTTCTTATTTCAAAGAAGAAATCGATTCATGGCTTCTTGTTTTAGAAGAAAAATTGACTCATGGCTTTTACTTTAAAGGAAACAATCGATTCATGGCTCCTTGTTTTTAAAGATAACAATCGATTCTTGTCTTGGTTTTTTAAGCTCAAAATCGATTTCAAGCTTCACTTTGGAAGCAAACAATCGATTCTTGCCCTATTTGTTTAAAGCACACAATCGATTTTGAACCATGTTCTTATAAGCAAGCAATCGACTATCCACTTATAAAAACAATGTTAGAAATTTTTTTCCAACGGTCATATTTTTTACAACGTCTATAAATAGAGACTTAGGGCTTCTCAAAACTAACAACCTACAATTCTCAAAAAGAGGAACGCGCACATCACACACCATCACACTGGTTCTTCACTGTTTCCATCTTTTTGAGCTGATCTCTCTCAAGGGTTAGGTTGGGAATCTTCAAGTTGTTGTATTCACCTCTCTCAAGGGTTAGGTTGGCTGAACCAGTATAAATATCTTGTGTTCTTTACTGTTTATATTTCTAATTCGTTCATTTCATAAACCTGCGTGAAAATTATTAAGTCATTTAAAAAGGGGAAAAGTTTTTTAAGTCTCAATTCACCCCCCACTTGAGACTGAAGCCACTTGGTAACAAGTGGTATCAGAGCTAGACTCTTGTTTAAAGGGCCTAGCAGCTTCAAGAGAAATGGCTTCAGGTTGGTGTACGCAAGAGGGTGCATCTCTTACCCGCCCCTCAGGGATTCAACGGGAAAGATTATGCATATTGGAAAGAAAGAATGAGAATATTCATTGAAGGGGTAGATATAGATGTATGGGATGCTGTGGAAAATGGACCATTTATCCCCACGCACATGGTAAATGGTATTCTCACTATCAAGGAAAGAAATGAATGGACGGATAATGATAAAAGAAAAATTCAACATAATCTCCGTGCCAAGAACATCATCACTTCCGCACTCAGCCCCGATGAGTTCTTCAGAGTATCAAACTGCAAAACTGCTCAAGAAATGTGGGACAATCTTCAAGTCACTCATGAAGGTACCATTGAGGTAAAAAGAGCAAGAACAAACACTCTAATCCGAGAATATGAACTATTCAGAATGAATCAAGGAGAAACTATACAAGAAATGCAAAAGAGGTTCACTCACATAGTGCCGAAGACTTGATCAACAAAGTGCTGAGATGTCTAAATAGAGAATGGCAACCAAAAGTAACTGCTATAGCTGAATCAAGAAATTTAGCTACTATGTCACTCACAACTCTTTTTGGGAAACTACAAGAGCATGAGTTAGAGCTCGCTCGTCTAGCAGAACATGAAGAAAAAGAAAACAAAAAGAAAAGCTTAGCTCTCAAGGCTTCCAGGTCAAATCCATCAGATGATAGTGATGATTCGGAAAATGAAGATGATGAAGACGAGGAGAATATGGAGCTAATGGTTAGAAAATTCAAAAAGAGTCTCAACCAAAAGAGTCTCAACCAAGGAAAACTTCTCCAAGAAGAATTCTTCACCCAAAAGAGTCTCAACCAAGGAAAACTTCTCAAGTCCTCCAACTTGCTACGAATGTGGCAAATCCGGACACATGAAGATGGAGTGCCCGAACTTACAAAGAAAACTGTCAAAGTTTAAGAAAAAGGAATCCAAAGAAAACAAGGGTAGAAAATGTAGAAATGAAAATCTCTTTCCATGTTTCGATGATACAAACTTAAAGGAATGAGTTAAGTTTTCTAAACACTTATTATGATTTAACAAGTTTCAATCAAGTGTAAAAGAACAGGAAATAAGAATCATAGCAAAAATCTTGGCTCTACAAATAAACCAAGTGTTTTTCAAAGTTCAAATGTGCCAAAAGAAGGTTACCTACAGAAGGTTACCTTAAAGAAGGTTGATTACAGAAGGTTACTTCAACAGAAAGTTGATTAAAGAAGCTTAAAAGAAAAAGTAACTTTCTACAGAAGGTTGACTGAAAGTCAAACAGAAGGTTGACTAAAAGTCAACACAAGGTTGACCAATAGTCAACAGATAGTTTGATTGAGGTCAATAGAAGGTTGACTCACTATGGAATATGATTAAGAAGGTTGGTTGTTCAAGAAGGATAAAAGAAGATTGAAGATTTCAAGCTTCTGTTTCTGGGAATCAGTTTCATACTCGAAATCTTAAACCTATATGCATCAAATAAGTATTCAAGGAATAAAAGTTGTAGAAATATTATCCTATGTAATGAGGAACTCCTTGATTATTTTTGGTTCTTAGAAATCATGTTTGTTCATGTGTAAAAAGCTTTAGAAGCTTCAAATAAAAGTATGAAAAATATTATGAAGTACATGAACAGGGACTGAATTGACAGAAAAGAAGAAAAGGAAGTATGATGCTGACATGAAGAGATGTCAACACAAGATAAAGCACAAAGGTTGCTTTAGAAGGTTGAAAGGCTACTACCTAAAGCTCAAAAATCATCATTGCCTACCTACAAAGCTACAACAATTTCCAACAGCTATTTTTCTCCTTCCAACGGTCATATTCAAAGTTGAAGGGCTATATAGAATGCTGATCTGCTCAATTACAAATCATGAGAGTGAATTGGAACTTTTACAAAGTCAAGCTTCTCAAAAGAAATCCAACCTTCTCTTCCACACTCAAAGCTACTACAAGTTCAGAATTGGGAAAACTATCTTGAGTTTATTTTCTTGTTATGCTCTTAGAAATACTGTGTATTTATCTATCAACAAGCTCTTAAATCATCCCAAACCCAAACCCCTTATTGTAAGAAATATTGTGCAAGTTTCTCAACAAACTACCTAGTGAGAGGTGAGTGTTGTTGGTGATTCTAGTTGAAAGTTTCTCAACAAACTACCTAGTGAGAGGTGAGTGGTGTTGGTGACTCTGTTCAACAGGAAATACCTTTAGGAAACTAGAAGAGAGTTTTCTAGTAGGTTGAGACAACTTGGTGAAGCTGTGTAAGTTAGCACTTGTCTTTTGTGTGTGATCAAAAGAGAGTGTAGGTGAAAGTCTTTGGCATTTGAAGCTAAAGCAAGTGTAAAATCTATTTGGAGAATAGTGGAAACTCTCACGTGGACGTGGGGAGAGGAGTAGCCATAGTTTGGTGAACCTCTATAACTCTACTGTGTTTTTATCTGCTTTTCTTATCAATTGCTTTAACTGTCTCACAATCACCAAAGTTTTCAACCACTTCAGAGGTTACATACATCAACCTTCTGTAGTCAAAATCATAATTTTAAATGAGTTTTATTTTGATTATCTTTTGGAAACAACACTCTTGTGATAAGTGTGCTGAATATGAAAATAAAATTCATGAGCTTGAATGGACAATAGGAAAAATGTCCAACATACAACATGTGCATCCTAGGTCTCCAGAAAATAATTTCATGAAATGACATGTGCATTATAGACCTAAGTTCACTACTAGTCCATATATTAGATGTTATTACTGTGCCAAACTAGGACATACTGCATCTGTGTGTATGGCTAGAAGAAGACAAGTTGTGAAAAAGGTCTGGGTTCCCAAAGGGACTCTACCAAGTTATAACCCACAAGGACCCAAAGAAATTTGGGTACCAAAATTTGCAACTTGACCTTATTGCAGGATAGCAAATGCTGAAAGCACATGACTGGAGATATGACAAAGCTCTTAACACTCACCCCCAGAAAAAGTTGTCATGTGACTTGTGATAACAGCAATAGAGGAAGAATCCTCGGTGAAGGTAAGATTGGTAAATACTTATCCACCTCTATTGATAATGTGCTTTATGTAGAATATCTTAAGCATAAGTTACTGAGCATTAGACAAATATGTGATTATCATTGTTTGATTTTGATTTATGCTCCATGAGGACTGATCGTACCTTGACCAATGAAGTGTTGAAGTGTTTGTTGTTTCGTCAAATGGGTCGGTCGTTGAATGGGTGAAAGGACCGGTCCTGGCTTCACGCGTTGAGCACCTCGGGTGGTACCTGCAAAGACACTCCGACGATCTAGTGAGAGGTCGCTCGGGCAGATAGCACAAGGTTAGAGAACGTACCTGATGCCATATGCGAATGGCGTATATATACTGCGAGGTCCGACCGTTTTGCGGAGATTTCGGCCGGCGAGAATTGCGCTCCAAGCAGCGTGTTGGGCCGATCGAGTTGGGCTGGGCCGCAGCCCGATTCTTTGCTGGCGCTTCGTATTTGCTTTGATTCACCCAGAACGGTTGCCCCCAAGCCTAGGTCGCTTAAGAGCGGGCTGAGGCTTGAATCGATGCCCCCAGGAGTGAAGTTATTTTGACGAAGCGGACGCGGCCGTTTGCTTTCTCGATAGGACGGTGTCGACCGCTTGCCAACCATCGATCTGTTGTGACGGTTGGTCTTCACTGATATTTAAGACGTGACGTTTGGTGTTTCCGAGGTTGTCTGGGGACAACCATTGGCGAGAAGACGAAACGTTGCGACGCTTCGTCTCCCGGTCCCCTTCGCGCCATGGGTCCGTACTATAAATAGCCCTTCAGCTGAGTTCATTTTTCACACTTAGTCACGAATTGCTCTGCCAGCGACCGACTCGCCTGCCGCCGACTTGCATCCATAGCTGCTTCTGTCTACTCGCGACCGATCCACAACATCTGTTCAAGGTATGGGTCGATCTCTACTTTTACTTTTTAAACTTGAGTTTTTACTTGAAAGTACTTTGTGCTTTTCCACGCCTCGTGATAGGGGATGTCAGGTCGAGGGATGGCCAAATCGCCCCCTCTCATGAGTGTTCTGCTCGATCGACCTGACTCGATCCCTTTATCACAGGTGTTTTTGCATGCCACGGACGAAGTTGACCGCTCGTATCCCCGGTAAACCGTCCCAATCTTTTGCTACATACATGTCGAGGCGGCGAGCCCAACCCCATGAGGAGGAGTCTAAGTCGTCTTCGAGCGACAAAGGTTCCGTTCTTCAAGCGGTTCTTGAGCGATGACGAGCTCGAGTTCTCACTCTTTACGGTCGAGGATCGGCTGGTTCGAAGAGCTCTGGTTCTAGGTCCGTCCATCTCGATGAGCGGCCGTGCAACACTCCACCACCGGAGAACGTCGCATCTCGGGCGGAAGGAGAGGAAGGAGATGTTGACGTGGTGATCATTGATGACGACGAAGTGCAGAGTGCCGTCCCAGTCGCGGACGAAGAGATTGTGGAGGCCGAAGGTGGCCGAGCAGAAGAAGTCCACGAGGAAGAAGTGGTTCAGCCCGCAGCTAGTTACTCTGGTCTAGAGGTAAACATCGGAGGATCGAACGAAGGGTCGGCCGAAGTTCAAGCAGACGTAGCCCAAGATGTATCTAACATGTCTTGGGTATCGGAAACTCTTCGCTCTCACAGGAGCATCATTACTGTCGGCCATGTTGCCTTGCCCGACCATGCGGGCCGCCTGACGATTCGCCGGGCTGGAGGGTGAGAGGTATGAAGGACGGAGAAGACATTGCAACTTATTCTCCCAACCTCAAGTTCACGATGTATCGGCTCGTGTTCGAGAGGATGAATATCACCCCTCCTTTTACTGAATTTCAACGTGACGTCCTGCGTCACATCGGGGTCGCCCCTTCTCAACTCCACCCTAACGCATGGGCGTTTCTGAAAACTTTCGAAGTCCTTTTGACTAAGTTGGGTCGGCCGGTGTCGATCATGCTGTTCTTCACTCTCTTTGAGCTGAGCTGGCTCAGGGAGAAGGCTAATAAGGAGAAGAGGGAGCAGGTCTCCTTTAAGATGCAGAAGACTCATCATCGGTTCTTCAAAGCATACCAAGAATCATTGGGAGCGGCCTGGAGAAGTCAGTACTTTTGGATCGTTCCCACTGAGGAGGCCGGTAAGGCTATATCGGAGGTCCAACCGGACGGAATGCTTGGTCCCCCTTACTTCCCAATCATGTGGAACGAGGCTCACTTCTGCAGGAGGCCAGGCGATTACATTTACTCTGTCAAGGACTTGGGTGAGGCCAACCTGGAATCCCTAGAGATGATCAAGGCGTTAGCGAGCATGATGCGTCCAGACCCTAAGGGCGACATACCTTGTCGTCCCTTTGTCTTGCTCGAGGGCCAGGATCTGGAGGCCGAGATCGATTTGCTTTTGAACTTTGCCTTTATATTTTTGCTGTCAATCTTTTCTTCTAACTCATAACTCGTTATTTTGCAGAAAGAATGGCCGGTAAGAACTGGGAGGTGCTCGAGTCAGTTTTGAAACCTGCTACCATTCCAGGGGCCAAGAAATATGAAGGGGCTCGGCCAGGGGATGTTCCTGAATCGTACTCAAAGGTGCCCCCCACTCCCAAGAGTCAAAAGAAAAAGCCAGTTGTTCGGTCGCCCCCTCGTACTGACGATCGCTCCGCCAAGCGGGTAAGACTCGACGACCGAAACATGGATTCCGCTAAGGCCGACCTCCCTATTCTCTCGCTCGAGGGTTTAGGACAGGTCGAACTCGAGTGGTTCAGGAAGAAGCCTATGGAGGTCTGTGCTTCTCTCTGCTTGGGGATAGATAAAATCATGACCGAGCTTGGGGCCGAAGCTGAAGGTACTTTACTTTCTCAGTCCGTTATTTCTTTTGCCTTAAATCGACCAGACTAATAGCCGGACGATCTCTGCTTGCGCGGGGCTCGTCTTTGATAAGAATAAGGCTTTGGTGAGGCGCAACAGTGGTACGAAGCTTGTCCGAGCCAAGAAAGACGCTTTAGAAGGGTGAGGAGGACCAGGGCCAAACTCTCCAGCGAACAAGGAACTTGGCGGCCAGTGACCACTCAAAACCGGCGTTGAATCCCTGAGAAGGATAAGGCCAGTGGAGGTTTAAAAATGCAGTGGCGGCAAAGATCCAAATGGTAGCCCAGCCGGTAGGGAGGCAGCGATCGAGCAGTTCTACAATGCTCTTGCTCAGGCGCGGGCACTGAATGCAGATTTGAAGATCAACTTTGATGAGAAGATGATAAATCCTGCCCATTATGTGGCGGATAACAAGATCATGCTGCCTGAGCAAGTTGATGAACAGGGAAATGTTGTTCGCCCGGCCACCGTTCTCTTCTGAAGCCTCTGAAGCCCGCCTGCGAGCGGAGTTATCTTTGTAATAGTCTAGCTTGCCTTCGGGCGTGACAATTTAAATGCTGCCTTCGAGCAGTCGAATTTTTGGGCGCTCGGCTTCGACCGGGCGTCCCTATTTTGTAACGATATTTTAACTTGTCTTTCATTTCATCTACCTGAATTTGCGTTGTTATGCCTGTGTATTTCGTACATTTATTTGTCTAAGTTTTGTCGAACTCATAGGTCACTCGGCGACCGTTTCGTTCTGTTTCGAAAGCGCTCGTTTACGGTTGGGCCATTTCGATGGCACTCGATTGGGCCATTTTGATGGCACCCATTGGGATCATTTCGATGATCTCTCGAGGTAGGTCGTTTCGACGGCCTATTGCGATGGGTTATAACTTAACCCTTGGGCCATTTTCGATGGCGCTCGTTCGAGTCAACTCGGTGACCGTTGTTTGTGCTGGCTCTGTGGCACACGCTACAGATCGTTTCGACGACCTGATGTCTGCGGATTATCTAACCCTTGGGCCATTTCGATGGCTTTCGAGGTAGATCGTTTCGACGATCGATCAACTTTGATAAATCTTGATCGCTCCTTTGCCACGGGCAATCGTGAAGCGACCGGTCATACATTCTTGCGAGAAAGTAAAGAACACATCATATTTCTAAAGGTCGCCCTCTGTAAAAAACCCGATGGGAAAAAGAGCGCTCTGCCTGCTTTTCATTTATAGGTCGGTCGTTCATTACATTCAAATCGCTCATTACATTCAAACGTAATATTTTCTCGAGTTTCTCTCGCATTCCATGTTCGGGGATAGTCGCCCCATCCATGGTTTCACTCGTATGCCCCCTTTCCGCCTCTTTTGATGACCTGTATGGACCTTCCCAATTTGGTGCCGCTTTCCAAGGCGTGCATTCTTGTTTCCTACGTCGGCCGTCTTAGAACGAGTGGACCGACCGTGAAGTCTCTCTTTTGCACGCGAGTATTATATCTAGCTGCGACCTTCTGTTTGATCAATTGCTCTCTTCCTGACGCTTGGGTGCGCAGCTCTTCAATTAGGTCCAATTCTTCTCGAATAGCTCGGCCGTTGTCAACCACCGTAGGGGATTTGAGGTTCTCCAATTCGCCACCCATTTCTATGGGTATGACAAAGATCGGTCCCATATACCGGTCGAAGGGGACTCCGGCCGTTGAATGAGGGTCGCCCCTGTAGGCCCAAAGAACGGATCAGTAGCTCCTCGACCCGCCTCCTTTCTTCGCCGTCAGTCTTCGCTTCAAACCTCGTAGGATAACTCGCGTGGCCGCCTACTTGGCCGTTTGTCCGAGGTGCTCGACCGAGGTGAAATTTTTTTTACCCTAAGTCGGCCAACATTTCTCTGAACCTCTTGTCTGCGAACTGGGTGCCGTTGTTAGTTATTAGTTGCTGAGGGATCCCAAAACGGGCCAACACACACCGGCCGAAGAATTTGCTTACTTTTGCCGAAGTGATGGTTGCAAGAGGCTCGGCCTCGATCCACTTCGTGAAATAATCTACCGCCACGATCAAGAACTTGAACTGGCCTGGAGCAGGTGGAAACGGGCCTAGCAGATCCATGCCCCACCAGGCGAACGGCCAAGGTGAGACAAGACTTTGCAACTCTGAGGAGGGTGCAATGTGGACATCAGCATGCACTTGACACTTCTTGCACTTCTGAACGAGCTTCTTAGCATCCTCGTCCATGGTCGGCCAGTAATAGTCGGCCCTGAGAGCCTTCTTAGCTATGGAACGTGCACCTTGGTGACTTCCGCAAACACCTTCATGAATATCCCTCAACACATGGTGAAACGCCGGCGTGAAGACACCTTAGCAGTGGAGAGGAGAATCCTCTTCTGTACAACTTTCCTTCTATTACCGAATACTTGGTCGCTCTGAGCCTGACCAACTTAGCTTGCTTCGGATCGCTCGGTTCTTCCCCTTCAACAATGTATCTCAGGATAGGGGCGATCCAATCTGAATCCGCATTGACACACAGAACGGCCAACGACTGGCTTGGCTTGGCCGACACGCTTAGCCGGTTTAGCGTCTCCTGAATCAAACTTCTGTAATTTCCCGGAGTCTTGGTACTTGCCAGCTTTGATAGTATATCTGCTCGAACATTTTCGGTTCGAGGCACGCGTCGGCACTTTCACTCGGTCGAATCGCTGAGCGCTCTCTCTTACTCGGCGGATAACTTTTCAAAGACATCATCCTCGCATCGTATAATTCTTTGATCTGCGAGACTACAAGCAAGGAGTCCGATCGAAGTTCAACCCGGTCGACATTGAAGTCCCTGGCGAGCTGCAGGCCGGCTATGCACGCCTCATACTCGGCCTGATTGTTCGATGTATGGAAAGCGAAAGTCAAAGACACCTCTCCACAGTGCCTTCGTAATTTCTAGTATTAGGCCGGCTCCACTTCCTTTTCTTTGCTGGGCGACCCATCTACGCAAGATCCAGGTCGTCTACTCTTGATCTTCTGGGATAGGAGTCATTTCAGCTATAAAGTCGGCCAACACCTGCGCTTTTGCGGCCGATCTAGATTCAAATTTAATGCCAAATTCACTGAGCTCCACCGCCCACTTTATCATTCGTCCCGCCAGGTCCGGCCGATGAAGGACTTGCTCGATTGGTGATCGGTCCTTACCACGACACGGTGGGCCACAAAGTAGGGTCTCAATCTTGAGGCAAAGAATCGAGTGCAAGAGCAAACTTCTATTTTCTCGTACCTCACCGGGCCCTTGCAAAGACTTTACTAATAAAGTAGACCGGATTTTGTTTCAGATCGCATTCTCTCGACCAACACAGCGCTTTCGAACTTCTTCCGTTATAGCCAAGAAATGCAGTATAGCGTCGCCCGGCAGCGCTTAGTCATAATTGGCGGATTGGTCAAAGCTTGCTTCAATTCATCCAATGCACGCCGCATTGGTCGGTCCATTCAAAATCTACATCTTTCTTGAGGAGTTTAAACGAGGCGACTTGCGGTCAGCTTTGGGAATGAACTCGGATAGAGCGGCTACCATCCCGCTCACCGTTGGATTTCTTTTTTTACCGGGCGGCCTCATATCGGCGATCGCCTCTACATTTCTCGGGGTTTGCTTCTATCCTCTTTCGCTTAGGTGGAAGCCCAAAATCTGCCCGCCCTCACCCCGAAGGTACACTTTTCGAGATTCATCCGAGTGAATTCTTCCTAGCTTCTTCAAAGATTTCCCTCAGGTCGTTCACATGATCTGGGTCGGTCACACTTTTGATGATCATGTCGTCCAAGTACACCTCTGAGATTCGACCGATCTGCCTCTTGAAAATTTTGTTCATCATTCGTTTGGTAGGTCGCTCCAGTGCTTCTTTTAGCCGAAAGGCATCACCTTATCTTGAAAATTTCCCGATCCGTCATGAAGGTCGCCTTGTGTCGATCGGGGATACATCGTGATCTCGATTGTATCCCGAGTAAGCGTCCAAAAAGACAATAATTTGTAGCCCGAGGCACCATCGACAAATTTGTCAATGTTGGGCACGGGGAAGGCATCCTTCGGGCATGCCTTATTTAGGTCGGTGTAGTCTACACACATTCTCCATTTGCCATTCTTCTTTTTAACCAACACGACATTGGATAGCCAGGTCGTGTACTTGATCTCTTCTATGAAATTGTCCTTTATGAGGTCCTCAACGGCCTTTGCAGCGGCTTGAGATTTTTCCTCGTTCTGAGTACGTCTTCTTTGAGCGACCGACTTGACCCCTTCATCGACTGAAAGTTGATGGCAGGCTACTTCGATGGGAATGCCGGGCATGTCTGATGCCTGCCATGCGAACAGGTCAGCATAGTCTCTCAAACATTGCACAAGGTCTTGCTTTACTTGCTCTGGTAGGTCGCTACCGAGCTTAACTATCTTTGTTGGGTCGTCTCCCAGCTGCACATCTATTAGTTCCCCATGAGGTTCTGGCCTTTTCAACTTTGCTTTTTCACTCTCGGGCTAAGTCATCATCGTTATCCTCTGGGTCACTGTCTGGATCATACCGAGCATCCAAATCAGTGACGTTGACTTGATGGCCTTCACCAGTGTTTCGAACATTTGGGCCAAAGTCTACCTCATCGCAAATTTGCCGATACAGATCATGGCACTGTCTTGCTGCCTCTAGGTCGGCCGCCAGGGTAACCACCTGGTCGTCTTTGTTTGTAAATTTCATCTTCGATGTCTTTGTGGCCACGCCACGCCTCTAGCTTTGCCTGTGGTCGGCCTACCAATGATACAATCGATAGCATGATTTGAGGGGGAGTACGAGGAATGTCGTGCGGACCGCCCCGCATAAAGTGCTATCTCGATGTCGCCACCAAAGGTGACCATTAGTTCGATTGTTCCCAACGGGTAGGTGATCGCTCCATTGAAGCCCGTTTGGGGTAGGCTCGGCACGGGAATTATCTCGCTCCGATCAACCTTGATCTTGTCAATCAAGCCTTCAAACATGATGTCGGCCGAGCCGCCTGGTCGACTAGAATTCTTTGAACTTCAGATTGGCCATAATCGCTTGCTCGATTACCAACGGAACATAACCGTTCATCCCCGCCATCGTGTGAGTCGCTATCCCCGAATGAGATGGGGTCTATTCGAGACCGGTGGGGTCGTTGTTGACGTTGAACCGACCATCGAGAGCTCGTCCCACTTTCTTTTGTGGCTTTATTTGATTCTCTACGGTCCAACGGTTTTCCACCGTGAATGACCATTGCAACGTTGCGACCTGCGGGCCGTGGAGCGCCTCGATCTTCGAGGCCGGTCTTTGTCTTGGGCGCTTGAAACAACTAGAGCGCCCTTTCCTCCTGTCCGGATCGGTTTCTTTCTGCTTCTCTTGAGGTCGGTCGACTTCCTCCGACCTCACATACTTTCCCAACTTGCCTTTCTGAATGAGCTCTTCGATATCATCTTTGAGGGCCATACAGTCATTAGTATCATGACCCTTGCTCTTGTGGTAACGGCAGTACCTTTTAGTCGGTCGTGCCCCCTTCTTGTCCACGAGTGGATCGGGCCGCTTTACTCCCACAAATTCATTGTTTTGGCACTCGCTATAGATCTGTGCAATAGAGGTGTTTAGCCGAGTGCGATGATCGAACTTCTTATCTCGAAAGTCAGACCGATTGTCGCGGCGACCTTCATGCCCTTTGGTCGGCTTACTGTTTTCTTCTTTAGGTCGTGCACGAACGGCCTTTCTTGCTGCCAGAGTTTCTTCATACGCCATGTGGACGTTGGCCCTCGTTAAGAAGTAACTGAGATCCTGATAATGGTTAAGAGTGAATTCTTCTACGAACCGGTGGTCCGGTCGAATACCACGCTTCAAATATTTTAGCTTGTCCTTGTCTGACAAGTCACGAACGGACTCGGCCTCAGCGTTAAACCGGTCGATATACTGCCTCAGTGTCTCATTATCTCCTTGAACAACAGAGTCCAAGTATTCTTCATATCGAAATTGGCAGCGTTTGGCAGTGTAGTGGGACAAGAATATTTTGACCAGGTCGTCCCATGAGGAGATGGAATTGGGTCGCAGAGACTCCCACCATTCCAATGCTCGGCCGTCCAACGACTGGGGAAAAAGCCTGCATTTCATGGTCGGTCCCAATTCCCTATAACAGCAGTAATTATTGAAGTAACGGAGATGTTTGTCTGGATCCCCTCGGTCGTCAAACTTGTTGAGATTGGGCGGCTTACGTAGATCTCTCGGAATTTTGTAACGCCTGATTTCCCTGGAGAACGGGCCGTGCTCGTTCTGAATGCCGTTCGACCCAAAGGGTTGCATTGCGAGGCATGCCTCGTTGCCCGGCATTCCATAAAATCCTCCGGATTGGCCAGTTGGTGGAAGTTGAGGAGGCCTTCTGGGTCGCTCGCTTTGGCCTCTCCTTGGCCGATGCGAAACGTCCCTGATTCTTGCATCTCTGTAATCTTCCAGCTCTTCTCGAGAATCCCAAGATCTGCTTCTCGACCGACGTGACCCGGACGACTCATTGGAGGAGTACCTCGTGGGTGAGCGGCCGGTGTCAGGACGATAGCTGGAGTCCTCATAGTCATCGTAGGACAGCGAACGGCGTCTGCGCAAGACGTTCTGCTTGGGCGACTGCGCGCTTCCTCTTCTTCTTGCCGGAGAGCGATGAGTAGTGCTCTCTCGGCGAGAAGTGCTCCTTCGAGGAGGGGAGCGGTGTCTTCGCCCTTGAGATTCATGAATCGTCACTGCTACGGCCTCCGGGGTTTGCTGCTGAGGATGTTGCCCGGAGGGGTTGAGCCGAGATGAGGCCCGCGTCTGGGGCCGGTCGCGTGGAGCCATGAATGGAGTAGGATAGCGCTCGAGCCTCCCACTGTGGTCGCCAATTAGTCGTACCTTGACCAATGAAGTGTTGAAGTGTTTGTTGTTTCGTCAAATGGGCCGGTCGTTGAATGGGTGAAAGGACCGGTCCTGGCTTCACGCGTTGAGCACCTCGGGTGGTACCTGCAAAGACACTCCGACGATCTAGTGAGAGGTCGCTCGGGCAGATAGCACAAGGTTAGAGAATGTACCTGATGCCATATGCGAATGGCGTATATACACTGCGAGGTCCGACCGTTTTGCGGAGATTTCGGCCAGCGAGAATTGCGCTCCAAGCAGCGTGTTGGGCCGATCGAGTTGGGTTGGGCGCGAGCCCGATTCTTTGCTTGCGCTTCGTATTCTTTGATTCACCCAGGAACAAGGACAAAATCGGTAAGCAAGTTAGAATAATGGGAAATAGAGTAAATAACAACATCTCAACTATGGTGTCTATATATCACATT
The DNA here is from genome assembly GCA_020916435.1 of Oxytropis ochrocephala. Classification (NCBI taxonomy): domain Eukaryota; kingdom Viridiplantae; phylum Streptophyta; class Magnoliopsida; order Fabales; family Fabaceae; genus Oxytropis; species Oxytropis ochrocephala. The sequence continues at coordinate 66,470,640 of CM037093.1, read as the reverse complement.
CTGATTATTTGCGACAACACAAACAATTAATCTATCAAAGAACCCCGTTCAATACTCTAGAACTAAGCATATAGATTTTAGACATCATTTTCTAGAGATCAAGTTGAAAAAGGTGATTATGTGATTGTTTAGTTGAGCATTCAAAACCGCTAGCTGATATTTTTACAAAATCATTACAAAAAGAAAATTTATTTTTCATTCGAAGAAAACTTGGAGTCATTAAGTTATCATTTAGCTGAATGAAATATGAACTGTTGATTGAATTATGTTTGGCTATCTTGTGTTGAAACCCGACTCTCATGTGATTTTGTGGTTTATGCCTATTTTTTTAAATGCAATGGACTCACTGTTACTATTAGCTGCGTTTTCGACTCACCAACTAAGTTTCGCATTAACCCTTTTGATCATGACAAAAAGGGGGAGAAATATGGGATTGTCACTTTGCATTTAGATAGGGGGAGCATCAAGTAAGGGGGAGTCTAGATACATATCTTTGATATTAGCGCATTGTTTTTTGCTTGATGAACTAACCTCCCACCTAAGATGAATTAAAATTTTGTCATCATCAAAAAGGGGGAGAATGTGGATATCTTGTGTTGCAGGTTAAGTTTTGATGATGAAGTAATCTAAGACAAAGTGACAAATGGAACTCCAAGGCACAACCAACCCAAGAAGTAAGTCCGTGTTAAGGGTAGTTGCTAGGAAGTCGGGTCGTGTCTTAGGAATGAATGTAAACCGCTTGTGAGGATCGGCTCAAATCACTCAACACAGTAACACTCACAAGCAAATCTTTCATTAGCCTAACATTGATAAAAACATGCTAACAATCGATTTATGTCTTGATGATTTTAAAATAAACAATCGATTCATGGCTTCTCATTTTAAAGCATAAAATCGATTTATGGCTTCTTATTTCAAAGAAGAAATCGATTCATGGCTTCTCATTTTAAAGCATAAAATCGATTTATGGCTTCTTATTTCAAAGAAGAAATCGATTCATGGCTTCTTGTTTTAAAAGAAAAATCGATTCATGGCTTTTTCTTTAAAGGAAACAATCGATTCATGGCTCCTTGTTTTTAAAGATAACAATCGATTCTTGTCTTGGTTTTTAAAGCTCAAAATCGATTTCAAGTTTCACTTTGGAAGCAAACAATCGATTCTTGCCCTATTTGTTTAAAGCACACAATTGATTTTGAACCATGTTCTTATAAGCAAGCAATCGACTATCCACTTATAAAAACAATGTTAGAAATTTTTTTCCAACGGTCATATTTTTTACAACCTCTATAAATAGAGACTTAGCTTCTCAAAACTAACAACCTACAATTCTCAAAAAGAGGAACGCGCACATGCACACCATCACACTGGTTCTTCAAGTTGTTGTATTCACCTTCTTAGAGGTATTGCTATTTTTCTTGTAATTTGATTTTACTGTAATTGGTTTTACTAGAGAGTGGGGAATCTCTCTAGGATTTTGACTGTAACAAGGGTGGGGTATCTCTTGTATGTCAATTGGTTGTACTAGAGAGTGGGGTATCTCTCTAGGGTTTTTGATTGTAACAAGGGTGGGGTATCTCTTGTTGTAAATGTTGTTAAGGGCTCTTGCACAAGGTGGGGTATCCTAGGTGAAGAGCGCCATAGTCTATAAGGGTTTTAAAGCACCCAGTTTAAGCTTTGTTTTGATAGTGAAAATCTCACAAAGGGTTTGTGAGGACTGCAGTAGGTCACTAGGAGGTGGTTGAACCAGTATAAATCTCTTGTGTTCTTTACTGTTTATATTTCTAATTCGTTCATTTCATAAACCTGCGCAAAAATTAATCTAAGTCATTTAAAAAGGGGAAAAGTTTTTTAAGTCTCAATTCACCCCCCCTCTTGAGACTGAAGCCACTTGGTAACAAAGTCATAACTGATAGTGAAAAGTCAAAATGTCACATCGACTACAACGCCCGGTTGCCAGCCAAAGCACATACGATCGCGAGCCGATGAATATACATACCTTTGAGCGACTTCACGCTCCGCATTCATCGCTCGAGGGACTGTGTTCACGACCCGACTGAGCATTACCCCGATGTCGCGGACTTAAAGCAAAGCTTGAGGGACTGGGTCCAGACTCACCGAGGGAAGGTCAGAGCACTCGATGAAACACTCGACCAAGTCTACTAGGGTCGGCTCCATTCAGAATGGTTGGTCTACCCAATGACCGATGCTACCACATGTAACTGACTCTTTATTATGTAACTGATACCATTATTATGTAATGGCTGTTAATTATTAGTCATTAATGATTGTATCACTATATTACTCGCCCAAAGAGGCTAATGAAAGGGTTGAACAATTTTACTATTCACGCCATATTGTTCACTGTTTTCTTGATTATCTCCAGTTCTTGATTATATATCCATTTTTATTTTACTAGGATAATTTACCCGTGCCAGCATGGGTCGAAATTCATTTGTTTAGACACCGTAAGGTAATTACTTCAACTATTTTAAATATTTATATAATAGTAGGAAATTAAATTTAGATTTGTATATATATATATATATATATATATCTATATATATATATATATATATTTATATATGTATATATAAAATATAATTATATATTAAAAGCATTTTGCCTATTTTATTGTCTTAATCTTTTTGAATCCTTAAAATGTTGTTTCTTACTAAATAAGCTATATTTATATATTAATGTACGTGAAAATAAACAATAATCTAATTTTAAATTGATCGTACCTTGACCAATGAAGTGTTGAGGTTGTTGTCACATAGACCGGGCGGTCGTTGAATAGGAGAGGACCGGTCTAGGCTTCATGCTGAGCACCTCGGGTGTTACTGCAAAGACACTCAGACGATCTAGTGAGTAGTCGCCGCGAGATAACACAAGGTAAGAGAACGTGCACGATGCCATGTATGCGAATGGCATATATATCTTTGTAGAGTCCGACCATTTTGCGAAGTTTTCGGCGGTTGCGAGAATGCGGTCCAAGCGGCGTGTTTGGGCGATTTACGTTAAAGTGGGCCGATGGCCCAATTGCTTTGTCGGCGATTCTTGTAATTCTTGATACACCCGAACGATTGCCCCCAAGCCTAGGTCGCTTAAGAGCGGGCTGAGGCTTGAATCGCTGCCCCCAGGAGTTATGTAGTTCTGACAAATCTTTTGATAGCGGAACGGACGCGGCCGCTCGCCTTGATGGGACGGTCTCGACCGCCTGGCAACCGTTGGCCGTGCTGACCTGACGGTTGGCTTTTGCTGACATTTATGACGCGACGTTTGGAGTTTCCGAGGTTGTCTAAAGGCGACTATTGGTGGGAAGGCGAAACGTTGCGACGCTTCGTCTCCCGGTCCCCTTTTGCGCCTTGGGTCTGCACTATAAATACCCCTTCAGTTAAGACTATTCCTCACACTTTCGCGAATTGCTCTGCCAGCGACCGGGTTGTCTGCCGCCGACCTGTATCTGTAGCTGCTTTCGTATTGCTCGTCTTTGTATTCGTGACCGATCTCCAACATTTTCTAAGGTATGAATCGATCTCTGCTCCTACTCTTTTTCTTTCTGCAATATTTTCTTTCGAGTGCACAACTCTACGCCGTGATAGGGGGTGTCAGGTCTGGGGACGACCAAGTCGCCCCCTCTCACGAGAGCTATTGCTCGGCGAGGCGACTGACTCGATCCCCTTACCACAGGTGTTACATGCCACAGTTGAAACAGACTGCTCGCATCCCCGGAAAGTCTTCACATTCTTTTGCCGAACACATGACGAGGCCGTCCGAGGCTACTCCCCACGAGGAGAGATCTAAGTCGTCTTCGAGCGACGGGAGCTCTGATTCCACGAGCTCGAGCTCGAGCGCGAGCTCCACTAGCTCTTCAAGCAAGGGGTCAGTTAGCTTGGGGAGCTCTAACTCCAAGTCTGCCCATTCTGCTGCCCGGTCGAATAGCGATCCACTACCAGAAAATGCCATTCCTCGCGCCGCGAGTGGAGATGAAGAGGTGGCCATAGAGGATGATGAGGTGCAGAGTGCCATCCCAGCCGAGGATGAAGAGATGGTCGAGGTTGAGGGAGACCGAGCCGAAGAAGCTAATGAGGAGGTTGTGGTTCAGCCTGTGGCGAGTTCCTCTGGCCAGGGGGCGACCAATGAAGGAGGGCCGAACGAAGGAGTGGAAGATGTTCTGCCTGATATAGCCCGGGAACGATCTGACATGTCTTGGGTGTCAGAAACTCTTCGTGCCAATAGGAGTATTCTCACGGTCGGCCATTGGGCCCTGCCCGAGTTGCAGCTTCACTTCAGGAAATTGCCCAGCTGAAGGGTAAGAGGCATGAAGGACGGAGAAGACATCGCGACCTATTCTGACAATCTGAAGTTCATGATGCATCGGATCGTGTTCGAGCGGATGAACATCACCCCACCCTTCACCGAAGTTTCGGTGGCGTTCTCTCGCTATATCGGGGTCGCCCCTTCTCAACTCCATCCAAACGCGTGGGCGTTTTTGAAAACATTCGAAGTGCTTCTGACTATGCTCGGCCGGCCTGTGTCGGTCCAGTTATTTTTCGCTATTTTCGAGCTGAGTTGGCTGAGAGAGAAAGCCAATAAGGAAAGAGAGGAGAGGTCTCCTTCAAGACTCGAAGACCCGGCCACCGTACTTCAAAGCGTATCAATTGTCGTTGGTAGCGGCTGGAAAAGCCAATATTTACGGGTTGTTCCAAATAAGGAGGCCGGCATGGCTATTTCTGAGATCCAGCCCGACGGTGTAACACCCCAAATAATTTAATTAAGAAATTGATTAAATTGTTTAAGTGCTACACTGTTTTAAATTATAATAGAATATAAAATAGTGTTTATAATTCAAGAATTTATTTTAATTGAAGGGGATGGTGGAAGAAATGGAGAAGGGGTGTAAAAGGGCCCAAGGTGCGCTGGCCCAATATACATATAGCCAAAAGTAGAATTTTCTCTCATTTGTGAAAAGAGAAAGAAAGTTGCGAAGGAGAGAAGAGAAAGGAGAGGAGAGAACTAGCAAGAAACCCAGGAGAAGAGGAGGAGAAGAGCAATTTCGTGACTTGAAGGCTTGGATTGTTGCGGTGGTTTTGTTCGTGACTCCATTTCGGTTCTTCTCTACGGTTAATTTGAGGTAAGGGAGTCTCACTCTATAATAGAGGAGATAATGGGTTATATGTGTATCATAGGGCTTTATTTTATGTTAATTGATGATTGCATGATGATTTGATTCCTTGAATTTGATGAATTCCTTGGTAAAATTGATTTAGAGCTTGAGTTAGGGTTTTATAATATATGATTTCGTGATTTTGATGTGATTGATGATATGGATATGCAATTGATCGTTTGATTATGAAATTAGGAGTGTTAGAATGATTATTGAGTGAATTGATTTGGGAGAATTTGAGAAATTGGGATTTTGGGGTTTGGGCGCCAATGTGCTAGGAGTCCGCGCCTGTGTGTCGTGAAAGCAGGAGTGTTGGTGTTGTGTTCTTTGTGCAGGGCGCCAATTTCCTAGAGAAATGGCGCTGTGTGTCACTGTAGAGCGATGGCCCGGGTAAGTGTGTTTCTTTGTCTGGGCGCGAATGTGGGTATTTTGGGGCCGGGAGAGGGAAACTTGTATTTCTGAACACATTTTCTCGTGCAAATTTTGTATTCACACGCCAACTTTCAATTTTAAGCGTTTTGGCTCGAGTAGTTTTAGTTGCAGTGTCATTTTGAAAATGTCCGGTGGGGTGATTTTGTGTGTGTTTTGGGGCCGGAGAGTGAAACTTGTATTTACAACATATTTTCTCGTGCAAATTTTGTATTCCCTGCCCAAATTCAATTTAAACTGTTTTGGCTCGAGTGGTTTCTGAGTACAGTCTTATTTTAAAAATGTCTCGGTGGGGTGATTTTGTGTGTGTTTTGGGGCCCTGGAAGTGAAACTTACTTTTCTCGAGCATATTTCACCGTACCAAATTTTATTTTACACGCCCAAAAACATTTTTAAACATTTTTGGCTCGGGTGGTTTTTGGTTTGAAAGTGTTGGGTGTCTTTGGGTCGTGAGGGGCGCCAAACAGTGTCTTTGCCCAGCGCCTAGTCTGCTGCACGTGGTTCGAGGCGTATGTTCAGAATCGTGTGCGAGTTTGTGTCTAGGTGCATGTTGCCCGAGGGCGCAGTTGCTAGAAAAGTGGCGCCCGGTCATTTGTGTTGCCACGGGCGCCAAATCTTGAGTTTACGGCGCTAGTGCGGTGTTGCACCGGGCGCGAAATGTGGGGAAAATGGCGCCTAGTCTTTGCCAAGTGCCTAAGAGTGTCTTTGTTTTGGTCCCTAGGTGACGCTTTGGTCCCTAGATGATTGTTTTGGTCCTAAATGGTGGTTTAGGTCCCCGAGTGAGGTTGAGTACTCTAGAGGAGATTAGTCCTTGGGACTTAATGGTGTTGAGAGTGCATAATGAGGTGACCGAGAGCATGCCATGGGGGCATGGGCCGGAGGCCAAGCCATGAGGGCTATAAAATGAGATTAACTACCGAGGTAAGAGTTAATGTGTGTATTGAGTATTGGGATTGTGTTTGTGTTTGTACATGGAGTCTCATGCATACATTCGGCTTGCGGCTCGTAGAGCTTATAAAATAATTGTGAAGCCTGAGGGCGGCCGGAGGGCAATTGTGAAGCTTGAGGGCGCGGCGGAGGCCGAGTCATGAGGACTCCATTATTGATGAGAATGCTTGGGAGGCAAATGGTACCACATGCATACTTACATTGCATACATACTCATTAGTGCATGAATATTGTTGAGTGATGATTGGTGTGTTTGAGTGTGCTGTGAACTATGGTTATATATATTGCTTATTATCACTTTTATTATATAGTTCGAGACTCACCCTTTCTGTTGTTGTTTACCATAGGTAGTCATGAGTGAGGGCTTTCTACCTTCACTACTCCCCTAGTCGATCCGCTCACGATCGTAGCACCTAGGGGTTGGGTTATGAACTATAGTTGTCTTGTTTTGCTCTTTGTTGAGCCTTCATGTATTTGTTTTGAGACTCTTTGAATTATTCTCGTTGAGATCATGAGTACTTTCCGCTGCATTATGTGAAACTATAGTTCCACGAGTTTATTTGCTGGTGTACGCTCCATTTTATTGAGGAATGATTTATGTTATACTATTAGTGTGTTGAATGACTATGGCTAAATTGTGGTTCGCCACTAAGGCCAGAATTTCTTTCGCTGGTGTATTTACAAGGGCATCACTGAGAGCCTTGCAAAGGAGGTCAATGCACATGCAAGTAGTATCAGTTACCTGAGTAATCCCATAGTCAATCAGTTCACTATTTTATAACACACTAAACCAAAAGATGACCAGAAATGATTTTTATATACTCTGATTTTTGATTTAAATTACCGGGTAGAAATGGGGTGTTACATTAGTGGTATCAGAGCAAAAGTTCGGTCTGTCCGGCCAAGTGTGTCAGTCTGTCATAGTGTGTATGACAACTAGGTGTCTTAAAATAGTTCTGAACTGGTTGTTTATGCTGCAGTGTTAGGTTGATATGGCCAGAAGGATCGATGCTGCTCTTCTTGAGGCCTTGCAGGCTATAGCGCAGACTGTGGGTACCCAATGAATCATCGAGACCGCATGATGCGGCAACATTCCAGAGAGAGAACCCCCCTACCTTCAAGGGGAGGTACAACCCGGATGGTGCCTTGACTTGGCTGAAGGAGATTGAGAGGATCTTCAGAGTGATTAGCTGCACTGATGAGCAGAAAGTCAGGTACGGTACTCATACTTTATCTGAAGAGGCTGATGACTGGTGGCTAGAGACCAGTGAGAGATTGGGTGCTGCACAGGAGGAGATCACTTGGGCTGTGTTCCGAAGGGAATTCTTGAGAAAGTATTTTCCGGAGGACGTGAGAGGTAAGAAAGAGAGCGGAATTCCTTGAACCGAGGCGGGGGAGTATGTCCGCATCGAATATCTTTGCCAAGTTCACGGAGTTGGCCAAGTTCTATCCCCACTATGCTGAGGCTGGGGCTGAATTCTCAAAATGCATTAAGTTTGAGAATGGACTGAGGGCTGATATCAAGCAGGCTGTGGGGTATCAGAAGATTAGAGTATTTGGCTTGATCCGGTAGATCACTGCGGGATTTATGAGGAAGACAAAGAATGCCCGCTCTAGGGTCATGAGAGACCGGGGGGAAATTTCATAACGAGGGTAAGCCTTACGAGACGTCTGCTGACAAGGGAAAGCAAAGGTATTCGGGTGGTAACAAGTATAATGGTGGAAACAGGTCTGCTGAGGGTAGGAGGTACCATGAGGGCAAGAAGCCAAGTGGGGGAGACGCCCCATCTGATATTGTGTGTTTCAAATGTGACAAGCCAGGTCACAAGAGCTTTGACTGTAAGATGGAAGTGAAGAGATGTTTTAGGTGTGGGAAGAGTGGTCACATGGCATCCGAGTGTGATCGCAAGGAAGCTGTATGTTTCAACTGTGGTGAAGCTGGTCACATTAGCTTCAAGTGCCCCAAGCCTAAGAAGGAAAGATCTACTGGGAGGGTGTTTGCATTGGCAGGTTCAGAGGGACCTAATGATATCCGAGGTACATGTTTCATCTCTGGTACACCTTTAGTTGCTATTGTTGACACGGGTGCTACGCACTCTTTTATTGCATCTGTTTGTGCTGAAAAGTTAAAATTAGTATTGTCTACTATGGAGAGAGGGATGGTTATCGACACTCCAGCTAAGGGTCTGTAACTACTTCTCGATGTGTTCTAGGTGTCCTCTCGCCGGTCTTCGGCGAGAGATTTTCTGAGTTGATCTCGATTTGTTTGCCTTTGGGTGGGTTAGATGTGATTACGGGCATGGGTGGTTAGTAGATAACCATGTGCACATCAAGCTGATTACGATAAGTCTATTAGTTTTCTTCTTCCCCGAAGAGGAAAGAGTGCAACTCTCATTGTCTGCGAGCAATTGCGCAGGTAATGAAAGAAGGTGGTCGGTTGTTTGCTTTGATGGCGTCTATGTCTGCTGAGAACCGAGCCATGGTTGATGGGTTCTGGTGGTGTGTGAGTTCCCCTGAAGTGTTTCGGATGAGATTCCTAGTGTGCCCCCGCAGAGGGAAGTTGAGTTCGGGATTGAGCTTGTGCACAGTACTAGGCACATGTGTCTATGTGCACCGCACGGATGTCCGCTTCACGAGTTATGCGAATTGAAGAAGCGATTAGAGGAGCTTCTTGAGAAGAAATTTGTGAGGCCTAGTGTGTCACCATGGGAGCTCCAGTTTTATTGGTAAAGAAGAAGGATGGGAGTATGCGTGCGTGCGTGGACTACGCATATTGAATAAAGTGACTATCAAGAATAAGTATCCTCTCCCGAGGATAGATGATCCGATGGATCACCGTGGTGGAGTGCTAAAGTGTTTAGCAAGATTGACTTGAGGTCCGGTATCACCAGATTAAGGTGAAGGATGAGGATATCCAGAAAACAGCGTTCAGAACGAGGTATGGGCACTATGAGTACTCTGTAATGCCGTTTGGTGTCACAAATGCACCAGGGGTGTTTATGGAGTACATGAACCGAATCTTCCATAGCTATCTGGATCGGTTTGTGGTCGTTTTCATTGATGATATTCTGGTGTACTCAAAATCTGAGGAAGAGCATGCAGAGCACTTGAGGTTGGTGCTAGAGGTCTTGAAAGAGAGGAAGTTGTATGCCAAGTTGTCAAAGTGTGAGTTCTGGTTGCATGAGGTGAGCTTCTTGGGTCATATTATTTCTGGTGATGGTATAGCTGTGGATCCAGCCAAGGTTGATGCGGTGTTGCAGTGGGAGAGCCCAAAGTCTGTGACTGAGATCAGGAGTTTCTTGGGGTTGGCTGGTTATTACAGGAGGTTCATTGAAGGGTTCTCTAAGCTAGCCCTTCCATTGACTCGATTGACCTGTAAGGGAAAGGCATTTGTGTGGGATGCAAAGTGTGAAGAGAGCTTCCAAGAGCTAAAGAGGAGGTTGACCACGTCTCCAGGTGTTAGTGTTGCTGTGCGCAGCAACCATTTGTTGTGTCTTCGCGATGCTTCCCGGATGGGTTTGGGGGTGTATTGATGCAGGATGGGAAGGTAGTTGCTTATGCGTCCCGACAGTTGAGGACACATGAGAAGAACTATCCTACTCATGACTTAGAGTTGGCTGCGATTGTGTTTGTGTTGAAGATTTGGAGGCACTATCTCTATAGTACTAGATTGAAGTGTTCGGTGATCACAAGAGTCCAAGTACTTGTTTGACCGAAGGAGCCGAATATGAGACAGGCGTTGGTTAGAAAGCTGCTGAAGGACTATGATTTCGGCTTGAACTATCACCCCGGCAAAGCTAATGTCGTGGCTGATGCTTTGAGTCGGAAAACCTTGCATATGTCAGCTATGATGGTGAGAGAATTGGAATTGATTGAGCAATTCCGTGACTTGAAGTCCGTTTGTGAGGTGACACCCAGTGTCAGATCGGGGATCTTGAGGATTGGGAATGACTTCTTGGTTAGTATCGAGACGCCCGAAGTTAGATGTGAAGTTGGTAGATTTCTTTGGTTCTTTGGTGAGCAAAAATTGTTGATGGGGATTACAGGTTGGATTCCCGTGGTGTGTTGAGGTTCGGGGACGCAATTTGTGTTCCTGGATGATCTTGAGTTAAAGAAGATGATACTTGAGAGAGCCATAGGAGTAAGTTGAGCATTCACCCAGTGCTACTAAGATGTACCATGATCTGAAGAAACTATTTTGGTGGCCTGTATGAAGAGAGATGTCGCGCGATTTGTATATGCATGTTTGACTTGCGGTGAAGTCAAAGATCGAGCACCGAAGCTTTGCGGGGTTGATGCAACCTTTGGAGATTCGGAATGGAAGTGGGGACAAAGCATTTCCATGGATTTTGTGACCGGATTGCCAAATCTTCGTGAGAGAGGTCCGACACTTATTTGGGTGATTGTGGATAGGTTAACCAAGTCTGCTCACTTTATTCCTATCAACATCACCTTTCTGTGCAAAGTTGGCTAGAATTTACATTCGGTGATTGTGAAGCTTCATGGGGTTCAAGAGTATTGTGTCCGATAGAGACCCGCGGTTTACATCGAGTTTTGGGGGAGCTTGCGGGAGGCTTTGGGGTCCAAGTGAGGTTGAGTTCACTTTATCATCCTCAAACCGATGGTCGGACAGAGAGAGAACCATCCGGTCTTTGGAGGATCTTTTGAGAGCTTGTGTGCTAGAGCGAGGAGGTGCGTGGGATACACATCTCCCACGATTGAGAGTTCTCTTATAATAACAAACTATCACTCGAGCATTGGGATGGCTCCTTTTGAGGCAATCAGTATGGGCGGAGGTGCGAGAACTCCTTTGTGTTGGCATGAGTCCTGTGAGAGTGTTGTTCTTGGACCAGAGTTGGTTAGGAGACTACGGAGAAGGTGAAAATGATCGGGAGAAAATGAAAGAGTCCCAGGCCGGCGAGAAAAGTTATCATGATAAGAGGAGGAAGGACTTGGAGTTTCAGTTTGGTGAGCATGTGTTCTTGAGGTCACGCCTATGACTAGTGTTGGGCGTGCTCACGAAGGCAAAGAAGTTGACTCAAGGTTTATTGGACCGTACGGATCACCGAGAGGTTGGAAAGGTTGCTTATAGGGTGGCCTTGCCGCCTAATCTTTCGAACTTGCACGATGTTTTTCACGTGTCACAGCTTCGGAAGTATATTCCAGACCCGTCTCATGTGATTCACATGGATGATGTGGAGGTACGTGAGAACCTCACTGTGGAGACTATGCCAGTGAGGATTGATGATAGAGAAGTGAAGGTGTTGAGAGGGAAGGACATTGCCTTGGTCAAGGTAGTGGGGCTGGGAGCTGCTGGTGAGAGTACGACTTGGGAGCTGGAGAGCAAGATGCGGGAGTCCTATCCAGAGTTATTTGACTCAGGTATGAATTTCGAGGACGAAATCTCCTAAGTGGGGGAGAGTTGTAACACCCCAAATAATTTAATTAAGAAATTGATTAAATTGTTTAAGTGCTACACTGTTTTAAATTATAATAGAATATAAAATAGTGTTTATAATTCAGTAATTTATTTTAATTGAAGGGGATGGTGGAAGAAATGGAGAAGGGGGTGTAAAAGGGCCCAAGGTGCGCTTGGCCCAATATACATATAGCCAAAAGTAGAATTTTCTCTCATTTGTGAAAAGAGAAAGAAAGTTGCGAAGGAGAGAAGAGAAAGGAGAGGAGAACTCTACAAAAACCCTAGGAGAGAGAGGAGGAGAAGAGCAATTTCGTGACTTGAAGGCTTGGATTGTTGCGATGGTTTTGTTCGTGACTCCATTTCGGTTCTTCTCTAGGGTTAATTTGAGGTAAGGGGAGTCTCACTCTATAATAGAGGAGATAATGGGTTATATGTGTATCATAGGGGCTGTTTTATGTTAATTGATGATTGCATGATGATTTGATTCTTTGAATTTGATGAATTCCTTGGTAAAATTGATTTAGAGCTTGAGTTAGGGTTTTATAATATATGATTTCGTGATTTTGATGTGATTGATGATATGGATATGCAATTGATCGTTTGATTGTGAAATTAGGAGTGTTAGAATGATTATTGAGTTAATTGATTTGGGAGAATTTGAGAAAATTGGGATTTTGGGGTTTGGGGCGCCAATGTGCTAGGAGTCTGCGCCAGTAATCTTGAGCGAGGGAGTGTTGGTGTTGTGTTCTTTGTGCGGGCGCCAATTTCCTAGAGAAATGGCGCTGTGTCACTTACTAGCGATGTGGGAGGTAAGTGTGTGTTTGCTTGTCCGGCGCGCGAATGTGGGTATTTTGGGGCCCGGGAGGGAAACTTGTATTTCTGAACACATTTTCTCGTGCCAAATTTTCTATTCACCGCCAACTTTCAATTTTAAGCGTTTTGGCTCGAGTAGTTTTCTCAGTTGCAGTGTCATTTTGAAAATGTCCCGTGGGGGTGATTTTGTGTGTGTTTGGGGGCCTTGGAGAGTGAAACTTGTATTTACGAACATATTTTCTCGTGCAAATTTTGTATTCCCCGCCCAAATTCAATTTAAACTGCTTTGGCTCAGTGGTTTCTGAGTACAGTCTTATTTTAAAAATGTCTCGGTGGGGGTGATTTTGTGTGTGTTTGGGGCCCGGAAAGTGAAACTTACTTTTCTCGAGCATATTTCACCGTACAAATTTTATATTTACCCTTGAAAAACATTTTTAAACATTTTGGCTCGGGTGGTTTTGGTTTGAAAGTGTTGGGTGTCTTTGGAGTCGGTGAGGGGCGCAAAATCGTCTTTATTGCGCCTAGTCTGCCGCTCGTGTCCGAGAGGCGTGTGCGAATCGTGTCTCGAGTTTGTGTCTCAGGTCTCTGTTGCCTGCGGGGCGCCGATTGCTAGAAAAGTGGCGCCAGTGGGTGTGTTGCCACGGGCGCCAAAATCTTGAGTTTACGGCGCTAGTGCGGTGTTGCACCGGGGGCGCTGTATGTGGGGAAAATGGCGCCTAGTCTTGCCAAGTGCCTAAGAGTGTCTTTATTTTGGTCCCTAGGTGACAGTTTGGTCCCTAGATGATTGTTTTGGTCCTAAATGGTGGTTTAGGTCCTGAGTGAGGTTGAGTACTCTTAGAGAGATTAGTCCTTGGGACTTAATGGTGTTGAGAGTGCATAATGAGGTGATTGAGCATGCCATGGGGGCATGGGCCGGAGGCCAAGCCATGAGGGCTATAAAATGAGATTAACTACGAGGTAAAGAGTTAATGTGTGTATTGAGTTTGTTGGGATTGTGTTTGTGTTGTACATGGAGTCTCACGCATACATTCTACCGCTGGTCGTAGAGCTTATAAAATAATTGTGAAGCTCGAGGCACCCTGAGGGCCAGAATGTGAAGCTTGAGGCGGCGGGAGGCCGAGTCATGAGGACTCCATTATTGATGAGAATCTTGCCGGAGGCAAATGGTACCACATGTAACGCCCAAAAATAATTTGAATATTTATTTAATTAATTACTTAAGAGCTAAGTGATTAGTCATATTTAATTAAATGGATGAGGTGTTTTAATTAAATTAGGAGGTGAGAGTTAGTAAATAAGATGTGGTGATATTATTAAGTTGGGGAGTAGTTGAATTAGTTGAGGAGGGTGCGGATAGAGGCCCAACCCATTTGGGCCCAATTGTTTTGTGGGTTAAATGAAAGAAAAGAAATGAATTAAGAGGAGAAGGAAAAGAAGTGAACCGAGAGAGAAGAAACGCCAGCGCGAGAGAGAAAAGGAGGAGGAGAGGCGACGGAGAAGGAGAGAGGAAGAGAGAAAGAGAAGGTGGTGCGAGAAGAAGGAGGAGGAGGAGGCGGCAGACTAGGTGGAGAAGGGGAATAAGATGGCGCAAGAGTGAGAAGAGGAGAGAGAGAAGGAGGCCGAAGGTGGGGAGGCGCGGTGGTGGAGATGAATTTGGGGGTTTAGGGTTTTCTCCACCCTTTGGTTTGGTAAGTTGATTTTGGTTCCAATCTCTCTAGTTTTTCATGCTCCTTTCATTGATATAAGTTTCAATCTCTCAATCCTTTCATTGTTCATTTCACCATGGATGAGTATTGGAAGCTCAAAGTTGGATTGAGTGAGTGTTGGTGGCTCTTGGAGCTTAAAGTGGAGGGGAAGCTTGTTTCTTCATTTCCTAAGGTTAGGGGATTCTCCATACATCTTTTATAGCTTGTAGGATGTGTATTATAGTGAGAATAGCTCTAGGAATGATGTGTTGTGTGACTTTGTGTTGATTGTATGTTGATTGTATGTTGATTGATGTTGGAATGCTTGAATTTGGTCATAGCATGTTGTTTGTGGTTGTAAGGGCATGAGTTGTGATTTATGTATGGTGCATGTTTGATGAAATGGTGATATGAGAATGAGTATGTAAATATGATGAATTGGTAATAAATATTTAATGGCTATGTGGGTGTTGTTATGTGAGGAATGAGTTGTTGGGAAGAAATTAAGTTTTAGGGTGTGTTGGGTGAGGTTTAGGAAGGGCGCGCCAAATGCCTAGGCAAATGGCGCTGGCCGGGTGGTTGTCATGTGCATGCTAGGAGCGAAGGGGCGCGATTCTTTGGGCAACTTGGCGCTCGTGGATCAAAAATCGTGTGTGTGTGTGTGCGTGGGGGCGCGATTCTTTGGGCAACTTGGCGCCTGGTGGCTGAAAACTGTGTGTGTGTGTGTGGGGAGGGCGCGGTTGCTAGCATTTTGGCGCCTGTCTTTGGTTTGTGGTGTGGGTGGTTTTGGTGGTTGGTTATGGGGCGCCATTTTGCGCTGCCCTCGCACCTAGGTACCCAAATGTGTCTAAGTGACGGTTTAGTCCCTAAGAATTAATTTAATCCTTGGTGTGACAATTTAGTCCCTAAGAATTAAATTAATCCTTGGCGCGACAAAATAGTCCCTTAGTGTCTAATTAGTCCCAATATGCCAAATATTTTCCTAAGTCCCTAAATTAATTTTGGTGTGTCAAAAATGGTCCCTAAGTGAAGAAAAGGTCCTTATGAGGGGTTTGGGCCTTAGGTGGGATTTAATCTAATAAGTGATGAGGTGATGATTAATAAATTGATGAGGTGATGATTAATAATTGATGAGGTGATGATTAATAGTTGAGGTGAATGATGAATGATGATGTGGCTTCGGCCAAAAATGGTGAGTTAAATAATTGTGGTGATGAATTGTGATGTTGTTAATGCATTGTCATGGTGTCACATATTTCATATGCATTACGTGACGAAGGATGTAGGATGATGTGGCTTCGCCAAATGAGGTGATGATTATGGATCCACATGCATATTGCACACATGCATATACTCATACTTGCATAAGATATTGTTGATGGTTGATTTATCTATTATTGTGTATTGTGGTTGCCTAGATGCTTTCTAATTATAATGCTTATCTTACTTGTTATAATTTATGTAAAGAGACTCACCCTAGCATTTCTTGTTGCTCGCTCTCGTGGCGACAAACAGTGATTCCGAGTGATGGTGCCATGCCTCTTGGGTTTTATTGAGTCACTCGATAGTAACACCTGGTTGGGGTCTTAGTATCACTTTATTTATGGTTATGTATTGAACCGATTTTAAACCTATGTATTGAGTATGTGAACTCGCTTTATTTTCCATTGTCTTTGTAGACTATTTGATGGATTATCAGAAACACTAAATGGTAGTTTTGATGGTTTTAATCCATGTGACTATGATATGCATTTTATGCATTTGATGAGTTTGGATTTCTAAACATGTTGATGTTGTTTTCATTAAATGTACCACCTCTTTTGAGGTGTGTGGAAAGTTATTTTTAAAACTCGATTTTATTAGTTAATTACTTTTAAATATAAGGGGGTGTTACATTAGTTGGTATCGTGAGCAAAAGTTCGGTCTGTCTCGCCAAGTTTGTCCAAATCGTAGTGTCTCGTGAGATCCTTTGTTGATCTCCAACGAGAGACTTTGTTAGAGATTTTGTTTGGTTGTTTGCAAATGTTGATTGTAATTGCTTGTGGATCGTTGGATTGTATTAAGTGAGGTATGTGTGATTGGAAGAGCATTTTAACGACGCCCAAGGAGTAGGAATCGTGACGACGACGCCGTCACTGGATCACGTTAAAAGTCCTTCAATGTGAAAGGTGTAAATTTTGAAAAGACGTAGTTTTGTGACCTTAATTAGTTGGATGCGTGAGTAGGAGGGACTCGATCACCCCGATAACTCATTCCCAATGAAAGAGGCGACAATAACTCGTAATTATTATAAAATTTGAATATATACTAATTTCAACTTGATTGATTGAGTGGTGTGTGCAAGTTGGTTGATTATTAATTTCTAGATAAATAGATACCTTATGGATGTTTGAGTTTGATTTGGGGTTTGATAGTAGGAGATGTCAAAATAAGGATTGACACTTTGGATTTGAAGTTCGTACAAAGAAAATAGAGCATGCCTTTTTTTTTTTTGGAAGAGTTTAGAAATATGGTTTCGGAAAGCCTAAGGTAGAGAAATTGTCTTTAAAAGTATGGTAGTCGAGGAGTACCTATCTAGGATCTAGATGATAGTGTGTAACTTTGAGGATTAGATGATTAGAAATTCGAAGATTTAGAGAGTAGGAATGCCGAAATGAGGAAGGCATTGTTTGTGGGTTGGATATGGATTGACATAAGATAGGAGCATTAGTACTTAAATGATTGATATGGCGTAGTTCCCTAACGATAAATTAATGGTGTTTCGATAATCTAGTGAGACTTTAGTGATCTGAAAATAGAGTTTTGGTACAAAGTAAAGGTGTAGATTAAGTATGCCTAAGGATGTTGTAACCTTCTTGAAATTCTTAATGAGTGTTGGACTAGTTGTGTAGGGGAAGTGTTTAGTAGTTGGCTTAAGTATGATCATAGTATGAAGATCAAAGGAAAGAAGGAAGAGAAAGGTTAGGTGCATAGGACTACATATGAGCTGAGGTATAGTTGCTTAACCATAGGTGTGTTGAAGTGTGATATGCATGCGACGTAGTATGTGGGAGACAAAGTATGTAGTACCGAGGTTTAAGTACGCTTTGAATAGTAAGCGTAGTGAAGCTCAAATATGTGACGTAGTGTAGTGAACCGAGGTACCAAAAGAGTGTACCGAGGCGTTGTGTAGTGTAAGGCCGAGGTTAAGGAGTGCTTGGGTGTAGTGTGCCTAAGTGTAATAGTCAAGGGTGAAGTGACTAAGTGTAGATGATGAAGTGAGTTGTGAATAAGCCTAAGAGTAGTGGAGAGACAATATTTGAAGGATTGCTTGTGAATATTATTACCTTTGATTGACGTTTTGATATAGATTGATTGTTTCTGTAATGCACATGAGTTTAATTTTGATTTGTGCTAAATTGTTTTGAAGTTATGTACTGAAATGAAATGCGGTGCTTGGTTATAACAATTAAGGGTAGGATTCGCGTATAGTCTCCTTTTAGCAAGATGAAATGATTGATTTTTTTTTAACTTCTGAGTTTATGTCGGAAACTAAATTTTGAAAATAATAAGTGGTTGTTGTGTGGCAACCTGTTCGTGTTATAATAAAATTAGGGGTTGCGTATAGTTTTCCCTTTTTGGACAAAACCGTGAGTTATGTAATTTTCAAAAAGAAACGGTACTTGGAGAATTTTGTGTTTTTGGGAATGAACGTAATGTCAAGAATTGTGTTAAATTATGTTCCAAGTTGTTTAGAATTTTATTACGAGATGTGACATGATTTTAGCTTTAGGGACCGATTAGGTCGTGGATTGATGTTGTTTGAAAATGACGAGGTCTTACAATAATTTCATGGTTTGACGAGATAAAATCTTTTGAAACAAAAAGGTGAGTTTTACTCACGTTTAGAGAATTTTAAAATGTGTTTGTGTGTTTATGTGTTGACATGTGTTTATTTACTGTGATGGAAAGTTTAGTTACGGAGAAAGTGCAAATTTCACGAAATTGGAAATTTTACGGTTTTTGAGCATGTTTGGTTTGTGATTTTGTAACTCGATTGTGCTTGAGTGAATTGGTGAAATTATGCCTTGATTGTAGGTAAAACATGTGTTAGAATATTTGGTTGTTTAATTCCGATAACGTTGCTATGTCAAAGGAATTGTCGAAGTTTATGAACCACTGCTGAAAATCTATTGCACCTATATTGTCTATTGAAATGTATGATATGTTCTAGTTTTAAAATTGATGTTCGGATCGTTAAGCAGTAAAAATTATTTTTGGGAAGTCCAGTATTACAGAGGAAACTCTGCGACTTTTTCGCGTAAATTTTGATACATGATCAAAGTGGTAATTGAGTTGTGTGATTAGAGGGTAAATGAAATTGAGAAAATGTTAGAGTAGTGTTAACTAAGCATGGTCGAAGAGCGCGAGTTGTTGAAATAGGTGTAAGTACCTAAGTGAAGAGTATGTCCATTGAAGTATAGAGTTGTCGAAATGAGTAATGTCTAAGTGTATTCCTCTAAGTTAGAGTGGAAGTGTCGAACTATTGAAGTTGTCAAAGTATAGTGTGACGTATATGAACTTAAGTGTAAAGGAGTGGGTGTAACGTATGGAAGCCTAAATTAGTATTGCTGAGATGTAAGTATTTCTGTAGAATGAGAGATGAGTCGAGCCTAGTAATGTTGAAATATAGCGGTGTCGAAGAGTTGTATAGGTAAGTCGGAGGGTGAATCCATGGGAGTCGAGGTGTAGTGGTGTGAGGGCGGACGTTAAGTTATCTTCAGATATCTACCGAGATGAAATGTTGCGCTTTAAGAGTGATGTGCTCAAGTGTAGTGTAACCAAGGTGAGTAACGAGGGAGTAAGAAGCGGTAATTGCCGTAGTGTGCATATACCTGGCATACAGATGCCGAGATCCGCAGTGAGTGTGCCGAGATGCCGTTTGACGTTAACATGGTTCAGGATTGTTGCTAAGAGCACTGGGAGTGCGGTTGTTATGGAACTCGATGTGGAAGTATTAGTAATGACGACGAGTAGGTCAATTAGATGAATGAGATAGGTTGGATTAGGAGATCAAGTTCGGAAGTGAGCACCGTGAGATTGGAAACTTAAAAGGGTAAGCTAATCGCAAATCGTAGTTGAGGGTATAGTGTCCCTGCATCGGAATAGATGGTAATTGAGTAGTCGAGTAGGATCTAGATACCCTACAGGTTAGAATATCTGCTAAGGGTAAGAGTGTAGAGAAGGTGGGGTATTGTTCGTGAGTATTTTCGAGGACGAAAATATTCTAAGTGGGGGAGAGTTGTAACGCCCCGAAAATAATTTGAATATTTATTTAATTAATTACTTAAGAGATAAGTGATTAGTCATATTTAATTAAATGGATGAGGTGTTTTAATTAAATTAGGAGGTGAGAGTTAGTAAATAAGATGTGGTGATATTATTAAGTTAGGGAGTAGTTGAATTAGTTGAGGAGGGGTGCGGATAGAGGCCCAACCCATTGGGCCCAATTGTTTTGTGGGTTAAATGAAAGAAAAGAAATGAATTAAGAGGAGAAGGAAAAGAAGTGAACCGAGAGAGAAGAACTAACGCGCGAGAGAGGAAAAAGGAGGAGGAGAGGCGACGGAGAAGGAGAGAGGAAGAGAGAAAGAGAAGGTGGTGCGAGAAGAAGAAGAGAGGAGGAGGCGGCGGTACTAGGTGGAGAAGGGGAAGAAGATGGCGCAAGAGTGAGAAGAGGAGAGAGAGAAGGAGGCCGAAGGTGGGGAGTCAAGCGGTGGTGGAGATGAATTTGGGGTTTAGGGTTTTCTCCACCCTTTGGTTTGGTAAGTTGATTTTGGTTCCAATCTCTAGTTTTTCATGCTCCTTTCATTGATATAAGTTTCAATCTCTCAATCCTTTCATTGTTCATTTCACCATGGATGAGTATTGGAAGCTCAAAGTTGGATTGAGTGAGTGTTGGTGGCTCTTGGAGCTTAAAGTGGAGGGGAAGCTTGTTTCTTCATTTCCTAAGGTTAGGGGATTCTCCATACATCTTTTATAGCTTGTAGGATGTGTATTATAGTGAGAATAGCTCTAGGAATGATGTGTTGTGTGACTTTGTGTTGATTGTATGTTGATTGATGTTGGAATGCTTGAATTTGGTCATAGCATGTTGTTTGTGGTTGTAAGGGCATGAGTTGTGATTTATGTATGGTGCATGTTTGATGAAATGGTGATATGAGAATGAGTATGTAAATATGATGAATTTGTAATAAATATTTAATGGCTATGTGGGTGTTGTTATGTGAGGAATGAGTTGTTGGGAAGAAATTAAGTTTTGGGGTGTGTTGGGTGAGGTTTAGGAAGGGGGGGGCGCCAAATGCCTAGGCAAATGGCGCTTTGGTCGGGTGGTTGTCATGTGCATGCTAGGAGCGAGGCGCCATTGCTTTGGGCAACTTGGCGCTCGTGGATCAAAATCGTGTGTGTGTGCGTGGGGGCGCCAGATTCTTGGCAACTTGGCGCTGTGGCTGAAAACCGTGTGTGTGTGTGTGTGGTAGGGGCGCCGGTTGCTAGCATTTTGGCGCCCAGGCTGTTTGTGGTGTGGTCATTTGGTGGTTGGTTATGGGGCGCCATTTTGCTGCGCCTCGCACCTAGGTACTAAATGTGTCTAAGTGATTCGTTTAGTCCCTAAGAATTAATTTAATCCTTGGTGTGACAATTTAGTCCCTAAGAATTAAATTAATCCTTGGCGCGACAAAATAGTCCCTTAGTGTCTAATTAGTCCCAATATGCCAAATATTTTCCTAAGTCCCTAAATTAATTTTGGTGTGTCAAAATGGTCCCTAAGTGAAGAAAAGGTCCTTATGAGGGTTTGGGCCTTAGGTGGGATTTAATCTAATAAGTGATGAGGTGATGATTAATAAATTGATGAGGTGATGATTAATAATTGATGAGGTGATGATTAATAGTTGAGGTGAATGATGAATGATGATGTGGCTTCGCCAAAAATGGTGAGTTAAATAATTGTGGTGATGAATTGTGATGTTGTTAATGCATTGTCATGGTGTCACATATTTCATATGCATTACGTGACGAAGGATGTAGGATGATGTGGCTTCGGCCAAATGAGGTGATGATTATGGATCCACATGCATATTGCACACATGCATATACTCATACTTGCATAAGATATTGTTGATGGTTGATTTATCTATTATTGTGTATTGTGGTTGCCTAGATGCTTTCTAATTATAATGCTTATCTTACTTGTTATAATTTATGTAAAGAGACTCACCCTAGCATTTCTTGTTGCCTGCTCTCGTGGCGACAAACAGGTGATTCCGAGTGATGGTGCCATGCCTCTTGGGTTTTATTGAGTCAGCTCTGATAGTAACACCGGGGTTGGGGTCTTAGTATCACTTTATTTATGGTTATGTATTGAACTGATTTTAAACCTATGTATTGAGTATGTGAACTCAGTTTTATTTTCCGCTGTGCTGTAGACTATTTGATGGATTACTGTAAACACTAAACAGGTAGTTTTTGATGGTTTTAATCCATGTGACTATGATATGCATTTTATGCATTTGATGAGTTTGGATTTCTAAACATGTTGATGTTGTTTTCATTAAATGTACCACCCTCTTTGAGGTGTGTGGAAAGTTTTTTTTAAAACTCTGATTTTATTAGTTAATTACTTTTAAATATAAGGGGGTGTTACACCACATGCATACTTACATTGCATACATACTCATTAGTGCATGAATATTGTTGAGTGATGATTGGTGTGTTTGAGTGTGCTGTGAACTATGGTTATATATATTGCTTATTATCACTTTTATTATATAGTTCGAGACTCACCCTTTCTGTTGTTGTTTACCACAGGTAGTCATGAGTGAGGGCTTTCTACCTTCACTACTCCCCGAGTCGGTCTGCTCTGATACGTAGCACCTAGGGGTTGGGGTTATGAACTATAGTTGTCTTGTTTTGCTCTTTGTTGAGCCTTCTATGTATTTGTTTTGAGGCTCACAATTATTCTGTTGAGATCATGAGTACTTTCACGCATTATGTGAAACTATAGTTCCACGAGTTTATTTCTTTGGTGTTACGATTTTTTTAATTATGTTTATGAGATGAGTTAACTATTGAATGTTTTAAGAGAGATGTGTGACGCCCATTTTATTGAGGAATGATTTATGTTATACTATTAGTGTGTTGAATGACTATGGCTAAATTGTGGTTCGCCACTAAGGCCAAAATTTCTTTTCATTTGGTGTATTTACAAGGGCATCATCGGTAGCCTTGCAAAGGAGGTCAATGCCCATTGCAAGTAGTATCGCTTACTCCGAGTAATCCCATAGTCAATCGATTCACTATTTTATAACACACTAAACCAAAAGATGACCGTAAATGATTTTTATATACTCTGATTTTTGATTTAAATTACCGGGTAGAAATGGGGTGTTACAGACGGGCTGCTCGGTCCTCCTTACTTCCCAATCATGTGGAATGAAGCTCACTTTTTCAGGCGGCCTGGCGACTATATTTATTCTGTCAAGGATTTGGGTGCGGCCGACCTGGAATCTCTAGAGATGATCAAGACTCTGGCGGGCATGATGCCCCAGATCCTAAGGGCGACCTGCCTTGCCGTCCCTTCGTCCTGCTCGTGGGTCGAGCTCTTCAAGCCGAGATTGGTTCGCCTTTGGACTTCATCTTTGAATTTCGAATATTGCTCGCTTTATCTAACTCTTGAATTATTCTTTTTTGCAGGGAGAATGGCGGGTAAGAACTGGGCCGAGCTCGAGAAAGTCCTGAATCCTCCAAAGAGCAGCGCTTCCCGGCCGCCGTCACGGAACGTGGTCGATCTAGAGGGACCGTCGAAGGTGCCTCCCACCCCCAAAAGCCAAGGGAAAAAGCCGGTTTCCAAAGTACGGTCGCCCCCTCACGACGATGACCGCTCTACCAAGCGGACCAAGTTTGATAAGCGAGACTTGGATCTTGCTAAGGACGACATCCCTATTCTTTCACTCGAGGATTTGGGGCCAGTCGAATTCGAGCGATTCAAGAAAAAGCCCATGCAGGTTTGCGCTTCCCTTTGCATGGGGATGGATAAAATCATGCAAGAGGTGGCGGACGAGGCTGAAGGTACTTTATTCTTTTTACCCGTCGCGCTTTCGTTTACATCCGACCGACTAACCGATTTTGACCATCTTTGTTTGCAGCGGCACAGGCTGAGAAGGATAAGGCCTTGGCGGAGGCACAGCAAAAGCTGGAGAAACTAGCCAAGTCCAAGAAGGACGCTATGCAACGGGCCGAAGACGACCGGGCCAAGCTGTCGAAGAGGAACAAGGAACTCCAAGCTCAAGTAACCAATCTGAAGACCGACCTCGGCGTTTTGGAGAATGAAAAGGCCGAATGGGGACCCGGAGGTCGAGCCGAGGCTCAAGTTCGGAAGGTCGCCCGGATGGCTAAGGTGCGGCGATCGAGCGCGTTCTACAATGCTCTAGGTCGCACGGTGCCGAACTCGCACTTGAGCATCAACTTCGATGATAACTGATAAAGCGACCACTACGCCGAAACAAAGCAAGATCGAGCGATTCTATAATACTTTGACTTGCCTTCGGGCCCAACAATTTGAAAGCTGCCTTCGAGCAGTGAGATATTCGCGCGCCGGTTTCGACGGCGTTTCCGTTTGTAATGACATTTTAACTTGTCTTTTATTTTGTTTACTTGAATTCGCATTGCTACGTCTATCCTCTTGCACGCTTATTTGTCTAAGTTTTCGACTTGTAGGCGCTCGGCGACCGCTTTGTGCTATTTCGAAAGCGCTCGTTAATGGTTGGGCCATTTCGATGGCACTCGATTGGGCCATTTCGATGGCACCTGTTGGGATCATTTCGATGATCTCTCGAGGTAGGTCGTTTCGACGTCCTATTATGATGAGCTATTACTTAACCCTTGGGCCATTTTCGATGGCGCTCGTTCGAAGTCAACTCGGTGAACGTTGTTTGTGCCGGCTCGGTGGCACACGCTCTGCATCGCTTCGACGACCGAAGTTCATGGGTCATTTAATCCTTGGGCCACTTCGATGGCACTCGAGGTAGATGTTTTCGATGATCCGTTGTTTGATAAATCTTCGATCGCTCCTTTGCCATAAGCATGCTTGAGCGACCGGGCATACATTCTTTGCGAGAAAGTTAATAACAACAATTTTTCAAAGGTCGCCCTCGTAAAAAAACCCGATGGGGAAAAAGAGCGCTCACTGTCTTTCATTAATAAATCGTTCGTTCATTACATTTTGACATAATACTTTCTAAGTTTTTCTGCGTTCCATGTTCTGGGGATAGTCGCCCCTTCCATGGTTTCCAACTCATATGCCCCCTTGCCGGTCTTCTTGACGACCACATGCGGACCTTCCCAATTTGGTGCGAGCTTTCCTTGCTCGGGCGTTCTTGTTTCCAACGTCGGTAGCGCCTTAGGACGAGCTGCCCAATTGAGAAATCTCTTCAACTCGAGCGTTGTATCTAGTGCGACCTTCCGCTTGATCGGTTGTTCTCTAAGCGGCGACGCTGAGTGCGCAGCTCTTCGATCAGGTCCAATTCTTCTCGTATCGCCCCGGTCTGTTGTCGACTATGGTAGGGGGTTTGAAGTCCTCCAATTTAGCTCCCCCATTTCTATGGGTATAACAGCATCAGTTCCATACACAAGCCTGAAGGGCGACTCCCGGTTGATGAATGAGGGTCGCCCCAGACGCCCAAAGAATGCATCAGTAGCTCCTCGACCCAATTCCCTTTTGCTTCGTCCAGTCTTTCGTTTCAGACCACGCAAGATAACTCTGTTAGCCGCTTCAGCTTGGCCGTTCGTCTGCGGATGCTCGACCGAGGTGAAACGCTGTTTAACCCCTAAGTCGGCCAACATTTCTCTAAATCTTTTATCTGCGAACTGGGTGCCGTTGTCAGTTATCAATTGCTGCGGGACGCCAAAACGGGCTAACACACACCGACCGAAGAACTTGCTCACTTTTGCCGATGTGATCGTTGCAAGAGGCTCGGCCTCGATCCACCTTCGTAAAATAGTCTCTCGCCACGATCAAGAACTTGAACTGGCCTGGAGCAGGTGGAAACGGGCCTAGCAGATCCATGCCCCACCAGGCGAACGGCCAAGGTGAGACAAGACTTTGTAACTCTGAAGAAGGTGCAATGTGGACATAAGCATGTACTTGACACTTTTGGCATTTCTGAACGAGCTTCTTAGCATCCTCGTCCATGGTCGACCAATAATAGCCGGCCCCGAGCTTTCTTAGCTATGGGCGTGCACCTTGGTGGCTACCACAAACACCTTCATGAATGTCTCTCAACACATGGTCGGCTTCGACCGTCGTAAGACACCTTAACAATGGGGACGAGTGTAACACCCCAATTTTTCTTTTCCTTAATATGTGTATTAATATGTGTGCAAATATAAATAATTTTGTAAAGATGGCTTCCGTTTGACTCGAAAATTTACCACCCAACTCAAAATCATCTCCCAAATCCATTTACAACCTCAGTTTTAGCAAATGGAGCATCGTTCATTATAATGCCACGCCCACTCTCATGGCGTGCGCTACCTCAAAGAACTTCTCTACCTCATGTAGAGTTTTTGCCTTAAGTGGGAATCGAACCTCGTACCTCTTGTACATTTCCAACGCATTCCCACTACCAATTGAGCTACTAGCTCAATTGGTAGTGAAATGCGTTGGAAATGTACAAGAGGTAATGGTGTCTGATTCCCACTGAAGGCAAAAACTTGCTACGCCAGGTGAGCAGGTTCTTTAAGGCTTTTATTATGGCCACGCCTCCTCTCTGGCCGTGCGCATAATAAAAGGCTTTACCTCATGTAGCTCAGTTTTTGCGCTTCAAAGAATCTTCACCTGTAGTTTTTTCTTGTACATTTCCAGCGCATTCAACGCATTTCACTACCAATTGAGCTAGTAGCTCAATTGGTAGTGGGAATGCGTTGAAAATGTACAAGAGGTACGAGGTTCGATTCCCACTTCAGGCAAAAACTCTACATGAGGTAGAGAAGTTCTTTGAGTAGCGCACGCCATGATGAGAGGGCCCGGCGCATCATTCATCACATTCAAACACCCCAGGCGAGAATTTGTATATTGACTTTTCCTCACCTCGGTCTTCATTTGGAGAAACCGACACCGTTTTTGGATTCCTCACATCGAAATCTTTGAGAAGCACTACCGCTTTGTGAGTTTTGGTGAAGTTGACATCGGACTCCTCTTAACTCTGTCATCTCGCTTCGTTTTTGGCTCTGCTTCCAAGTTTTCTCCACCCACGTTGATTAGTTGATTATACAGTCTTTTCATTGAGGTAAGGGGACTCTCTTTCCATAGCCAATAGTCTATAAAACTTGGAACCATAGGATTGAGTGTTAGAAGTTGTTGATTGAATTCTTATATGCTAGATTGGTTGATTTGGTGATGAATGTAATGATTATATGATTGGATTGAGTTTTTATGTGATAATTGGATTGATAAGGTTATTTTGAGTGGTGTTAGCATGTTAATAGTATGACTTTGAATGAAAACAATAGGGAAAATTGAGAATGATGGTTAGGTGTTTGTTGTTATGCTTGAGTGAATTTTTGGCAATGTTACTTGTGTATATGAATGGTGTTCTTACTTGGGTGTTGAGGATATTGATGATTGTCGGTATAACTAGGTTGTTGTAGTCAATTTACTCTAGTAAAATAAGTGGGTGATGGTGATAGTGAGTGATAGGTGTTAGAGTGGTGGTTTGAACAAGGAACAATAAATCCATGGCGTTTAGGAGAGTTTTAGGATCGGCGTGTGTGAACCTTGCTAGGGGCGCCAAATTGCAGTGGAATTTGGCGCCTGGTCATGTGAGGTGGCCGGTAGGTGGGTTGCTGGGTGGGAACATGACCAAGGGCGCCAATCTGTGAGGAAATTGGCGCCTGGGGGTGGAGTTTGGCTAGAAAGTGCACTGTGTGTTGCAGACAGGAGAGGCGCCAAATCCCGGTGGAAAATGGCGCTGTGTGTGTCTCCGTGTGTGTTCGGTGTGTGTCTGTGTGTGTGTAGTGATGGGCAGGGAGGGGGCGCCATGTGGCTGGAAATTTGGCGCCTGGCCCTGAGAGTTGCAGTGTGGGAGGGTGTAGTGCAGGGTGGGGGGCGCCATTTCCACAGAAATCGGCGCTGTGCACTGTTGTGCGGGGGAATGCTAGTTACGCGTGAACACAGTAGGGCGCCATTTTGCTGCCCCAGCAGCGCTGGTGGCGCCTGTGTCTAGGCCAAAATTGCTGGGTGGGATGTGAACAGTGTATAGGGCGCCACTTGGCTGCCCTGTGCGCCGGTTTTGGCGCCTAGGTGTCAAAATGGTCAAAATAGTCCCTAGGTGCTAAATTAATTATCATGGTGTTAAAATAGTCCCTATGTGTCAAAATGGTCCGTAGGTGTCAAAAAGGTCCTTGAATGTTGGGAATTGGTCCCCAGGTGTTGAATTGGCCCTTAGGTGGTGTGTTTGGTCCTAGGTATTCTTTTAGTCCTTTTGGTGTTGCATTTAGCCGTTGTGAGCTGTCTTAAATGGTGACGGGATTAATGGTGAGTACATTTTGGGTGATTGAGGGTTTATGACCTCTCTTGGTGAATGGTGTGCAAATAAAATTAATGGTGATTATTCCATGTAGGATTTTTGGTGTTGTTTTGGCGTGGGGTTGCATAGTCATGGTGTTGCATAGGCATGTGCATTGTTTTTGGTGAATAGGCCTCGGCCTCATGAAATATTTTGGTGAATGCCCTCTGGGCCTTTTGGTGATTGGTGAATGCCCTCTGGGCCTTTTTGGTGATGGATCCACATGCATATGCCCTTGGCGTTGGGCTGCATATCATGCACTTGCATACATTTTCTGGTGGTTGTCTGGGTGTGTATAATTAAACGGTGAAAGTGTCTGGATTGTACGGTTTTGGTGTGCTAATACTTGTCTTATTGAGTTGCTTGTTTTATTTACTATTTTCTATGAAATGAGACTCACCCTTTCTGCTTGGAATGTTGCTCTTATGTGGCAACGCTGCAGGTGACAGTGACTGAAGGTGACGTGAGTACCTTCTTCTAGTATGGTCGAGTCAGCTCTGATACGTAGCACCGAGGGGATATTTAGGATTTGTCGTTTATTTTATGAATTGACTTTTCATTTGGATAACTGTATTTCCCGTATTTGAGTTTTGTTAATTCCGCTGCAATGGTGTTTATTCCCGGATTTCTGTTATGGTGCTATGTATCTTAACTTGGAGTTCATTCTATTTAGTATTTTGGAATTATTAAATGTGGTTGTTTAAATGTGGCACCCTCAAGTGGTCGCACTAAAGTTTTTCGTAGACTCTGATTCTCAAATTGATCAAATAATAGACTATGTAGAAGGGGGTGTTACATTAGTGGTATCAGAGCAGTTCGGCCCTAACCGGACCATTTGTATTGTCTATTGTGTCTTCCGATGTGTGAACTCTGAGTAGAGTTGCACGCATTACTTGTTGATACTTGGTGATTAGGAGGGTGACCAACTTAGTTGGTGAAGTCCTCAAGATAATAGGGTGAGTGGTGGATATTCTTAGAAAAGAGTATCACGGTCAGAGCTGGTATAATGTTAGAATCTAACCTAGACCCCGAATGACTCTTTTCCCTTAGAGAGATTTTTCATAGAGCCTGGTCTCTTACTAGGCCATGTGTCGTGTTCGTTATGTTTTCTTGGTGTGAAGTTTTTATCGTAGTCATTTGTTTGTTGCTTTCGTGTTTGTGAAACTCTGAAGTTATATAAGCTGAACTCCTATGATTTGAATTTTAGTTGTCACCTATACATTATTTGTGATATGTGGTTTTATGACTAAAGAATAAAATTTGTATTGAGACTGTCTGTGAGATTCTATTAAAATAGGTTTAATGGGTTTATACTCACAAATGCGTTTAATTTATTTTAATTAAGTATAAAGTGTTTGTGTAAGGGTGAGCGTTTTGATTTAACATGATCGAGTATATAATGGGGTTTTGTGGGGTTTGTGGGATTTGATTTTGTGGCTGGAATTGTTGATGTTTGATTGATTTATTATTGTTGAGGAGTTTGGTTGATTTTGATGAAATTGATAATGTTTGATGAATTGACATTGTTATGAGATTGATGACGTTGGATGAATATATATTGTTGAATGATTTTAGTGTTGTTTGATGAATTTGATGCATGGGGAGTGTTTGATGACTGAGTTGGTAAATAAAACGTGAAATTGGCTGTTTCTGCACAATCACGCTTCGCCTGCGCTGGAGTGGCGCTGCACGCGCAAGTGAGCTGCGCAGAAACCTGATGTTTCTGCCAATCCGCGCGCCAGTTGCGTTCGACTCGCGCTCCGCGCGAGTCACTGTTTTACACTGTTTTGTTACTGTTTTTGCAAATTGAATATCTTTTAAACCGGGAACCCGATTGAGGTGTTCTAAGGTGCGTTGGAAAGCTTATTCAGAGGCCTAGCTGAATATTCTATTTTTAAGGCAAAATAAACTGTTTTGTGGTAGCTGATATAAGAATGAAATGTTATACTATTAGTGTGCTAATTGACTATGGCTAGACCGTGGTTTACCACCGAGGTCGTAATTTCTTTCACTGGTGTATTTACAAGGGCATCACCGAGAGTCTTGCTAATGTGGCCAATGCTCATTGCAAGTAGTATCGATTACACGAGTAATCCCATAGTCAATCGGTTCACTATTTTATAACACACTAAACCAAAAGATAACCAAAAAATATATATACTTTAAATGATGTTGGATATATGATAAATGGTTGAGATTAGTATTGATGTGTTAATTACGGTTGTTAGTGTTGTTGGGCCTCTGGCCATAATTGTTGTTGTCTCTGGTATTGGGTAGTCGGGTAGGATTTGACAACCTACAGGTTAGAATACCTAATTGGGGAGTAAGAGTGTAGGGAAGAGTGTTTGATCCATTGCGTGATATCATGATAGAACATAGATGAGAACGGTTAGAGGTGATAAGAAGAGTGGATGTTGATTTTCGTGAGTTTGGTGTGGATTTTCGAGGAGGATAGCAATCGTTCATACAAGATAGTGAAGGAGAAGAGAGGTTCTCAGTTTCGGGGGAAGCCCTATGAAGTTCCAGGTGGTAAGGGCAAGGGAGAGGAGAGTTCGGGCAAAAACCCAAGTGGGGGAGACGCTACTGCGAGGATTGTGTGTCACAAGTGTGGTGAGGAAGGGCATGTAGCTGCTAAGTGTGAGAAGGGGGATGTGGTCTGCTACAACTGTGGGGAAGTGGGGCACATTAGTACCAAGTGTCCAAAGCCAAAGAAGGAGAAGTATAGCGGGAGAGTGTTTGTCCTGGCAGATTCGGAGGAGTGATGGTTGGGCTTAGAGGTACGAGTTGCATTTAGGGTGCTTTGCTAGAGTTTAATGTTTGTTGTAGGGAGTGTTTAAGTTTGCATATCCATAATAGTTAGATTTTCGAGGACGAAAATATTCTAAGTGGGAGAGAGTTGTAACACCCCAATTTTTCTTTTCCTTAATATGTGTATTAATATGTGTGCAAATATAAATAATTTTGTGATAAATTTATTTATACTTGTCGAATCCATTAGTATATTTTAACAATAAAATATTGTGCTTTATAAATGATAAGCATTAGACGTTATGTGCAATTACTTGTTATAGTATACTATTATATTTTGTATCTTTAATAGTTATGTTAAGGGATAAAAATAAATAAATAAATAAATAAAAATAAAGAGAGTGAAGGTTGGGTTCGTTAGTAGGCCAGCAGTGAAGCTGAGCCTTAAATTTGGTCAATAAGACAAAACTTGACTTGGCACCCCATGATTAGTAGATACACCCCGTCCCTAACCCTATTACTAATAATAAATATCATCATCCCTAAGCTCCCGTGAAGAACAGAACGCAGCCGTAACAAAACCCTCACATTTTAAACTTCTCTCTTCTTGATCTCACTAGTTTGGCTTCCGTTTGACTCGAAAATTTACCACCCAACTCAAAATCATCTCCCAAATCCATTTACAACCTCAGTTTTAGCAAATGGAGCATCGTTCATCACATTCAAACACCCTGGGCGAGCTGTATATTGACTTTTCCGGTCACCCCAGTCTTCATTTGGAGAAACCGACACCGTTTTTGGATTCCTCACATCGAAATCTTTGAGAAGCACTACCGCTTTGTGAGTTTTGGTGAAGTTGACATCGGACTCCTCTTAACTCTGTCATCTCGCTTCGTTTTTGGCTCTGCTTCCAAGTTTTCTCCACCCACGTTGATTAGTTGATTATGTAACACCCCTTTTCTACCCTCAATTTACGCGTCATTATCAGAGTAATTTCTTTTTCAAAAATACAAATTTAATCGATAGAAAAGAAGTGACACGTTGTCATTTATAAAACTCCTCATGTCATAAAATTTAAACCTCAAAAATAATCTCGTCGCAGCGGAAATAACAATAGCTCACTAAACAACGCTCAAACACGTCTCACATCATTAACATAATCATAGAGCGCTTAATTAATAAACTAACAACTTCAACTACGCCCCTAGGTGCTACTGGTATCGAGAGAGCGACTCTAAGACTTCCCAACAAACTAAACAAGGAAGGCGCGTAGTTCCTTCCTTCGCGATCACCTGCAGCGTTTCCACGATAGAGCAACATTCCAAGCGAGAATGGGTGAGAATTTCGATAAACATAATCAAATATACAATCGAGGAAATGGCACAGCAATTATACAACATTAACATCATCACTACATTGCAATCACTCAACCCCACTCCAATCACGGCATAACAACAATTACACAACGGTCATGATTATGCATGAAGATGCAACCCCCACCAGGGTATATGCATGATGGTACCATATCATCTTTAAAAACCACTCAAGGCATATCTTCATCATAGAAGAAAAACCACTCAAGGCATAACATCATCAATATTAGTCATAGTATGCACATGCCATGAGACTCTATAACACATGTGCAACTCAATCAACACTCACTCGGGTACTCATCATCATCGCCATAAAAGAAATAACCACTCAAGGCATGTCATCATAAAAGAACTAACCACTCAAGGCATGTCATCATAAAAGAACTAACCACTCAAGGCATGTCATCATAAAAGAAATAACCACTCAAGGCATGTCATCATAAAACACTCGTAGAGTGTATTCCTTCGCAAATCATCACAATCATTATACATCATCACCATAATTATACTCATAGAGTTTACACATCATCAATCATCACGAATCATAATACGTCATAATCGAGCAATTACTCCTAGAGTACATTCTTCGCAAAAACATCGTTGTTCGTATTACATCGTCATAACACACATATCTTCGTCATCATTCAGTACGTATATATATATATATATATATATATACTTCATTTGTCTTTTAGATTAGGGTGCTATAAAATAGTGCACTGATTGACTATGGGATTACTCAGGTAACCGATACTACTTGCAACAGGCGTTGGCCACCTTTTCAAGGCTCTCAGTGATGCCCTTGTAAATACACCAGCGAAGGAAATTCTGGCCTTAGTGGTAAACCACAGTCTAGCCATAGTCAATTAGTGTACTAATAGTATAGCATTTCATAACAATTCACTTATATGAACATAGTATCACAATTTTCATAAAACCACACCATTTACTCAGTAGATACAGAAACAATAAACATTTTATTTTGCCTTAAAAGTAGAATATTCAGTTAGGCCTCTGAATAAGCTTTCCAACGCATCTTAGAACACCTCAATCGGGTTCCCGGTTCTCAAGATATGAATTTTTCAAAACGTGAAGAAACAGTGATCGATTATGAAAGCAAGTAATTGATTATTGACTCTACATTTTGAAAGCAAGCAATCGATTCTTGACTCTATAACTTGAAAGCAAGCAATCGATTCTACTCTACATTTTGGAAAGCAAGGAATCGATTCCACTCTACATTTTGGAAAGCAAGGAATCGATTCCACTCTACATTTTGGAAAGCAAGGAATCGATTCCACTCTACATTTTGGAAAGCAAGGAATCGATTCTTGACTCTATAACTTGAAAGCAAGCAATCGATTCTACTCTACATTTTGGAAAGCAAGGAATCGATTTTCAAGGCACACACAGCAGCAATCTTATGCTTTACAACCGAACACAAAGCAATCATGCATTACAAACATCATCAAAATTCATCAACATCATCAAGATTTATCATCACATACTCAATCACCTCAAAACAATCAAAATCACCACTTGATATCATCACACACTCAATCATCTCAAAACAATCAAAATCATCAAATCACATTACAATAACATCAAAATTCACCAAACAACATCACTAATTCATCAAAAACACCAATAATCATCAAATCACATTACAATGACATCAAAACTCCACAAAACCCTATCTATACCCAATTATGTTAAACGAAACGCTCACCCTTACCTCTTAAACGTAAGCTCCGTAGAAGACGATTGGAGACACGTACGAAACCACGACAACACAAATCGAACTCAAATTTTCCCTTTCTTTTCCTTCTCTTTGCGCCTCGTGTTCTCTCTCCTTTCTTCTCCCTCCTCTTCGCTTCCTTCTCCTCTCTCCCAGTGGTGCTTCTTCTCTCTCCCTCTCTCTCTAGGTTTTCCTTCTTTTCTTTCTTTGTGCATTGAGACCAAACCTAAACCCTAGGCATTCTTCTCTTGGGCCCAGGCACATTGGGCCCTTTTTACACCTCCTTTTATTGTTTCCATACTCCTTCTTTACTACCCACCACTCATCACTTAAATCAAACACTCCATTATTATTTTAACGTAATTAACCACTGTA
The DNA here is from genome assembly GCA_020916435.1 of Oxytropis ochrocephala. Taxonomy (NCBI): domain Eukaryota; kingdom Viridiplantae; phylum Streptophyta; class Magnoliopsida; order Fabales; family Fabaceae; genus Oxytropis; species Oxytropis ochrocephala. The sequence continues at coordinate 66,436,347 of CM037093.1, read as the reverse complement.
ACACCTAACTAACTTAATTAAATAAATACCCGAATTATTTTTGGGCGTTACAACTCTCCCCCACTTAGAATATTTTCGTCCTCGAAAATTTACTCCAACTCACGAAACAAGACTCAATCTTCTTGTCACTCATACGCTGCACATAGGCACTCTATGGTTCAACCACCCTAGCTTCTACATACATCTACACTTAAGCTTGTACTCACCACACTTCAACAACTACCCTTAGGCGCACCACCTGCGCACGACACTTCACCCCGACACCAAGTACAACATGTAACTTTGACGTACACATTCCTTCGACTCACACTTCCGACACCCACATACTTCGATAACTTTGCAACACCGCATTTCACACACTTATACGTCGACTTCCATATATTTTGACCCACTTATAGTCGGTAACTACACCTCGGCTCCTACGTCACCTTACACACCTAACCTTCACCTCTCCCCGCTTTCTTTGGTTCTCACGCTATGATCGAACTTAGCTACGATTATAACACCAACAACACATCATAACTTCACCAAAGTGAAGCACACACCACATCAATCACACAAAGAAGCAACACAAAGAATTCAAAAATAAATAGGCATTAAGCCAAACTCCAAAGTAATAAAGAATAAGATAAAGAAAAATAGGAAAAAGCAGTCCTCTTAGATTTTCAAACTGCAGTACTGTGAGTTCATAAAACAAGACCTATAAACTTAAGGAAACATCATCCTTCATTCGCAAAAATAACAACAAGAACATCATGCAAAACAACAGCTCTTTATTTATAAAAACGGCAACAGAACCACATAAAACAAAAAGAAATTGCAAAATAGGGAAACATCACCCTTAAATATGGGGAGGCAAAGACTTTTAAATTTTAAAAACAAAGACAATTAAATTGAAGAAAACATCACTCTTATTTTAATCAACAACACCCTTGAATTTGAGATGATAGCACTCTTATTTGTAGGAAAAAAAAAAGCTTTAAGATTTACAAAAATAGCACTTCAAGTTTTAGTAAATAAAGACAATAAAATTTGAAGAATTCAAAGACCTTTAATTGTAGAAAAACAAAGAACATTTTATTTTGCACATTAGCAACGCTCTCTTTGATAAACAAAGAAACAACAACTTAATTGTTATTCTCAATATCACTATCACCGCATTCCTCGATTTCATCATGATTTTTACCCTCGAACTCATTGCATCATTTTAATAACCATCTAAGTGGTACCGCACAACAACACTAACACCCGTCAACAATAAAATCTCAAATTTCATCATCATCAACATCATTAACTCGCCGCTGGTCCTTAGACCCCGTCGTTACACTATCATTTTATATTTATTCAAACAATGAGGACATTAATAATTGCCTAACAACAACACTAACACACAAGGTGTAATAAAGACCAACATCACAAAGATTAAACAAAGATCATAACACAAACAAATAGCACACGGCATCAAACAAAGATCGCAACATAAATCGCGCCTATACACATCTCAAAAATGACAAGTGCAAAAACAAAACCACTCGAGCCAAAATGTTTAAAATTGAGTTTGGGCACGCGAACGCAAAAAGATGGCACGGTAAATATGCCCCGAGCTCGAAGTTCACCCACACTTAGAATTTGGCGCTATACAACCGTGGGGATGTATAGGATACCGATTTTCAAAACACCAATCCATTTTCAAAACGTCTCCAATTTCATTTCTCATCTATACACCCACAATCTTAAGTAAAATCACCCCTACATTTTTAGTAACACATCTTCAAGTTCCAAGAGGCAACACATTAAAAATTCGGGTAACCATGCATTTGAAATCTTGGAAAAACATCTCATTTCCATTCTTGGATAAAGATCACGTTTAAATTGCAAAATGTATAAAAAACATCAACCACTTTATTTATAAAAACAGCCACATTACACACCCTCTCATAAAAACGCAGAAAATTTCTGTTCACCTACAAAGAAATAAACAGAGTGAAAACAAAGACCTTTTTGGGCGCAGTAATAAAGAGCCAAAACAAAGAGAAAACAAATATGGAAAAAAAGCAGAATTTTCAACCAAACAAAGAAGATTTTCGAGCCAAAAACAAAGAAGTTGAAACAGCTGGCTCTTTTTCGCAGCAGAATAGCAGCCAGAAATGATGTGTTTACTGGCAGAAAACAAAGGCCTCATTTGTTGTAAAACAAAGCGATATTTTTGTTCATAAAAACAAAGACTCATTGATATAATTAAACAAAGAAACAACAACTATTTTTAATGGCTAATAAAGAAACAATTTTAATGGTTAACAAAGAACAATTTTATTTTCAAAGAAGAACAAAGAACACACACAAGTTAACCCCCACATCCAACACCCACAAACCATTGTCGATCCGCCCTATTACCCCAAACATATCGTTAATCATCACATATGTCACGATCCTAACTAGAATGACACATATTTTACATCACATCTTGATTTTAAGTTCAAAAATGGTTCAATCACATGTTCTCACCATATATACTAAAAATCGACCTCTACCCTACATAATCACCCAAATCAAATCCAACTCATCATCTCATATGCTCAATCACGTGCAACATCATTAATTCATCAACAATACCAAAAACACCCAACGGCAAACAACAAAATCCACCACAAAGTCTTCGCTGAAAATCGGCGAGAGACAAAGAAAACACACCAAGCAACACATTCCAAATCATACACGAAGTACTCAGAGCAAACACACACATAGTAGCAATAAGACAACAAGCAACACCAAAGATTAACAATAGCGCCATACTGCCCGCCAATTCAAATAATCACCGCAACACAAATTATAGTTAGAACGAGTACCAAGACTCGGAGATAACTAGACTCGACAATCGACAACTTGGCCGGACAGACCGAACTGCTCTGATACCACTAATGTAACACCCCTTTTCTACCCTCAATTTACGCGTCATTATCAGAGTAATTTCTTTTTCAAAAATACAAATTTAATCGATAGAAAAGAAGTGCCACGTCGTCATTTATAAAACTCCTCATGTCATAAAATTTAAACCTCAAAAATAATCTCGTCGCAAATGGAAATAACAATAGCTCACTAAACAACGCTCAAACACGCCTCACATCATTAACATAATCATAGAGCGCTTAATTAATAAACTAACAACTTCAACTACGCCCCTAGGTGCTACACGGTATCGTAGAGCGACTCTAAGACTTCCCAACACTAAACAAGGAAGGCGTGAGTTCCTTCCTTCGCGATCACTGCGGCGCTGCCACGATAGAGCAACATTCCAAGCGTAAGGGTGAGAATTTCGATATAAACATAATCAAATATACAATCGGAGGAAATGGCACAGTAATTATACAACATTAACATCATCACTACATTGCAATCACTCAACCTCAGGCTCCAATCACGGATAACAACAAGACACAAATCATGATTATGCATGAAGATGCAACCCCACTGTGGTATATGCATGATGGTACCATATCATCTTTAAAAACCACTCAAGGCATATCTTCATCATAGAAGAAAAACCACTCAAGGCATAACATCATCAATATTAGTCATAGTATGCACATGCCATGAGACTCTATAACACATGTGCAACTCAATCAACACTCACTCGGGTACTCATCATCATCGTCATAAAAGAAATAACCACTCAAGGCATGTCATCATAAAAGAACTAACCACTCAAGGCATGTCATCATAAAAGAACTAACCACTCAAGGCATGTCATCATAAAAGAAATAACCACTCAAGGCATGTCATCATAAAACACTCGTAGAGTGTATTCCTTCGCAAATCATCACAATCATTATACATCATCACCATAATTATACTCATAGAGTTTACACATCATCAATCATCACGAATCATAATACGTCATCATCGAGCAATTACTCCTAGAGTACATTCTTCGCAAAAACATCGTTGTTCGTATTACATCGTCATAACACACATATCCTCGTCATCATTCAATACGTATATATATATATACTTCATTTGTCTTTTAGATTAGGGTGTTATAAAATAGTGCACTGATTGACTATGGGATTACTCAGGTAACTGATACTACTTGCAATAAAGCGTTGGCCCTTTGCAAGGCTCTCAGTGTTGCCCTTGTAAATACACCAGCGAAGGAAATTCTGGCCTTAGTGGTAAACCACAGTCTAGCCATAGTCAATTAGTGTACTAATAGTATAGCAATTTCATAACAATTCACTTATATGAACATAGTATCACAATTTTCATAAAACCACACCATTTACTCAGTAGATACAGAAACAATAAACATTTTATTTTGCCTTAAAAGAAGAATATTCAGTTAGGCCTCTGAATAAGCTTTCCAACGCATCTTAGAACACCTCAATCGGGTTCCCGGTTCTCAAGATATGAATTTTTCAAAACGTGAAGAAACAGTGATCGATTATGAAAGCAAGTAATTGATTATTGACTCTACATTTTGAAAGCAAGCAATCGATTCTTGACTCTATAACTTGAAAGCAAGCAATCGATTCTACTCTACATTTTGGAAAGCAAGGAATCGATTCCACTCTACATTTTGGAAAGCAAGGAATCGATTCCACTCTACATTTTGGAAAGCAAGGAATCGATTCTTGACTCTATAACTTGAAAGTAAGCAATCGATTCTACTCTACATTTTGGAAAGCAAGGAATCGATTTTCAAGGCACACACAGCAGCAATCTTATGCTTTACAACCGAACACAAAGCAATCATGCATTACAAACATCATCAAAATTCATCAACATCATCAAGATTTATCATCACATACTCAATCACCTCAAAACAATCAAAATCACCACTTGATATCATCACACACTCAATCATCTCAAAACAATCAAAATCATCAAATCACATTACAATAACATCAAAATTCACCAAACAACATCACTAATTCATCAAAAACACCAATAATCATCAAATCACATTACAATGACATCAAAACTCCACAAAACCCTATCTATACCCAATTATGTTAAACTAAACGCTCACCCTTACCTCTTAAACGTAAGCTCTGTGAGAAGACGATTGGAGACACGCATTTAAAACCACGACAACACAAACGAACTCAGCTTTTCCTTTCTTTTCCTTCTCTTTGCGCCGTGTTCTCTCTCCTTTCTTCTCCCTCCTCTTCGCTTCCTTCTCCTCTCCCACCGTGCCCTTCTTCTCTCCCTCTCTCTCTAGGTTTTCCTTCTTTTCTTTCTTTGTGCATTGAGACCAAACCTAAACCCTAGGCATTCTTCTCTTGGGCCCAGGCACATTGGGCCCTTTTTACACCTCCTTTTATTGTTTCCATACTCCTTCTTTACTACCCACCACTCATCACTTAAATCAAACACTCCATTATTATTTTAACGTAATTAACCACTGTAACACCTAACTAACTTAATTAAATAAATACCCGAATTATTTTTGGGCGTTACAGATTATACAGTCTTTTCATTGAGGTAAGGGGACTCTCTTTCCATAGCCAATAGTCTATAAAACTTGGAACCATAGGATTGAGTGTTAGAAGTTGTTGATTGAATTCTTATATGCTAGATTGGTTGATTTGGTGATGAATGTAATGATTATATGATTGGATTGAGTTTTTATGTGATAATTGGATTGATAAGGTTATTTTGAGTGGTGTTAGCATGTTAACAGTATGACTTTGAATGAAAACAATAGGGAAAATTGAGAATGATGGTTAGGTGTTTGTTGTTATGCTTGAGTGAATTTTTGGCAATGTTACTTGTGTATATGAATGGTGTTCTTACTTGGGTGTTGAGGATATTGATGATTGTCGGTATAACTAGGTTGTTGTAGTCAATTTACTCTAGTAAAATAAGTGGGTGATGGTGATAGTGAGTGATAGGTGTTAGAGTGGTGGTTTGAACAAGGAACAATAAATCCATGGCGTTTAGGAGAGTTTTAGGATCGGGCGTGTGTGAATCCCTTAGCTAGGCGCCCAAATTGCGTGGAATTTGGCGCCCGGGTCATTGCAGGTGGCCGTAGTAGGTGGGTTCTTTGGTGGGAACATGACCAAGCGCGCCAATCTGTGAGGAAATTGGCGCCTGGGGGTGGAGTTTGGCTAGAACAGAATTCTGGGTGTGTTGCAGACAGGGAGGGGGCGCCAAATCCCCAGGAAAATGGCGCCTGGTGTGTTCTGGTGTGTGTTCGGGTGTGTGTCCTGTGTGTGTGTAGTGATGGGCAGGGAGGGGGCGCCATGTGGCTGGAAATTTGGCGCCTGGCCCTGAGAGTTGCAAAGGGGAGGGTGTAGTGCAGGGTGGGGGCGCCATTTCCACAGGAAACTGGCGCCTGGTGCACTGTTGGTGCAGGGGAATGCTAGTTACGCGTGAACAGTGCAAGGGGCGCCATTTTGGCTGCACTGCATACGCTGGTGGCGCTGCGTGTTCAGGCCAAAATTGCTGGGTGGGATGTGAACAGTGTATAGGGCGCCACTTGGCTGCCCTGTGCGCCGGTTTTGGCGCCTAGGTGTCAAAATGGTCAAAATAGTCCCTAGGTGCTAAATTAATTATCATGGTGTTAAAATAGTCCCTATGTGTCAAAATGGTCCGTAGGTGTCAAAAAGGTCCTTGAATGTTGGGAATTGGTCCCTGTGTGATGAATTGGCCCTTAGGTGGTGTGTTTGGTCCTAGGTATTCTTTTAGTCCTTTTGGTGTTGCATTTAGCCGCATGAGTCAGTCTTAAATGGTGACGGGATTAATGGTGAGTACATTTTGGGTGATTGAGGGTTTATGACCTCTCTTGGTGAATGGTGTGCAAATAAAATTAATGGTGATTATTCCATGTAGGATTTTTGGTGTTGTTTTGGCGTGGTGTTGCATAGTCATGGTGTTGCATAGGCATGTGCATTGTTTTTTTTTGGTGAATAGGCCTCGGCCTCATGAAATATTTTGGTGAATGCCCTCCGGGCTTTTTGGTGATTGGTGAATGCCCTCTCGGCCTTTTTGGTGATGGATCCACATGCATATGCCCTTGGCGTTGGGCTGCATATCATGCACTTGCATACATTTTCTGGTGGTTGTCTGGGTGTGTATAATTAAACGGTGAAAGTGTCTGGATTGTACGGTTTTGGTGTGCTAATACTTGTCTTATTGAGTTGCTTGTTTTATTTACTATTTTCTATGAAATGAGACTCACCCTTTCTCGCTTGGAATGTTGCTCTTATGTGGCAACGCTGCAGGTGACAGTGACTGAAGGTGACGTGAGTACCTTCATCTAGTATGGTCGAGTCAGCTCTGATACGTAGCACCGAGGGGATATTTAGGATTTGTCGTTTATTTTATGAATTGACTTTTCATTTGGATAACTGTATTTTCCGTATTTGAGTTTTGTTAATTCCGCTGCAATGGTGTTTATTCCCGGATTTCTGTTATGGTGCTATGTATCTTAACTTGGAGTTCATTCTATTTAGTATTTTGGAATTATTAAATGTGGTTGTTTAAATGTGGCACCCTCAAGTGGTCGCACTAAAGTTTTTCGTAGACTCTGATTCTCAAATTGATCAAATAATAGACTATGTAGAAGGGGGTGTTACAACGAGAACCCTCTTCTGTATAATTTCCCTTCTATTACCGAATACTTTGTCGCCCTGAGCCCGACCAATTTCGCCGCTCTTCGTCGCTTCTCGGTTCTTCCTTCAACGATATATCTGAGAATAGGGGCGATCCAATCTGAATCTGGATTAACACAAAGAACGACCGACGACTGGCTTGGCTTGGTTGACACACTCGGTCGATTTAGGGTTTCTTGAATCAAACTTCTATGATTACCCGGAGTTTTGGTACTTGCAAGTTTTGATAGAATATCTGCTCGAACGTTTTCGGTCCGAGGCACATGTACCACTTCTCGCTTCGGCCGAATCGCTGAGCAGCTCTTCTTACTCGCCGGATAACTTTTCAAAGACGTCATCCTTGGCATCGTATAAGTCTTTGATCATGGGCAACAAGTAAGGAGTCTGATCTGAGTTCAACCCGGTCGACTTGAAAATCCCTAGCGAGCTGCAGGCCAGCTATGCACACCTCATACTCGGCTTGGTTGTTCGATGTGTGGAACGCAAAGTCAATGAAACTTCGCGCAAGGCCTTCGCATTTTCTAATATTAGGCCCGCTCCACTTCCTCTCTGCTATTGGACGACCCGCCTACATGCAAGATCCAGGTCGTTTGAGCTTGATCCTCTGGGATCCGGGTCATCTCCGCTATAAAGTCGGCCAGTACCTGCGCCTTTGCGGCCGATCGGGATTCAAACTTAATCCCAAATTCACTGAGCTCCACCGCCCACTTTATCATTCGTCCCCGCTGTGTCCGGCCGATGAAGGACTTGCTCGATGGGTCGATCGGTCCTTACCACGACCTGGTGGGCCAAAAAATAGGGTCTTAGCCTTCGAGCAGCCACTAGAAGTGCAAGGGCAAACTTTTCAATTTTCTGATATCTCAGCTCGAGTCCTTGCAGTACCTTAATGATGAAGTAGACCGGATTCTGCTTTAGGTCGCTTTCTCTGACTAACACAGCACTCAAAACTTCTTCTGCTATCGCCAAGTATAAATACAGTGTTTCGCCCGGCAGCGGCTTGGTCATAATTGGCGGGTAAGTCAATGCTTCTTTCAATTCCTCCAATGCTCACGGGCATTGGTCGGTCCACTCAAAGTCTACGCCTCTTTCTTGAGAGTTCGAATAAAGGGAGCGACTTGCGTGCCGCTTTTGGTATGAACCTCGGATAGAGCCGCTACCATCCCGCTCAGCTTGTTGGATTTCTTTTTTTGTCGCCGGGCGGCCTCATGTCGGCGATCGCCCGCACTTCTCGTGGTTTGCTTCATCCTCTTTCGCTTAGGTGAAAGCCCAAAAATCTGCCCTCTCACCCCATAGTACACTTCTCTCGGATTCACCCGAGTGCATTCTTCCTAGCTTCTTCAAAGATTTCCCTCAGTCGCTCACATGATCTCGATCGGTCCCACTTTTGATGATCCTGCCGCCCAAGTACACCTCGTAGATTCGACCGATCCGCCTCTTGAAAATTTTATTCATCATTCGCCGTAAGTCGCTCCAGCGTTTTTGTGCCTAAAGGCATCACCTTGTACTTGAAAATTTCCTCGATCCGCTCATGAAGGCCGCCTTGTGTCGATCGGGTGGATACATCGTGATCTCGATTGTATCCTCGAATAAGCGCCCAAAAAGACAATAATTTATAACCCGAGGCACCATCGACCAATTTGTCAATGTTGGGCACAGGAAGGCATCCTTCGGGCATGCCTTATTTAGGCGGTGTAGTCTACACACATTCTCCATTTGCCATTCTTCTTTTTAACCAACACGACATTGGATAGCCGGTGTGTACTTGATCTCTTCGATGAAGTTGGCCTTTATGAGGTCCTCAACGGCATTTGCAAATGCTTGAGATTTTTCCTCATTCTCGAAGTTCGCTCTTCTTTGAGCTCATCGGCTTAATCCTTTCATCGATCGAAAGTTGATGGCGTGCTACTTCGATAGGAATGCCGGGCATTTCGATGCTCGCCATGCGAGCAATGTGTCCGCATAGTCTTTCAAACATTGCACCAGTGTCTTGTTTCACCCGCCTCGTAGGTCGCTACCGAGCTTAACCGCCTTGGTTGGGTCGCCTCCCAACCGCACATCTTCCAATTCCCACGAGGTTCTCGGTCTTTTCAACTTGTTCTTTAGCTCTCGGGCTAAGTCGCCATCGTTATCCTCCCGGGTAGCTATCCGGATCATAACGAGCATCCAAATCGTGAGATTGACTCGTGACCTTCACCGTGTTTTGAGAACTTGGGCCACCATCTACCTCATCGCAACTTTCTTGATATAAGTTGTGGCTCCGCCTTGCCGCTTTCTAGGTCGGCCGCCGTGGTAACCACCGGTCGCTCTCGCCAGTAAAATTTCATTTTCGTGTGCACCGCCGATGCCACGGCCTCTAGCTTGCCTGTGGTCGGCCTACCAATGATACACCGATAGCATGATTTGATGGGGAGTACGAGGAACGCCGTGCGGACCGCCCTGTACAAAAGTGCTCTCTCCAAAGGTCGCCACCAAATGTGACCATGAGTTCGATTGTTCCCAACGGGTAGGTGATCGCCCATTGAAGCCCGTTAGGAGTAGGCTCGGCCTGGGAATTATCTCGCTCCGATCAACCTTGATCTTGTCAATCAAATCTTCAAACATGATGTCGCCGAGCTACCCTCGGGTCGACTAGAATTCTTTGAACTTCGTGTTGGCCATAATCGCTTCGATCACCAATGGAACATAATCGCTCGCCGCCTGCCGAAAGCGTGTCTTCGCCCCCAAAGGAAATGGGCGGTCTATTCGAGACCTGGCCGCTCGCAGGTTGAGGCAACCATTAGGAGCTCGTCCCACTTTCTTTTCATAGCTTTGTTGGACTCTTTACGATCCAACAAATTTCCACCGTGAATAACCATCGCTACATTGCGCCTTTGGACCGCCGAGTATCTCGATCTTCGATCGATCTTTATCTTGTGTGCTCGTTATGACTAGAGCACCCTTTCCTCTGTCCCGATCTTTCTCTTTCGCCTTCTCTTGAGGTCGGGCCGCCTTCCTCCGATCTCACATACTTGCTTGAACTTGCCTTTCTCGAATGAGCTCTTCAATATCGCTTTTTGAGGGCCATACACCATTAGTATCATGACCACTTACTTTTGTGGTAACGGCAGTACCTTTTGGTCTGGTCGTGCCCCTTTCTTGAGCACGCAGTGGATCGGGCCGCTTTACACCCACAAAATCATTGTTCGCACTCACCGTAGATTTGTGCAATAGAGGTGTTGAGACGAGTGCGATGATCAAACTTCTTGTCTCTCAAATCGGCCGGTTGTCTCGCGACCTTCACGAGCTTTAGCTTGGCCCTGTCTTGCTCTTCCTTTGGTCGCGCACGGCGCTTTCTTGCGCTAAAGTTTCTTCATACGCCATATGGACGCTGGCCCTTGTTAGGAAGAAGTCGAGATCTTGATAATGGTTCAACGTGAATTCCTCTACGAACTCGTGGTCCCGGCCAAATACCACGCTTTAGATACTTCAATTTATCTTTATCTCGACAAGTCACGAAACGGACTCACCTTCGGTATTGAACCGGCCTATGTATCGCCTCTCGGTGCCTCATTATCACCTTGAACAATCGTGTCCAAGTGTTCTTCATATCGATATTGGCGGTTGGCCGTATAGTGCGATAAGAAGATTCTCGATCGTGTCTTGCCATGAGGAGATAGTATTGGGCGGCGTCTCCCACCATTCTAATGCCCTACCGCCCAAAGATCGAGGGAACAAATGCAAGACTTCATGGTCGAGCCCAGTTCTCAGAATCGCAATAATTGTTAAAGTACCGAGATGCTTATCCGGTCGCCACGACCACAAACTTATTCAGATTAGAGGCTTTCTTAAATCTCTCGGGAATCTCAGAGCGCCCGATTTCCCGGTGAATGGGCCATTGCATAGCGAGGCACACCTCGCTGTCGGCATTCCATAAAACACTCCGGAGGGGCCGACGGTGGAAGTTGAGGAGGTCTTCTCGCGCGTTCGCTGGCCTCTCCTCCGGCGATGTGAGACGCCCCGATCCTTCCATCTCTGTAATCTTCAAGTTCTTCACGAGAGTCCCAAGACTCGCTTCTTCGACCGACGTGAACCGGACGACTCATTAGAAGAGTACCTAGTGGGCAAGCAGCCGGTATTAGGACGGTAGCTGGAATCATCATAGTCATCATAAGATAACGAATCGCGCGTCACGCAGACGTTCTCGCCGAGCGACATACGTGCCCTTGTTCGCCGCGCGAGACCGGTGGGTGGTGCTCTCTCGCGAAAAGGCTCCTTCTAGGAGGGGAGCGATGTGCACGGGTAGGTCGGCGCGCCGAGCGTATGTTCTCCGCCTTCCGCACGCCGCGGTCCGAATAGACCTAGAGCAAAGACAAAACACTTGGTAAACTGGACTAAAAGAATTCACTATCACGCTCGACGATCTCCTAAGAAGGAAATAACAACATGGTCAACTCCACATGCCGAAAGTTAGAATGAAGATGAAACACCGGTAAACTAGAATTAAAGAGTTAACTATCACATTGACCGATCTCCTTTAAGGACTAAACGTGATCAACTCTCCTTTCCGAGTTAGAACTAAGTCGAAACACTTTCTAAACCTGGACACAAAGAGTCCACTATAACGTTCACTCGATTGATGACAACTTACCATGGGCTTGCTGTCCAACTTTAATTGCTCTTGTTTTATTTTAAGTTGTAATAAAATGTGTGGGCAGAATTTTGATTTAGTTAGGCCCAACACTTAAATTTAATTTATTTGTTTGAGTGTTCTTTTTAAGTGTCGAGCATGGGCTCCTTGTAGTATGGGGCTGCCACTTGGTGTTTGCTATTGTGTGGTGTGTTTTTGTTAATTTAAAGTGTGGGCAATCAAAGAAGAGACAAAGCATTAAGGGAAGACAATCAAAGCTAAGAAGTTACAAGACAAGGGAATAAAGGCTCTAACATCTCATTATTGGTGCATTAAGGAGTGTAATTACCATTAAAATGTGTTTGTGTAACCTTTCCTAGTCTTGAATTTCTTATAATTGCTTGTAATTGAGTTTTATTACTCTAGATTAGGATTCCTAGTAGCTAATTTCGAAATTAGCATAGACTTAGGTTATTGTAATATCTTTTGGTCTTCTTTCTTTGTAACAACTAGCACTCTCTTATTACAAATAGAGAGTGCAAGTGTAGCTGAATTTTTTTTAACAATATTTTAGTCAAAAATCACTTTGTGTGAAATTGAGAGAGGTTTTGCTAATTGGTTCTGGATTGAACAACATTCGATCTTATCAAGAAACCACGTTTCTTGTGGTGATCTTCACCCTCATAGGCTTATCCTTGTGTTGGATTAGACCAAGGTGGCGCCTTTTTCCCTTCATTCCATTTCTTTCACAAAGATTGATAAAGATTGATAACTTGTGTGAGCATAATTGTTGCTCTCCAAAAACCCACGAAATTCATATCATCTATTTCCCATATTTCATCCATTTTAAACCAAAAAAATACAAAAATATAAGTTGCAACCTGATTCTAAGTAGAAAATCAAGCAAATGGCCAAATTCCACAACGAGGCGGTCATCACTAATCTTCTTCTAAGGAGTTAAATGATCGAATCACAATTCTGAGTTTGAACCAAGTCGAAACATTTGGTAAACCGAACTCATATAGTTCTTTATCATGTACAATGATCTCTTTTGAAGGACTTAATGTATCAACTCTCTAGTCTATGTTAGAACCAAGTCGAAACACTTTTTAAACCAGAGTAAAAGCCTTCACAAACTCATTCACTGATCTCCTTTGAAGAACATAACATCATCAACTCTCCATGTAGAGTTAGAATTAGAACCAAATCGAAAAACTTGGTAAACCGGAGTTAAATAGTTCAAAGATCATGTTCACGATCTTCTTTGAAGGATTTAACACGGATCAACTCTCTAGTTTGACTTAGAGCAAAGACAAAACACTTGGTAAACTGGACTAAAAGAATTCACTATCACGCTTCGACGATCTCCTAAGAAGGAAATAACATGGTCAACTCCACATGCCGAGTTAGAATGAAGATGAAACACACAGTAAACTAGAATTAAAGAGTTAACTATCACATTGACCGATCTCCCTTTAAGGACTAAACGTGATCAACTCTCCTTTCTGAGTTAGAACTAAGTCGAAACACTTTCTAAACCGGACACAAAGAGTCCACTATAACGTTCACTGATTGATGACAACTTACCATGGGCTTGCTGTCCAACTTTAATTGCTCTTGTTTTATTTTAAGTTGTAATAAAATGTGTGGGCAGAATTTTGATTTAGTTAGGCCCAACACTTAAATTTAATTTATTTGTTTGAGTGTTCTTTTTAAGTGTCGAGCATGGGCTCCTTGTAGTATGGGCTGCCAGCTTGGTGTTTGCTATTGTGTGGTGTGTTTTTGTTAATTTAAAGTGTGGGCAATCAAAGAAGAGACAAAGCATTAACGGAAGACAATCAAAGCTAAGAAGTTACAAGACAAGGGAATAAAGGCTCTAACATCTCATTATTGGTGCATTAAGGAGTGTAATTACCATTAAAATGTGTTTGTGTAACCTTTCCTAGTCTTGAATTTCTTATAATTGCTTGTAATTGAGTTTTATTACTCTAGATTAGGATTCCTAGTAGCTAATTTCGAAATTAGCATAGACTTAGGGTATTGTAATAGCTTTTGGTCTTCTTTCTTTGTAACAACTAGCACTCTCTTATTACAAATAGAGAGTGCAAGTGTAGCTGAATTTTTTTTAACAATATTTTAGTCAAAAATCACTTTGTGTGAAATTGAGAGAGGTTTTGCTCATTGGTTCTGGATTGAACAACATTCGATCTTATCAAGAAACCACGTTTCTTGTGGTGATCTTCACCCTCATAGGCTTATCCTTGTCTTGGATTAGACCAAGGTGGCGCCCTTTCCTTCATTCCATTTCTTTCTTTCACAAATTCACAAAGATTGATAACTTGTGTGAGCATAATTGTTGCTCTCCAAAAACCCACGAAATTCATATCATCTATTTCCCATATTTCATCCATTTTAAACCAAAAAAAATACAAAAATATAAGTTGCAACCTGATTCTAAGTAGAAAATCAAGCAAATGGCCAAATTCCACAACGAGGCGGTCATCACTGATCTTCTTCTAAGGAGTTAAATGATCGAATCACAATTCTGAGTTTGAACCAAGTCGAAACATTTGGTAAACCGAACTCATATAGTTCTTTATCAAGTACAATGATCTCTTTTGAAGGACTTAATGTATCAACTCTCTAGTCTATGTTAGAACCAAGTCGAAACACTTTTTAAACCAGAGTCAAAGCCTTCACAAACTCATTCACTGATCTCCTTTGAAGAACATAACATCATCAACTCTCCATTTAGAGTTAGAATTAGAACCAAATCGAAAAACTTGGTAAACCGGAGTTAAATAGTTCAAAGATCATGTTCACGATCTTCTTTGAAGGATTTAACACGGATCAACTCTCTAGTTTGACTTAGAGCAAAGACAAAACACTTGGTAAACTGGACTAAAAGAATTCACTATCACGCTCGACGATCTCCTAAGAAGGAAATAACATGGTCAACTCCACATGCCGAGTTAGAATGAAGATGAAACACCAGTAAACTAGAATTAAAGAGTTAACTATCACATTGACCGATCTCCTTTAAGGACTAAACGTGATCAACTCTCCTTTCCGAGTTAGAACTAAGTCGAAACACTTTCTAAACCTGACACAAAGAGTCCACTATAACGTTCACTGATTGATGACAACTTACCATGGGCTTGCTGTCCAACTTTAATTGCTCTTGTTTTATTTTAAGTTGTAATAAAATGTGTGGGCAGAATTTTTTGATTTAGTTAGGCCCAACACTTAAATTTAATTTATTTGTTTGAGTGTTCTTTTTAAGTGTCGAGCATGGGCTCCTTGTAGTATGGGCTGCCAGCTTGGTGTTTGCTATTGTGTGGTGTGTTTTTTGTTAATTTAAAGTGTGGGCAATCAAAGAAGAGACAAAGCATTAAGGAAGACAATCAAAGCTAAGAAGTTACAAGACAAGGGAATAAAGGCTCTAACATCTCATTATTGGTGCATTAAGGAGTGTAATTACCATTAAAATGTGTTTGTGTAACCTTTCCTAGTCTTGAATATCTTATAATTGCTTGTAATTGAGTTTTATTACTCTAGATTAGGATTCCTAGTAGCTAATTTCGAAATTACCATAGACTTAGGTATTATTGTAATAGCTTTTGGTCTTCTTTCTTTGTAAACTAGCACTCTCTTATTACAAATAGAGAGTGCAAGTGTAGCTGAATTTTTTTTTTAACAATATTTTAGTCAAAAATCACTTTGTGTGAAATTGAGAGAGGTTTTGCTCATTGGTTCTGGATTGAACAACATTCGATCTTATCAAGAAACCACGTTTCTTGTGGTGATCTTCACCCTCATAGGCTTATCCTTGTCTTGGATTAGACCAAGGTGGCGCCCCTTTCCCTTCATTCCATTTCTTTCACAAAATTCACAAAGATTGATAACTTGTGTGAGCATAATTGTTGCTCTCCAAAAACCCACGAAATTCATATCATCTATTTCCCATATTTCATCCATTTTAAACCAAAAAAAATACAAAAATATAAGTTGCAACCTGATTCTAAGTAGAAAATCAAGCAAATGGCCAAATTCCACAACGAGGCGGTCATCACTAATCTTCTTCTAAGGAGTTAAATGATCGAATCACAATTCTGAGTTTGAACCAAGTCGAAACATTTGGTAAACCGAACTCATATAGTTCTTTATCATGTACAATGATCTCTTTTGAAGGACTTAATGTATCAACTCTCTAGTCTATGTTAGAACCAAGTCGAAACACTTTTTAAACCAGAGTAAAAGCCTTCACAAACTCATTCACTGATCTCCTTTGAAGAACATAACATCATCAACTCTCCATGTAGTGTTAGAATTAGAACCAAGTCGAAAAACTTGGTAAACCGGAGTTAAATAGTTCAAAGATCATGTTCACGATCTTCTTTGAAGGATTTAACACGGGATCAACTCTCTAGTTTGACTTAGAGCAAAGACAAAACACTCGGTAAACTGGACTAAAAGAATTCACTATCACGTTCGACGATCTCCTAAGAAGGAAATAACATGGTCAACTCCACATGCCGAGTTAGAATGAAGATGAAACACCTGGTAAACTAGAATTAAAGAGTTAACTATCACATTGACCGATCTCCCTTGAAGGACTAAACGTGATCAACTCTCCTTTCCGAGTTAGAACTAAGTCGAAACACTTTCTAAACCAGACACAAAGAGTCCACTATAACGCTCACTCGATTGATGACAACTTACCATGGGCTTGCTGTCCAACTTTAATTGCTCTTGTTTTATTTTAAGTTGTAATAAAATGTGTGGGCAGAATTTTGATTTAGTTAGGCCCAACACTTAAATTTAATTTATTTGTTTGAGTGTTCTTTTTAAGTGTCGAGCATGGGCTCCTTGTAGTATGGGCTGCCAGCTTGGTGTTTGCTATTGTGTGGTGTGTTTTTTGTTAATTTAAAGTGTGGGCAATCAAAGAAGAGACAAAGCATTAAGGGAAGACAATCAAAGCTAAGAAGTTACAAGACAAGGGAATAAAGGCTCTAACATCTCATTATTGGTGCATTAAGGAGTGTAATTACCATTAAAATGTGTTTGTGTAACCTTTCCTAGTCTTGAATTTCTTATAATTGCTTGTAATTGAGTTTTATTACTCTAGATTAGGATTCCTAGTAGCTAATTTCGAAATTACCATAGACTTAGAGTATTGTAATAGCTTTTGGTCTTCTTTCTTTGTAACAACTAGCACTCTCTTATTACAAATAGAGAGTGCAAGTGTAGCTGAATTTTTTTTTAACAATATTTTAGTCAAAAATCACTTTGTGTGAAATTGAGAGAGGTTTTGCTCATTGGTTCTGGATTGAACAACATTCGATCTTATCAAGAAACCACGTTTCTTGTGGTGATCTTCACCCTCATAGCTTATCCTTGTCTTGGATTAGACCAAGGTGGCGCCCCTTTCCCTTCATTCCATTTCTTTCACAAAATTCACAAAGATTGATAACTTGTGTGAGCATAATTGTTGCTCTCCAAAAACCCACGAAATTCATATCATCTATTTCCCATATTTCATCCATTTTAAACCAAAAAAATACAAAAATATAAGTTGCAACCTGATTCTAAGTAGAAAATCAAGCAAATGGCCAAATTCCACAACGAGGCGGTCATCACTGATCTTCTTCTAAGGAGTTAAATGATCGAATCACAATTCTGAGTTTGAACCAAGTCGAAACATTTGGTAAACCGAACTCATATAGTTCTTTATCATGTACAATGATCTCTTTTGAAGGACTTAATGTATCAACTCTCTAGTCTATGTTAGAACCAAGTCGAAACACTTTTTAAACCAGAGTCAAAGCCTTCACAAACTCATTCACTGATCTCCTTTGAAGAACATAACATCATCAACTCTCCATTTAGAGTTAGAATTAGAACCAAATCGAAAAACTTGGTAAACCGGAGTTAAATAGTTCAGCATCATGTTCACGATCTTCTTTGAAGGATTTAACACGGGATCAACTCTCTAGTTTGACTTAGAGCAAAGACAAAACACTTGGTAAACTGGACTAAAAGAATTCACTATCACGTTCGACGATCTCCTAAGAAGGAAATAACATGGTCAACTCCACATGCCGAGTTAGAATGAAGATGAAACACCTGGTAAACTAGAATTAAAGAGTTAACTATCACATTGACCGATCTCCCTTTAAGGACTAAACGTGATCAACTCTCCTTTCCGAGTTAGAACTAAGTCGAAACACTTTCTAAACCGGACACAAAGAGTCCACTATAACGTTCACTGATTGATGACAACTTACCATGGGCTTGCTGTCCAACTTTAATTGCTCTTGTTTTATTTTAAGTTGTAATAAAATGTGTGGGCAGAATTTTGATTTAGTTAGGCCCAACACTTAAATTTAATTTATTTGTTTGAGTGTTCTTTTTAAGTGTCGAGCATGGGCTCCTTGTAGTATGGGCTGCCAGCTTGGTGTTTGCTATTGTGTGGTGTGTTTTTTTGTTAATTTAAAGTGTGGGCAATCAAAGAAGAGACAAAGCATTAAGGGAAGACAATCAAAGCTAAGAAGTTACAAGACAAGGGAATAAAGGCTCTAACATCTCATTATTGGTGCATTAAGGAGTGTAATTACCATTAAAATGTGTTTGTGTAACCTTTCCTAGTCTTGAATTTCTTATAATTGCTTGTAATTGAGTTTTATTACTCTAGATTAGGATTCCTAGTAGCTAATTTCGAAATTAGCATAGACTTAGTGTATTGTAATAGCTTTTGGTCTTCTTTCTTTGTAACAACTAGCACTCTCTTATTACAAATAGAGAGTGCAAGTGTAGCTGAATTTTTTTTAACAATATTTTAGTCAAAAATCACTTTGTGTGAAATTGAGAGAGGTTTTGCTCATTGGTTCTGGATTGAACAACATTCGATCTTATCAAGAAACCACGTTTCTTGTGGTGATCTTCACCTCATAGGCTTATCCTTGTGTTGGATTAGACCAAGGTGGCGCCCTTTTCCTTCATTCCATTTCTTTCACAAAATTCACAAAGATTGATAACTTGTGTGAGCATAATTGTTGCTCTCCAAAAACCCACGAAATTCATATCATCTATTTCCCATATTTCATCCATTTTAAACCAAAAAAAATACAAAAATATAAGTTGCAACCTGATTCTAAGTAGAAAATCAAGCAAATGGCCAAATTCCACAACGAGGCGGTCATCACTAATCTTCTTCTAAGGAGTTAAATGATCGAATCACAATTCGAGTTTGAACCAAGTCGAAACATTTGGTAAACCGAACTCATATAGTTCTTTATCAAGTACAATGATCTCTTTTGAAGGACTTAATGTATCCTCTCTCTAGTCTATGTTAGAACCAAGTCGAAACACTTTTTAAACCAGAGTCAAAGCCTTCACAAAAACTCATTCACCGATCTCCTTTGAAGAACATAACATCATCAACTCTCCATTTAGAGTTAGAATTAGAACCAAATCGAAAAACTTGGTAAACCGGAGTTAAATAGTTCAAAGATCATGTTCACGATCTTCTTTGAAGGATTTAACACGGATCAACTCTCTAGTTTGACTTAGAGCAAAGACAAAACACTTGGTAAACTGGACTAAAAGAATTCACTATCACGCTCGACGATCTCCTAAGAAGGAAATAACATGGTCAACTCCACATTCCGAGTTAGAATGAAGATGAAACACACAGTAAACTAGAATTAAAGAGTTAACTATCACATTGACCGATCTCCTTTAAGGACTAAACGTGATCAACTCTCCTTTCCGAGTTAGAACTAAGTCGAAACACTTTCTAAACCTGACACAAAAAGAGTCCACTATAACGTTCACCGATTGATGACAACTTACCATGGGCTTGCTTGTCCAACTTTAATTGCTCTTGTTTTATTTTAAGTTGTAATAAAATGTGTGGGCAGAATTTTGATTTAGTTAGGCCCAACACTTAAATTTAATTTATTTGTTTGAGTGTTCTTTTTAAGTGTCGAGCATGGGCTCCTTGTAGTATGGGCTGCCACTTGGTGTTTTTGCTATTGTGTGGTGTGTTTTTTTAATAATTTAAAGTGTGGGCAATCAAAGAAGAGACAAAGCATTAAGGAAGACAATCAAAGCTAAGAAGTTACAAGACAAGGGAATAAAGGCTCTAACATCTCATTATTGGTGCATTAAGGAGTGTAATTACCATTAAAATGTGTTTGTGTAACCTTTCCTAGTCTTGAATTTCTTATAATTGCTTGTAATTGAGTTTTATTACTCTAGATTAGGATTCCTAGTAGCTAATTTCGAAATTAGCATAGACTTAGGTATTGTAATAGCTTTTGGTCTTCTTTCTTTGTAACAACTAGCACTCTCTTATTACAAATAGAGAGTGCAAGTGTAGCTGAATTTTTTTAACAATATTTTAGTCAAAAATCACTTTGTGTGAAATTGAGAGAGGTTTTGCTCATTGGTTCTGGATTGAACAACATTCGATCTTATCAAGAAACCACGCTTCTTGTGGTGATCTTCACCCTCATAGGCTTATCCTTGTGTTGGATTAGACCAAGGTGGCGCCCTTTCCTTCTTTCATTCCATTTCTTTCACAAAATTCACAAAGATTGATAACTTGTGTGAGCATAATTGTTGCTCTCCAAAACCCACGAAATTCATATCATCTATTTCCCATATTTCATCCATTTTAAACCAAAAAAATACAAAAATATAAGTTGCAACCTGATTCTAAGTAGAAAATCAAGCAAATGGCCAAATTCCACAACGAGGCGGTCATCACTAATCTTCTTCTAAGGAGTTAAATGATCGAATCACAATTCGAGTTTGAACCAAGTCGAAACATTTGGTAAACCGAACTCATATAGTTCTTTATCATGTACAATGATCTCTTTTGAAGGACTTAATGTATCAACTCTCTAGTCTATGTTAGAACCAAGTCGAAACACTTTTTAAACCAGAGTCAAAGCCTTCACAAACTCATTCACCGATCTCCTTTGAAGAACATAACATCATCAACTCTCCATTTAGAGTTAGAATTAGAACCAAATCGAAAAACTTGGTAAACCGGAGTTAAATAGTTCAAAGATCATGTTCACGATCTTCTTTGAAGGATTTAACACGGATCAACTCTCTAGTTTGACTTAGAGCAAAGACAAAACACTTGGTAAACTGACTAAAAGAATTCACTATCACGCTCGACGATCTCCTAAGAAGGAAATAACATGGTCAACTCCACATGCCGAGTTAGAATGAAGATGAAACACCAGTAAACTAGAATTAAAGAGTTAACTATCACATTGACCGATCTCCTTTTTAGGACTAAACGTGATCAACTCTCCTTTCCGAGTTAGAACTAAGTCGAAACACTTTCTAAACCGGACACAAAGAGTCCACTATAACGTTCACGATTGATGACAACTTACCATGGGCTTGCTTTGTCCAACTTTAATTGCTCTTGTTTTATTTTAAGTTGTAATAAAATGTGTGGGCAGAATTTTGATTTAGTTAGGCCCAACACTTAAATTTAATTTATTTGTTTGAGTGTTCTTTTTAAGTGTCGAGCATGGGCTCCTTGTAGTATGGGCTGCCAGCTTGGTGTTTGCTATTGTGTGGTGTGTTTTTTTTAATTTAAAGTGTGGGCAATCAAAGAAGAGACAAAGCATTAAGGAAGACAATCAAAGCTAAGAAGTTACAAGACAAGGGAATAAAGGCTCTAACATCTCATTATTGGTGCATTAAGGAGTGTAATTACCATTAAAATGTGTTTGTGTAACCTTTCCTAGTCTTGAATTTCTTATAATTGCTTGTAATTGAGTTTTATTACTCTAGATTAGGATTCCTAGTAGCTAATTTCAAAAATTAGCATAGACTTAGGGTATTGTAATAGCTTTTGGTCTTCTTTCTTTGTAACAACTAGCACTCTCTTTATTACAAATAGAGAGTGCAAGTGTAGCTGAATTTTTTTTAACAATATTTTAGTCAAAAATCACTTTGTGTGAAATTGAGAGAGGTTTTGCTCATTGGTTCTGGATTGAACAACATTCGATCTTATCAAGAAACCACGTTTCTTGTGGTGATCTTCACCCTCATAGGCTTATCCTTGTCTTGGATTAGACCAAGGTGGCGCCCTTTCCCTTCATTCCATTTCTTTCACAAAATTCACAAAGATTGATAACTTGTGTGAGCATAATTGTTGCTCTCCAAAACCCACGAAATTCATATCATCTATTTCCCATATTTCATCCATTTTAAACCAAAAAAATACAAAAATATAAGTTGCAACCTGATTCTAAGTAGAAAATCAAGCAAATGGCCAAATTCCACAACGAGGCGGGCCATCATCACTCTTCTTCTAAGGAGTTAAATGATCGAATCACAATTCGAGTTTGAACCAAGTCGAAACATTTGGTAAACCGAACTCATATAGTTCTTTATCAAGTACAATGATCTCTTTTGAAGGACTTAATGTATCAACTCTCTAGTCTATGTTAGAACCAAGTCGAAACACTTTTTAAACCAGAGTCAAAGCCTTCACAAAAACTCATTCACCGATCTCCTTTGAAGAACATAACATCATCAACTCTCCATTTAGAGTTAGAATTAGAACCAAATCGAAAAACTTGGTAAACCGGAGTTAAATAGTTCAAAGATCATGTTCACGATCTTCTTTGAAGGATTTAACACGGATCAACTCTCTAGTTTGACTTAGAGCAAAGACAAAACACTTGGTAAACTGACTAAAAGAATTCACTATCACGCTCGACGATCTCCTAAGAAGGAAATAACATGGTCAACTCCACATTCCGAGTTAGAATGAAGATGAAACACCAGTAAACTAGAATTATTAAAGAGTTAACTATCACATTGACCGATCTCCCTTTAAGGACTAAACGTGATCAACTCTCCTTTCCGAGTTAGAACTAAGTCGAAACACTTTCTAAACCGGACACAAAGAGTCCACTATAACGTTCACTGATTGATGACAACTTACCATGGGCTTGCTGTCCAACTTTAATTGCTCTTGTTTTATTTTAAGTTGTAATAAAATGTGTGGGCAGAATTTTGATTTAGTTAGGCCCAACACTTAAATTTAATTTATTTGTTTGAGTGTTCTTTTTAAGTGTCGAGCATGGGCTCCTTGTAGTATGGGCTGCCACTTTGGTGTTTGCTATTGTGTGTGTGTGTTTTTTGTTAATTTAAAGTGTGGGCAATCAAAGAAGAGACAAAGCATTAAGGAAGACAATCAAAGCTAAGAAGTTACAAGACAAGGGAATAAAGGCTCTAACATCTCATTATTGGTGCATTAAGGAGTGTAATTACCATTAAAATGTGTTTGTGTAACCTTTCCTAGTCTTGAATTTCTTATAATTGCTTGTAATTGAGTTTTATTACTCTAGATTAGGATTCCTAGTAGCTAATTTCGAAATTAGCATAGACTTAGGTATTGTAATAGCTTTTTTGGTCTTCTTTTTTTTGTAACAACTAGCACTCTCTTATTACAAATAGAGAGTGCAAGTGTAGCTGAATTTTTTTAACAATATTTTAGTCAAAAATCACTTTGTGTGAAATTGAGAGAGGTTTTGCTCATTGGTTCTGGATTGAACAACATTCGATCTTATCAAGAAACCACGCTTTCTTGTGGTGATCTTCACCCTCATAGGCTTATCCTTGTGTTGGATTAGACCAAGGTGGCGCCCTTTCCCTTCATTCCATTTCTTTCACAAAAATTCACAAAGATTGATAACTTGTGTGAGCATAATTGTTGCTCTCCAAAACCCACGAAATTCATATCATCTATTTCCCATATTTCATCCATTTTAAACCAAAAAAATACAAAAATATAAGTTGCAACCCTGATTCTAAGTAGAAAATCAAGCAAATGGCCAAATTCCACAACGAGGCGGTCATCACTAATCTTCTTCTAAGGAGTTAAATGATCGAATCACAATTCGAGTTTGAACCAAGTCGAAACATTTGGTAAACCGAACTCATATAGTTCTTTATCATGTACAATGATCTCTTTTGAAGGACTTAATGTATCAACTCTCTAGTCTATGTTAGAACCAAGTCGAAACACTTTTTAAACCAGAGTCAAAGCCTTCACAAACTCATTCACCGATCTCCTTTGAAGAACATAACATCATCAACTCTCCATTTAGAGTTAGAATTAGAACCAAATCGAAAAACTTGGTAAACCGGAGTTAAATAGTTCAAAGATCATGTTCACGATCTTCTTTGAAGGATTTAACACGGATCAACTCTCTAGTTTGACTTAGAGCAAAGACAAAACACTTGGTAAACGGACTAAAAGAATTCACTATCACGCTCGACGATCTCCTAAGAAGGAAATAACATGGTCAACTCCACATTCCGAGTTAGAATGAAGATGAAACACACGTAAACTAGAATTAAAGAGTTAACTATCACATTGACCGATCTCCCTTTAAGGACTAAACGTGATCAACTCTCCTTTCTGAGTTAGAACTAAGTCGAAACACTTTCTAAACCAGACACAAAGAGTCCACTATAACGTTCACTGATTGATGACAACTTACCATGGGCTTGTTGTCCAACTTTAATTGCTCTTGTTTTATTTTAAGTTGTAATAAAATGTGTGGGCAGAATTTTGATTTAGTTAGGCCCAACACTTAAATTTAATTTATTTGTTTGAGTGTTCTTTTTAAGTGTCGAGCATGGGCTCCTTGTAGTATGGGCTGCCAGCTTGGTGTTTGCTATTGTGTGGTGTGTTTTTTTGTTAATTTAAAGTGTGGGCAATCAAAGAAGAGAAAAAGCATTAAGGGAAGACAATCAAAGCTAAGAAGTTACAAGACAAGGGAATAAAGGCTCTAACATCTCATTATTGGTGCATTAAGGAGTGTAATTACCATTAAAATGTGTTTGTGTAACCTTTCCTAGTCTTGAATTTCTTATAATTGCTTGTAATTGAGTTTTATTACTCTAGATTAGGATTCCTAGTAGCTAATTTCGAAATTAGCATAGACTTAGGGTATTGTAATAGCTTTTGGTCTTCTTTCTTTGTAACAACTAGCAATCTCTTATTACAAATAGAGAGTGCAAGTGTAGCTGAATTTTTTTTTAACAATATTTTAGTCAAAAATCACTTTGTGTGAAATTGAGAGAGGTTTTGCTCATTGGTTCTGGATTGAACAACATTCGATCTTATCAAGAAACCACGTTTCTTGTGGTGATCTTCACCTCATAGGCTTATCCTTGTCTTGGATTAGACCAAGGTGGCGCCCTTTTCCTTCATTCCATTTCTTTCACAAAATTCACAAAGATTGATAACTTGTGTGAGCATAATTGTTG
Organism: Oxytropis ochrocephala; assembly: GCA_020916435.1. Taxonomy (NCBI): domain Eukaryota; kingdom Viridiplantae; phylum Streptophyta; class Magnoliopsida; order Fabales; family Fabaceae; genus Oxytropis; species Oxytropis ochrocephala. The sequence goes on along the minus strand of CM037093.1, from coordinate 66,410,808 downwards.
CTCTCCAAAACCCACGAAATTCATATCATCTATTTCCCATATTTCATCCATTTTAAACCAAAAAAATACAAAAATATAAGTTGCAACCTGATTCTAAGTAGAAAATCAAGCAAATGGCCAAATTCCACAACGAGGCGGTCATCACTAATCTTCTTCTAAGGAGTTAAATGATCGAATCACAATTCGAGTTTGAACCAAGTCGAAACATTTGGTAAACCGAACTCATATAGTTCTTTATCAAGTACAATGATCTCTTTTGAAGGACTTAATGTATCAACTCTCTAGTCTATGTTAGAACCAAGTCGAAACACTTTTTAAACCAGAGTCAAAAAGCCTTCACAAACTCATTCACCGATCTCCTTTGAAGAACATAACATCATCAACTCTCCATTTAGAGTTAGAATTAGAACCAAATCGAAAAACTTGGTAAACCGGAGTTAAATAGTTCAAAGATCATGTTCACGATCTTCTTTGAAGGATTTAACACGGATCAACTCTCTAGTTTGACTTAGAGCAAAGACAAAACACTTGGTAAACTGACTAAAAGAATTCACTATCACGCTCGACGATCTCCTAAGAAGGAAATAACATGGTCAACTCCACATTCCGAGTTAGAATGAAGATGAAACACCTGTAAACTAGAATTAAAGAGTTAACTATCACATTGACCGATCTCCTTTAAGGACTAAACGTGATCAACTCTCCTTTCCGAGTTAGAACTAAGTCGAAACACTTTCTAAACCTGACACAAAGAGTCCACTATAACGCTTCATCGATTGATGACAACTTACCATGGGCTTGCTGTCCAACTTTAATTGCTCTTGTTTTATTTTAAGTTGTAATAAAATGTGTGGGCAGAATTTTGATTTAGTTAGGCCCAACACTTAAATTTAATTTATTTGTTTGAGTGTTCTTTTTAAGTGTCGAGCATGGGCTCCTTGTAGTATGGGCTGCCACTTGGTGTTTGCTATTGTGTGGTGTGTTTTTTTTAATTTAAAGTGTGGGCAATCAAAGAGAGACAAAGCATTAAGGAAGACAATCAAAGCTAAGAAGTTACAAGACAAGGGAATAAAGGCTCTAACATCTCATTATTGGTGCATTAAGGAGTGTAATTACCATTAAAATGTGTTTGTGTAACCTTTCCTAGTCTTGAATTTCTTATAATTGCTTGTAATTGAGTTTTATTACTCTAGATTAGGATTCCTAGTAGCTAATTTCGAAATTAGCATAGACTTAGGGTATTGTAATAGCTTTTGGTCTTCTTTCTTTGTAACAACTAGCACTCTCTTATTACAAATAGAGAGTGCAAGTGTAGCTGAATTTTTTTTAACAATATTTTAGTCAAAAATCACTTTGTGTGAAATTGAGAGAGGTTTTGCTCATTGGTTCTGGATTGAACAACATTCGATCTTATCAAGAAACCACGTTTCTTGTGGTGATCTTCACCCTCATAGGCTTATCCTTGTCTTGGATTAGACCAAGGTGGCGCCCCTTTCCCTTCATTCCATTTCTTTCACACAAAATTCACAAAGATTGATAACTTGTGTGAGCATAATTGTTGCTCTCCAAAAACCCACGAAATTCATATCATCTATTTCCCATATTTCATCCATTTTAAACCAAAAAAAATACAAAAATATAAGTTGCAACCTGATTCTAAGTAGAAAATCAAGCAAATGGCCAAATTCCACAACGAGGCGGTCATCACTGATCTTCTTCTAAGGAGTTAAATGATCGAATCACAATTCTGAGTTTGAACCAAGTCGAAACATTTGGTAAACCGAACTCATATAGTTCTTTATCAAGTACAATGATCTCTTTTGAAGGACTTAATGTATCAACTCTCTAGTCTATGTTAGAACCAAGTCGAAACACTTTTTAAACCAGAGTCAAAGCCTTCACAAACTCATTCACTGATCTCCTTTGAAGAACATAACATCATCAACTCTCCATTTAGAGTTAGAATTAGAACCAAATCGAAAAACTTGGTAAACCGGAGTTAAATAGTTCAGCATCATGTTCACGATCTTCTTTGAAGGATTTAACACGGATCAACTCTCTAGTTTGACTTAGAGCAAAGACAAAACACTTGGTAAACTGGACTCAAAAGAATTCACTATCACGCTCGACGATCTCCTAAGAAGGAAATAACATGGTCAACTCCACATTCCGAGAGTTAGAATGAAGATGAAACACACAGTAAACTAGAATTAAAGAGTTAACTATCACATTGACCGATCTCCTTTTTAGACTAAAACGTGATCAACTCTCCTTTCCGAAAGTTAGAACTAAGTCGAAACACTTTCTAAACCTGACACAAAAAGTCCACTATAACGTTCATTCGATTGATGACAACTTACCATGGGCTTGCTGTCCAACTTTAATTGCTCTTGTTTTATTTTAAGTTGTAATAAAATGTGTGGGCAGAATTTTGATTTAGTTAGGCCCAACACTTAAATTTAATTTATTTGTTTGAGTGTTCTTTTTAAGTGTCGAGCATGGGCTCCTTGTAGTATGGGGCTAGCTTGGTGTTTGCTATTGTGTGGTGTGTTTTTTTGTTAATTTAAAGTGTGGGCAATCAAAGAAGAGACAAAGCATTAAGGGAAGACAATCAAAGCTAAGAAGTTACAAGACAAGGGAATAAAGGCTCTAACATCTCATTATTGGTGCATTAAGGAGTGTAATTACCATTAAAATGTGTTTGTGTAACCTTTCCTAGTCTTGAATTTCTTATAATTGCTTGTAATTGAGTTTTATTACTCTAGATTAGGATTCCTAGTAGCTAATTTCAAAATTAGCATAGACTTAGGTATTGTAATAGCTTTTGGTCTTCTTTCTTTGTAACAACTAGCACTCTCTTATTACAAATAGAGAGTGCAAGTGTAGCTGAATTTTTTTAACAATATTTTAGTCAAAAATCACTTTGTGTGAAATTGAGAGAGGTTTTGCTCATTGGTTCTGGATTGAACAACATTCGATCTTATCAAGAAACCACGTTTCTTGTGGTGATCTTCACCCTCATAGGCTTATCCTTGTCTTGGATTAGACCAAGGTGGCGCCCTTTCCCTTCATTCCATTTCTTTCTTCAAAAAATTCACAAAGATTGATAACTTGTGTGAGCATAATTGTTGCTCTCCAAAACCCACACGAAATTCATATCATCTATTTCCCATATTTCATCCATTTTAAACCAAAAAAAATACAAAAATATAAGTTGCAACCTGATTCTAAGTAGAAAATCAAGCAAATGGCCAAATTCCACAACGAGGCGGTCATCACTAATCTTCTTCTAAGGAGTTAAATGATCGAATCACAATTCGAGTTTGAACCAAGTCGAAACATTTGGTAAACCGAACTCATATAGTTCTTTATCAAGTACAATGATCTCTTTTGAAGGACTTAATGTATCAACTCTCTAGTCTATGTTAGAACCAAGTCGAAACACTTTTTAAACCAGAGTCAAAGCCTTCACAAACTCATTCACCGATCTCCTTTGAAGAACATAACATCATCAACTCTCCATTTAGAGTTAGAATTAGAACCAAATCGAAAAACTTGGTAAACCGGAGTTAAATAGTTCAAAGATCATGTTCACGATCTTCTTTGAAGGATTTAACACGGATCAACTCTCTAGTTTGACTTAGAGCAAAGACAAAACACTTGGTAAACTGGACTCAAAGAATTCACTATCACGCTTCGACGATCTCCTAAGAAGGAAATAACATGGTCAACTCCACATTCCGAGTTAGAATGAAGATGAAACACCTGTAAACTAGAATTAAAGAGTTAACTATCACATTGACCGATCTCCTTTTAAGGACTAAACGTGATCAACTCTCCTTTCCGAGTTAGAACTAAGTCGAAACACTTTCTAAACCAGACACAAAGAGTCCACTATAACGTTCACTGATTGATGACAACTTACCATGGGCTTGCTGTCCAACTTTAATTGCTCTTGTTTTATTTTAAGTTGTAATAAAATGTGTGGGCAGAATTTTGATTTAGTTAGGCCCAACACTTAAATTTTAATTTATTTGTTTGAGTGTTCTTTTTAAGTGTCGAGCATGGGCTCCTTGTAGTATGGGCTGCCAGCTTGGTGTTTGCTATTGTGTGGTGTGTTTTTTTGTTAATTTAAAGTGTGGGCAATCAAAGAAGAGACAAAGCATTAAGGGAAGACAATCAAAGCTAAGAAGTTACAAGACAAGGGAATAAAGGCTCTAACATCTCATTATTGGTGCATTAAGGAGTGTAATTACCATTAAAATGTGTTTGTGTAACCTTTCCTAGTCTTGAATTTCTTATAATTGCTTGTAATTGAGTTTTATTACTCTAGATTAGGATTCCTAGTAGCTAATTTCGAAATTAGCATAGACTTAGGGTATTGTAATAGCTTTTGGTCTTCTTTCTTTGTAACAACTAGCACTCTCTTATTACAAATAGAGAGTGCAAGTGTAGCTGAATTTTTTTTAACAATATTTTAGTCAAAAATCACTTTGTGTGAAATTGAGAGAGGTTTTGCTCATTGGTTCTGGATTGAACAACATTCGATCTTATCAAGAAACCACGTTTCTTGTGGTGATCTTCACCCTCATAGGCTTATCCTTGTCTTGGATTAGACCAAGGTGGCGCCCCTTTCCCTTCATTCCATTTCTTTCACAAAATTCACAAAGATTGATAACTTGTGTGAGCATAATTGTTGCTCTCCAAAACCCCACGAAATTCATATCATCTATTTCCCATATTTCATCCATTTTAAACCAAAAAAATACAAAAATATAAGTTGCAACCTGATTCTAAGCGAGAAAATCAAGCAAATGGCCAAATTCCACAACGAGGCGGTCATCACCGATCTTCTTCTAAGGAGTTAAATGATCGAATCACAATTCGAGTTTGAACCAAGTCGAAACATTTGGTAAACCGAACTCATATAGTTCTTTATCAAGTACAATGATCTCTTTTGAAGGACTTAATGTATCAACTCTCTAGTCTATGTTAGAACCAAGTCGAAACACTTTTTAAACCAGAGTCAAAGCCTTCACAAACTCATTCACCGATCTCCTTTGAAGAACATAACATCATCAACTCTCCATTTAGAGTTAGAATTAGAACCAAATCGAAAAACTTGGTAAACCGGAGTTAAATAGTTCAAAGATCATGTTCACGATCTTCTTTGAAGGATTTAACACGGGATCAACTCTCTAGTTTGACTTAGAGCAAAGACAAAACACTTGGTAAACTGACTCAAAGAATTCACTATCACGCTCGACGATCTCCTAAGAAGGAAATAACATGGTCAACTCCACATTCCGAAGTTAGAATGAAGATGAAACACCTGGTAAACTAGAATTAAAGAGTTAACTATCACATTGACCGATCTCCCTTTAAGGACTAAACGTGATCAACTCTCCTTTCCGAGTTAGAACTAAGTCGAAACACTTTCTAAACCGGACACAAAGAGTCCACTATAACGTTCACTGATTGATGACAACTTACCATGGGCTTGCTGTCCAACTTTAATTGCTCTTGTTTTATTTTAAGTTGTAATAAAATGTGTGGGCAGAATTTTGATTTAGTTAGGCCCAACACTTAAATTTAATTTATTTGTTTGAGTGTTCTTTTTAAGTGTCGAGCATGGGCTCCTTGTAGTATGGGCTGCCAGCTTGGTGTTTGCTATTGTGTGGTGTGTTTTTTGTTAATTTAAAGTGTGGGCAATCAAAGAAGAGACAAAGCATTAAGGGAAGACAATCAAAGCTAAGAAGTTACAAGACAAGGGAATAAAGGCTCTAACATCTCATTATTGGTGCATTAAGGAGTGTAATTACCATTAAAATGTGTTTGTGTAACCTTTCCTAGTCTTGAATTTCTTATAATTGCTTGTAATTGAGTTTTATTACTCTAGATTAGGATTCCTAGTAGCTAATTTCGAAATTAGCATAGACTTAGGTATTGTAATATCTTTTGGTCTTCTTTCTTTGTAACAACTAGCACTCTCTTATTACAAATAGAGAGTGCAAGTGTAACTGAATTTTTTTTTACAATATATTTTAGTCAAAAATCACTTTGTGTGAAATTGAGAGAGGTTTTGCTCATTGGTTCTGGATTGAACAACATTCGATCTTATCAAGAAACCACGTTTCTTATGGTGATCGTCACCCTCATAGGCTTATCCTTGTCTTGGATTAGACCAAGGTGGCGCCCTTTCCCTTCATTCCATTTCTTTCACAAAATTCACAAAGATTGATAACTTGTGTGAGCATAATTGTTGCTCTCCAAAACCCACGAAATTCATATCATCTATTTCCCATATTTCATCCATTTTAAACCAAAAAAAAATACAAAAATATAAGTTGCAACCTGATTCTAAGCAGAAATCAAGCAAATGGCCAAATTCCACAACGAGGCGGTCATCACTGATCTTCTTCTAAGGAGTTAAATGATCGAATCACAATTCTGAGTTTGAACCAAGTCGAAACATTTGGTAAACCGAACTCATATAGTTCTTTATCAAGTACAATGATCTCTTTTGAAGGACTTAATGTATCAACTCTCTAGTCTATGTTAGAACCAAGTCGAAACACTTTTTAAACCAGAGTCAAAGCCTTCACAAACTCATTCACTGATCTCCTTTGAAGAACATAACATCATCAACTCTCCATTTAGAGTTAGAATTAGAACCAAATCGAAAAACTTGGTAAACCGGAGTTAAATAGTTCAGCATCATGTTCACGATCTTCTTTGAAGGATTTAACACGGGATCAACTCTCTAGTTTGACTTAGAGCAAAGACAAAACACTTGGTAAACTGGACTCAAAGAATTCACTATCACGTTCGACGATCTCCTAAGAAGGAAATAACATGGTCAACTCCACATTCCGAGTTAGAATGAAGATGAAACACCTAGTAAACTAGAATTAAAGAGTTAACTATCACATTGACCGATCTCCCTTTAAGGACTAAACGTGATCAACTCTCCTTTCCGAGTTAGAACTAAGTCGAAACACTTTCTAAACCGGACACAAAGAGTCCACTATAACGTTCACGGATTGATGACAACTTACCATGGGCTTGCGGTCCAACTTTAATTGCTCTTGTTTTATTTTAAGTTGTAATAAAATGTGTGGGCAGAATTTTGATTTAGTTAGGCCCAACACTTAAATTTAATTTATTTGTTTGAGTGTTCTTTTTAAGTGTCGAGCATGGGCTCCTTGTAGTATGGGCTGCCAGCTTGGTGTTTGCTATTGTGTGGTGTGTTTTTTGTTAATTTAAAGTGTGGGCAATCAAAGAAGAGACAAAGCATTAAGGGAAGACAATCAAAGCTAAGAAGTTACAAGACAAGGGAATAAAGGCTCTAACATCTCATTATTGGTGCATTAAGGAGTGTAATTACCATTAAAATGTGTTTGTGTAACCTTTCCTAGTCTTGAATTTCTTATAATTGCTTGTAATTGAGTTTTATTACTCTAGATTAGGATTCCTAGTAGCTAATTTCGAAATTAGCATAGACTTAGGGTATTGTAATAGCTTTTGGTCTTCTTTCTTTGTAACAACTAGCACTCTCTTATTACAAATAGAGAGTGCAAGTGTAGCTGAATTTTTTTTAACAATATTTTAGTCAAAAATCACTTTGTGTGAAATTGAGAGAGGTTTTGCTCATTGGTTCTGGATTGAACAACATTCGATCTTATCAAGAAACCACGTTTCTTGTGGTGATCTTCACCCTCATAGGCTTATCCTTGTCTTGGATTAGACCAAGGTGGCGCCCTTTCCTTTCATTCCATTTCTTTCACAAAATTCACAAAGATTGATAACTTGTGTGAGCATAATTGTTGCTCTCCAAAACCCACGAAATTCATATCATCTATTTCCCATATTTCATCCATTTTAAACCAAAAAAATACAAAAATATAAGTTGCAACCTGATTCTAAGCGTAAAATCAAGCAAATGGCCAAATTCCACAACGAGGCTGGTCATCACCGATCTTCTTCTAAGGAGTTAAATGATCGAATCACAATTCGAGTTTGAACCAAGTCGAAACATTTGGTAAACCGAACTCATATAGTTCTTTATCAAGTACAATGATCTCTTTTGAAGGACTTAATGTATCAACTCTCTAGTCTATGTTAGAACCAAGTCGAAAACACTTTTTAAACCCAGAGTCAAAGCCTTCACAAACTCATTCACCGATCTCCTTTGAAGAACATAACATCATCAACTCTCCATTTAGAGTTAGAATTAGAACCAAATCGAAAAACTTGGTAAACCGGAGTTAAATAGTTCAAAGCATCATGTTCACGATCTTCTTTGAAGGATTTAACACGGGATCAACTCTCTAGTTTGACTTAGAGCAAAGACAAAACACTTGGTAAACCGGACTAAAGAATTCACTATCACGTTCGACGATCTCCTAAGAAGGAAATAACATGGTCAACTCCACATTCCGAGTTAGAATGAAGATGAAACACACAGTAAACTAGAATTAAAGAGTTAACTATCACATTGACCGATCTCCCTTTAAGGACTAAACGTGATCAACTCTCCTTTCCGAAAGTTAGAACTGTCGAAACACTTTCTAAACCGGACACAAAGAGTCCACTATAACGTTCACGATTGATGACAACTTACCATGGGCTTGCTGTCCAACTTTAATTGCTCTTGTTTTATTTTAAGTTGTAATAAAATGTGTGGGCAGAATTTTGATTTAGTTAGGCCCAACACTTAAATTTAATTTATTTGTTTGAGTGTTCTTTTTAAGTGTCGAGCATGGGCTCCTTGTAGTATGGGCTGCCAGCTTGGTGTTTGCTATTGTGTGGTGTGTTTTTTTTTAATTTAAAGTGTGGGCAATCAAAGAAGAGACAAAGCATTAAGGGAAGACAATCAAAGCTAAGAAGTTACAAGACAAGGGAATAAAGGCTCTAACATCTCATTATTGGTGCATTAAGGAGTGTAATTACCATTAAAATGTGTTTGTGTAACCTTTCCTAGTCTTGAATTTCTTATAATTGCTTGTAATTGAGTTTTATTACTCTAGATTAGGATTCCTAGTAGCTAATTTCGAAAATTAGCATAGACTTAGGGTATTGTAATATCTTTTGGTCTTCTTTCTTTGTAACAAACTAGCACTCTCTTATTACAAATAGAGAGTGCAAGTGTAGCTGAATTTTTTTTAACAATATTTTAGTCAAAAATCACTTTGTGTGAAATTGAGAGAGGTTTTGCTCATTGGTTCTGGATTGAACAACATTCGATCTTATCAAGAAACCACGTTTCTTGTGGTGATCTTCACCCTCATAGGCTTATCCTTGTCTTGGATTAGACCAAGGTGGCGCCCTTTCCCTTCATTCCATTTCTTTCACAAAATTCACAAAGATTGATAACTTGTGTGAGCATAATTGTTGCTCTCCAAAAACCAACGAAATTCATATCATCTATTTCCCATATTTCATCCATTTTAAACCAAAAAAAATACAAAAATATAAGTTGCAACCTGATTCTAAGCGAGAAAATCAAGCAAATGGCCAAATTCCACAACGAGGCGGTCATCACTGATCTTCTTCTAAGGAGTTAAATGATCGAATCACAATTCTGAGTTTGAACCAAGTCGAAACATTTGGTAAACCGAACTCATATAGTTCTTTATCAAGTACAATGATCTCTTTTGAAGGACTTAATGTATCAACTCTCTAGTCTATGTTAGAACCAAGTCGAAACACTTTTTAAACCAGAGTCAAAGCCTTCACAAACTCATTCACTGATCTCCTTTGAAGAACATAACATCATCAACTCTCCATTTAGAGTTAGAATTAGAACCAAATCGAAAAACTTGGTAAACCGGAGTTAAATAGTTCAGCATCATGTTCACGATCTTCTTTGAAGGATTTAACACGGGATCAACTCTCTAGTTTGACTTAGAGCAAAGACAAGACACTTGGTAAACTGGACTCAAAGAATTCACTATCACGTTCGACGATCTCCTAAGAAGGAAATAACATGGTCAACTCCACATTCCGAGTTAGAATGAAGATGAAACACCTGGTAAACTAGAATTAAAGAGTTAACTATCACATTGACCGATCTCCCTTTAAGGACTAAACGTGATCAACTCTCCTTTCCGAGTTAGAACTAAGTCGAAACACTTTCTAAACCGGACACAAAGAGTCCACTATAACGTTCACTGATTGATGACAGCTTACCATGGGCTTGCTGTCCAACTTTAATTGCTCTTGTTTTATTTTAAGTTGTAGTAAAATGTGTGGGCAAAATTTTGATTTAGTTAGGCCCAACACTTAAATTTAATTTATTTGTTTGAGTGTTCTTTTTAAGTGTCGAGCATGGGCTCCGTGTAGTATGGGCTGCCAGCTTGGTGTTTGCTATTGTGTGGTGTGTTTTTTGTTAATTTAAAGTGTGGGCAATCAAAGAAGAGACAAAGCATTAAGGGAAGACAATCAAAGCTAAGAAGTTACAAGACAAGGGAATAAAGGCTCTAACATCTCATTATTGGTGCATTAAGGAGTGTAATTACCATTAAAATGTGTTTGTGTAACCTTTCCTAGTCTTGAATTTCTTATAATTGCTTGTAATTGAGTTTTATTACTCTAGATTAGGATTCCTAGTAGCTAATTTCGAAATTAGCATAGACTTAGGGTATTGTAATATCTTTTGGTCTTCTTTCTTTGTAACAACTAGCACTCTCTTATTACAAATAGAGAGTGCAAGTGTAGCTGAATTTTTTTTAACAATATTTTAGTCAAAAATCACTTTGTGTGAAATTGAGAGAGGTTTTGCTCATTGGTTCTGGATTGAACAACATTCGATCTTATCAAGAAACCACGTTTCTTGTGGTGATCTTCACCCTCATAGGCTTATCCTTGTCTTGGATTAGACCAAGGTGGCGCCCCTTTCCCTTCATTCCATTTCTTTCACAAAATTCACAAAGATTGATAACTTGTGTGAGCATAATTGTTGCTCTCCAAAACCCACGAAATTCATATCATCTATTTCCCATATTTCATCCATTTTAAACCAAAAAAATACAAAAATATAAGTTGCAACCTGATTCTAAGCGAGAAAATCAAGCAAATGGCCAAATTCCACAACGAGGCGGTCATCACCGATCTTCTTCTAAGGAGTTAAATGATCGAATCACAATTCGAGTTTGAAACCAAGTCGAAACATTTGGTAAACCGAACTCATATAGTTCTTTATCAAGTACAATGATCTCTTTTGAAGGACTTAATGTATCAACTCTCTAGTCTATGTTAGAACCAAGTCGAAACACTTTTTAAACCAGAGTCAAAGCCTTCACAAACTCATTCACCGATCTCCTTTGAAGAACATAACATCATCAACTCTCCATTTAGAGTTAGAATTAGAACCAAATCGAAAAACTTGGTAAACCGGAGTTAAATAGTTCAAATCATGTTCACGATCTTCTTTGAAGGATTTAACACGGGATCAACTCTCTAGTTTGACTTAGAGCAAAGACAAAACACTTGGTAAACTGGACTCAAAGAATTCACTATCACGTTCTCGACGATCTCCTAAGAAGGAAATAACATGGTCAACTCCACATGCGAGTTAGAATGAAGATGAAACACCAGTAAACTAGAATTAAAGAGTTAACTATCACATTGACCGATCTCCTTTTAGGACTAAACGTGATCAACTCTCCTTTCCGAAAGTTAGAACTAAGTCGAAACACTTTCTAAACCGGACACAAAGAGTCCACTATAACGTTCACTGATTGATGACAACTTACCATGGGCTTGCTGTCCAACTTTAATTGCTCTTGTTTTATTTTAAGTTGTAATAAAATGTGTGGGCAGAATTTTGATTTAGTTAGGCCCAACACTTAAATTTAATTTATTTGTTTGAGTGTTCTTTTTAAGTGTCGAGCATGGGCTCCTTGTAGTATGGGCTGCCAGCTTGGTGTTTGCTATTGTGTGGTGTGTTTTTTGTTAATTTAAAGTGTGGGCAATCAAAGAAGAGACAAAGCATTAAGGGAAGACAATCAAAGCTAAGAAGTTACAAGACAAGGGAATAAAGGCTCTAACATCTCATTATTGGTGCATTAAGGAGTGTAATTACCATTAAAATGTGTTTGTGTAACCTTTCCTAGTCTTGAATTTCTTATAATTGCTTGTAATTGAGTTTTATTACTCTAGATTAGGATTCCTAGTAGCTAATTTCGAAATTAGCATAGACTTAGGGTATTGTAATATCTTTTGGTCTTCTTTCTTTGTAACAACTAGCACTCTCTTATTACAAATAGAGAGTGCAAGTGTAGCTGAATTTTTTTAACAATATTTTAGTCAAAAATCACTTTGTGTGAAATTGAGAGAGGTTTTGCTCATTGGTTCTGGATTGAACAACATTCGATCTTATCAAGAAACCACGTTTCTTATGGTGATCTTCACCCTCATAGGCTTATCCTTGTCTTGGATTAGACCAAGGTGGCGCCCCTTTCCCTTCATTCCATTTCTTTCACAAAATTCACAAAGATTGATAACTTGTGTGAGCATAATTGTTGCTCTCCAAAAACCACGAAATTCATATCATCTATTTCCCATATTTCATCCATTTTAAACCAAAAAAATACAAAAATATAAGTTGCAACCTGATTCTAAGCAGAAAATCAAGCAAATGGCCAAATTCCACAACGAGGCGGTCATCACGGATCTTCTTCTAAGGAGTTAAATGATCGAATCACAATTCTGAGTTTGAACCAAGTCGAAACATTTGGTAACCGAACTCATATAGTTCTTTATCAAGTACAATGATCTCTTTTGAAGGACTTAATGTATCAACTCTCTAGTCTATGTTAGAACCAAGTCGAAACACTTTTTAAACCAGTCAAAGCCTTCACAAACTCATTCACTTGATCTCCTTTGAAGAACATAACATCATCAACTCTCCATTTAGAGTTAGAATTAGAACCAAATCGAAAAACTTGGTAAACCGGAGTTAAATAGTTCAGCATCATCATGTTCACGATCTTCTTTGAAGGATTTAACACGGATCAACTCTCTAGTTTGACTTAGAGCAAAGACAAAACACTTGGTAAAACTGGACTAAAAGAATTCACTATCACGTTCGACGATCTCCTAAGAAGGAAATAACATGGTCAACTCCACATTCCGAGTTAGAATGAAGATGAAACACCTGTAAACTAGAATTAAAGAGTTAACTATCACATTGACCGATCTCCTTTAAGGACTAAACGTGATCAACTCTCCTTTCCGAGTTAGAACTAAGTCGAAACACTTTCTAAACCGGACACAAAGAGTCCACTATAACGTTCACCGATTGATGACAACTTACCATGGGCTTGCTTTCCAACTTTTTTGCTCTTGTTTTATTTTAAGTTGTAATAAAATGTGTGGGCAGAATTTTGATTTAGTTAGGCCCAACACTTAAATTTAATTTATTTGTTTGAGTGTTCTTTTTAAGTGTCGAGCATGGGCTCCTTGTAGTATGGGCTGCCAGCTTTGGTGTTTGCTATTGTGTGGTGTGTTTTTTGTAATTTAAAGTGTGGGCAATCAAAGAAGAGACAAAGCATTAAGGGAAGACAATCAAAGCTAAGAAGTTACAAGACAAGGGAATAAAGGCTCTAACATCTCATTATTGGTGCATTAAGGAGTGTAATTACCATTAAAATGTGTTTGTGTAACCTTTCCTAGTCTTGAATTTCTTATAATTGCTTGTAATTGAGTTTTATTACTCTAGATTAGGATTCCTAGTAGCTAATTTCGAAATTAGCATAGACTTAGGGTATTGTAATATCTTTTGGTCTTCTTTCTTTGTAACAACTAGCACTCTCTTATTACAAATAGAGAGTGCAAGTGTAGCTGAATTTTTTTTTTTAATATTTTAGTCAAAAATCACTTTGTGTGAAATTGAGAGAGGTTTTGCTCATTGGTTCTGATTGAACAACATTCGATCTTATCAAGAAACCACGTTTCTTGTGGTGATCTTCACCCTCATAGGCTTATCCTTGTCTTGGATTAGACCAAGGTGGCGCCCTTTCCTTCATTCCCATTTCTTTCACAAAATTCACAAAGATTGATAACTTGTGTGAGCATAATTGTTGCTCTCCAAAACCCACGAAATTCATATCATCTATTTCCCATATTTCATCCATTTTAAACCAAAAAAATACAAAAATATAAGTTGCAACCTGATTCTAAGCGAGAAAAATCAAGCAAATGGCCAAATTCCACAACGAGGCGGTCATCACTGATCTTCTTCTAAGGAGTTAAATGATCGAATCACAATTCTGAGTTTGAACCAAGTCGAAACATTTGGTAAACCGAACTCATATAGTTCTTTATCAAGTACAATGATCTCTTTTGAAGGACTTAATGTATCAACTCTCTAGTCTATGTTAGAACCAAGTCGAAACACTTTTTAAACCAGAGTCAAAGCCTTCACAAACTCATTCACTGATCTCCTTTGAAGAACATAACATCATCAACTCTCCATTTAGAGTTAGAATTAGAACCAAATCGAAAAACTTGGTAAACCGGAGTTAAATAGTTCAGAATCATGTTCACGATCTTCTTTGAAGGATTTAACACGGGATCAACTCTCTAGTTTGACTTAGAGCAAAGACAAAACACTTGGTAAACTGGACTCAAAGAATTCACTATCACGTTCGACGATCTCCTAAGAAGGAAATAACATGGTCAACTCCACATTCCGAGTTAGAATGAAGATGAAACACCTGGTAAACTAGAATTAAAGAGTTAACTATCACATTGACCGATCTCCCTTTAAGGACTAAACGTGATCAACTCTCCTTTCCGAGTTAGAACTAAGTCGAAACACTTTCTAAACCGGACACAAAGAGTCCACTATAACGTTCACTGATTGATGACAACTTACCATGGGCTTGCTGTCCAACTTTAATTGCTCTTGTTTTATTTTAAGTTGTAATAAAATGTGTGGGCAGAATTTTGATTTAGTTAGGCCCAACACTTAAATTTAATTTATTTGTTTGAGTGTTCTTTTTAAGTGTCGAGCATGGGCTCCTTGTAGTATGGGCTGCCACTTTGGTGTTTGCTATTGTGTGGTGTGTTTTTGTTAATTTAAAGTGTGGGCAATCAAAGAAGAGACAAAGCATTAAGGAAGACAATCAAAGCTAAGAAGTTACAAGACAAGGGAATAAAGGCTCTAACATCTCATTATTGGTGCATTAAGGAGTGTAATTACCATTAAAATGTGTTTGTGTAACCTTTCCTAGTCTTGAATTTCTTATAATTGCTTGTAATTGAGTTTTATTACTCTAGATTAGGATTCCTAGTAGCTAATTTCAAAATTAGCATAGACTTAGGGTATTGTAATATCTTTTGGTCTTCTTTCTTTGTAACAACTAGCACTCTCTTATTACAAATAGAGAGTGCAAGTGTAGCTGAATTTTTTTTAACAATATTTTAGTCAAAAATCACTTTGTGTGAAATTGAGAGAGGTTTTGCTCATTGGTTCTGGATTGAACAACATTCGATCTTATCAAGAAACCACGTTTCTTGTGGTGATCTTCACCCTCATAGGCTTATCCTTGTCTTGGATTAGACCAAGGTGGCGCCCTTTCCTTCATTCCATTTCATTTCTTTCACAAAATTCACAAAGATTGATAACTTGTGTGAGCATAATTGTTGCTCTCCAAAAACCCACGAAATTCATATCATCTATTTCCCATATTTCATCCATTTTAAACCAAAAAAAATACAAAAATATAAGTTGCAACCTGATTCTAAGCAAAAAATCAAGCAAATGGCCAAATTCCACAACGAGGCGGTCATCACTGATCTTCTTCTAAGGAGTTAAATGATCGAATCACAATTCTGAGTTTGAACCAAGTCGAAACATTTGGTAAACCGAACTCATATAGTTCTTTATCAAGTACAATGATCTCTTTTGAAGGACTTAATGTATCAACTCTCTAGTCTATGTTAGAACCAAGTCGAAACACTTTTTAAACCAGAGTCAAAGCCTTCACAAACTCATTCACTGATCTCCTTTGAAGAACATAACATCATCAACTCTCCATTTAGAGTTAGAATTAGAACCAAATCGAAAAACTTGGTAAACCGGAGTTAAATAGTTCAGCATCATGTTCACGATCTTCTTTGAAGGATTTAACACGGGATCAACTCTCTAGTTTGACTTAGAGCAAAGACAAAACACTTGGTAAACTGGACTCAAAGAATTCACTATCACGTTCGACGATCTCCTAAGAAGGAAATAACATGGTCAACTCCACATTCCGAGTTAGAATGAAGATGAAACACCTGGTAAACTAGAATTAAAGAGTTAACTATCACATTGACCGATCTCCCTTTAAGGACTAAACGTGATCAACTCTCCTTTCCGAGTTAGAACTAAGTCGAAACACTTTCTAAACCGGACACAAAGAGTCCACTATAACGTTCACTGATTGATGACAACTTACCATGGGCTTGCTGTCCAACTTTAATTGCTCTTGTTTTATTTTAAGTTGTAATAAAATGTGTGGGCAGAATTTTGATTTAGTTAGGCCCAACACTTAAATTTAATTTATTTGTTTGAGTGTTCTTTTTAAGTGTCGAGCATGGGCTCCTTGTAGTATGGGCTGCCAGCTTGGTGTTTGCTATTGTGTGGTGTGTTTTTTGTTAATTTAAAGTGTGGGCAATCAAAGAAGAGACAAAGCATTAAGAGAAGACAATCAAAGCTAAGAAGTTACAAGACAAAGGAATAAAGGCTCTAACATCTCATTATTGCTGCATTAAGGAGTGTAATTACCATTAAAATGTGTTTGTGTAACCTTTCCTAGTCTTGAATATCTTATAATTGCTTGTAATTGAGTTTTATTACTCTAGATTAGGATTCCTAGTAGCTAATTTCAAAATTAGCATAGACTTAGGGTATTGTAATATCTTTTGGTCTTCTTTCTTTGTAACAACTAGCACTCTCTTATTACAAATAGAGAGTGCAAGTGTAGCTGAATTTTTTTTAACAATATTTTAGTCAAAAATCACTTTGTGTGAAATTGAGAGAGGTTTTGCTCATTGGTTCTGGATTGAACAACATTCGATCTTATCAAGAAACCACGTTTCTTGTGGTGATCTTCACCCTCATAGGCTTATCCTTGTCTTGGATTAGACCAAGGTGGCGCCCCTTTCCCTTCATTCCATTTCTTTCACAAAATTCACAAAGATTGATAACTTGTGTGAGCATAATTGTTGCTCTCCAAAAACCCACGAAATTCATATCATCTATTTCCCATATTTCATCCATTTTAAACCAAAAAAAATACAAAAATATAAGTTGCAACCTGATTCTAAGCAGAAATCAAGCAAATGGCCAAATTCCACAACGAGGCGGTCATCACTAATCTTCTTCTAAGGAGTTAAATGATCGAATCACAATTCTGAGTTTGAACCAAGTCGAAACATTTGGTAAACCGAACTCATATAGTTCTTTATCAAGTACAATGATCTCTTTTGAAGGACTTAATGTATCAACTCTCTAGTCTATGTTAGAACCAAGTCGAAACACTTTTTAAACCAGAGTCAAAGCCTTCACAAACTCATTCACTGATCTCCTTTGAAGAACATAACATCATCAACTCTCCATTTAGAGTTAGAATTAGAACCAAATCGAAAAACTTGGTAAACCGGAGTTAAATAGTTCAGCATCATGTTCACGATCTTCTTTGAAGGATTTAACACGGGATCAACTCTCTAGTTTGACTTAGAGCAAAGACAAAACACTCGGTAAACTGGACTAAAAGAATTCACTATCACGTTCGACGATCTCCTAAGAAGGAAATAACATGGTCAACTCCACATGCCGAGTTAGAATGAAGATGAAACACCTAGTAAACTAGAATTAAAGAGTTAACTATCACATTGACCGATCTCCCTTTAAGGACTAAACGTGATCAACTCTCCTTTCTGAGTTAGAACTAAGTCGAAACACTTTCTAAACCGGACACAAAGAGTCCACTATAACGTTCACTGATTGATGACAACTTACCATGGGCTTGCTGTCCAACTTTAATTGCTCTTGTTTTATTTTAAGTTGTAATAAAATGTGTGGGCAGAATTTTGATTTAGTTAGGCCCAACACTTAAATTTAATTTATTTGTTTGAGTGTTCTTTTTAAGTGTCGAGCATGGGCTCCTTGTAGTATGGGCTGCCAGCTTGGTGTTTGCTATTGTGTGGTGTGTTTTTTGTTAATTTAAAGTGTGGGCAATCAAAGAAGAGACAAAGCATTAAGGGAAGACAATCAAAGCTAAGAAGTTACAAGACAAGGGAATAAAGGCTCTAACATCTCATTATTGGTGCATTAAGGAGTGTAATTACCATTAAAATGTGTTTGTGTAACCTTTCCTAGTCTTGAATTTCTTATAATTGCTTGTAATTGAGTTTTATTACTCTAGATTAGGATTCCTAGTAGCTAATTTCAAAATTAGCATAGACTTAGGTATTGTAATATCTTTTGGTCTTCTTTCTTTGTAACAACTAGCACTCTCTTATTACAAATAGAGAGTGCAAGTGTAGCTGAATTTTTTTAACAATATTTTAGTCAAAAATCACTTTGTGTGAAATTGAGAGAGGTTTTGCTCATTGGTTCTGGATTGAACAACATTCGATCTTATCAAGAAACCACGTTTCTTGTGGTGATCTTCACCCTCATAGGCTTATCCTTGTCTTGGATTAGACCAAGGTGGCGCCCTTTCCCTTCATTCCATTTCTTTCACAAAATTCACAAAGATTGATAACTTGTGTGAGCATAATTGTTGCTCTCCAAAACCCACGAAATTCATATCATCTATTTCCCATATTTCATCCATTTTAAACCAAAAAAAATACAAAAATATAAGTTGCAACCTGATTCTAAGCAGAAAATCAAGCAAATGGCCAAATTCCACAACGAGGCGGTCATCACTGATCTTCTTCTAAGGAGTTAAATGATCGAATCACAATTCGAGTTTGAACCAAGTCGAAACATTTGGTAAACCGAACTCATATAGTTCTTTATCAAGTACAATGATCTCTTTTGAAGGACTTAATGTATCAACTCTCTAGTCTATGTTAGAACCAAGTCGAAACACTTTTTAAACCAGAGTCAAAGCCTTCACAAAACTCATTCACCGATCTCCTTTGAAGAACATAACATCATCAACTCTCCATTTAGAGTTAGAATTAGAACCAAATCGAAAAACTTGGTAAACCGGAGTTAAATAGTTCAGCATCATGTTCACGATCTTCTTTGAAGGATTTAACACGGATCAACTCTCTAGTTTGACTTAGAGCAAAGACAAAACACTTGGTAAACTGGACTCAAAGAATTCACTATCACGCTTCGACGATCTCCTAAGAAGGAAATAACATGGTCAACTCCACATTCCGAGTTAGAATGAAGATGAAACACCGAGTAAACTAGAATTAAAGAGTTAACTATCACATTGACCGATCTCCCTTTAAGGACTAAACGTGATCAACTCTCCTTTCCGAGTTAGAACTAAGTCGAAACACTTTCTAAACCGGACACAAAGAGTCCACTATAACGTTCACGATTGATGACAACTTACCATGGGCTTGCTTGTCCAACTTTAATTGCTCTTGTTTTATTTTAAGTTGTAATAAAATGTGTGGGCAGAATTTTGATTTAGTTAGGCCCAACACTTAAATTTAATTTATTTGTTTGAGTGTTCTTTTTAAGTGTCGAGCATGGGCTCCTTGTAGTATGGGCTGCCAGCTTGGTGTTTGCTATTGTGTGGTGTGTTTTTTGTTAATTTAAAGTGTGGGCAATCAAAGAAGAGACAAAGCATTAAGGGAAGACAATCAAAGCTAAGAAGTTACAAGACAAGGGAATAAAGGCTCTAACATCTCATTATTGGTGCATTAAGGAGTGTAATTACCATTAAAATGTGTTTGTGTAACCTTTCCTAGTCTTGAATTTCTTATAATTGCTTGTAATTGAGTTTTATTACTCTAGATTAGGATTCCTAGTAGCTAATTTCAAAATTACCATAGACTTAGAGTATTGTAATAGCTTTTGGTCTTCTTTCTTTGTAACAACTAGCACTCTCTTATTACAAATAGAGAGTGCAAGTGTAGCTGAATTTTTTTTAACAATATTTTAGTCAAAAATCACTTTGTGTGAAATTGAGAGAGGTTTTGCTCATTGGTTCTGGATTGAACAACATTCGATCTTATCAAGAAACCACGTTTCTTGTGGTGATCTTCACCCTCATAGGCTTATCCTTGTCTTGGATTAGACCAAGGTGGCGCCCCTTTCCCTTCATTCCATTTCTTTCACAAAATTCACAAAGATTGATAACTTGTGTGAGCATAATTGTTGCTCTCCAAAAACCCACGAAATTCATATCATCTATTTCCCATATTTCATCCATTTTAAACCAAAAAAAATACAAAAATATAAGTTGCAACCTGATTCTAAGCAGAAAATCAAGCAAATGGCCAAATTCCACAACGAGGCGGTCATCACTGATCTTCTTCTAAGGAGTTAAATGATCGAATCACAATTCTGAGTTTGAACCAAGTCGAAACATTTGGTAAACCGAACTCATATAGTTCTTTATCAAGTACAATGATCTCTTTTGAAGGACTTAATGTATCAACTCTCTAGTCTATGTTAGAACCAAGTCGAAACACTTTTTAAACCAGAGTCAAAGCCTTCACAAACTCATTCACTGATCTCCTTTGAAGAACATAACATCATCAACTCTCCATTTAGAGTTAGAATTAGAACCAAATCGAAAAACTTGGTAAACCGGAGTTAAATAGTTCAGCATCATGTTCACGATCTTCTTTGAAGGATTTAACACGGATCAACTCTCTAGTTTGACTTAGAGCAAAGACAAAACACTGCGAATATTGCGCCATGCACATCTTCTAGTCGAGCATTCATATCGTCTGACAATGTACTCTCCTCTGTTCGACTATACCCAACACATGGCTTTGTTTGGGAAAGGGAAGCGATAGAAAATGGAAGTGTCTATCTTGAGGGTGTTCTACCCCCAACAGGATGGGATACTGACTCTTAGAAGGTTTTAGATGTCAGTACCAATTGCTTGGGATAGAATTACGGCCTATATGGCCGAAACCAAATACAAGACTACCACAATCATGAAGATATCTCAACTCATGCTTTTCAAAAAGAGTACATGAAATGTATACTTTTTATGAGCTTCATTTTTCAGGAATTTTTTTATGCCTTTGTTTTTCTTAAAACATTCAGAGTTATACAAACTTATTTGTGTGAGTGTGTCTCCCATTGAGTATCAATTGGTTCCATAACTAAATTAAAAGTTTTTCTTTAGCTCTTGAAAAATGTGGAACACTTTTGGTTACCTTTAGAAGTCTTTCAAAATATAGTCGAGAATCACAATTTTTTCAAGATTCGAGGGACTCTTAAGCACAACAAAGGGTTTTTGGTGTTTCAAACTTGTTGAGCCAATTGCCTTATTTAGACTTTTTGGTGTTTGCTTTTTGTTGATGCAATGCAGTGAGTGCAAATACATCATTTTTTCTGAGTGTAGGTACACCTTATTTTGAGTTTAGGTGCATTTGATGTAGGTGGTGTAGGTACACTTTGTGTAGATACATTTGTAACTCTTTGAGTATTTTTGTGGCGTACACTGCCCTCCTCACTGACCTCCACATGCATTTCTTGGAACTTTTTGTTCATTATCAATTTATTTGCACTTAAGGGACATGCTCAGTTTATATCACTCAGGCAAGTGTAGCTTTTTGAATTTTGTGACACTTTTGAGTAATTTTGACACCCAATGGCATTAACTCTCCAAGTTCTCACACTTTTGCCTTTGTATTCATGGATTTCCCCCAAACTTAATTCTTTATGCTCTTCTATATTTTTAGTAAAAATCTAATTTTGACCTTAGTTTTCCAAAAGTTCCTTGACTTTAGATAGCTTTCCATGTAGCATGGTTCTTTTCAAAAACTCAATTTTGTTGTGTCAAAGAATTTATAAAACTGATTATTTCTAGAAAACAAAGCTTTTTCTTTTCCTTTTCATCATTAAAACTTAGCTCATTTGATACACTTTGAAAATAATTTTTTTTTTAGAAAAGACAATATGAATTGATCATGCTTCATAATCATTTAAGTCTAACATACATATGATGTACTTAATTTTTCTACTGTTAAAAACAATTTGATCATGTCATCACATGCTTTGTTAAGTACATCTAAAAATACTAACACTGCATATTGACATAACACTACTCACATTACTTAAACACTAAATAATTTACTTAAACACACATAGCATATCTATATCAATACTATAACATAGTGCATAATTAAATAAAAAAGTAAAAAACATAGTGCATACTTAAACACACATAGCATATCTATATCAATACTATAATTTACCACTCATTAACATTTTACTAAAAGTAAAAAACATTTTAACTTTCTTTTTACTTTACCATCTCATTAAATAATTACCATCTACCTCATGCATTCTTACTTTACCCTTCACTAACTTTTTACTAAAAATTTTACCACTTATCAATTTGCAAAAATACCCCAAAACATTTTCTCACTTGCATTTCCAACTTTTTATCTTCATAAGATAAACCCCAAAACATTTTTACCACTTTCAAGACCAAAACATTTCATTTCATTTCCAAAACACCAAAACCCCAAAACACTTTACCACTTTCTTACTTAAGCTTTTACTATTCCTTGCCAAAATACTTTCACCTTCATGCATCTTCATTCCTACTTAGCCTATGTGACACTCTCATGCATTCTCATATGTTTATGTGCCTTGCCTTCTTTTATGCATCCTTGTATGCCACCCATTCATAAATAAAATGCTAGCCATTCATTCACTTGTATTCTTTGCATCCATTCTTAAATGCTCATGCATCCATTAATACCATGTCTTGCATTCAATAATGCACATTCATTCACTTGTATGCTTTGATGAATTTTGTTGACTGAATTTTGTTTGAATGATATTGGATTGGAATGATATTTGATGAATTTTGTTGGAAGGGAATGAATTTATACGTTGTAATTAAAATGGAGAACAAACAAAAATAAAAAAATATTTAAAAAAAAATTCAGTCAATAGGTAGCGTTTTAGAGAGAAAACGCTAGAAATGAAATTAAAAAATTCATTCAATACCTAGCATTTTATAGAAAAAATGCTAGCTATGGACAAAATGCACTAGAGGATCCCTAGCGTAATAAAATGTTGTAACCCTTAAATAACTTAATTAAATGAATAGCTAAATAATTTTGGGGTGTTACAGTTTTAAAGCTAACAATCGATTTATGTCTTGATGATTTTAAAATAAACAATCGATTCATGGCTTCTCATTTTAAAGCATAAAATCGATTTATGGCTTCTTATTTCAAAGAAGAAATCGATGGATGGCTTCTCATTTTAAAGCATAAAATCGATTTATGGATTCTTATTTCAAAGAAGAAATCGATTCATGGCTTCTTGTTTTAAAAGAAATCATGGCTTTTACTTTAAAGGAAACAATCGATTCATGGCTCCTTGTTGTTAAAGATAACAATCGATTCTTGTCTTGGTTTTTAAAGCTCAAAATCGATTTCAAGCTTCACTTTGGAAGCAAACAATCGATTCTTGCCCTATTTGTTTAAAGAACACAATCGATTTTGAACCATGTTCTTATAAGCAAGCAATCGACTATCCACTTATAAAAACAATGTTAGAAATTTTTTTCCAACGGTCATATTTTTTACAATCTCTATAAATAGAGACTTAGGGCTTCTCAAAACTAACAACCTACAATTCTCAAAAAGAGGAACGCGCACATCGCACACCATCACACTGGTTTTTCACTATTTCCATCTTTTTGAGCTGATCTCTCTCAAGGGTTAGGTTGGGAATCTTCAAGTTGTTGTATTCACCTTCTTAGAGGTATTTCTATTTTTCTTGTAATTTGATTTTACTGTAATTGGTTTTACTAGAGAGTGGGGAATCTCTCTAGGATTTTGACTGTAACAAAGGTGGGGTATCTCTTGTATGTCAATTGGTTGTACTAGAGAGTGGGGTATCTCTCTAGGGTTTTTGATTGTAACAAGGGTGGGGTATCTCTTGTTGTAATTGTTGTTAAGGGCTCTTGCACAAGGTGGGGTATCCTAGGTGAAGAGTGCCTGAGTCTGTAAGGGGTTTTAAAGCACCTGGTTTTACGCTTTGTTTTGATAGTGAAAATCTCACAAAGGGTTTGCGAGGACTGGAGTAGGACACTAGGAGGTGGCTGAACCAGTATAAATCTCTTGTGTTCTTTACTGTTTATATTTCTAATTCGTTCATTTCATAAACCTGCGCGAAAATTAATCTAAGTCATTTAAAAAGGGGAAAAGTTTTTTAAGTCTCAATTCACCCCCCTCTTGAGACTGAAGCCACTTGGTAACAAGTGGTATCAGAGCTAGACTCTTGTTTAAAGGGCTTAGCAGCTTCAAGAGAAATGGCTTCAGGTTGGTGTACGCAAGAGGGTGCATCTCTTACCCGTCCTCCGGGATTCAACGGGAAAGATTATGCATATTGGAAAGAAAGAATGAGAATATTCATTGAAGGGGTAGATATAGATGTATGGGATGCTGTGGAAAATGGACCATTTATCCCCACGCACATGGTAAATGGTATTCTCACTATCAAAGAAAGAAATGAATGGACGGATAATGATAAAAGAAAAGTTCAACATAATCTCCGTGCAAGAACATCATCACTTCCGCACTCACCCAGATGAGTTCTTGAGTATCAAACCGCAAAACCGCTCCAAGAAATGTGGGACAATCTTCAAGTCACTCATGAAGGTACCAATGAAGTAAAAAGAGCAGAACAAACACTCTTATCCGAGAATATGAACTATTCGTAATGAATCAAGGAGAAACTATACAAGAAATGCAAAAGAGGTTCACTCACATAGTGAATCAATTGGGCTCATTGGGAAAATCATTTCTGTAGAAGACTTGATCAACAAAGTCTTTGAGATGTCTAAATAGAGGATGGCAACCAAAAGTAATCGCTATAGTGAATCAAGAAATTTAGCTACTATGTCACTCATAACTCTTTTTGGGAAACTACAAGAGCACGAGTTAGAGCTCGCTCGCCTAGCGTAACATGAAGAAAAAGAAAAAAAAAGAAAAGCTTAGCTCTCAAGGCTTCCAGGTCAAATCCTTCAGATGATAGTGATGATTCGGAAAATGAAGATGATGAAGACGAGGAGAATATGGAGCTAATGGTTAGAAAATTCAAAAAGTTCATGAGAAGGAAAAGCTTCCCCAAGAAGAATTCTTCACCCAAAAGAGTCTCAACCAAGGAAAACTTCTCAAGTCCTCCAACTTGCTACGAATGTGGCAAATCCGGACACATGAAGATGGAGTGCCCGAACTTACAAAGAAAACTGTCAAAGTTTAAGAAAAAGGAATCCAAGGAAAACAAGGGTAGAAAAGCCTACATAGCATGGGAAGACAATGACATGGACTCATCAAATGATTCAGAAAGTGAAGAAGCTCAAATTGCTCTCATGGCCGACCACGACAGTGAAAATGAAACTGAGGTAGATTCTAACTCTGAAACTTCACAAAATGCATATGATGAATTACATGAAGCATTTCTTGAATTGCATAACGATTCTCTAAAATTAGCTAAAGCATTAACCCAATCAAAGAAAACTGTTGCTCATCTTCAAAACGAAGTTATTGCTTTAACTAAGGAAAGATTAGAACTTAGAAATGAAAATTATAGTCTTAGTTGCTTTAAAGAAAATTATGTATGTGATAAGTGTGCTGAATATGAAAATAAAATTCATGAGCTTGAATGGACAATAGGAAAAATGTCCAACATACAACATGTGCATCCTAGGTCTCCTGGAAATAATTTCATGAAAAGACATGTGCATTATAGGCCTAAGTTCACTACTAGTCCATATATTAGATGTTATTACTTGTGCAAACTAGGACATCTTTGCATCTGTGTGTGTGTGGGCTAGAAGAAGACAAGTTGTGAAAAAGGTCCGGGTTCCCAAAGGGACTCTGCCAAGTTATAACCCACAAGGACCCAAAGAAATTTGGGTACCAAAATTTGCAACTTGACCTTATTGCGGGTATGCTTCAAGGTATGGGGTAGATTAATACCTTGATAGCAAATGCTCAAAGCACATGATCGGAGATATGACAAAGCTCTTAACACTCACCCCCGAGAAAAAGTTGTTATGTGACTTGTGATAACAAAGAATAGAGGAAGAATCCTCGGTGAAGGTAAGATTGGTAAAGACTTATCCACCTCTATTGATAATGTGCTTTATGTAGAATATCTTAAGCATAAGTTACTGAGCATTAGACAAATATCATTGTTTAATTTTGATTAATGCTCCATGAGGACAAAATCGGTAAGCAAGTTAGAATAATGGGAAATAGAGTAAATAACAACATCTCAATTATGGTGTCTATATATATCACATTCTGATTATTTGCGACAACACAAACAATTAATCTATCAAAGAACCCCGTTCAATACTCTAGAACTAAGCATATAGATTTTAGACATCATTTTCTAGAGATCAAGTTGAAAAAGGTGATTATGTGATTGTTTAGTTGAGCATTCAAAACCGCTAGCTGATATTTTTACAAAACCATTACAAAAAGAAAATTTATTTTTCATTCAAGAAAACTTGGAGTCATTAAGTTATCATTTAGCTGAATGAAATATGAACTGTTGATTGAATTATGTTTGGCTATCTTGTGTTGAAACCCGACTCTCATGTGATTTTGTGGTTTATGCCTATTTTTTTAAATGCAATGGACTCATTGTTACTATTAGTTGCATTTTTGACTCACCAACTAGGTTTTCGCATTAACCCTTTTGATCATGACAAAAGGGGGAGAAATATGGGATTGTCACTTTGCATTTAGATAGGGGAGCATCAAGTAAGAGGGAGTCTAGATACATATCTTTAATTAGCGCATTGTTTTTTGCTTGATGAACTAACCTCCCACCTAAGATGAATTAAAATTTTGTCATCATCAAAAAGGGGGAGAATGTGGATATCTTGTGTTGCAGGTTAAGTTTTGATGATGAAGTAATCTAAGACAAAGTGAAAAATGGAACTCCATGACACAACCAACCCAAGAAGTAAGTCCGTGTTGAGGGTAGTTGCTAGGAAGTCGGGTCGTGTCTTAGGAATGAATGTAAACCTCTTGTGAGGATTGTAACAGCCTGGGTCCACCACCCCAGCGCTATTACTCAAAGAACTCCTCTACCCCATGTAGAGTTTTTGCCTTCCGTGGGAATCGAACCTCGTACCTCATGTACATTTCCAACGCATTCCCACTACCAATTGAGCTACTAGCTCAATTGGTAGTGAAAATGCGTTGAAAAATACATGAGGTAATGAGGTCCATTCCACCGAGGCAAAACTCTACATGGGCAGAGAGTTCTTTGAGTAATAGCGCTGGGTGGTGGACCCAGTCGTTATCGCAAATGACACCGGGTCCACCACCCCAAATACTATTACTCAAAGAACTCCTCTACCCCATGTAGAGTTTTTGCCTTCCGTGGGAATCGAACCTCTGCACTCCTCATGTACATTTCCTCGCATTCCCACTACCAATTGAGCTAGTAGCTCGATTGGTAGTGAAATGCGAGGAAATGTACATGAGGTAATGAGGTTCATTCCACGAAAGGCAAAACTTCTACATGAAGTTCTTTGAGTTCTTTGAAATAACTGTGGTGGACCCAGTCAACATACAATAAAAAGCGCCTTTTTTGTAACGACCGGGTCCACCACCCCAAATACTATTACTCAAAGAACTCCTCTACCCCATGTAGAGTTTTTGCCTTCCGTGGGAATCGAACCTCGTACCTCTTGTACATTTCCAACGCATTCCCACTACCAATTGAGAGCACAGGTCCACCACCCAGCGCTATTACTCTCAAAGAACTCCTCTACCCCATGTAGAGTTTTTGCCTTCAGTGGGAATCGAACCTCGTGCCTCATGTACATTTCCAACGCATTCCCACTACCAATTGAGCTAGTAGCTCAATTGGTAGTGAAATGCGTTGAAATGTACACGAGGTACGAGGTTCGATTCCCACTTAAGGCAAAAACTCTACATGGGGTAGAGAGTTCTTTGAGTAATAGCTACTGGGTGGTGGACCCAGGCTGTTACAAGGATCGGCTCAAATCACTCAACACACTAACACTCACACAAGCAAATCTATCATTAGCCTAACATTGATAAAAAGATGCTAAATAAGTTAGGCAAAAATATTGACAAGCACAAAATCGATTCATGACTTGTGGTTTTAAAGCTAACAATCGATTTATGTCTTGATGATTTTAAAATAAACAATCGATTGATGGCTTCTCATTTTAAAGCATAAAATCGATTTATGGCTTCTTATTTCAAAGAAGAAATCGATTAATGGCTTCTTGTTTTAAAAGAAAAATCGATTCATGGCTTTTACTTTAAAGGAAACAATCGATTCATGGCTCCTTGTTGTTAAAGATAACAATCGATTCATGTCTTGGTTTTTAAAGCTCAAAATCGATTTCAAGCTTCACTTTGGAAGCAAACAATCGATTCTTGCCCTATTTGTTTAAAGCACACAATCGATTTTGAACCATGTTCTTATAAGCAAGCAATCGACTATCCACTTATAAAAACAATGTTAGAAATTTTTTTCCAACGGTCATATTTTTTACAACCTCTATAAATAGAGACTTAGGGCTTCTCAAAACTAACAACCTACAATTCTCAAAAAGAGGAACGCGCATATCGCACACCATCACACTGGTTTTTCACTATTTCCATATTTTTGAGCTGATCTCTCTCAAGGGTTAGGTTGGGAATCTTCAAGTTGTTGTATTCACCTTCTTTGAGGTATTTCTATTTTTCTTGTAATTTGATTTTACTGTAGTTGGTTTTACTAGAGAGTGGGGAATCTCTCTAGGATTTTGACTGTAACAAGGGTGGTGTAACTCTTGTATGTCAATTGGTTGTACTAGAGAGTGGGGTATCTCTCTAGGGTTTTTGATTGTAACAAGGGTGGGGTATCTCTTGTTGTAATTGTTGTTAAGGGCTCTTGCACAAGGTGGGGTATCCTAGGTGAAGAGTGCCTGAGTCTGTAAGGGTTTTAAAGCACCCGGTTTAAGCTTTGTTTTGATAGTGAAAATCTCACAAAGGGTTTGTGAGGACTGGAGTAGGACAATAGGAGGTGGCTGAACCAAGATAAATCTCTTGTGTTCTTTCTTCGCTTATATTTCTAATTCGTTCATTTCATAAACCTGCGCGAAAATTAATCTAAGTCATTTAAAAAGGGGAAAAGTTTTTTAAGTCTCAATTCACCCCCCTCTTGAGACTGAAGCCACTTGGTAACAAGTGGTATCAGAGCTAGACTCTTGTTTAAAGGGCCTAGCAGACTTCAGAGAAATCGCTTGAGTTGGTGTGCGCAAGAGGGTGCATCTCTTACCCGTCCTCCGGGATTCAACGGGAAAGATTATGCATATTGGAAAGAAAGAATGTGAATATTCATTGAAGGGGTAGATATAGATGTATGGGATCTTTGTGGAAAATGGACCATTTATCCCCACGCACATGGTAAATGGTATTCTCACTATCAAAGAAAGAAATGAATGGACAGATAATGATAAAAGAAAAGTTCAACATAATCTCCGTGCAAGAACATCATCACTTCCACTTTTCACTCACCCGATGAGTTCTTGAGTATCAAACCGCAAAAGCTGCTCAAGAAATGTGGGACAATCTTCAAGTCACTCATGAAGGTACCAGATGAAGTAAAAGAGCAGAACAAACACTCTTATCCGAGAATATGAACTATTCGGAATGAATCAAGGAGAAACTATACAAGAAATGCAAAAGAGGTTCACTCACATAGTGAATCAATTGGGCTCATTGGGAAAATCATTTCTGCCAAGACTTGATCAACAAAGTCTTTGAGATGTCTAAATAGAGGATGGCAACCAAAAGTAACTGCTATAGCTGAATCAAGAAATTTAGCTACTATGTCACTCGCAACTCTTTTTGGGAAACTACAAGAGCACGAGTTAGAGCTCGCTCGTCTAGCAGAACATGAAGAAAAAGAAAAAAAAAGAAAAGCTTAGCTCTCAAGGCTTCGGTCAAATCCATCAGATGATAGTGATGATTCGGAAAATGAAGATGATGAAGACGAGGAGAATATGGAGCTAATGGTTAGAAAATTCAAAAAGTTCATGAGAAGGAAAAGCTTCCCCAAGAAGAATTCTTCACCCAAAAGAGTCTCAACCAAGGAAAACTTCTCAAGTCCTCCAACTTGCTACGAATGTGGCAAATCCGGACACATGAAGATGGAGTGCCCGAACTTACAAAGAAAACTGTCAAAGTTTAAGAAAAAGGAATCCAAGGAAAACAAGGGTAGAAAGGCCTACATAGCATGGGAAGACAATGACATGGACTCATCAAATGATTCAGAAAGTGAAGAAGCTCAAATTGCTCTCATGGCGGACCACGACAGTGAAAATGAAACTGAGGTAGATTCTAACTCTGAAACATCACAAAATGCATATGATGAATTACATGAAACATTTCTTGAATTGAATAACGATTCTCTAAAATTAGCTAAAGCATTAACCCAATCAAAGAAAACTATTGCTCATCTTCAAAACGAAGTTATTGCTTTAACTAAGGAAAGATTAGAACTTAGAAATGAAAATTATAGTCTTAGTTGCTTTAAAGAAAATTATGTATGTGATAAGTGTGCTGAATATGAAAATAAAATTCATGAGCTTGAATGGACAATAGGAAAAATGTCCAACATACAACATGTGCATCCTAGGTCTCCAGGAAATAATTTCATGAAAAGACATGTGCATTATAGACCTAAGTTCACTACTAGTCCATATATTAGATGTTATTCTTGTGCCAAACTAGGACATCTGCATCTGTGTGTGTATGGCTAGAAGAAGACAAGTTGTGAAAAAGGTCTGGGTTCCCAAAGGGACTCTACCAAGTTATAACCCACAAGGACCCAAAGAAATTTGGGTACCAAAATTTGCAACTTGACCTTATTGCAGGTATGCTTCAAGGTATGGGGGTAGATTAATACCTTGATAGCAAATGCTCAAAGCACATGACTGGAGATATGACAAAGCTCTTAACACTCACCCCCAGAAAAAGTTGTCATGTGACTTGTGATAACAGCAATAGAGGAAGAATCCTCGGTGAAGGTAAGATTGGTAAAGACTTATCCACCTCTATTGATAATGTGCTTTATGTAGAATATCTTAAGCATAAGTTACTGAGCATTAGACAAATATGTGATTATCATTGTTTAATTTTGATTAATGCTCCATGAGGACAAAATCGGTAAGCAAGTTAGAATAATGGGAAATAGAGTAAATAACAACATCTCAATTATGGTGTCTATATATATCACATTCTGATTATTTGCGACAACACAAACAATTAATCTATCAAAGAACCCCGTTCAATACTCTAGAACTAAGCATATAGATTTTAGACATCATTTTCTAGAGATCAAGTTGAAAAATGTGATTATGTGATTGTTTAGTTGAGCATTCAAAACCGCTAGCTGATATTTTTACAAAACCATTACAAAAAGAAAATTTATTTTTCATTCGAAGAAAACTTGGAGTCATTAAGTTATCATTTAGCTGAATGAAATATGAACTGTTGATTGAATTATGTTTGGCTATCTTGTGTTGAAACCCGACTGTCATGTGATTTTGTGGTTTATGCCTATTTTTTTAAATGCAATGGACTCATTGTTACTATTAGCTGCATTTTTGACTCACCAACTAGGTTCCGCATTAACCCTTTTGATCATGACAAAAAGGGGGAGAAATATGGGATTGTCACTTTGCATTTAGATAGGGGGAGCATCAAGTAAGGGGGAGTCTAGATACATATCTTTAATTAGCGCATTGTTTTTTGCTTGATGAACTAACCTCCCACCTAAGATGAATTAAAATTTTGTCATCATCAAAAAGGGGGAGAATGTGGATATCTTGTGTTGCAGGTTAAGTTTTGATGATGAAGTAATCTAAGACAAAGTGACAAATGGAACTCCATGACACAACCAACCCAAGAAGTAAGTCTGTGTTGAGGGTAGTTGCTAGGAAGTCGGGTCGTGTCTTAGGAATGAATGTAAACCGCTTGTGAGGATCGGCTCAAATCACTCAACACACTAACACTCACACAAGCAAATCTATCATTAGCCTAACATTGAAAAAAACATGCTAAATAAGTTAGGCAAAAATATTGACAAGCACAAAATCGATTCATGACTTGTGGTTTTAAAGCTAGCAATCGATTTATGTCTTGATGATTTTAAAATAAACAATCGATTCATGGCTTCTCATTTTAAAGCATAAAATCGATTTATGGCTTCTTATTTCAAAGAAGAAATCGATTCATGGCTTCTTGTTTTAAAAGAAAAATCGATTCATGGCTTTTACTTTAAAGGAAACAATCGATTCATGGCTCCTTGTTGTTAAAGATTACAATCGATTCTTGTCTTGGTTTTTAAAGCTCAAAATCGATTTCAAGCTTCACTTTGGAAGCAAACAATCGATTCTTGCCCTATTTGTTTAAAGCACACAATCGATTTTGAAACATGTTCTTATAACCAAGCAATCGACTATCCACTTATAAAAACAATGTTAGAAAATTTTTTCCAACGGTCATATTTTTTACAACCTCTATAAATAGAGAATTAGGGCAAGAATCTTCAAGTTGTTGTATTTTTTACAACCTCTATGTTAGAAAACAATGTTAGAAAATTTTTTCCAACGGTCATATTTTTTACAACCTCTATGTTAGAAAACAATGTTAGAATATTTTTTCTCAAAACTAACAACCTACAATTCTCAAAAAGAGGAACGCGCACATCGCACACCATCACACTGGTTTTTCACTATTTCCATCTTTTTGAGCTGATCTCTCTCAAGGGTTAGGTTGGGAATCTTCAAGTTGTTGTATTCACCTTCTTAGAGGTATTTCTATTTTTCTTGTAATTTGATTTTACTGTAATTGGTTTTACTAGAGAGTGGGGAATCTCTCTAGGATTTTGACTGTAACAAGGGTGGGGTATCTCTTGTATGTCAATTGGTTGTACTAGAGAGTGGGGTATCTCTCTAGGGTTTTTGATTGTAACAAGTGTGGGGTATCTCTTGTTGTAATTGTTGTTAAGGGCTCTTGCACAAGGTGGGGTATCCTAGGTGAAGAGTGCCTGAGTCTGTAAGGGTTTTAAAGCACCCGGTTTAAGCTTTGTTTTGATAGTGAAAATCTCACAAAGGGTTTGTGAGGACTGGAGTAGGACACTAGGAGGTGGCTGAACCAGTATAAATCTCTTGTGTTCTTTCTTCGTTTATATTTCTAATTGCGTTCATTTCATAAACTGCATGCTAAAATTAATCTAAGTCATTTAAAAGGGGAAAAGTTTTTAAGTCTCAATTCACCCCCTCTTGAGATCAAGCCACTTGGTAACAAGTGGTATCGAGCTAGACTCTTGTTTTAAAGGCCTAGCGACTTCAAGAGAAATGGCTTCAGGTTGGTGTACGCAAGAGGGTGCATCTCTTACCCGCCCTCCGGGATTCAACGGGAAAGATTATGCATATTGGAAAGAAAGAATGAGAATATTCATTGAAGGGTAGATATAGATGTATGGGATCTTTGTGGAAAATGGACCATTTATCCCCACGCACATGGTAAATGGTATTCTCACTATCAAAGAAAGAAATGAATGGACGGATAATGATAAAAGAAAAGTTCAACATAATCTCCGTGCCAAGAACATCATCACTTCCGCACTCAGCCCAGATGAGTTCTTGAGTATCAAACCGCAAAACTTGCCAAAGAAATGTGGGACAATCTTCAAGTCACTCATGAAGGTACCAGTGAAGTAAAAAGAGCAGGAACAAACACTCTTATCCGAGAATATGAACTATTCAGAATGAATCAAGGAGAAACTATACAAGAAATGCAAAAGAGGTTCACTCACATAGTGAATCAATTGGGCTCATTGGGAAAATCATTTCTATCAAGACTTGATCAACAAAGTCTTTGAGATGTCTAAATAGAGGATGGCAACCAAAAGTAACTGCTATAGCTGAATCAAGAAATTTAGCTACTATGTCACTCGCAACTCTTTTTGGGAAACTACAAGAGCACGAGTTAGAGCTCGCTCGTCTAGCAGAACATGAAGAAAAAGAAAAAAAAGAAAAGCTTAGCTCTCAAGGCTTCCAGGTCAAATCCATCAGATGATAGTGATGATTCGGAAAATGAAGATGATGAAGACGAAGAGAATATGGAGCTAATGGTTAGAAAATTCAAAAAGTACATGAGAAGGAAAAGCTTCCCCAAGAAGAATTCTTCACCCAAAAGAGTCTCAACCAAGGAAAACTTCTCAAGTCCTCCAACTTGCTACGAATGTGGCAAATCCGAACACATGAAGATGGAGTGCCCGAACTTACAAAGAAAACTGTCAAAGTTTAAGAAAAAGGAATCCAAAGAAAACAAGGGTAGAAAAGCCTACATAGCATGGGAAGACAATGATTCAGAAAGTGAAGAAGCTCAAATTGCTCTCATGGCCGACCACGACAGTGAAAATGAAACTGAGGTAGATTCTAACTCTGAAACTTCACAAAATGCATATGATGGATTACATGAAGCATTTCTTGAATTGCATAACGATTCTCTAAAATTAGCTAAAGCATTAACCCAATCAAAGAAAACTGTTGCTCATCTTCAAAACGAAGTTATTGCTTTATCTAAGGAAAGATTAGAACTTAGAAATGAAAATTATAGTCTTAGTTGCTTTACAAAATTATGTATGTGATAACTGTGCTGAATATGAAAATAAAATTCATGAGCTTGAATGGACAATAGGAAAAATGTCCAACATACAACATGTGCATCCTAGGTCTCCATGAAATAATTTCATGAAAAGACATGTGCATTATAGACCTAAGTTCACTACTAGTCCATATATTAGATGTTATTATCTTGTGCCAAACTAGGACATCTTTGCATCCGGGTGTATGGCTAGAAGAAGACAAGTTGTGAAAAGGTGCAGGTTCCCAAAGGGACTCTACCAAGTTATAACCCACAAGGACCCAAAGAAATTTGGGTACCAAAATTTGCAACTTGACCTTATTGCAGGTATGCTTCAAGGTATGGGGGTAGATTAATACCTTGATAGAAAATGCTCAAAGCACATGACTGGAGATATTACAAAGCTCTTAACACTCACTCCCAGAAAAAGTTGTCACGTGACTTGTGATAACAGCAATAGAGGAAGAATCCTCGGTGAAGGTAAGATTGGTAAAGACTTATCCACCTCTATTGATAATGTGCTTTATGTAGAATATCTTAAGCATAAGTTACTGAGCATTAGACAAATATGTGATTATCATTGTTTGATTTTGATTTATGCTCCATGAGGACAAAATCGGTAAGCAAGTTAGAATAATGGGAAATAGAGTAAATAACAACATCTCAACTATGGTGTCTATATTTATCACATTCTGATTATTTGCGACAACACAAACAATTAATCTATCAAAGAACCCCGTTCAATACTCTAGAACTAAGCATATAGATTTTAGACATCATTTTCTAGAGATCAAGTTGAAAAAGGTGATTATGTGATTGTTTAGTTGAGCATTCAAAACCGCTAACTGATATTTTTACAAAACCATTACAAAAGTAAAATTTATTTTTCATTCGAAGAAAACTTGGAGCCATTAAGTTATCATTTAGCTGAATGAAATATGAACTGTTGATTGAATTATGTTTGGCTATCTTGTGTTGAAACCCGACTCTCATGTGATTTTGTGGTTTATGCCTATTTTTTTAAATGCAATGGACTCATTTGTTACTATTAGGCTGCGTTTTGACTCACCAACTAAGTTTCGCATTAACCCTTTTGATCATGACAAAAAGGGGGAGAAATATGGGATTGTCACTTTGCATTTAGATAGGGGGAGCATCAAGTAAGGGGGAGTCTAGATACATATCTTTAATATTAGCGCATTGTTTTTTGCTTGATGAACTAACCTCCCACCTAAGATGAATTAAAATTTTGTCATCATCAAAAAGGGGGAGAATGTGGATATCTTGTGTTGCAGGTTAAGTTTTGATGATGAAGTAATCTAAGACAAATTGACAAATGGAACTCCAAGACACAACCAACCCACGAAGTAAGTCCGTGTTAAGGGTAGTTGCTAGGAAGTCGGGTCGTGTCTTAGGAATGAATGTAAACCGCTTGTGAGGATTGGCTCAAATCACTCAACACACTAACACTCACACAAGCAAATCTATCATTAGCCTAACATTGATAAAAACATGCTAAATATGTTAGGCAAAAATATTGACAAGCACAAAATCGATTCATGACTTGTGGTTTTAAAGCTAACAATCGATTTATGTCTTGATGATTTTAAAATAAACAATCGATTCATGGCTTCTCATTTTAAAGCATAAAATCGATTTATGGCTTCTTATTTCAAAGAAGAAAACGATTCATGGCTTCTCATTTTAAAGCATAAAATCGATTTATGGCTTCTTATTTCAAAGAAGAAATCGATTCATGGCTTCTTGTTTTAGAAGAAAAATTGACTCATGGCTTTTACTTTAAAGGAAACAATCGATTCATGGCTCCTTGTTTTTAAAGATAACAATCGATTCTTGTCTTGGTTTTTAAGCTCAAAATCGATTTCAAGCTTCACTGGAGGAAGCAAACAATCGATTCTTGCCC
The DNA here is from genome assembly GCA_020916435.1 of Oxytropis ochrocephala. NCBI lineage: Eukaryota > Viridiplantae > Streptophyta > Magnoliopsida > Fabales > Fabaceae > Oxytropis > Oxytropis ochrocephala. The sequence continues at coordinate 66,374,012 of CM037093.1, read as the reverse complement.
TATTTGTTTAAAGCACACAATCGATTTTGAACCATGTTCTTATAAGCAAGCAATCGACTATCCACTTATAAAAACAATGTTAGAAAATTTTTTCCAACGGTCATATTTTTTACAACCTCTATAAATAGAGACTTAGGGCTTCTCAAAACTAACAACCTACAATTCTCAAAAAGAGGAACGCGCACATCGCACACCATCACACTGGTTCTTCACTGTTTCCATCTTTTTGAGCTGATCTCTCTCAAGGGTTAGGTTGGGAATCTTCAAGTTGTTGTATTCACCTACTTAGAGGTATTGCTATTTTTCTTGTAATTTGATTTTACTATAATTGGTTTTACTAGAGAGTGGGGAATCTCTCTAGGATTTTGACTGTAACAAGGGTGGGGTATCTCTTGTATGTCAATTGGTTGTACTAGAGAGTGGGGTATCTCTCTAGGGTTTTTGATTGTAACAAGGGTGGGGTATCTCTTGTTGTAATTGTTGTTAAGGGCTCTTGCACAAGGTGGGGTATCCTAGGTGATGAGCGCCTGAGTCTGTAAGGGTTTTAAAGCACCCGGTTTAAGCTTTGTTTTGATAGTGAAAATCTCTCAAAGGGTTTGTGAGGACTAGAGTAGGTCACTAGGAGGTGGCGGAACCAGTATAAATATCTTGTGTTCTTTACTGTTTATATTTCTAATTCGTTCATTTCATAAACCTGCGTGAAAATTATTAAGTCATTTAAAAAGGGGAAAAGTTTTTTAAGTCTCAATTCACCCCCCACTTGAGACTGAAGCCACTTGGTAACAAGTGGTATCAAAGCTAGACTCTTGTTTAAATGGCCTAGCAGCTTCAAGAGAAATGGCTTCAGGTTGGTGTACGCAAGAGGGTGCATCTCTTACCCGTCCTCCGGGATTCAACGGGAAAGATTATGCATATTGGAAAGAAAGAAAGGTTGCTTTAGAAGGTTGAAAGGCTACTACCTAAAGCTCAAAAATCATCATTGCCTACCTACAAAGCTACAACAATTTCCAACAGCTATTTATCTCCTTCCAACGGTCATATTCAAAGTTGAAGAGCTATATAGAATGCTGATCTGCTCAATTACAAATCATGAGAGTGAATTGGAACTTTTACAAAGTCAAGCTTCTCAAAAGAAATCCAACCTTCTCTTCCACACTCAAAGCTACTACAAGTTCAGAATTGGGAAAACTATCTTGAGTTTATTTTCTTGTTATGCTCTTAGATATACTGTGTATTTATCTATCAACAAGCTCTTAAATCATCCCAAACCCAAACCCCTTATTGTAAGAAATATTGTGCAAGTTTCTCAACAAACTACCTAGTAAGAGGTGAGTGTTGTTGGTGATTCTAGTTGAAAGTTTCTCAACAAACTACCTAGTGAGAGGTGAGTGGTGTTGGTGACTCTGTTCAAAAGGAAATACCTTTAGGAAACTAGAAGAGAGTTTTCTAGTAGGTTGAGACAACTTGGTGAAGCTGTGTAAGTTAGCACTTGTCTTTTGTGTGTGATCAAAAGAGAGTGTAGGTGAAAGTCTTTGGCATTTGAAGCTAAAGCAAGTGTAAAATCTATTTGGAGAATAGTGGAAACTCTCACGTGGACGTGGGGAGAGGAGTAGCCATAGTTTGGTGAACCTCTATAACTCTACTGTGTTTTTATCTGCTTTTCTTATCAATTGCTTTAACTGTCTCACAATCACCAAAGTTTTCAACCACTTCAGAAGGTTACATACATCAACCTTCTGTAGTCAAAATCATAATTTTAAATGAGTTTTATTTTGATTATCTTTTGGAAACAACACTCTTGGTATAATAACAGACATCTAAATTCATTAAAGTTATCTGTCTTTCATTGCTGTCATACTTGCTTATTGCTTGTGCAACTAACATTCAACCTTCTGATATCCAAGTTAGCTTGAGAAACATTACAGAAGGTTGCAGGTATTAAAAATTCAAAAAGATAGCACAATTCAATCCCCCCCTTTCTTGTGCAAATTAGTCACTTCAGAAAAGCCTACATAGCATGGGAAGACAATGACATGGACTCATCAAATGATTCAGAAAGTGAAGAAGCTCAAATTGCTCTCATGCCCGACCACGACAGTGAAAATGAAACTGAGGTAGATTCTAACTCTGAAACTTCACAAAATGCATATGATGAATTACATGAAGCATTTCTTGAATTGCATAACGATTCTCTAAAATTAGTTAAAGCATTAACCCAATCAAAGAAAATTGTTGCTCATCTTCAAAACGAAGTTATTGCTTTAACTAAGGAAAGTTTAGAACTTAGAAATGAAAATTATAGTCTTAGTTGCTTTAAAGAAAATTATGTATGTGATAAGTGTGTTGAATATGAAAATAAAATTCATGAGCTTGAATGGACAATAGGAAAAATGTCCAACATACAACATGTGCATCCTAGGTCTCCAGAAAATAATTTCATGAAATGACATGTGCATTATAGACCTAAGTTTACTACTAGTCCATATATTAGATGTTATTACTGTGCCAAACTAGGACATACTGCATCTGTGTGTATGGCTAGAAGAAGACAAGTTGTGAAAAAGGTATGGGTTCCCAAAGGGACTCTACCAAGTTATAACCCACAAGGACCCAAAGAAATTTGGGTACCAAAATTTGCAACTTGACCTTATTGCAGGATAGCAAATGCTGAAAACACATGACTGGAGATATGACAAAGCTCTTAACACTCACCCCCAGAAAAAGTTGTCATGTGACTTGTGATAACAGCAATAGAGGAAGAATCCTCGGTGAAGGTAAGATTGGTAAAGACTTATCCACCTTTATTGATAATGTGCTTTATGTAGAATATCTTAAGCATAAGTTATTGAGCATTAGACAAATATGTGATTATCATTGTTTGATTTTGATTTATGCTCCATGAGGACAAAATCGGTAAGCAAGTTAGAATAATGGGAAATAGAGTAAATAACAACATCTCAACTATGGTGTCTATATATCACATTCTGATTATTTGCGACAACACAAACAATTAATCTATCAAAGAACCCCGTTCAATACTCTAGAACTAAGCATATAGATTTTAGACATCATTTTCTAGAGATCAAGTTGAAAAAGGTGATTATGTGATTGTTTAGTTGAGCATTTTTGACTCACCAACTAGGTTTCGCATTAACCCTTTTGATCATGACAAAAAGGGGGAGAAATATGGGATTGTCACTTTGCATTTAGATAGGGGGAGCATCAAGTAAGGGGGAGTCTAGATACATATCTTTGATATTAGCGCATTGTTTTTTGCTTGATGAACTAACCTCCCACCTAAGATGAATTAAAATTTTGTCATCATCAAAAAGGGGGAGAATGTGGATATCTTGTGTTGCAGGTTAAGTTTTGATGATGAAGTAATCTAAGACAAAGTGACAAATGGAACTCCAAGGCACAACCAACCCAAGAAGTAAGTCCGTGTTAAGGGTAGTTGCTAGGAAGTCGGGTCATGTCTTAGGAATGAATGTAAACCGCTTGTGAGGATCAGCTCAAATCACTCAACACACTAACACTCACAAGCAAATCTATCATTAGCCTAACATTGATAAAAACATGCTAAATAAGTTAGGCAAAAATATTGACAAGCACAAAATCGATTCATGACTTGTGGTTTTAAAGCTAACAATCGATTTATGTCTTGATGATTTTAAAATAAACAATTGATTCATGGCTTCTCATTTTAAAGCATAAAATCCATTTATGGCTTCTTATTTCAAAGAAGAAATTGATTCATGGCTTCTCATTTTAAAGCATAAAATCGATTTATGGCTTCTTATTTCAAAGAAGAAATCGATTCATGGCTTCTTGTTTTAAAAGAAAAATCTATTCATGGCTTTTTCTTTAAAGGAAACAATCGATTCATGGCTCCTTGTTTTTAAAGATAACAATCGATTCTTGTCTTGGTTTTTAAAGCTCAAAATCGATTTCAAGCTTCACTTTGGAAGCAAACAATCGATTCTTGCCCTATTTGTTTAAAGCACACAATTGATTTTGAACCATGTTCTTATAAGCAAGCAATCGACTATCCACTTATAAAAACAATGTTAGAAATTTTTTTCCAACGGTCATATTTTTTACAACCTCTATAAATAGAGACTTAGCTTCTCAAAACTAACAACCTACAATTCTCAAAAAGAGTAACGCTCACATGCACACCATCACATTGGTTCTTCAAGTTGTTGTATTCACCTTCTTAGAGGTATTGTTATTTTTCTTATAATTTGATTTTACTGTAATTGGTTTTACTAGAGAGTGGGGAATCTCTCTAGGATTTTGACTGTAACAAGGGTGGGGTATCTCTTGTATGTCAATTGGTTGTACTAGAGAGTGGGGTATCTCTCTAGGGTTTTTGATTGTAACAAGGGTGGGGTATCCTAGGTGAAGAGCGCCTGAGTCTATAAGGGTTTTAAAGCACCCAGTTTAAGCTTTGTTTTGATAGTGAAAATCTCACAAAAGGTTTGTGAGGACTGCAGTAGGTCACTAGGAGGTGGCTGAACCAGTATAAATCTCTTGTGTTCTTTACTGTTTATATTTCTAATTCGTTCATTTCATAAACCTGCGCGAAAATTAATCTAAGTCATTTAAAAAGGGGAAAAGTTTTTTAAGTCTCAATTCACCCCCCCCCCTCTTGAGACTGAAGCCACTTGGTAACAAAGTCATAACTGACAGTGAAAATCAAAATGTCACATCGACTACAACGCCCGGTCGCCAGCCAAAGCACATACGATCGCGAGCCGATGAATATACATACCTTTGAGCGACTTCACGCTCCGCATTCATCGCTCGAGGGACTGTGTTCACGACCCGACTGAGCATTACCCCGATGTCGCGGACTTAAAGCAAAGCTTGAGGGACTGGGTCTAGACTCACCGAGGGAAGGTCAGAGCACTCGATGAAACACTCGACCAAGTCTACTAGGGTCGGCTCCATTCAGAATGGTTGGTCTACCCAATGACCGATGCTACCACATGTAACTGACTCTTTATTATGTAACTGATACCATTATTATGTAACGGCTGTTAATTATTAGTCATTAATGATTGTATCACTATATTACTCGCCCAAAGAGGCTAATGAAAGGGTTGAACAATTTTTATTCACGCCATATTGTTCACTGTTTTCTTGATTATCTCCAGTTCTTGATTATATATCCATTATTATTTTACTAGGATAATTTACCCGTGCCAGCATGGGTCGAAATTCATTTGTTTAGACACCGTAAGGTAATTACTTCAACTATTTTAAATATTTATATAATAGTAGGAAATTAAATTTAGATATATATATATATATATATATTTATATTTATATATGTATATATAAAATATAATTATATATTATAAGCATTTTGCCTATTTTATTGTCTTAATCTTTTTGAATCCTTGAAATGTTGTTTCTTACTAAATAAGCTATATTTATATATTAATGTACGTGAAAATAAACAATAATCTAATTTTAAATTGATCGTACCTTGACCAATGAAGTGTTGAGGTTGTTGTCTGTAGACTGGGCCGGTCGTTGAATAGGAGAGAGGACCGGTCTAGGCTTCACGCTGAGCACCTCGGGTGTTACCTGCAAAGACACTCCGACGATCTAGTGAGTAGTCGCCCGGGCAGATAACACAAGGTAAGAGAACGTACCTGATGCCATTTGCGAATGGCATATATATACTGTAGAGGTCCGACCGTTTTGCGAAGTTTTCGGCCGGTTGCGAGAATTGCGGTCCAAGCAGCGTGTTTGGGCCGGTTACGTTGGGCTGGGCCGACGGCCCAATTGCTGTCGGCAGTTCTTGTAATTGCTGATACACCCCGGAACATAAATGAATGAATAACTCTATATAAAATAGAGTTATCACACCCCCAAACTTAAATTGTTGCTTGTCCTCAAGCAATGATAAGGAAATAAACACAAGACTACCACAATCATGAAGATATCTCAACTCATGCTTTTCAAAAAGAGTACTTGAAATGTATACTTTTTATGAGCTTCATTTTTCAGGAATTTTTTTATGCCTTTGTTTTTCTTAAAACATTCAGAGTTATACAAACTTATTTGTGTGAGTGTGTCTCCCATTGAGTATCAATTGGTTCCATAACTAAATTAAAAGTTTTTCTTTAGCTCTTGAAAAATGTGGAACACTTTTGGTTACCTTTAGAAGTCTTTCAAAATATAGTCGAGAATCACAATTTTTTCAAGATTCGAGGGACTCTTAAGCACAACAAAGGGCTTTTGGTGTTTCAAACTTGTTGAGCCAATTGCCTTATTTACACTTTTTGGTGTTTGCTTTTTGTTGATGCAATGCAGTGAGTGCAAATACATCATTTTTTCTGAGTGTAGGTACACCTTATTTTGAGTTTAGGTGCATTTGATGTAGGTGGTGTAGGTACACTTTGTGTAGATACATTTGTAAGTCTTTGAGTATTTTTGTGGCGTACACTGCCCTCCTCACTGACCTCCACATGCATTTCTTGGAACTTTTTGTTCATTATCAATTTATTTGCACTTAAGGGACATGCTCAGTTTATATCACTCAGACAAGTGTAGCTTTTTGAATTTTGTGACACTTTTGAGTAATTTTGACACCCAATGGCATTAACTCTCCAAGTTCTCACACTTTTGCCTTTGTATTCATGGATTTCCCCCAAACTTAATTCTTTATGCTCTTCTATATTTTTAGTAAAAATCTAATTTTGACATTAGTTATCCAAAAGTTCCTTGACTTTAGATAGCTTTCCATGTAGCATGGTTCTTTTCAAAAACTCAATTTTGTTGTGTCAAAGAATTTATAAAACTGATTATTTCTAGAAAACAAAGCTTTTTCTTTTCCTTTTCATCATTAAAAATTAGCTCATTTGATACACTTTGAAAATAATTTTTTTTTTAGAAAAGACAATATGAATTGATCATGCTTCATAATCATTTAAGTCTAACATACATATGATGTACTTAATTTTTCTACTGTTAAAAACAATTTGATCATGTCATCACATGCTTTGTTAAGTACATCTAAAAATACTAACACTGCATATTCACATAACACTACTCATATTACTTAAACACTAAATAATTTACTTAAACACACATAGCATATCTATATCAATACTATAACATAGTGCATAATTAAATAAAAAAGTAAAAAACATAGTGCATACTTAAACACACATAGCATATCTATATCAAAACTATAATTTACCACTCATTAACATTTTACTAAAAGTAAAAAACATTTTAACTTTCTTTTTACTTTACCATCTCATTAAATAATTACCATCTACCTCATGCATTCTTACTTTACCCTTCACTAACTTTTTACTAAAAGTTTTACCACTTATCAATTTGCAAAAATACCCCAAAACATTTTCTCACTTGCATTTCCAACTTTTTATCTTCATAAGATAAACCCCAAAACATTTTTACCACTTTCAAGACCAAAACATTTCATTTCATTTCCAAAACACCAAAACCCCAAAACACTTTACCACTTTCTTACTTAAGCTTTTACTATTCCTTACCAAAATACTTTCACCTTCATGCATCTTCATTCCTACTTAGCCTATGTGACACTCTCATGCATTCTCATATGTTTATGTGCCTTGCCTTCTTTTATGCATCCTTGTATGCCACCCATTCATAAATAAAATGCTAGCCATTCATTCACTTGTATGCTTTGCATCCATTCTTAAATGCTCATGCATCCATTAATACCATGTCTTGCATTCAATAATGCACATTCATTCACTTGTATGCTTTGCATCCATTTTTAAATGCTCATGCATCCATTCATACCATGTCTTACATCCAATAATGCACATTTATTCCTCGTATGCTCATGCATTCACATGCTTGCCTAATCATGCATCCAATAGTGCTATGTCTTGCATTCTATAATGCACATTCATCCATTGTATACTCATGCATTCACATGCTTGCCTAATCATGCATCTTTGCTTACATGCTCGATCATCCAACTAGGAATATCCTATGCCCATAATTAATTGTATCACTTGTTCATGATGTCATTTAAAGATCTTGACTTAATTGTGTGCAATCCCTCCTCCATGCATGTGCTCTTATATGAAGACGTAAGCCTACTACCCGTGTAGCATAGAATCATTAAGCCAAATGCACACTTCTCTCACACACTCGCACAATTATTTTTAGAACTTTGTCTCGCATCGTTGACAATTGAATCCCTTAATTATATAGGCATGTTTAGTCTTAGTGAATGACTAACGTGTTCTTGAATGCTTGATTAATTGAACAAGTTTGAATTTCATTCATTCATCTTGCATTTGGTTATGGATGTAGAGTTGATTGAAGTGTTCTACTTGTTTTCAAAAATCTTTTCCAAATCAAATTCTTTCCTAAACTAGTTTTCAAATCAAAAATCAAATGTTTTTATTAAAAAACCCTAAGGCATTTTCTTAAATAAATCATTAGTCATCACTCGAAGCCTTTGCTTGTTTTATCACTAATGAGGAGTTATTAGTGGTAGTCACTCGAAGCCTCTGCTTGTTTGACTATTATGAAAACTCCCACACCTTAATCAAATACCAATTAACTCGAATTTCAAAAATAACAATTTCAAAATAATACAACATTGTTACTCGTAATCACTCGAAGCCTTTGCTTGATTGGTTACCGGTTTCAACTCTTTTCTTTCAAGTTAGTAACGAACGCCACTCGAAGCCCTTGCTTGTTTGGTATTCGTGAACACTTGAGTCTTATTTCAAAAGCTCCGAAAAATTAAATAAGATAAAATCCAAAAGCCGTTTTCAGACGCAAAAACCGAGAACTATGTAGCTTTGATCCCTCATCCCAGTGAGGGTACGTAGGACCGGGTTCATGTCCCGTCCAGCACCCTTTTTCAAAAAAATCTTTGTTTTGTTCCGCTTTTCAAAGATAACCAAAAATATTCTTTTTCCTCTCCTGTTTTCAATAAAATAAATTCTTAAATAAAAGAAAAGAAGTAGAACAAATTGCTTTCAAATCAACTTTTCCTAAACCACACATCAAGTTAATGGTTCCCTTTCGGTAGAAAGGACGCGTGGGGTGCTAATACCTTCCCCATGCATAACCGACCCCCGAACCAACATCTCTGCGTTTTCAAAAGACCACCCGCTTTTTCCAAAAAAAGGTTTTTTCAATGTTTCCCTAAATAAATATTGGTGGCGGCTCTACTGTTTTCACGTTGTCAAACGAAAAGAGAGATGAGGGTCAAGCCTAGTTAACTTGATTTGTGTTTAATTTGTTTGATTTGAAAGTTAGTTTTACCTATTCCCTTTCTTCTTTTCTTTTTCTCTTCTTTTATATGCCCATGATTATGCTTACGCATGCATTCCTCAATTCCCATGTCCCCTTCTTCTCCGCTCCCTTTCTTGAGGTAAGTCGTGCATATGGCTGTTGTTGAAACCTAGTTTAGTTCATTGGTATTCTGATATTGAACCCTAGGGTAGATGATATGTTGTTGCTTGCTTTCTGTCTGGACTGTTTTGGTTTTCCTTGCAGGTGGGGTTGGGTAGATTTTAGGAAGTATGTCCTCGATCACACACTTTCACACCTTATGATTTGTGTGCTATGAGTGGGCTCCTATACCCGGATCCAACAAACACTTAGGGGAGTGGAGGCGATTAGTGACTGTCATTCAAGACCTTTGTCTGTCTGAAAGTCATGAAAGTCTCAACCGGAGTACGCTTTCTCATGACGCCTCACACTTGGTAGCATTCTACATTTGTGGGTGTCGGCATGAGGATTCTATAGCTTCGGTAGCCATTGTGAGGGTGTGAATTAGAACTACATGGGAGGAACCTTTGAAGTTGCCCTAGAACTCAGGATTCCCACCTTTGTAGGACACGAGGGCATACGAATTGTGTGCTGCATGGTAATTTAGGACATGTCTTCCTCAAAAGAAGCTTTTCAAAGTTTTTCCAAGAAAATACAAAAATATTTTCCTTCTTCAAATAAACCGCTGCGTGAGGCGGCACGTAGTGTGTTTCCTAAATTTTTGAACTTCCGTCCATATGCATCGCTTTTATTTTCTCCACATGCATCATCCACATCATAATCGCATCATGCTGCATTTATTCAAGCTAAATGTTGTAAATATTTGCATTCATATGGCATTTCATTTGCATTTGCTTTTCGGGGACCACTGAATAATGTACCGTCTTGTCATACGTGCATTAGAATGGAATCGAATAGTAAGACTTCACTTACTTCTCGCTTCCCAATTGTGAAGAAGGTTGATGTTGGTAGTCTGAGACAGTGTGCAGCTCTTATGGGCTCGATTGAGAGGGATTGATTTGATCAGGCATATGGGAATATTCGTAGGCTTTTGCAGTTGGATGTTCAAGAGATACTCTTGTGGCTTTGAGCCAGTTCTACGACTCTGATGTGAGCTGTTTCTTCCTCAAAAACTTTCAGCTATCACCTACATTAGAGGAATATGAGCAGCTTTTGGGGTTCTCCAGATCTCATGCTAGACCCTACCAATATCAAGGGCAATACTACACTGATGAGAAGCTTGCAATGTTGCTTAGGATTGGTGTGGATGAATTGAGGTTGCAAAAGTTAAAAAGAAATGGTATAGTTGGGTATCTGCAAGAGTACTTTGAGGGCCTGATGCAATCCTATGCTTTGGCTAAGAAGTGGGGTTCATTCAAGTTAGTGCTTGTTCTCACCATATTTGGGGTTGTTCTCTTTCCTCAAATAGAAAGGTATGTTGATGAAGATGCGATTGGTGCATTCTTGGCCTTCAAGGACACCAAAAACCCTATCAATCCTGTGCCTGCTGTTCTTGCTAACACATATCATGCTCTCACCCGCTACTGTGACATCCGGGGCTGAGGAGGGCGGGGAGTGATCGCCGGTGCCCAAAAAGGTGGCATGGCAAAGAGCGGCTCCTGGCAGCTTCAAAGCGAAGGGGCGCGTGAATGAACCGAATACGCACCGGAATGATAGGGATCCTGAGGCTGTGTAGGTATCACTAGTGCAAAATAAGGAAAAGAAATAGACATTTAAAGTCACGCGCTCAGATGCCTGCCTTGATATAAGGACGCGGTGGCAAACTTGTAATAAATTCGAAAACTTTTTTAGGCGCGCTAGTTTTTAAGTCAAGCATAAAATATGCGTGACTTCAAAAGTGGAAACGTTCTCAGGTTGAACGTTTAAGTCAGGTTTTTAAGTCAAGCGTAAAATTGCTTGACTTCAAAAGTAATAAAAACGTTCTCATTCTCAGGTTTTTAAGTCAAGCGTAAATATGCGTGACTTCAAAAGTGGGTTTTTAAGTCAGGTTTTTAAGTCAAGCGTAAAATTGCTTGACTTCAAAAGTAATAAAAACGTAAAAACGTTCAACCTGAACATAAAATTGCCCGAAACGTAAAACACATCGTCTCTCCGGTTCATCGTCTCGGGTTCATCGTCTCTCTCTGCTCTCTCTCTCTCGCGCTCTCATCGTCTCTCTTGCGCTCTCATCGTCTCTCTCGCGTTTCCAGGCAAGCCCTCTTTCTCTCTGCCTCTCTCTCTCTCTCTCTCTCTCTCTCTCTCTGTTGCTCTATCTCTATCTCTTTCTCTAGGGTTTTTTATGGTGTTTACTTTTTATTGATTGTATAAATTTTAGGTGGAGGATTTAGGGTTTATGAGGGTATATGTACCAAAGATGCTGTATTTGCTTTATATTCTTACTTTATCAAAGATGTACCAAAGATCTTTGTATTTGCTTTATATTCTTACCGATTGGGTTTATGAGGGTATATGTACCAAAGATCTTTGTAGTAACTTCCTTTACATCAATACGAACTGCCTTCCAAGTGTTTGATAGAATTCCATGGAACCTTGTGATTGTTTGGAATGATTTTGTGAGTATCAATACTGAGTGCAATATCAATGGGCTTGAAAATGTTGCTATTAATTTGCTCAAAGACTTGAACACAATGGATATTACCCCTAGTAAGTGCACCTGGTTCTTCAGCTGTGCATTTTCTATTTATACATATTTTTGGGTGATGAAAAACTATGAATTTCGGTCAAGTGTGAATAATGTCTCTTGGCTAATGGGTTTTTTGGATAGCAATAGATAATTTTTGGATTGCAATAGATATTTTAAGGAGACGGATATGATAGCTAAAGGTGCATATCTTGGATTCATGCTCAAGTTAGTAGGAACAAGTTTCATTATAAGTTATATGCTTGCTAACCAAGTTGTGAGTTCTTACCAGTACTTTTGTTTGCTACAAAGGGGGTCATCAATGTTCTTTTTTGTGTACTCTTTCATTGATACTTCTTTGAGATAATAGAGCTTTTTTATTAATGGTTCCGTACTCTTTGAAATCACATGTCTCTCAAAGTTTCTTTAGTTTTTTGTGTCTAATTACTCTTTAGTTTTTTTAAGCTGCTTTGCATATATTAAGCTAAGTCGAGACATCTTGAATGTTAAGTTGCTCGTTACATGTGTTCTTGACTTGCTTTGCATGTGTACATTCGGTTATAATGATTTTTCTCTTCTTAATGCAACTGATTATTCAGTTTTATAGAGATTGCAATGCATGCACATGTGACACCCATGTGACATGTCCTGTAATGTCCTTTCTTTTTATTTATATAGGAGAGAAATATAATGTAATGTACCTCATGAGGACTCAAATTATATATGAGTTTGCGTTGAAACTCTTTCTTTATCACAAAGACTTGTTGGAGGCTTATCATTTCCCAATCCAAAACTTAGCTCGTAAACATCACCAAATTCGGATAACTCGAGTTCTCCTGTTTGATACAAACAAACCATAAACAATTTCTAAGTATCATTAATTATATATTTACATAAAATATACTAGTACTAGCTAGTGGTGGCTACTATTTGAGGCTTGTTATTTATTTTTACTTTTCAATCATTGATTTGTATGATATTTAGTGAACTGAAATGCTATTTCAACATCTCGCACCTTTGCTGAAGAGTTTAAAGTTATATGTTGTAGTAGTCTTTCTTTTGGAAGATTTGTGATTATATTGTATGGTCATATGAACATGATTTCCATTATATGTTTCACCTGATTACCATTATATGGTCTAAGCAAATTTCATTTGGTGCTAACTCCTAACAGATACATAATCTATGTCTCTTTAATTACCATTATATGTTTCACCTGATTTTGTCTTTGATCAAGTATAAATAAGATATATCTCTTTGATTATGTTTGATTTTGTCTTTGATCAAGTTGATTATGCATGTTTAGCATTTCTGATTGCATTTGATAAGTTGAGGATGTTCACAAGTTAATTTTATATGGTTACAAGTTGAAAACTTTCTTTGATTTCTTTGTATGATATATCTCTGGCTGGCTGAGGTTCTTTGTCATTACTTGTTAGAGATTTGATCAAATCCAAATTAGATAGGCACTGAGTACTGTTTGTTATGAAATATGATATTTATTATGTCACTGTTTAGATGAATGACTTGCTGCAATTGAAGTTTCTAAGGGAATATGTTGAGACTCACTTGAAGGAATGTTCTTTTTCTTACGAGAGATTGCTTGGTCGAAACTTCTTGGATACTATATCTTGGGATTCTAAACCTTACTAGTCTGCAGAACAGAACCGAGTTCTTTTCTCTGTTTCCGCTTCCGTCTCTCATTCGGTATGTTCTATCATATAAGTACATAATTTAGTTCATATAGTTTTATTAGTATAATCATTTCCGAAGTGAATTTGAGGAACAATTCCATTAGTATAGATTTCACAAATCAAATTAAAGAATCTTATTAGAGTGAACACATTCAGTGTCCTTGGAAAAAACTCTTGTAGCTATGGACTAACTTTTTATTATTTATTGAGTGTAGCTATGGATCGTAGTTGGATGCAAGCTAATAAGTTGAGTGATGAGTACGCGAAAGGGGTAGAAGAGTTTCTAGAGTTTGCTCAAAAAAAGCTTGTAAATAGTGGTGGAATTTTTGATTGTCCTTGTGTTAATTGTGTGAACCTGGACACCACAACCGCTGACACAATAAAAGATCATCTTCTTGTTGATGGGATTTGTCGTGAGTTATACAACCCGGATATGGCATGGTGAGAAGTTAAATATCCCAAGTGTGTCCGAAAGAGATAATTTCGCAGATGCAAATATGGATGACCGAATGGAGGACATGATACGTGATATTGGGCCGGAGTCTTTTAAGAAAGCACATGCCTTTGATGCATTGTGCAAAGATATAGAAGAGCCTTTGTATTTGGGATGTACAATGACACGGTTGACTGCGGTGATAAAATTATTCAATCTGAAGGCGATAAATGGGTGGACTGATAAGAGTTTCACTGAGTTGCTTGTGTTGTTGAAAGAAATGCTTCCAGAAGGTAACACACTGCCGTGTCGTACGTATGAAGCGAAGAAGATTTTGTGTCCGATGGGTGTGGAGTATGAAAAAATACATGCTTGCCCCAATGATTGCATATTGTATCGGAATGAGTTTAAGGAGCTGCGTAATTGCCCTACGTGTAATAGGTCACGCTACAAAGTAAAGACCGTGAATCTAGTTTCGATGATGACAACACAAACGGTTCTCCAGCAAAGGTTTTATGGTACCTTCCAATAATTCCCAGGTTCACACGCTTGTTTGCTAATGCAAAGGACGCAAAGAACATTAGATGGCATGCCGATGAGAGGAAACGTGATGGCCAACTTCGCCATCCAGCCGACTCTCTACAATGGAAGAAGGTTGATAGTTTGTTTCCGGATTTTGGAGCCGAGTCAAGAAATCTTAGGCTCGCGCTTGCTTCGGATGGGATGAACCCATATGGTAACTTAAGTACGAATCATAGCTCCTGGCCTGTTCTCCTTATAATTTACAACCTATCTCCTTGGTTGTGCATGAAGCGTAAGTATGTTATGTTATCCATGATGATTTCTGGCCCACGACAGCCAGGAAATGACATAGATGTTTACCTTAGTCCGTTGGTTGAAGACTTGAAAAAAATGTGGGATGTAGGCGTGGATGTGTTTGATGGGTATTCCAATGAAACTTTCAAGCTGCGTGCAATGTTATTTTGCACAATCAATGACTTCCCAGCATACGGGAACTTGTCTGGGTATAGTGTTAAGGGACATAGAGGTTGTCCTATTTGTACAGAACACACATGCTACCATCAACTGAAACATGGTAAGAAGACGGTATACCTTGGGCATCGGAGATTTCTCAAACGCAATCACTCGTATCGTAGGATGAAAAAGCTTTTAATGGGTGTCAAGAGAATGAAAGCGCTCCCGAATGTCTTGATGGAAAAGAAGTATACCAACCGTTAAGGACATCAAAGTTGTATTTGGAAAAAGCAAAAGCAAACGCAAAAGCGGTGTCAACGAGAAAAGCAAGTGGAAGAAGAGGTCAGTGTTCTTTGATCTTCCGTATTGGTCCAATCTTTATGTAAGACACTGTCTTGATGTCATGCATGTTGAGAAAAACGTTTGTGATAGTGTTATTGGGACACTTCTCAATATTAAAGGCCAGACAAAAGATGGTATAAATTCTCGTTTAGATTTGCTCGAAATGGGCATAAGAGAACAATTGCACCCAAAGCAAAATGGTAAACGTACATATTTGCCCCCAAAGATGTCATACATGCACAAAAAAAGAAAAATAAGTTTGTGCGAGTGTCTACAAGGAATCAAAGTTCCACAAGGCTACTCTTCAAATTTTAAGAGGCTTGTCAATGAAAGATGTCAAATTAGTTGGATTAAAGTCTCATGATCATCGCGTGTTGATGCAACAACTACTACCGGTGGCTATTCGTGGCATCTTGCCAAAATGTGTTCGACATGCGATAACTAGGTTGTGCTTATTCTTTAATGCTATATGTGTCAAAGTCATTGACCTCAAAAAATTGGATGAGTTGGAAAACGAGGCGGCTATTATCTTGTGTCAATTGGAGATGTATTTTCCTCCTCATTTTTTGACATCATGGTTCATTTAATTGTTCATCTAGTAAGAGAGATTAGATTGTGTGGCCCTGTTTATTTAAGGTGGATGTATCCGGTTGAACGATACATGAAGATTTTGAAAGGTTATGTGAAGAATCAATATCGTCCCAAGCATCTATTGTTGAAAGGTATGTCACGTAAGAAGCTATTGAGTTTTGTTCGGACTATTTGGCGTAAGCCAAACCTATAGGCTTCCCATTCTCGTCATACAGGAGGTGTGAAGGTAAGGGTACCCGATGTGCAAGGGTCAAGAGTATGGGTCGAAAGCGTAGTGTTGCAAGCACATTTGTATATATTGAATAACACTAATGAGGTATTACCTTATTTATCTACTCATAAAATGATCGTCAAGAGTAGAAACCCTCAAATGAATGAAAACGCTATATTGAAAGAGCACAACAAGACATTCCTAACCTGGTTTAAAGAGATTATTATGAATGATAATAGTGCTTCTATTACATTAAAGTGGCTAGCAAATGAGCCAAAGTTTAATGTCTTGGCTTACTCAGTACGATATAAATAATTTCTCATTTTCTACAAAGTCACAAGATGATAAGGGCACTATGCAAAATAGTGGGGTTATGGTCATGGCTTCTTCCATGCACTTCTCTAGTTCAAGGGATAAACACCTGCTCAAGCGCCAATTGCTTACTTTGGGGTTATTGAAGAGATTTGGGAGGTCGACATCAGTAAATTTAAAGTGCCTGCTTTTAAATATAAGTGGGCTAACATTAACAAAGTGGTGTACAAACCGATGAGTTAGGATTTACATTGGTGGACCTAGACAAGTTAAGTTATGGGAGGAGCCTTTCATCATGGTGAGCAAGCAAAACAAATTTTTTTGTCAATGATCCTTCAAACAAAAATGGTCGGTAGTCCTACAAGGAAGAATCATGAATAGTAATGATGAAGACGGTGAATCATCCCTTGAAATTGATGAGACTCCATCTTTCACTACACAAATGCCTAGATTCATTGAGGACATGGATGTGGATGGTGTACATGCGACTCGTGATGATCATAATGAAGGGATATGGGAAGATACTTTAATTTGACCCCTAGAAAGAATTTATTTGAATCTGTAAGTATGAATTGTAAGGAGTTATATGAGAAGTTTTGTTATGAGCTGACAATTCTTTGTTATGTTTTTCTTAAATAGGTACCATGGATGATTCATCTACCAACCCCCCAACAAAGAACAAGAAAACTATACGTGCCACGACGTTACCGGAGTTGACGTCTAGACGACCGCCAGGTTATAAGTACCCGATTGAATTTGATGAACGCTTAGAGCCTCTAGGTAAGTTGGTCGCCATTTAAGAGTTATGTGTCTATGCTAGCACGACACAAGGCAAGTATATTATCAGAAGATTGGAGCAAAGTGAGTGAAGAGGTCAAGAATTTGATCTGGCAGGATATCTTGGTATTAACTTTTCATTGCATACTGAGAATTTGATTTTATTTTTTTGGCCAAATGAATGATATCAAGGTGATATTAACACTGCCTTTTTTGTATACTTTAGGAAACATTTGACATTCCCAATGATGAGAGGTTGAACAAAAAGTGGATTGCTTATGCTTAGGTGAGCGTTGGACGCAATTTAAATCAACACTCAGTAGGAAATATATCTTTAGCTCCAAAGAGGATCAGGGTGACACAACTCCATGCGAGATATACAGTTTCATATCGACTGAAACATGGGAGTTGTTCGTAAAAAGTCGCTTGGAAGAACAGTTTCAGGTAATTATTTGGTCTTTTTTGATTAAATTTTCAATAGTGAGATGCACATTCACAATTCATAATGAGATGCACATTCAGAGCAGTTTGTTGTTTTATTTGTATTAATTAAAGTAATTTTTTTTTGGTATTTGTGATAGACTAAAAGAGAAAGAGGCAAAAAAATTCAATCCCAAAATCACTTCTACCACACATCCTCTCGTGGTGGCTATAAGATGGTTAAGGAAAAGTGGAAAGAGAGATACGTTGAAGCAAGGCGTGAGGAGGGTGGTGATCCAGACTTAGTAATAGAACCCCATCTCCTCCACGACATGAGTTATTTAAGTTGGCCCATCAAAGGAAAAACAGGATCTTTTACAACGGATGAGTCAAGTTCGGTTGCTTCAAAAATTGTAAGTTAAAATTTTTATTCAAAGACCAATGCCTTAGGAAATACATTTTACAATGTTGCCTAAAGTGCACATGGTTTTGGTTATAGGATGAGTTAGTTGATCAAAGCAAACAGGAACTTTTGTTCCACATGGACGTCAAGATATCTTGGTCATGAGCCATTTGGAAAACTGATCCTCGTGGTCGGGTACTAGCACGGTGGTAGACGAGTGGGTCTAGTAAAGTACTTTGGACCTACTTCACGTACTAGCTCGACTTTAGATAGTGAGAAACTAGCTACCATGAAGCAAGAGCTGAGGAGGAGTTATCACAGGGAGTTTGAAAAGAAACATGAGGAGTTAACACAAGAGTTTGAAAAGAAATACAAAGATATGATAGTCGAAGCATTGACAGAGGTATATATTACTTTGTAAATTGATTTTAGTAACTTTGTGAATAAAATTTAATTAATATATTTGATTTGCGTAAGTGGGGATCGTTTGGTGGCCCCTCAATGAAAATATTTCTCCAAAAATACAATTGGATCTAAGGCTAGTTGTTCACCATCCCATGTGGAAGAACCGCCAAGAATGACCGTTGAAAGAGTTGCATTTTTAGCTTATGAGATGACAGAGAGGTGTCAAGTTTGACTTGGACCATGAGCACCATGAACATTTCTACATTGGATACCAAGATATTGTAGAATTGGTTGAAGGTCACAAGGAACTTGAGATGAGCCATTTAGCAATATGGTGCACGTAAGTATACATTAGTATATTAGTTGTTTGTAAAAACTTATTCCAAAATATTTCAATTATAAATAGTTATAAATACTAATTGATTTGTTCTCAATATATTAGGTATTTGCATCGTGAATGTATAGCAAGGGAAACTAGCGATATGTATGGATTTCTAGATCCATACAAAATTTGTGATGGTGTTGGCTACAAACAAGAGACCATCCAAACATATATCCGAGAATAAGTTATATGACCGTAACAAAACATGCTTTCTAGTGCCGTATTTGTGTGGGTAAAGTATCAATTGTCTAAAGTTTACTAGTGTATACATATAATTTCTTTGTTTGATTATGATTTAATTATTTTGTCCACTTTTGTAGAAAACATTGGCAACTCGTTTGTCGTCCCATTCATCATTCATTATACTGATTGTTTGGATGTGTTCACTTCACCGCTTCCAAACAAGACCCTGGTTGAAATAGTTGAGAAGTAAGTTTTCTTTTATTAATAATTTGTTGTCACAATTTTGTGATTTAATATGTTTTAGACTTATAACTTACTATTTATGATGTTTCCCCACAGAGCTATGGATGGATATAATAGGATGAAGGGTTTAAGAAAATCAAAACCTCATTCGTTGACACTTCAAGTAAGCATTGAATACATTAATTTTTTTTTTCATTTTATACTAGTTACTGTAAATTATATTCAGTTTTGATATTTGATATTCATTTATAGGGACCGAAACAAAATGATGGTTATTCTTGTGGCCACTATGTGATGATAAATATGATGACCATTGTCTCTGCAACTATCACTAATAATTGGAAGAAGGTATATAATTTTCAACTTTTATAGGATGATTACTAGGTAATTATTATGTTGTTGGTATTAGGTTAACCATGTGATTCATATTGAACTTTTATTTTTGTAGATGTTTAATTCGAGTCGATCGTTCACACTTGAAGAGTTGACGCATGTTAGACAAGTTTGGGCGGAGTTCTTTATAAAGTTGTATGAAGAGCGTAAACCAACTTCAAAGGAAGAACGAAGAAAACAACTTAAGTGATGTTCGATCATTTGTCTTTAATCTTATTGTTGGTTTTCTTGTGGTATTTGGAGCTTAATAGAAGCATATAGTTGTCTTTGTAAATTCGGTGATGGTTGATTTTCTTATGGTTTTGCTACATATGTATTATGGTATACCTTTTGACAACATATTAGTGAAATGAATGTTGAATTGGTAGTGATAAATTTTTGGAGCAAAATATAGTAATTTTGTAATTCTATATAGAATGTTTGTTGCTAGTTTAATGAATTTGATACCTAGTGGAACCAAATATATATATATATATATATAGGGAATGACCAAAAGGCAAAAAAAAAAAAAAAAAAACTTTGAAGTCAAAGTGTACAACCACGACTTTATAATGTAAACACATTTAAAGTCAAGCGACAAAAAGTCTGACTTAAGAATAACTTTAAAGTCACACTTTGGCTTGACTTTAAAAGTCATTCCATATAACGATTTTATTACTTTTGAAGTCAAGCAATGTTGGTCGACTTTTAAAAAACATATGAAGTCGCGCTTTAAGCTTGACTTTAAAGCTCCCGACATACTGAAGTCGCTTTAATAGAAGTCACGCGCGCGTGACTTTAAAAAGCCAATTTGCGTGACTTTAAATCCCTTTTACGCACTAGTGTATGGGGGTATGCATGAATTGAAGGAAGACTTAAAAAGAATTGATTTGAACTACCTATACCAACAAGATGCATCTTCTTTTCGGGAGTCCATCCCATAAGAACTCCATAGTTAAGCGTGCTTGGCTTGGAGTAGTAGTGGGATGGGTGACCTTCTGGGAAGTTTCCCGGAAAGCATGCAAGTGAGGACAAAACATGCCGAAAAGACTCGTGTTGGTTCGTAGGGGCGATCGGCGATTACGAAGCGATGCAGGATGTTACAGGGATTACTCGGTAAGTGATACTACTTGCAACAAAGCGTTGGCCACCTTTGCAACTCTCGATGATGCCCTTGTAAATACACCAGTGAAAGAAATTCTGACCTTAGTGGTAAACCACAGTCTAGCCATAGTCAATTAGCACACTAGTAGTATAACCTTTCACCGAGACTCATTTATATAAACATAGCATCACAAAATTTTTGTTAAGAATCGTCACGTTTCAATTCGGAAAAACACCTCATCTTTAAGCTTAGACACCCACATTGGAAAAAGAGGAACATCACATTTTCATTTGTATAAACGGCAACACAAAACAGTTTATTTTGCCTTAAAAATAGAATATTCAGTTAGGACTCTGAATAAGCTTTCCAGCGCATCTTAGAACACCTCAATCGGGTTCCCGGTTCGCAAGATATCAATTTTTCAAAAACGTGACAAAGACACTTTAAAGAAAACGGTGAGAAAAAAGCATGACTCGCGCTCCGAGCGCGAGTCGAGCGCGCGATCGGGCGCGATTGGACAGACCCAACATGCCACGAGCAGCGCGCTTGCGCTGGAGCGCGGCTGGAGCGCAAGCGAGGCGCAATTGGGCAGCAACAAAAAATGTGCGAGAAAAATCGATTCATCAACACCAAAAACACGTTTTCACCACCAAATCAATCATCAACACATCACTAATAGTTCATCCAGAACAATCAACAATTCCTCAACATAAAACATCAAATTTAATCAAAACACTCTCACATTTGCATTCCAACGAATCATCAAATTCTTCCAACAACAACAATTGCATCAAAACAACATCAATACTTTTCAAAATATGAAATCTTCAAAACATCATCAAATTCAGCAACAATACCAATTCCCACAAACCCTACAAAACCCTACTAATATACTCAATCATGTTAAACCGAAATGCTCATCCTTACCTCTTAAACGTAAGCTCCGAAGAAGACGATTGGAATCACCAACGAGTAACCACAGCATCACAACGAGCCAACACCTTGGACTTTCTTCCTTCAAGTCGCGAAAACCCTCCCTTTCCTTCCTCTTAGCGCCGCGCCACCTTCCCTTCTCACTCTCTCTCTCAATTTCGTTTTTCTTCTCTGAATGAAAATGGGAGTGAGGGTTTCGCATAACCCTTGGGGTTTAAGCTGTGGGCCTTTCACGCATTGGGCCCACAGCTACACCCCTTCTACTACTCGATCCCACTCCTACACAAAACACGATATTTCCCTCTAATTTAATTATCTCACACTTCAACTAAAATTAATTATTCCACTAATCAAATTAATTAAACTAATTAAATTATTTATTTTATTTTTCGGGGTGTTACACGGAGTGTGTTTCGAATCCTACTTCGATTTCAAAAAGATTGAGATGGTTAGCAAAAGGTCCAAATATACATGTCTTCTCTTACAACAGCTATCTAATGAACGAGTGCACTTTCTATACAAAAGAACAAGATGATGAGAGTAAAATGCAAAATAGTGGGGTGACTCTTGTAGCTCATTCTATGCATGCATCAAGTGCCAAAGACAGAAATCCCATATATGCGAATATGTCATACTTTGGCGTCATTGAACACATATGGGAGTTGGATTACAATATGTTTCAGAGAGCTGTGTTCAAATGTGAATGGGTTGACAATAATCTTTGGTTTCTGATTGATGAATCGGGGTTCATGCGGGTGAATTTCAACAAGTTAGGATATAAAGATGAACCTTTTATTTTAGCATCGCAAGCTCAACAAGTGTTTTATGTCACTGATCTAGTTAATATCAATTGGTCTATTTTTCTATTGACTGAGAAAAATTTTGTGTATAACAATGATGATGATGAAGCACCCGATGATGTTGGTGTTGTGGAGGACCCTTTCTTCAGAACATCAGAACCAATAATAGGGGAAAATACTTCTATAGAGGATGTTGTATATTTTAGAAAAGATCATAATGATGGAATTACTATTCGTCGGAAAAAAAATACCAAGACGCGAATTGCAAACAAAATTTTATCTAGGAAAAGGAAAAGGTAATATAGACTTAATGATATCTCATTATTTTTTATTAATAGATAATTATATTGTTTTTATAAATTTAACAATAACATGGATTATGTTATATTGCAGGTCAGATGGCATCACTTAGTGATCATGAGAGTGGTCAAGACAGTAGTCATGAGGGTGGTGCCGTTATATATGTTTCTATCTTTAATTTGTAGCTACTTTTGGGTTTCATAATGTTAGTTAGTTATTATGTTGTATGATTTGGATATATATTATGTTGTAGGTACTTGTTAGTTTAATATGGTCTTTTGGTGATATGTACATATGTGTGTATCTATATTGGAATGTAATGATATTGGCTGAATTTTGTTGGAATGATATTGGATTGGAATGATATTTGATGAATTTTGTTGGAAGGGAATGAATTTATAGGTTGTAATTAAAAGGGAGAATAAACAAAAATAAAAAAAATATTTAAAAAAAAATCAGTCAATAGGTAGCGTTTTAAAGAAAAACGCTACAAATGAAATTAAAAAAAATCAGTCAATACGTAGCGTTTTATAGAGAAAACGCTAGAAATGAAATTAAAAAAATATTCAATACCTAGCGTTTTATAAAAAAAACGCTAGGTATGGACAAAATGCACTAGAGGATCCCTAGCGTTTTACAGAAAACACTAGGTATATATGGACAACATGCGCTAGAGGATTCCTAGCGTTTTAGAGAAAACACTAGGAATTGTAATTTTAATTTTTCAGCTTTGTCATACCCCAATTTTGTCCGGCTTAGGTCAAAACCCTAATTTTCCCCAAAAGATAAATAAATAGAAGAAAAAGCATCATGCATTGCCTTTAGGGTTCTAAAAGTCATTTCAAAGCTTCTAAAATCATTTTTGAAGTTGGAATGCACTTCTTAGACAAATTAGGGTTTTTCAGTTCAAAAGGGTATTTTGGTCATTTTGCAAATAAGGGACAATTTCTCAGGACAAATCATTCAACATGCATTTTTGAGATATTAGAGGTCATTCCTAGGGGGAAAAGTCATTTTTGGAGTAAAAATGTGCTTTGGGCAAGTAACTAGGGTTTTTAGAGTGAAAGGGCATTTTGGTCATTTCACAATAAAAACGGTCTTTTGTCCCAAATCCTTGAACAATCACCAATGATTTATTTGAGGGATATTTGTGCTCCATTGTGATTATTTTTGTGCATAAATATTAAACCTTTTGGCATGAAAACCTAATTTTTGGATAGAAGGGTAAAACGGTCTTTTCCTTTGAGGTGGGGTAAATAAATCAATTTTGGGATTGGTGAGATCATAAAATTCAGAGCCCAATCATTGAATCATGGGATATGGCCCAAAATGGCATGAATTTAGAAGAATGATCTAGAAAGGAATATTCCATGTTCTTTTGAATTTTGAAAGGTCAAGTATAGTACAATAGTACAATTTGCATTTCCACTCACTCCCCACTCCATAGCTGCGAATATCAGCTATATTCCTTTCAATTTTGATTTATTTTATTGTTTGCAAATGGTATTTAAATCATGGCCTTTCATTCAAATGTTAAGTGCAATCCTCACCTTTCATTTGAATTAAAATGGCACTTGTGTAATAAGCTTCATGGAAAAATACAATTTTGTAAATGAGTTTATCCTTCACCACCCTTCTTATGCTGCACACCCAGCCCTCTCTCTCCTCACTTTATTGCCCTTAATCCATGTGACATTGCATCTTGACCATTGGTTCAAAATTAAAATGCAATCCTAGAGCACAAGGGAAATCAAAATGACCTAGATGCCCTTAATGATAAGTGAGCACTATATATACCTTCATATGACCAGCCCCTAGGACTCTCTCATTCATTTTACCCTAGCACACTCTTCCTCCTCTCCTCCCTCTCACACAAAACCGAAATCCCCCTCCTCCTCCTCCATTTTCTTTTCAAGTTTCATCCACCAAATCACCTCAAATTCACTCCATCTTCATATATCTTCTTCCTTTCATCCTTAATTCCATTTTTATATCATCAAAGAGGTTGTTTCTTCAAGATTTTCGTGGTCATTGTTGGTGATTTTGGAGGGTTGTTGTTGAGTTGTTGCTCTTGAGTTTCATTTCTACTCTTGTTTAGCTTGGAACTAAGGTATAACATAAACCCTTTGCATTTTCATCAATTTTCTTGCATTAAAATCTTTTCAACTTATATTTGCATTTCATAACATCATTTTAAATGTAGATTAGGGGCTGTTGTGGGTGAGAGTTGGTCCATCACCCACCAAATAATTTGTTCTTATGACTATGTGTTGATTATGTGTTGTTCTTGTAATTTGTTCTTTGCTCATGTGATTTTCACCAAATAAAACATGTTTTCCTCTTCTTTTTTGCTTTAGCCTTAGGCCTAATTCATGATCCTTGTGTTGTTCTTGTTCTTTAGATGGTTTGAAGTTGAATAATGCATGATTAATTGTGCTAATTTTGTGAATGAATGATGAGCTATACTTGTTGTTGAATCTTGATGTTTTGAGCTTGAATTTTGGGGGGGGGGGGGGTTAGGTTTCGGTTTTGGGGTCCCCATTTTAGGGTTCTTGCTTGTTTTTTGTTGTTCATCATGTATTCATGTTTATCTATGTTATTGGGTAAATTTTGATGAAAGAATTAGATGATTTTTAGGGTAAATAAGGCCTTAGGCTCAAGCCAATTTTTTAGGGTTTTTGTTGCTTTGTCTTTCCTTTTGCATGAAAAAATGTTGGTTTGAATGATAATATGCTTTGGCCTTGTGGCCTTTTCATGCCTATTTAATATGCTTGAATCACAAGAATAATTGTTGCTAAGTCTTGTGAAAATAAAAATTGTTTCAAGGTTGTTTAGCTTTGCAAATCATGAGGTGAGCTAGGGTTTGTGACTTTACTTGTAAAACCGAATTGAAGTAGATGTTAAAATGTTTTTTTCCAAATTGTTTCAACCTAATTTGCTTGCCATTTGTTGTTGGTTGATGATTGGCAATATGAGGCTCACTTGTGCTTCATGCACTTTAACCTAAGTGAGAAAATTGCTTAATAGGATTCAATCTTCTATTCTTGTGCTAATTGTTTAATTGTTGATAATTCAATATCATGCTTGTGCATTGTTGTGGTAAATGGTAATGAGTATGCTTGTGTACTAATTGTTGACTACTTTTGCTTGCAAATTGGTAAGTATTGTGTCTCGGTTTTGACTTGAAAAGTGATTGAATGTTCTACTTTCTTTTCTTTGTGGCCAATGCCACCCCCAAATTCTCTTCTTATCCTTTCTAATCAATCTTTTTCAAATACTTTTTCCAAGAGTCAATACTCTTCAAATTGCTTTCACAA
This sequence comes from Oxytropis ochrocephala, assembly GCA_020916435.1. Lineage (NCBI taxonomy): Eukaryota > Viridiplantae > Streptophyta > Magnoliopsida > Fabales > Fabaceae > Oxytropis > Oxytropis ochrocephala. The sequence goes on along the minus strand of CM037093.1, from coordinate 66,347,867 downwards.
GTTAATCAAATCTTTTGAGATCAATAAACAACCTTTTTCAAAACTCATTAGGAGGCAAGTCGGACGTACGGCCGGTGTTGTCTAACGTCCTAAGACCGGAGTCAGATGCACCAAACGTCTTGGGATACTTATGATAAATAAAGCAAGTAATTAACAACTTCAAACCCTTTTCCAAAATGAGTAAGGTATCGATTCGGATGTACTTCCGATATTGGTTAGCATCTTAGGGTTAGCGAGCTGTACAGCTCGTGTGAGCCTAAGATACTTGCTCAATAAAAGCAACCAACCTCGCAACAAACCTTTTTCCTAAGAAAATCAAAAAATAATTTTTAAAAAAGTAGTGGGGCACGTCGTCTGTACAGGGGGGCTGTCTTTGTTCTAGGTCTATTGGACTGTACAGTCTAGGACCGAGAACCCCTACAATAAAAAACACCAACGCGCTTCTTTCCAAAAAATCACAAAAGCCGTCTTCGGACGCAAAAGCATCTTTTCAAAAATCATCAAAAGCCGTCTTCGGACGCAAAAAACGAGAACTACGTAGCTTTGATCCCTCATCTCAGTGAGGGTACGTAGGAGCGGGTTCCTGTCCCGTCAAGCACCCTTTTAAAAAAAAATCTTTGTTTTGTTCTGCTTTTCAAGGATATCAAAAAAAATTTTTTTTCCGTTTCCAATAAAAATAATTCCTCAAAGAAAAGAAAAGAAAAGAAGTAGAACGATCGTTTCAAATCAAACATTTTCAAAACCACACATTAAATTAAAGGTTCCCTTTCGGTAGAAAGGAGGTGCGGGGTGCTTATACCTTCCCCGTACCTAACCGACCCCCGAACCTACATCTCTTGTTTTCGAAAAGACCACCCGCCTTGTATAAAAAGACGCTTTTTCAATGTTTTCGTCTCAAAACTAAAATATTGGTGGCGGCTTCATAAACCTTCCCACGTTGTACATCGAGAAGTCCAAACCGGATTTTTCGGGGTGCAACAGCTGGCGACTTCACTGGGGACAGTTTTTTTTTTAAAAAAAATAATGAGGGTCAAGCCTAATTAATTTGATGCGTGATTTAAATTGTTTGATTTGAAAAAATTGTTCTATCTCTTCTTTTTCTTCCTTTTCTTTTCCTTTTTCTTTTCTCTCCTTTCTTTGTGATGCTTGATGGTTTCTCTTGCATTATCATTGTGTTGCATTCATGTGCATTTGCTTATTTCTACACTTGCTTTTTGTTTTTCTCTTACCCTTTTTCCTTTCTTTACTTATACTTATGCTCGTGCATCGTATTCCCCTTATCTCGCATGTTCCCCTCTTCTTCGCTCCTTTTCTTTGGTAAGTTCATGCACTTTCCCCTTCTATCATGATCCCCTCTTCTTAGCTCCTCTTCTTAAGGTAAGTAGGGTTTTAGATGATTGTCAGTACCTTAGGTTGATTTCTTGCTTATACTTAAATGATGTATGCAAAACCCTAGGGTAGATGATTTTCTTTGGCTGGACTACTTCTGGATTTTCTTTACAGGTGGGGGAATATGTTTGGCATTGTGCTCCTACACACATGTTGCACTCCCTTTACTTTTTGTTTCTTGGTGAGACAGCCCTATACCCGGGCTAGAGTATATCTTAGGCTAGAACGAAGTCATTAGTGATTGCTCACTGGACGTACGTCTTGTTGGGTGATTGCGAAGACTTCACCTAGAGTTTGGCTTTGTTTGATGACATCATCACTTGGACGTACGACCCTGTGATCGGTGCTCTCAGATGAAGTCGTTGGCTCTAGGAACCTTATCTAGGGCTCCCTTTTAGAGTTTTCCTTGAAGTGTGCACCCTTAGAAAAGCCTTAGATCTTGTCTCTAAGAAACCCTGTAGGACACAAAGGAGCTGCATACCCCCGCATCCAAACTTTTTTTTTGAAAAAAATATATATATATTTTTCCAGAAGTATGAAATTCCAGCTTTTGAAAATCCTATGTTGTAAATAATTTTCTTTCAATCATCCTCATCATGAATTTTCTCGCATAAAATTTTTTTAGAAACATATCTCATGCTTTATTATTTTCCTTTTTCATATCATATATGCAAACATCTCATTTTGCATGCATTTTCACAAGAATCATATCTTTCCACGCACTAAAAATAATTGCTAGTATCATGAATTCCATTTCATTACATAAAAAAAAACAATTATCATCTTCATAGCATAAGCATTTCAAAAAAGAGGAAAAAGCTCCTCGCCAAGTTCATCCAAAACATGGCATTCATGCATAAGCATTATTTCAAAAAGGGGACACAGTAGAACTACGTACGCTTTGATTCCTCAAGGAGGATACGTAGGAGCGGGTCCACCCCGTCAAGCATAACAAATAAAAATTTCATTTTGAAAAAGTGTCTTTCTCACATCATCCAAAATGCATTTCATTTTGCATCAAAATCACAAAAACCTCTTAGAATAATTGCACTTTTCAAGTGATCATGTTTCCACGCATTTGCATATATAATGTTTTCACATACAATAAAGGTTTTGATGAGAGACGAGACGGCTTTGCGAAATAGTCATTCTTTCAAAAAAAAAATAGAAAAAATATAATAAAAAATAAAAAAAATTTTGCATCTCCTCCATTCCTCGATAAATGACTGAATAAGTTCGTCAAAATTCCTATCCTGTCCTAACTGGTGTTAACTCTTTATGAAACATGCCTTTAGTGAACATGCTTCGTCATTTATTTCATCCATGTGCTCATGTCATGTGTCTGTCTTAAGGAAGAGGGTCAATTGGTTTGTCAACAAAGAACTTCGGGCCTCAAGATTCATGGCAACCAATCAAGGAAACCTAGTGATTGAGAGTCTCGGCAATTCAGGTCCAGATAATCCGATTGTGGAAGTCCTCAAGCAGCTAGTCCAAGGGAATCAGGCACTAGTCCAAGAGAATCGATCGTTAAATAATAAAGTCGGGGTGATAGAAATGCGGATGGATGCGATAAGAATGCGGTGGTCAAATGATGGACGCGTCGCAAGCTTTGAAAAATAGGGCCACTCACACCGGTTATCTGTTGTCAGTAAACCCGAGAGGGGCTGCAACCATCCTTCCTACCTCGGGACCCGCTGAAGCTGTGACTGCTATTCCTTATCCGGGATTTGGGGTCAATCATCCTGCTCACGCCCTGGGAGGTGCTGATCCACATGAGGTTTCTCTTTTCAATGTGAATGGTGATTCTCAAGGTCACCTATTCGAGAATTCTCAACCCAGAGATCAGTTGCATGAGTTGGAAAAGCGCTTGAAAACCATAGAGGATTCAAAAACCAAAGCTAAAGACGCTTGTGATCTATGTCTTGTTCCAGACTTGGCTATTCCCCCAAAGATGAAGGTGTCGGTCTTTGACCAATATTGTGGTACCAATGCCCAAATAGACACGCGTAACCATGCACGCTCGAAGGATGACCGCATACAATCACGACGACAAAATCGCTCATCCATCGCTTCGATCTGACCTAACCGGGCATCTTTGGGTGGTACATGCGATTCTGCGACCTTTCTCGACATCCACGATTTGGAAAGACCTTTACGAGGCTTTCTTAAAGGAGTACGAATACAACAAAGACATGGCTCCGGTCGGTCTCACCGAGTATATGAGCAAGAAAGATCATGAGTCCTTTAAGGAATATGCTCAAAGATGGAGAAATATGGCTGCCCAGGTGAAGCCACCACTGACTGAGAAGGAAATAGTGTCTATGTTCATGGAGACTCTCCCAATTGTTTTCTATGAACGTCTGGTTGGAAGTGGGTCCTCAAGCTTCTCAGATGTGATCAAAGTAGGGGCAAGGCTTGAAGTCGGGATGAAAAGAGGAAGAATCCCCTGCAACCCTACTGGCGCCAACAATGCTAGTGACTTGCCCGCAAAGAAAAACGGAGGAATCAATGCTATAGCGGGACAAGGAAAGTCACGTCAATACGACCCCATTCCTATGTCATACACTGATTTGTGCAGCTATCTAATCAACCATGAGTTGGTCTCTCCTCGTGGGATGAAGCCAGTCCAACCTCCATTCCCAAGAAGATACAATGCAAAGGCTGCCTGTGAATTCCATTACGTGCAATTGGTCACTCTCTGAGAATTGTCATCCTTTGAAACAGTTGGTTCAAAATCTTATTGACACAAAACAGTTGACCTTTGATGAGAGAAGTGAAGGACTAAACCCTTTGAGATCGTGGTACATCGGTAGGGATGGCGATAGTTGAAGAGGATCGAGGTGTTGATCGTCAAGCATTTGTGTTTTCGTCATGCATTTTTATGTAATGCAATCCTCTGCTCGCGAAGGCCTTAGGATATTTCAATAAGGGCACAGTTTCCTTTTCAAGACTTCATCATCAATACAAGTTATCCTTTTCAAAGATCATCATCAATAAAAGTTATCCTTTTCAGTCACTTTGGTTCAAGTTCGTCATTGCCCCTGTTTTATCATAATTCCATCCATGCATCTTTGATTTTTGGCTCATTTTAACGCTTTAAGTCCTCCATGTTGGGGCAAGGTTGAGGTCACTAATTTCCCTTGTTAATATCATATTCTTTCAGTGCAAGTCCTTTAGAAAATAATAATAACAAGAAAATAAGCTCACTAGTTTGAAAACCCGCAAAGGGCGGCCTAAAAAAAAAAGAGAGCGCCCGGTGGATTGAAAACTCGCAAAGAGCGGTCCAGGCAAAAGTTAGGGCATAAAAAAAAAAGGAAAACAAATGCAAAGAAAGGAGCAAACACATATAGATAGATGAACTGTTGTCATGTTTTACGAAAAATAAGCAATCGGAATTTGAAATGAAGAATGGCCATCTCCCCATACCGTCAAGAACCCAAAATCCCAGAAAGTCCTTTTCCTACCTACCTTAAGCCAAGAAAAAACTAAACTCAAAAATATACCCTCAAATCACCCTAGACAAGGATCATCTCAAATATAAAAAAAAAAAAAAACAGTGCGTCACTTTTTATCAGCTCACCCGAGTCAAGGAAGGAAAAGAATCATAAAAAAAAAAGAAAAAGGAAAAGAGAAAAAAAAAAAAAGATTCAAAAATGAAAATCCCAAAACAAAGGAAAACACGAAGAAATGTAAGTGGTGAGCTGATACATGTTACCACAAAACATAAAAGATCCTTGTCTCAATAAACCTTCAAACACTTCATCATTCCCATACACCCCTCCTTCCATAAACCGCAAACACTTCCTTTGACCGCGAATCCCGCTCTCCACAAACCCTTAGCCAGAATAAAACTTCCAAGCACCTCATCAAGCCAAATAACCATCATAAATCGTCGATCGTCACCGACGCCTTGAATAAAAATCATCCTACCATTAGCCCTAAGCACTTCATTCAGCCCAATCATCCTTCCTCCACAAAACACCACAACCCCGAAAAGTCCATTCCGATCAATGATGATTCTTTGTTGTTTTCTCAAATTTTAAATCTTAGGACAACTAAGTTTATCTGCTTACAATGTGTTCGCTCAAAAGAAAAAACAAACGATCGTAAAAAAGAAAGGCGATCAAGAAAAAACAAACCCTCGGGAAAAGAAATGAGGAACAAAAACAAACAATCGAGAAAAAAGAAAGTCGCGGCGAAAAAGAAAGACTTGCACTTCAAACGCATTCAAGCTGCATTGAAACAAGGTTTATTTCACACCAAAGGTCAAGACATTAGTAGAAAACCAAAGAATTGCACTGAGAACACCACTCAGATCTAAAAGTTGGGGCATTCTCTTCACCACCCGCCCACCCTAGTCCGGGTAAAGTCTGTTCAGTGTCCATCCATGGCCATTCATCCTTTCACCAGATATCAGCCGTGGCACTAGTTCTTGTGTATTTGCTCTTTCACTCCGCTTCCTTTCACACTCCGGTTGCCAATACTACCAGAAAGGGGCAAGTCATTCATTCACAGTCGCCAAAGGCCTGAATTGGAGCAGCTTGGCATTCATCCTAAACACTCACCTGGCGTCTGCATATTCATGTGTGTTCACTTGGCAATGTTTCATAGAGAAAGCACAAGATTGTTATTTAAAGTTCAGTTATCATGGAATGGAGGAAAACATAAATGAGTTTGTTTGTAAATAAAAACCTTGACACCGGGGTTTAAATCAAAATTAGCTTTTTTCAAAAAGAATGATCCAGATTCACCTCCACTTTTTGCATCCAAGTCTCGTGTCTCACATTACAAAAATGTTCATCAAAACTGTTTAAATACCCAAAAATTCATGTCATATCATGCATCAAAGCATTGCATTTGCATCCTCACATAACAAAATATGGAAATTCTTTAACCAGTTATCTTGGCGCGTGAGGGTCGCCTAAAGTTGACCGTTTGTAGGGCTATAGTGCTCGCCTTCATCCTTAGGGATTAGGTTGTTATCTTGTAGGGCTTTAGTGCTCGCCTTCATCATTAGGGATTAGGTTGTTATCTTTTAGGGCTTTAGTGCTCGCATGGATCCTTAGGGATTAGGTTGTTATCTTTTAGGGCTTTAGTGCTCGCCTGGATCCTTAGGGATTAGGTTGTTATCTTTTAGGGCTTTAGTGCTCGCCTGGATCCTTAGGGATTAGGTTGTTATCTTTTAGGGCTTTAGTGCTCACTTTGGATCCTTAGGGATTAGGTTGTTATCTTTTAGGGCTTTAGTGCTCACTTTGGATCCTTAGGGATTAGGTTGTTATCTTTTAGGGCTTTAGTGCTCGCCTGGATCCTTAGGGATTAGGTTGTTATCTTTTAGGGCTTTAGTGCTCGCTTTGGATCCTTAGGGATTAGGTCATTTATCTTTAGGGCTTTAGTGCTCGCTTTGGATCCTTAGGGATTAGGTTGTTATCTTTAGGGCTTTAGTGCTCACTTTGGATCCTTAGCGATTAGGTTGTTATCTTTTAGGGCTTTAGTGCTCTTTGGATCCTTAGGGATTAGGTTGTTATCTTTTAGGGCTTTAGTGCTCGCTTTGGATCCTTAGGGATTAGGTTGTTATCTTTTAGGGCTTTAGTGCTCACTTGGATCCTTAGGGATTAGGTTGTTATCATGTAGGGCTTTAGTGCTCGCTTTAATCCTAGGGGATTAGGTTGTTACCTTGTAGCGCTTAAAGTGTTGACCTCGCCAAAAAAAGAAAAAGAAAGCAATCAAAGAAGAAAATCAAAAAATAATATCCAAAGATTCCACCAAATCATCGCATCACATGCATTCGCATAACCCGTATCTCGCATTGCATTTGCATCATATAGATATCTCAGATGTCATAAAAAAACACAATGAAACATTCCTTGTCATCCAAAGACTCTGTATCATCCATCATTTCACAAGCATTCCTTTGTCATTCAACCATTAAGCGTTAAAGCGGTTGCATTTGCATCATATTAACGTTAGCATTTCCATAAAAGAAAAAGAACAAAAATCATCACACCAAAATCATAGCATTGCATGCACTCGCATAACATGCTCCTGCATAACATGCCTTGGCATAACATGCACCCATGCTTCATGCACCATCCCTTGCATCAACTAACGTATGCAAGTACCTCGATTCAATACGCCAAAGATTGGCCATCTCAGCGATCGATCAACGAGATTTGTGAATCCGCCGGGACCCACGTGTCCCCGGGACCAATCGTCCCTTCGGATCCGTCGTTATCGAGCAATCGACGAATCATCGGACCACTAGGGTCCTTCAGTTTAGTTCAAATCAACAGTCCATACAGCGACTTTGAACTCGACCTTCATTCAGCCAAGTCATCACTGAGCATGACGGATCGGCCCCTCAGACCTTGTGTCCTTCATTTCGCCAAGTCATCACTGAGCATGACGGATCGCCCCCGCACCTCGTGTCCTTCAGACTAGCTGTGTCAGTATAAAGCATAGCGTAAGTCCATCAAGGTAAAATGTATCAGTCCCACAACTTGATATTGAACCTCAGGCCGCTCGATTAGGCCACCTTCAGAGCCCGAGTGCTCCTTCAGAGCCACAAGTGCTCCTTCAGAACCCAAGTGTTCCTTCGAGCCACAAGCGCTCCTTCTTTACTGCATTCTTTATCACTTTCTTTATTTCCTCCAGTGTCGGCCTACCAGAGGCCGGCAGGTGCATTCTTTATCCCTTTCTTTATTTCCTGCCAGTGTCGGCCTACCAGATGTCGATACCATCTTTACTACTTTATTTCTTGTTTTTGCTGCCTGAGGGTTGGCACCAACCTATTTCCTGCTTGTGTCGGCCTACCAGAGGCTGGTACACTCTTTATCGTATTCTTTATCGCTTTCTTTATTGCTTCTTTATTTCCTGCCAGTGTCGGCTTACCAGAGGTCGATACCTTCTTTACTGTTTTCTTTACTGCTTTATTCTTGTTTTTGCTGCCTGAGGGTTGGCACCAACCTGTTTCCTGCTAGTGTCGGCCTACCAGAGGCTGGCACACTCTTTATCGTATTCTTTATTGCTTTCTTTATTTCCTGCCAGTGTCGGCTTACCAGAGGTCGATACCTTCTTTACTGTTTTCTTTACCATTTTATTTCTTCCTGTTTTTGCCGCCTGAGGGTTGGCACCAATATACTTACTACTTTTGTTGGCTTACTGAGGGCTGACACTTCATTCATTACAGTCATTTCTGGCTGGCATCCATTCACCCCAAAAAGAAAAAACTAGAAGATAAACAGAAAAAGAAAATTCGGGTTTTTCCCTAAAGTAGACAAAATCGGTATAATTTTTGAATTCTTTATCTCTATTTTGCCTCGGAATATGTTTCGGCCAATTCATATTCTTTGTTAAAATCTAGATAAAGAGGGGCAGCTGTCATACCCCAATTTTGTCCGGCTTAGGTCAAAACCCTAATTTTCCCCAAAAGATAAATAAATAGAAGAAAAAGCATCATGCATTGCCTTTAGGGTTCTAAAAGTCATTTCAAAGCTTCTAAAATCATTTTTGAAGTTGGAATGCACTTCTTAGACAAATTAGGGTTTTTCAGTTCAAAAGGGTATTTTGGTCATTTTGCAAATAAGGGACAATTTCTCAGGACAAATCATTCAACATGCATTTTTGAGATATTAGAGGTCATTCCTAGGGGGAAAAGTCATTTTTGGAGTAAAAATGTGCTTTGGGCAAGTAACTAGGGTTTTTAGAGTGAAAGGGCATTTTGGTCATTTCACAATAAAAACGGTCTTTTGTCCCAAATCCTTGAACAATCACCAATGATTTATTTGAGGGATATTTGTGCTCCATTGTGATTATTTTTGTGCATAAATATTAAACCTTTTGGCATGAAAACCTAATTTTTGGATAGAAGGGTAAAACGGTCTTTTCCTTTGAGGTGGGGTAAATAAATCAATTTTGGGATTGGTGAGATCATAAAATTCAGAGCCCAATCATTGAATCATGGGATATGGCCCAAAATGGCATGAATTTAGAAGAATGATCTAGAAAGGAATATTCCATGTTCTTTTGAATTTTGAAAGCTCAAGTATAGTACAATAGTACAATTTGCATTTCCACTCACTCCCCACTCCATAGCAGCGAATATCAGCTATATTCCTTTCAATTTTGATTTATTTTATTGTTTGCAAATGGTATTTAAATCATGGCCTTTCATTCAAATGTTAAGTGCAATCCTCACCTTTCATTTGAATTAAAATGGCACTTGTGTAATAAGCTTCATGGAAAAATACAATTTTGTAAATGAGTTTATCCTTCACCACCCTCCTTATGCTGCACACCCAGCCCTCTCTCTCCTCACTTTATTGCCCTTAATCCATGTGACATTGCATCTTGACCATTGGTTCAAAATTAAAATGCAATCCTAGAGCACAAGGGAAATCAAAATGACCTAGATGCCCTTAATGATAAGTGAGCACTATATATACCTTCATATGACCAGCCCCTAGGACTCTCTCATTCATTTTTACCCTAGCACACTCTTCCTCCTCTCCTCCCTCTCACAAATCCGAAATCCCCCCTCCTCCTCCTCCATTTTCTTTTCAAGTTTCATCCACCAAATCACCTCAAATTCACTCCATCTTCATATATCTTCTTCCTTTCATCCTTAATTCCATTTTTATATCATCAAAGAGGTTGTTTCTTCAAGATTTTCGTGGTCATTGTTGGTGATTTTGGAGGGTTGTTGTTGAGTTGTTGCTCTTGAGTTTCATTTCTACTCTTGTTTGGCTTGGAACTAAGGTATAACATAAACCCTTTGCATTTTCATCAATTTTCTTGCATTAAAATCTTTTTCAACTTATATTTGCATTTCATAACATCATTTTAAATGTAGATTAGGGGCTGTTGTGGGTGAGAGTTGGTCCATCACCCACCAAATAATTTGTTCTTATGACTATGTGTTGATTATGTGTTGTTCTTGTAATTTGTTCTTTGCTCATGTGATTTTCACCAAATAAAACATGTTTTCCTCTTCTTTTTTGCTTTAGCCTTAGGCCTAATTCATGATCCTTGTGTTGTTCTTGTTCTTTAGATGGTTTGAAGTTGAATAATGCATGATTAATTGTGCTAATTTTGTGAATGAATGATGAGCTATACTTGTTGTTGAATCTTGATGTTTTGAGCTTGAATTTTGGGGGGGGGTTAGGTTTCAGTTTTGGGGTCCCCATTTTAGGGTTCTTGCTTGTTTTTTGTTGTTCATCATGTATTCATGTTTATCTATGTTATTGGGTAAATTTTGATGAAAGAATTAGATGATTTTTAGGGTAAATAAGGCCTTAGGCTCAAGCCAATTTTTTAGGGTTTTTGTTGCTTTGTCTTTCCTTTGATTTTTGCATGAAAAAATGTTGGTTTGAATGATAATATGCTTTGGCCTTGTGGCCTTTTCATGCCTATTTAATATGCTTGAATCACAAGAATAATTGTTGCTAAGTCTTGTGAAAATAAAAATTGTTTCAAGGTTGTTTAGCTTTGCAAATCATGAGGTGAGCTAGGGTTTGTGACTTTACTTGTAAAACCGAATTGAAGTAGATGTTAAAATGTTTTTTTCCAAATTGTTTCAACCTAATTTGCTTGCCATTTGTTGTTGGTTGATGATTGGCAATATGAGGCTCACTTGTGCTTCATGCACTTTAACCTAAGTGAGAAAATTGCTTAATAGGATTCAATCTTCTATTCTTGTGCTAATTGTTTAATTGTTGATAATTCAATATCATGCTTGTGCATTGTTGTGGTAAATGGTAATGAGTATGCTTGTGTACTAATTGTTGACTACTTTTGCTTGCAAATTGGTAAGTATTGTGTCTCGGTTTTGACTTGAAAAGTGATTGAATGTTCTACTTTCTTTTCTTTGTGGCCAATGCCACCCCCAAATTCTCTTCTTATCCTTTCTAATCAATCTTTTTCAAATACTTTTTCCAAGAGTCAATACTCTTCAAATTGCTTTCACAAGTTAATCAATTCTTTTGAGATCAATAAACAACCTTTTTCAAAACACATAAGGAGGCAAGTCGGACGTACGGCCGGTGTTGTCTAACGTCCTAAGACCGAGTCAGCATGCACCTCAAACGTCTTGGGATACTTATGATAAATAAAGCAAGTAATTAACAACTTCAAACCCTTTTCCAAAATGAGTAAGGTATCGATTCGGATGTACTTCCGATATTGGTTAGCATCTTAGGGTTAGCGAGCTGTACAGCTCGTGTGAGCCTAAGATACTTGCTCAATAAAAGCAACCAACCTCGCAACAAACCTTTTTCCTAAGAAAATCAAAAAATAATTTAAAAAACTAGTGGGGCACGTCGTGCATGCAGTGGGGTGGGCATCTTTGTTCTAGGTCTATTGGGTACATGCATGTCTAGGGCCGAGAACCCCTACAATAAAAAAACACCAACGCGCTTCTTTCCAAAAATCACAAAAGCCGTCTTGGACGCAAAAGCATCTTTTCAAAAATCATCAAAAGCCGCTCTTGGATGCAAAAATGAGAACTACGTAGCTTTGATCCCTCATCTCAGTGAGGGTACGTAGGAGCGGGTTCCTGTCCCGTCAAGCACCCTTTTAAAAAAAAAATCTTTGTTTTGTTCTGCTTTTCAAGGATATCAAAAATATTTTTTTTTCCGTTTCCAATAAAAATAATTCCTCAAAGAAAAGAAAAGAAAAGAAGTAGAACGATCGTTTCAAATCAAACATTTTCAAAACCACACATTAAATTAAAGGTTCCCTTTCGGTAGAAAGGAGGTGCGGGGTGCTTATACCTTCCCCGTACCTAACCGACCCCCGAACCTACATCTCTTGTTTTCGAAAAGACCACCCGCCTTGTATAAAAAGACGTTTTTTCAATGTTTTCGTCTCAAAACTAAAATATTGGTGGCGGCTTCATAAACCTTCCCACGTTGTACATCGAGAAGTCCAAACCGGATTTTTCGGGGTGCAACAAGCTTCCCTAGCGTTTTTGCGAGAAAGCGCTAGGCATTGTAAGTATAATTTTCACTCACGCGGGCACCAAATTAAACGTCCTCTTCTCTCTCACACGAATCAAAATCTCTCTTCATCTCTACCAAACTCTCTCTCCTTTCCGAAAACCCTAAACCCAGCGAACTCTCTCTCCCTTGTGAAAACCTAGCAAGCTTCGTTCATCACTCTCCACCTCTCTCACTCCAAACGTCTTCTCTGGACCAAACTCCTCGGTTCCAAACTTTTTCTCCTCGGTTCCAAACTCCAGCAAGCTTCGTTCATCACTCTCCACCTCTCTCACTCCAAACGTCTTCTCTGGACCAAACTCCTCGGTTCCAAACTTTTTCTCCTCGATTCCAAACTCCAGCAAGCTTCATTCATCACTCTCCACCTCTCTCACTCCAAACGTCTTCTCTGGACCAAACTCCTCGGTTCCAAACTTTTTCTCCTCGGTTCCAAACTCCAGCAAGCTTCGTTCATCACTCTCCATCATCATCGCCAGCTTTTTCTCCTCGGTTCCAAACTCCAGCAACCTGCTTTGTCTCTTCGGTTCCAAACTGTTTCCTCTCTCACTCGCCCCTTTTCTCAATAGTAATTTAATTTAAAATCAGAGTTCGAAAATCATTTTTCTTTTAAAAAGATACATCCTCAAGGGAATGTTACGTTCACACCAAAATTCACTTTAATCTAGTCAACAATACGTTTCACAAATAAATATAATTGCGTGATACATAGCACGACTTAAATGGGGTGAACCCTCGAAACATCGGTTTCTCAAACCAGTCCTACATCACCTTCAGTGCTACGCATCACAGCAAGACTCCACGAGCAGACTAAGGAAGGAAGGCCTTCACTCGGAATCACCTGCACGTTGCCGACATAAGAAGCAATATAGAAAGCAGAAGGGTGAGTCTCTAACACATATAATAAAATGTATGATAAACATTATGTTAGAGAAAGGCAACTAGAAACACCCTTACTCACTAGACAATCACACATCATCAAGTTATGACACACCAACTCATAATCATCAAGAACATCATCAATTGCATGAGTATACGCATGAATGCAACCCAACACCAAGGGTATAATGCATGTGGTACCATCAAGGCCGAAGCCTATATCCGTGACTAATGATATGAAGGCCGAAGCCAACAATATCAAGGCCGAAGCCTATGTCCGTCCCTTATGATATGAAGACCGAAGTCTACAATATCGAGGCCGAAGCCTATGTCCGTCCCTTGGATGCATATGAGGCATGAAACTCCATGAACAATGCATCAACCACAAACAATCATACCATGTATGAACTCACACCGGCACTGGATTTATCACCGTCATTAAATCCATCGTCACTACACCGTCGTCTAATCCACCTAGACATCATCAATAGCTCTATGGCTAACGTCCATCTCACCGGACGCATCGACACCCAAAATCAATAGCTCTATGGCTAACACCAAACCTCAATCAATAGCTCTATGGCTAACATCAACACATCAGACAAATCAACACCATAATCAATAGCTCTATGGCTAACGTCAACCTCACCGTCTCATAGGGACCAAAACGTCACCTAAGGACCAACCGACACCTAAGGACCAAACTGCACCTGGTAGCAACCTGCGCTACACTGGCATCAAAACAGCACCTCGACACACTCACACTGCACCTCAGCACACACACACTACCCTTCGTCACACCACACTGCACTTTGGCGCACCATACTGCACCTCGGCACACCTACGCTACCCTTCGTGACACCGCACTGCACTTTGGCGCACCACACTGCACCTCGACACACCTACGCTACCCTTCGTCACACCACACTGCACTTTGGCACACCACACTGCACCTCGGCACACCTCCACTACCCTTCGTCACACCACACTGCTTCACATCCACGCTTCGACACCTACACGTCGACACCACTACAACACTACACTTCGGTATACCTACACCTTGACAACACTAACTTCGACATACATACACCTCACTTCGGCAACTACACTTCGGTATCAATACTCTACACTTCGGCAACTACACGTCGACTCCCATACACTTACTCTTCGTCATGTCTAAACAACGACACTTACACTCAAATATTTCTACACCTCAACACATACACCTCGGTATATATACACTATACCTCGACAACTACACTTCGGCTTATATTCACTACACCTCGACCACTACACTTCAGCATACATACACTACACTTCAATACATCCATACCTCGAAAACACTAGATTCGACATACCTATACTTCACTTCAATACATCCATACCTCGGTTACACTTCCTCAATTCACCATCACTCACCTCGGTTACACTACTTCACTTCACCATCAATCACCTTACCACACTTCCTCACTTAACCATTACTCACCTCGGTACTACACTACCTCGGTTACACTACTTCAGTTACACTCCTTCACTTCACCAACATTCACCTCGGTTACACTACCTCGGTTACAAAACTTCAGTTACACTCCTTCACTTCACCATCACTCACCTCGGTTACACTACTTCAGTTACACTCCTTCACTTTACCATCAATCACCTCGACAACACTACCTCAGTATATATATACTATACCTTGACAACTACACTTCAACCTACATTCACTATATTTCAATACATATACACCTCAACACATACACCTCGGTATATATACATTATACCTCAACAACTACATTTCAGCCTACATTCACTATACTTCAATACATCTACACCTCGGCAACACTACCTCGGTATATATATATATTATACCTTGACAACTACACTTCAGTACATCCATACCTCGACAACACTAGATTCGACATACCTATACTTCATTTCAATACATCCATACCTCGGTTACACTTCCTCAATTCACCATCACTCACCTCGGTACTACACTACCTCGATTACACTACTTCACTTGACCATCAATCACCTTGCCACACTTCCTCACTTAACCATTACTCACCTCAGTACTACACTACCTCGGTTACACTAGTTCAGTTACACTCCTTCACTTCACCATCACTCACCTCGGTTACACTACCTCAGTTACACTCCTTCACTTCACCATCACTCACCTCGACACCACAACGTCACATAAGGACTAAAACGTCACCTAAGGACCAAACTAGCTTCACCATTCAGCCACTTAGACATACTCGGCGCTAAACAACACCCACGATTGCGCTGGCGACGGCAACTGCGCCATCTCAAGGCGTCAAACAAAGACACCTCGGCACACTCACAATGCACCTCGGCACCCACACTGCACCTCGGTATACTACACTTCCACACACTACGCTACGATACTCTTACACTTCAACACACCTATATCTCGACAACACTATCTTCGACATACATACTACACCTCGGTACACATACTCTACACCTCGGTAGCTACAAGTCGATACCTACACCTCGGCTCACACACCCTTACCCTTCGTCTCCTACACTTAGTCACTTACGCTTCGATACACTTACACGTCGACTCCCCTAGACTTCATCACGTCTACACGTTGACTTCCATAGATTTCGACACCTCTACAATTAGACAACTACACCTCGGCTCATATATCGCCCTAGACACCTAACCTTCATCTTCCCTCGTTTCTTTGATTCTCATACTATGATCAACTTAAACCACAAATGCTACACCTATATTCATTCAAAATTTGTCTCACACACTCATCAAACTAACCAACAAAGGTGACTACACCAAAAACAACATCCGGACACTTAGGGTTCCTCAAACTCCATTTCTCTCCTAGGTCTATCACATGACCAACTCCTCAATAACACATCACAACTTCACCAAAGTGAAGCAAACACAACATCAAACACACATCAAGCAACACAAGCAACTCAAAAATCATTCTAGAGTCTAACTCACACATAACACTCATCATATATACACTATTATAGGTGAAAGAGAGCCCCCTTACCTTAATAGATTGAAGAACTAATACTCTTTCCACCAAGACTTCAAGATCTCCTAACAAGCAAGCTCCTCCTCTTGAACTTGAGCTCCCACGCCAAGATTTCCCTACTTCTCTCTAAAAGCTTCGCACCTTTCTCTCTCTCTCTCTTACTTTACTCTTTGACTTTTCTTTGAGTTTTTGGTTGACATGAGCTTCTCTCCTTCGACACCTTCCTTAAAGCATGCATATTGGCCTCCTAAAGGATCATGGGCCTCTTAATGGATCATGGGCCTCTAATCACACTTCCTCCATTACTCAAACACCTCCTAAATGAAATAAAACTTCCAAATTAATTACTTGACTTAATTAAAGGTTGTAAGCCTTAAATAACCCAATTAAATAAATAATTGAACTATTTTTGGGGCGTTACAACTCTCCCCCACTTAGAATATTTCGTCCTCGAAATTTTACCTGAATCAAACAACTCTGGATATGATTCCTGCATCTTACTCTCCAACTCCCAAGTCGCATTCTCACCGGCAGCTCCCAACCAAACTATCTTTACCAAATTGATCTCCTTCCCTCTTAAAATATTCACTCCTCGGTCCTCAATTGTAATCGGCATGGTCTCAACAGTGAGGTTATCTCTCACTTGCACATCATCCATCTAAATTACATGAGACGGGTCTGGAACATACTTCCTCAGCTGTGACACATGAAACATATCATGCAAATTGACAGATTAGGTGGCAAGGCCACCCGGTAAGCAACCTTCCCTACTCTCTCCAAAATCTGGTATGAACCAATAAAACGAGGAGACAACTTCTTAGACTTCAAAGCTCGACCAACACCAGTCATAGGGGTGACTCTCAAAAACACATGATCACCGGCTTGAAACTCCAAATCTTTCCTCCTCTTATCATGATAACTCTTTTGCCTACTCTGTGAAGCCTTCATCTTCTCACGAATCAGCTTCACCTTCTGAGTGGTCTCTCGAACGACTCGGGTCCAACCACCACACTCTCTCTCGACTCATACCAACACAACAGCGACTCGGGTCCAACCACCACACTCTCTCCCGACTCATACCAACACAACAGAGTCCTACATCTCCGACCATACAACGCCTCAAAGGGTGCCATCCCCACACTAGAATGATAGCTATTATTATAGGTAAGCTCAATTAATGGAAGGTAAGAATCCCACGCACCACCATGCTCAAGAACACAAGCCCTCAACAAATCTTCTAACGACTGTATGGTCCTCTCTAACTGACCATCAGTTTGAGGATGATACGCCGAGCTCAAACGCAACTTAGAACCCAACGCCTCTTGCAAACTCTTCCAAAATTCTGAGGTGAATCTCGGATCTCTATCTGAAACAATACTCGAAGGAACTCCGTGAAGCTTCACAACCTCTCGGATATAAATCTCTGCCAATCTCGGCACCAGATATGTGATGTTAATAGGAACAAAGTGAGACGACTTCGTCAGCCTATCAACATTCACCCAAATGGCATCATACCCCTTCGCTGTACTCGGCAAACCCGTCACAAAATCCATAGAAATGCTATCCCACTTCCACTCCGGAATTTCCAACGGCTGCATCAGCCCTACCGGCTTATGATGCTCCACCTTTGACTTCTGACAAGTCAAACAGGCATAAACGAACCGAGCTACATCCCTCTTCATCCCCGGCCACCAAAATAACCTCTTCAAATCTTGATACATCTTTGTAGCTCCAGGATGGATACTCAATCTACTCCGATGACATTCTTCAAGAATTGCTTTCTTAATCTCCTCTTCATCAGGAATACAAATCCGATTGCGATATCTCAACAAACCTTGAGCATCCAACTCGAACTCCTTGTTCTAAGCTCGGCCAAATCAACTAGCTTAACATCCAGCTTCTGCGCCTCCCTAATGCTAACCAAGAATTCATTAGTAATTTTTAACATTCCCAACCGAACACTCTGAGGTGTCACTTCACAAACTAAACTCAAATCTCTGAATTGCTCAATCAATTCGAGCTCCTTAACCATCATGGCCGACACATGCAAAGACTTACGACTCAAAGCATCAGCTACAACATTAGCCTTTCCTGGATGATAGTTCAGACCAAAGTCATAGTCCTTCAACAACTCCAACCACCTCATCTGCCTCATGTTCAACTCCTTTTGATCAAACAAATACTGCAGACCTTTATGGTCACGAAACACTTCAAATCTAGAGCCATAAAGATAATGCCTCCAAATCTTCAGCGCAAACACCACTGCAGCCAGCTCCAGATCATGCGTAGGGTAGTTCTTGTAACACCCTAAATTATTTAATTGAGTAATTGATTAAATTATTTAAAGTGTTGCACTATTTTAATTATATTAAATTATGATGTAAATATTTTATTTAATTGAAGGGAGTGGTATTGGAAATACCAGGACTGCAAGCATTGGCCCAGGAGCCCAAGCCCAATGACTTAGGCTCCTAGGAGTGATGCATTTCGCATCACTTGTGCAAGGAAGAGAAAAGAAAGAAAAATTGCGAAGAGAGAAGAGAGAAAGAAAGGAGAACAGCGCAAATAGAGTGAGAGAAGAAGGGAAAGTGAATCGCACCAAGCAAGGAGGAGAGGAAAGCTCAATTGTTGCGGAGGTTTTGTACGTGACTTGGTGAGAAGCACTTTCTACGGTTTAATTCAAGGTAAGGGGAGTCTCACTCTATAATAGAGGGTATAATAGGTGGTATGTAGGTCATAGAGTCTTGATTTGATGCTAATTGATTATTGTATGAATGTTTGATTTGATTGAATTGGATAATTGCTTGAGAAAATCGATTTAGGGCTTAATGTTAGGGTTTAGGTTCTTGATTTCGTGTTGACATGTAAATTGATGTTTGAAACGTCAAATTGAGTGTATTGAAATGATTATAGAATGTATTTGAATGATGTATGTTGATTGGAATTGAGAGGATTTGAGAATTTGGGATTTTTGGGGACCTTAGGGGTATAACGCGCCAAATTGCTAGGATTCAGCGCCAGTATCTTATGCGAGGAGTTTTGTGTTGAGTTGCTGTGCAGGGCGCCAATTTCCTAGAGAAATGGCGCTGTGTCATAGCTTGATGGCCCAGGTGTGTGTGTGAGTCTTTGCTGGCGCCAATTTGCTGGGAATATGGCGCCCTGTGCACTGTTCATGTGCTAGGTTGTGTTTTATACAGGAATGTCACTGCCAGGGCGCCACATTGCTATGAAAATGGCGCTCGGGTTCTTGTTCTGTCTTTGGAGTTGTGTGCGTGTGCGGTGTTGTTGCTGGCGCCGATTTCTTTGGGAAAATGGCGCCAGATACCTGCTTGTTTGTGTCTTTGTGTGAGTGTGTGCGCGATGGCAGCGCCAAGTGCTGCCCAGGCGCCTGAATGGCGCTGTGTCCTTTGTTCATGTCTTGTGTCTAGGTGCGGCGCGCAAAATTGGCTGCCCAATGCGCTGGGCTGTGTTGGGCCAAGTGCGAGTGTGCCAAATGGCGCCTGTGGCGCTGTTGTGGCGCTAGGGGTGTGGGTGCGTGGGTGTCTAGGTGTGTGGGCGCCATTTTGCTGCCCATGGCGCTGGGGTGGCGCCGAGAATGTGTGTTGTGTGTGGGTGCATGTGCGCAAAGCAACCTGGCGCCAAATGGCTGCCTGCGCGCTGTGTTCTTCTTTGTGTCTAGGAAGGGCGCCAAGTGTCTTTGCCTGCGCGCGCATGTTCTGCAGGCGTGTCTCTCGGTTGTGTCTTAGTTTGTGTCTAGGTCATGCGCTTGCCCGGCGCCAGATTCTTTGTGAAAATGGCGCCCAGTGGCTGTGTTGCCACAGGAGGCGCCAAGTTGCTGAGTGCATGGCGCCTGTGTGCTGGTGTGCACAGGGGGGCGCCAGAATGTGGGGATTTTGGCGCCTGGTGGTGCCAAAATGTGTTCTAGGTGTGATTTTGGTCCCTAGGTGACAGTTTGGTCCCTAGGTGACAGTTTTGTCCCAAGGGTGTGGTTTTGGTCCCTAGGTACCAGGTTGGTCCAAACGGTGTCAATTTGGTCCCTAAGTGTTGATTTGGTCCTAAAGGGTGTTTTAGGTCCCTGAGTGAGGTTTAGTCCTCTAGTTGTGATTAGTCCTTGGGACTTGATTGTGTTGAGTAGTGACTGAGGTGGTTGATGATGCCATGGGGGCATGAGCCATGGGGGCTAAAGCCATGTGGGCTATAAATGAGATTAATAATGAGTTGAGAAATAATGTATTAACTGTGATAATGTGGAGTATGATTGTGGCATGTTCATAGAGTCTCATGCATACATTCGGCTGCAGTCGCGACGTTTACATTGTGATGATGAGGCCATGGGGGCCAGGCCATGGGGGCCAGAGTCATGAGGACTCCTTTTGTTGATGATGATGCCATGGGGGCAATTGGTACCACATGCATGACTGCATCTACATTGCATTCATCCTCATACATGAATTTGAAAGTGAATGTGATTGTTGTGCGATGACTGTGATTGATTGGCTTCTATGAAGCTATTATACTGCTTATTATCACTTTTATTATATAGTTCGAGACTCACCCTTTATGTTGTTGCTTACCACAGGTAGCCATGAGTGAAGGCCTAGTCCCTTCACTTCCCCGAGTCGGTCTGCTCTGATACGTAGCACCTAGGATGGGTTTAGGATTTCTAGTCATTTCCTCTATTGTTGACTATTGAACTATGTCTTTAATATTTCCACGTTGTATTTGAGATTATGGTTGTCCATCTGAGACTATGTTTTTGTTTTCCGCTGCGTAACATTTATTTATTATGGTGCGTGGAATTATTTATTAAAGTAATGAGATATTCCATCCAATGATGGTGTTGCGTATTATATTTGCTTAATGAAGCATTTGTGTTATAATTGTGTTGTTTTGAACTGAATAGAGTGTAGCACTCCATGTGGAAAAGAATTTTTAAACTCTGATTTTTAATATAAATTGCCGGGTAGAAATGGGGTGTTACATTAGTGGTATCAGAGCAAAAGTTCGGTGCAATCTGCCCAAGTGTGTGCATGTCATCATATTGTGTATGACCATTAGGTGCCTTAAATTAGTTACGAATGGTTGTTCATGTTGCGGTGCTAGGTTGTTATGGCCGGGGAGAGTTGATCTCGCTATTCTTTGAGGCCTTGCAAGCCATAGCCCGACTTATAGGGAACCAAAGAGAATGTTGGTGAGAATATCGGGACCCGTGGCTTGCTACGTTTGAGAGAGAACCTCCTACCTTCAGGAAGGTATAATCCGATAGGCGCTATGGCATGGTGAAGGAGATTGAGAGGATCTTCCGGGTGATAGACTGCAATGATGAGCAGAAAGTCAGGTATGGTACGCACACTCTAGCTGAGGAGGCTGATGACTGGTGGTTAGAGACCAGTGAGAGGATAGGGGCTGCGCATGAGGAGGTTACTTGGGCTGTGTTCAGAAGGGAGTTCTTGAGAAAGTACTTTCCAGAGGATGTCAGGGGGAAGAAAGAGATGGAATGCCTTGAGCTGAAGCAAGGGAGTATGTCTGTTTCTGAGTATGCTGCCAGATTTACTGAGCTGGCTAAGTTCTATCCACATTACTCTGAGGCTGGGTCTGAATTCTCAAAGTGTATCAAATTTGAGAATGGGTTGAGAGCTGATATCAAGCAAGCCATTGGGTATCAGAAGATCAGAGTGTTTTTGCTGATTTAGTTGACTGCTGCAGAATCTATGAGGAAGACAGCAATGCCCGCTCTAGAGTCATGAGAGATCAGAGGGGTAAGTTCCAAAACAGGGGTAAGCCATATGAGGTGTCTGCTGATAGAGGTAAACAGAGGTATGCTGGTGGTAGCAGGTCAGCTGGTGGTAAGAGGTCTGCGGATGGCAAGAAGCCAAGTGGGGGAGATGCTCCCGCTAACATTGGGTGCTTCAAGTGTGGCAGGCCGGGTCACAAGAGTTTTGATTGTAAGTCCGGGGATAAGATATGTTTCCTTTGTGGGAAAGAAGGTCACATGGCATCTGATTGTGATCGCAAGGAAGCTGTATGTTTCAATTGTGGAGAACCTGGTCACTTTAGCTCCAAGTGCACTAAACCAAAGAAAGAGAGGTCCAATGAGATTAGAGGTACTTGCTTTATTTATGGTACACCTTTAGTTGCTATTGTTGACACGGGTGCTACGCACTCTTTTATTGCTTCTGTCTGTGCTGAAAAGTTGAATTTAGTCTTGTCTACTATGGAGAGGGGGATGGTTATCGACACTCCAGCTAAGGGTTCGGTAACTACTTCTCTAATGTGTGCTAGGTGTCCTCTGTCAGCTTTCGGCAGAGATTTTCTGGTTGATCTTATCTGTTTGCCTTTGGGTGGGTTGGATGTTATCCTGGGTATGGACTGGTTAGTAGATAACCATTTATACATCAACTGTTTCAACAAGTTCAGTGAGTTTCCTTCCTCCGGAAGAGGAAGAGTCTGTTTCTCTGTCTGCTGATCAAATGCGTGAGGTAATGAAGGAGGGTGGTCAGCTGTTTGCTTTGATGGCGTCTATGTCTGCTGAGAACCAGGCTGTAGTTGATGTAACACCCCCTTCTACTTAATATTATTTATTCAATAAAAATCAGAGTTTTTCAAAACATTTTCCACGCACCTCAAATAAACATACTACATCTAAGAAAAACCTCATCAAAGTATAATTAAAAATCCAAACGCATCTAGTGCGTGAAATGCATATCATAGTCACATGGGATAAAACCCTAAAACCTGTTTAATGTTTACAATAATCCAAAAACAGTTCACAGCAGCGGAAAATAAAATTGAGTTCAACACACTCAATACATAATTTAAATCAGTTTAGTCCATAACATAAGATAACAATACTAAGACCCCAATCCCGGGTGTTACTAGATCAGAGCCGACTCAAAAACCCAAAAAGCCTAGAGATCTTCACTCAGAATAACCTGCAAGGATTAATTTAATTCTTAGGGACAATTTAGTCACACCAAGGATTAAATTAATTCTTAGGGACTAAACCATCCCTTAGACACGTTTTTGGGCACCAAGGCGCCAAACTGACATTTTTAGGGACTAAAAAGGTTCAAAGGATCAAAATAGCATTTTTGACACTCCGGGCAACATTGGCAACACCCGCACAAAATGATGGATTCCTACAGCAGTGCACCTACTTCGGCGGAGTATTTAAAATAGCAAACGGCATCGAAAAATTACAAGAGACCACTCTTCGGAAAGCCACGGATATGTAGTTTCTGGATATATCTTTAGATTTTCAAAACAGTGAACCAATTAGTACAGTTTTTAGAAACAACCCGAACAGTCCCTAGACTGGACAGATTCTGTCCTCCCACTTCATTTTACTCTAAAATGACTTAAACTTGACCAAATGGGACAAAACCTTAGCCCGAACAAAAGCAATTTGAGTATAGTTTCTAATGGAAAAGAATCGTTCAAAACGGAGTTCATTTGAAGGCATAAATCTTGCAAAAACCGCACCTACCCACAGATTGACTCTAGAAATTTGACTCGACTTTGGAGACTCATAACTGGAGCTACACAACTCCGAATTTAACGAAACTAGTGCCAAAACTACCGGCTTTAAGTCTATTTTTGAAAACACTCAGCCACATAATTTTTGACTCAATCAAACAGTACCAGTTTTGAAAATACTGAAACAGTGTCCAGAAAACCACACAAAGACCATAAACAAGTAAAACTCATCATCAATTTAATTCAACAACATTTTTATTCAACAATTCAACACCCAATTTAACAATACATCATCTAGACAATTAATCATCATCATTAAATCCACACATTCTCACATTTATTCACATTGAAGCATTTATTCAAACACCTAGCATGCATATTCCACATACATTTAATTCCAACAACAAACACCATAATATCATCAAGTTGAACATCAAATGCAACAACCAACATATAATTAACATAAAATTCACACAATCAAGCAACCTAGTGCTACTCCACACACAATACATATCATACAAATTATTATAGACGTAAATGAGAATCCCCTAACCTTGAGTGAGCTAAAACCTCAACATAATGCTAAACACCAACAAAATGAAGTATTTCCACCCTCTTTTGCAGCTGGAAAACCGAACCCTCCTCTCCCCTTTGGGTAAAAACAAAATCAACATGGACAAGGATTAGGAAATGGAGGCTACAACACTTAAAGGAAGAAGAAGAATGGTGAAGAATGACCCAAAACTCACTTACCAATCAACACTTAGGAAAAGCTCCTCCTTTCCTTCCTCTCCATGCCGTCAGCCCTTCCTCTTTCTCCTCTCTGAAATTTTCTTCTTTTTCTTTCCTAGTTTGGTTCAAATGGCACTACCCTAAGGACCCCTTAGGTTAAAGACTAGGAATTGGGCTTATTAATGGGCTTGGGCCTTATTTCCCCACCTCAATCAATTTATTTCACCTCCCATATTAAGAATAAATCCTAACTTAATTATTCCACTTAATTAAATTAGGCCCCTCATTTATTTACTACACCTCACTCTTTAACTAAATTAATTACCTTATTATTATTTAAATATGGCCAACTGAAACATTACTTAATTAAATTAGTTAAATAATCACTTAATTAAGTAAATTAAATAACCACCTAATTAAATTAGTTAAATACTCATCTAATTAATTTTTGGGGTGTTACAACTCTCCCCCACTTAGAATATTTTCGTCCTCGAAAATCTAACTATCGTGGACATACAAACTTAAACACTCACTACATCAAACTATAGATTCTTAGTAAAGCGCCCTAATTGAAACGCTATTCTCTAAAGGTAAACATCACTCCTCCGCTAGACTTTTCCTTCTTCGGCTTGGGACGCTTGGCACGGATGTATCCCAATTACCCACAGTTGTAGCATACAACATCCTCCTTCTCACCCTAACAGCTACATGATCTTCCTTACCACACTTGTGATACACAATTCCCGCAGTGGCGTCTCCCCCACTTGGCTCTTTGCCCGAACTCTCCTTTCTCTTGCCCTTACCACCTGACACATCATAGGCTTCCCACTAAACCGAGAACTCCGCTCCTCCTTCACTATCTTGTACGAACGATTGCTATCCTCCTCGAAGATCTACGCTAAACTCATGAATCAACATCCCGTCTTCTTATCCCTCTAACCATCCTCCTCCAAGTCCTATCGTATACAAAACAGATCACACACTCTTCCCTATATTCTTACTCCCCAATTTGGTATTCTAATCTGTAGGTTGTCAAACTCCTACCCGACTACCCAACACAAGGAACAACAACAATTATGGCCAGAGGCCCAACAACCTAACAACCGTAATTAACACAACAATACCAGTCTCAACAATTATCATATATCAAATATTATTCACATCAATAATTACACAATCATAACAACAAAATTCAAGTTCAACCTATCCCACAATTAATCATTTTATTCAACGTTCAAATTATTCTTTCTAAACTCAGGTGCAGAAAATTCTGCAACTTTGCGCCTACTTTGGCGAATTAATTAAAATAGTAAACGACCTCGGATTTCGACAAACAAATACTTGTTGGAAAGCCCTATGGGTCTATTTCTTATCCCTAAGTTCGGTTTTTAAAGGGTAGTGTCCAATAGGTACAGTTTTCAAAAATACACATACTAGTTTCAAAAGATGTAGTTTTTGTCCTTCAAATTCAAGCAGTCCCATAATGACTAAAACTCAATTAATTTGCATGAAACTTGTGCATAAAATGAGGCAAATTCTGTCAAGTTTTCAAAGAAATTGGATTCGTTCGAAAATGAGCTCTTTTGGAAACGCAGTAACCAAAACACTGACCTTATGTCCAGATTGTTTCCTAGAATTTTAACCTAACTTGTTCACTCATAACTTGAGTTCTACAACTCCGAATCCAACCCAATCAGTGGCGAATTAACAAGCATTCAATCAAGTTTTCGAAATGACAAACCACATAATTTTTCAATTGACCAAACAATACCAGTTTTCAAAAAGACTGTAACAGCATCTAGTAACGCACCGAAATCATACGCAAATAAAACTCACCATTATACATCACCAAAACCGATTATAGTTATCACACACTCATGCATTTCATTAGACATCAAATAAGCATACCAATCATGCAACAACTTAAATACGCAATTTCGAAAGATTAAACATGTAGGCATTTTCTTCGATTTCCTTTATTCCTAGGGATTGGTTAACATGCAACTTTTACAACTTCCCTAGACAATACCATGGGCATATAATTCTACCAAATTGAGCTGACTCCCTATCACAAAGAATATAACCAACACATGCACCATAAAACAATTGCTTTGATTCAAGACTTGACATTAGTTTAACCAAAAGAAATTAATTACCATTGTCAACACTTAGCAAGGAAAACTAGTCAAGTAATAGAAGTGCACAAAGAGTTTCGTTGCGCAGTTTCATCATTAGATTTATAATCCACGTAAAACATTCCTCAAGAAGTGGCAATTAATACTAGTGATAGCAACAACAATGCCAAAGTTAAGTCATAAAGCAAACACAATTTCACAATTGTAATTCACAGTCAAGAAGTACTTAAAATCTTTTACATTTGTTTCCAAAACCTTGACAATTATTATTGGACTCACATTCTCGTAGCATAGAAATTCTAACTCATCTAATCATGCAATTTATGTAAAATCTCATAATTTTCAACCATCATTAAACCGCAAAACTAATCGGTTCAAAAAGCTGAATTTATGTCACATTTTGAAATAAGATCTTAGAACATTTCGGAAAGTAACTCGACACTAACTTGACCTCACATTCATTTTCCAATCGCATAAAATTTTCCAAGTACCGTTTCCTTTTAAAATCATAAAACTCATCGTTTTGTCAAAAAGGGAAACTACATGCAAACTTCAACTTTACTATCACTCAAGCATGCAACCACATAAACGCTACTTATTAGTTCAAAATTCGATTTCCAACATAACCCAGAAGGTAAGAGAAGTTAATCATTTAGTCTTTGACAAATCACGTTATGCTCACGAAACAAGTCAAATTAAAACATTGAAAATGTCAAAACTTCAAGTTATGCAACCTTACTCGAAAAATTGAAAATTTAGCATTGCGCAGCATTTCGTTCTAGCATACTATCTTGAAAACAATTTAGTACTAGTCAACTCAAATCCCGACACATCACAACAACAATCAACCTATAACAAAAGTGTCAATCAAGCACAACAATATTCAACGAATAATCCTGCAATTATTGTCTAGTGTATAATTTACCAAGATTTAGGTCGCATAAGAGTACTCTCTATATTCTAATAAGCTACTCAAGAAATCAATCAAATTATGATTAGTGCATGCATTCGAAGTTAATAATAACTATGAGTTATTGTCGCCTCTTTCATTGGGGATGAGTGATTGGGGTGATCAGTCCCTCCTACTCATGCAGCCAACTACTTTCTTTCAAATTTATATCTACTACATTAAAAGACTTTTAACGCAGTCCGGAGTGCGAAGGCGTCGTCACGACTTTCACTCTTTTGACGTCGTTAGAACTCTTTTAATCACACATCTTAATGATACGAGACAACGATCCGCGAGCAGACAAAATCATTGGTATAACCACGGTACACAGTTCGATCCACATATACTTCAATAATACAATATAATTTTCAATCGTAATCTAACAATTAAGTCACAAGGCACGTCAATTAATGAACAAACCAACAAAATTAACAGTAATAAACAGCAACATAGTTATAATTTAAAACGAGTATCAAAACTCGAGGGTTAACAGACTCGACAACTTGGCCGGACGGACCGAACTGCTCTGATACCACTAATGTAACACCCCCTTCTACTTAATATTATTTATTCAATAAAAATCAGAGTTTTTCAAAACATTTTCCACGCACCTCAAATAAACATACTACATCTAAGAAAAACCTCATCAAAGTATAATTAAAAATCCAAACGCATCTAGTGCGTTAAATGCATATCATAGTCACATGGGATAAAACCCTAAAACCTGTTTAATGTTTACAATAATCCAAAAACAGTTCACAGCAGCGGAAAATAAAATTGAGTTCAACACACTCAATACATAATTTAAATCAGTTTAGTCCATAACATAAGATAACAATACTAAGACCCCAATCCCGGGTGTTACTAGATCAGAGCCGACTCAAAAACCCAAAAAGCCTAGAGATCTTCACTCAGAATCACTTGCATGTCGCCACGAGAGCAGGCAACATAAAAATGCTAGGGTGAGTCTCTTTACATAAATAATAACAAGTAAGATAAGCATTATATTCGGAAAACATCTAGTAACAACAATCCAGAGCAATTAAGCATTCACCATTCAATTGAAACACAATCAAGTCACAACAAAGGATTAATTAAGCATCAATGAGAATTCAATGAATGCATGATTGTATGCATGTGTGCAATATGCATGTGGATCCATAATCACCTCAAAAACCCCGTCGGGTAACCACCAACTGTTTGGCCGAAGCCACTCACCAACTGTTTGGCCGAAGCCACTCACCAACTGTTTGGCCGAAGCCATGCATATGATTTATGTGACACTATGACAATGCATCACACCGCAATAAGCACATTACATCAATTATTAACCACCACCTCATCAATTGTTAACCACCACCTGATCAATTATTAACCACCACATCATCAATTGTTAACCACCACCTCATCAATTGTTAACCACCACTTGGTCAATTATTAAGTTACTTCTCACTTAAAAGCCCAACCACTCCATAAGGACCTTTTCTACACTTAAGGACTATTTTGACCCCCAAAGATTAATTTTATACTCAAGGGATTATTTTGGGCACATTGTGATTAATTGGTGCTTAGGAACTTATGTTGACATATTTTGGATTAATTAGACACTAAGGGATTATTTTATCACGCCAAGGATTAATTTAATTCTTAGGGACTATTTAGTCACACCAAGGATTAAATTAATTCTTAGGGACTAAACCATCCCTTAGACACGTTTTTGGGCACCAAGGCGCCAAACTGACATTTTTAGCGACTAAAAAGGTTCAAAGGATCAAAATAGCATTTTTGACACTCCGGGCAACATTGGCAACACCCGCACAAAATGATGGATTCCTACAGCAGTGCACCTACTTCGGCGGAGTATTTAAAATAGCAAACGACATCGAAAAATTACAAGAGACCACTCTTGGAAAGCCACGGATATGTAGTTTCTGGATATATCTTTAGATTTTCAAAACAGTGAACCAATTAGTACAGTTTTTAGAAACAACCCGAACAGTCCCCAGACTGGACAGATTCTGTCCTCCCACTTCATTTTACTCTAAAATGACTTAAACTTGACCAAATGGGACAAAACCTTAGCCCGAACAAAAGCAATTTGAGTATAGTTTCTAATGGAAAAAGAATCGTTCAAAACGGAGTTCATTTGAAGGCATAAATCTTGCAAAAACCGCACCTACCCACAGATTGACTCTAGAAATTTGACTCGACTTTGGAGACTCATAACTGGAGCTACACAACTCCGAATTTAACGAAACTAGTGCCAAAACGACCGGCTTTAAGTCTATTTTTGAAAACACTCAGCCACATAATTTTTGACTCAATCAAACAGTACCAGGTTTAAAAATACTGAAACAGTGTCCAGAAAACCACACAAAGACCATAAACAAGTAAAACTCATCATCAATTTAATTCAACAACATTTTTATTCAACAATTCAACACCCAATTTAACAATACATCATCTAGACAATTAATTACCATCATTAAATCCACACATTCTCACATTTATTCACATTGAAGCATTTATTCAAACACCTAGCATGCATATTCCACATACATTTAATTCCAACAACAAACACCATAATATCATCAAGTTGAACATCAAATGCAACAACCAACATATAATTAACATAAAATTCACACAATCAAGCAACCTAGTGCTACTCCACACACAATACATATCATACAAATTATTATAGACGTAAATGAGAATCCCCTAACCTTGAGTGAGCTAAAACCTCAACATAATGCTAAACACCAACAAAATGAAGTATTTCCACCCTCTTTTGCAGCTGGAAAACCGAACCCTCCTCTCCCCTTTGGGTAAAAACGAAATCAACATGGATAAGGATTAGGAAATGGAGGCTACAACACTTAAAGGAAGAAGAAGAATGGTGACGAATGACCCAAAACTCACTTACCAATCAACACTTAGGAAAAGCTCCCTCCTTTCCCTTCCTCTCCATGCCGTCAGCCCTTCCTCCTCTCTCAAATTTTCTTCTTTTTCTTTCCTAGTTTGGTTCAAATGGCACTACCCTAAGGACCCCTTAGGTTAAAGACTAGGAATTGGGCTTATTAATGGGCTTGGGCCTTATTTCCCCACCTCAATCAATTTATTTCACCTCCCATATTAAGAATAAATCCTAACTTAATTATTCCACTTAATTAAATTAGGCCCCTCATTTATTTACTACACCTCACTCTTTAACTAAATTAATTACCTTATTATTATTTAAATTTGGCCAACTGAAACATTACTTAATTAAATTAGTTAAATAATCACTTAATTAAGTAAATTAAATTAGTTAAATACTCATCTAATTAATTTTTGGGGTGTTACAGTTGATGGGTTGCAGGTGGTGTGTGAGTTCCCGGAAGTATTCCCTGATGAGATTCCTAGTGTGCCACCAGAGAGGGAAGTCGAGTTTGGGATTGAGCTTGTGCACAGTACTAGGCACGTGTCATGGCACCGTCTGGGATGTCGGCTTACGAGCTATCCGAGTTGAAGAAGCAGTTGGAGGAACTTCTTGAGAAGAAATTTGTGAGGCCTAGTGTGTCACCATGGGGAGCTCCAGTGCTGTTAGTGAAGAAGAAGGATGGGAGTATGCGTGCAGTGTGTGGATTACGAAAAGCGAACAAGGTAACTATTAAAAATAAGTATCCTCTCCCGAGGATTGATGATCTGATGGACCAGCTGGTGGGTGCTAAGGTTTTTAGCAAGATTGACTTGAGGTCAGGTTATCATCAGATAAAGGTGAAAGATGAGGACATCCGTAGAAAATGGCGTTGAGCGAGGTATGGGCACTATGAGTACTCTGTAATGCCTTTTGGTGTCACTAATGCACCAGGGGTGTTTATGGAGTACATGAACCGAATCTTCCATAGCTACTTGGATCGGTTTGTGGTTGTTTTTATTGATGATATCCTGGTGTACTCCAAGTCTGAGGAGGAGCATGCAGAGCACTTGAGGTTGGTGCTAGAGGTGTTGAAAGAGAAGAAGTTGTATGCCAAGTTGTCAAAGTGTGAGTTACGCCGAAAAGAGGTGAGCTTCTTGGGTCATATTATTTACGGTAATGGTATAGTTGTGGACCCGGCTAAGGTTGATGCAAGTGTGTTGCGATTGGATAGCCCAAAGTCCGTGGATCGAGATCCGGAGTTTCTTGGGGTTGGCTGGTTACTACAGGAGGTTTATTGAGGGGTTTTCTAAGCTAGCCCTTCCGTTGACCCAATTGACCTCTAAGGGAAGAGCTTTCGTGTGGGATGCAAAGTGTGAAGAGAGCTTCCAAGAGTTGAAGAGGAGGTTGACAACATCTCCAGTGTTGGTGTTACCTGTGCCGGATCAGCCGTTTGTGGTATATTGTGATGCTTCCAAGATGGGTTTGGGAGGTGTTCTGATGCAGGATAGGAAGGTAGTTGCTTATGCGTCCAGACAGTTGAGGACACATGAGAAGAACTATCCTACTCACGATTTGGAGTTGGCTGCTATTGTGTTTGTGGTGAAGATTTGGAGTCACTATTTGTATGGTACCAGATTTGAGGTGTTCAGTGATCACAAGAGTCTAAGGTATCTGTTTGACCAGAAGGAGCTGAATATGAGACAGAGGCGTTGGTTAGAGCTGCTGAAGGATTATGATTTCGGCTTGAACTATCATCCCGGCAAAGCTAATGTCGTGGCTGATGCTTTAAGTCGGAAAACCTTACATATGTCAGCTATGATGGTGAAGGAATTGGAGTTGATTGAGCAATTCCGTGATTTGAGTTTGGTTTGTGAGGTGACACCACAGAGTGTCAGATTGGGTATGCTGAGGATTGAGAATGACTTCTTGGTTAGTATCAGAGACGCCCAGAAGTTGGATGTGAAACTGGTTGATTTGCTGGTTGTTGGTGACCAAGCTGCGGATGGCGATTTCAGATTGGATTCTCAGGGTGTGTTGAGGTTCAGGGACAGAATTTGTGTTCCTGATGATGCTGAGTTGAAGAAAATGATACTTGAGGAGAGCCATAGGAGTAAGCTAAGTATTCATCCAGGTGCTACTAAAATGTATCATGATTTGAAGAGACTGTTTTGGTGGCCTGGTATGAAGAAGGATGTTGCGCAGTTTGTTTATGCTTGTTTGACTTGCCAGAAGTCAAAGATTGAGCACCAGAAGCATGCAGGATTGATGCAACCTTTAGAGATTCCGGAATGGAAATGGGACAGCATTTCCATGGACTTTGTGACTGGGTTGCCAAACACTGTGAGAGGGTTTGACTCTATTTGGGTGATTGTGGATAGGTTGACCAAGTCCGCTCATTTTATTTCTATCAACATCACCTATCCTGTGCCGAGGTTGGCTAAGATTTATATTCAGGTGATCGGGAAGCTGCATGGGGTTCCGAAAAGTATTGTGTCGGATAGAGACCCAAGGTTTACTTCTGAGTTTTGGGGGAGCTTGCAGGAGGCATTGGGGTCTAGACTGAGGTTGAGTTCAGCTTATCATCCCCAGACTAATGGACAGACAGAGAGAACCATCCAGTCCTTGGAGGATCTTTTGAGAGCTTGTGTGTTAGAGCAGGGAGGTGCGTGGGATACACATCTTCCACTGATTGAGTTCACGTACAACAACAACTACCATTCGAGCATAGGGATGGCTCCTTTGAGGCACTGTATGGGCAGAGGTGTAGGAGTCCTTTGTGTTGGTATGAGTCCGGTGAGAGTGTTGTGCTTGGACCGGAGTTGGTTAGGGAGACTACAGAGAAGGTGAAGATGATCAGAGAGAAAATGAAAGAGTCCCGCAGCCGTGCAGAGAAAAGTTACCATGACGGGAGGAGAAAGGACTTGGAATTCCAGTGGTGAGCATGTGTTCTTGAGGTCACGCCTATGGCCCGGTGTTGGGCGTGCCTTGAAGGCAAAGAAGTTGACTCCTAGATTTATCGGACCGTACCAAATCACTGAGAGGGTGGGAAAGGTTGCTTATAGGGTGGCTCTGCCACCAAATCTTTCGAACTTGCACGATGTATTCCACGTGTCACAGCTTCGGAAGTATATTCCAGACCCGTCTCATGTGATTCACATGGATGATGTGGAGGTGTGTGAGAACCTCACGGTGGAGACCATGCCAGTGAGAATTGATGACAGAGAGGTAAAGGTGTTGAGAGGAAAAGACATTGCTTTGGTCAAGGTAGTGTGGTTGGGAACTGCTGGTGAGAGCATTACTTGGGAGCTGGAGAGCAGGATGAGGGAGTCGTATCCAGAGCTATTTGACTTAAGTATATATTTCGAGGACGTAATTTCCTAAGTGGGGGAGAGTTGTAACACCCTAAATGATTTAATTGAGTAATTGATTAAATTATTTAATGTGTTGCACTATTTTAATTATATTAAATTATGATGTAAATATTTTATTTAATTGAAGGGAGTGGTATTGGAAATACCAGGACTACAAGCATTGGCCCAGGAGCCCAAGCCCAATGACTTAGGCTCCTAGGAGTGATGCATTTCGCATCACTTGTGTTATAATTGTGTTGTTTTGAACTGAATAGAGTGTAGCACTCCATGTGGAAAAGAATTTTTAAACTCTGATTTTTAATATAAATTGCCGGGTAGAAATGGGGTGTTACAGTTCTTCTCATGAGTCCTCAACTGTCTTGAAGCATAAGAAACTACCTTACCATTCTGCATCAGTACACAGCCTAAACCCATCTTAGACGCATCACAATATACCACAAAAGGCTCACTCGGATTAGGCAACGTCAAGATAGGAGACGTCGTCAATCTCTTCTTCAACTCATTGAAACTTTCCTCACAACGAGAATCCCAAACGAACGCCTTACCCTTGCAAGTCAGCTGAGTTAACGGAAGTGCCAACTTGGAAAAACCTTTAATGAATCTTCTATAATAACCGGCCAACCCCAGAAAACTCCTTATCTCAGTGACCGACTTGGGCGCCTCCCACTGCAACACGACCTCAACCTTAGAAGGATCCATTGCAATATCATTACCGGTAATTACATGACCAAGAAAACTCACTTCTCTTAACCAGAACTCACACTTAGATAACTTAGCATAGAGCTTCCTATCCCTTAGAATTTCCAACACCAACTTCAAATGCTCGGCATGCTCTTCTTTCGACTTGAAGTAAACCAGAATATCATCAATGAACACTACCACAAACCGATCTAGATACTCATGAAAAATACGATTCATATATTCCATGAATACCCCCGGAGCATTCGTAACACCAAATGGCATCACCGAATACTCATAGTGTCCATATCGAGTTCTAAACACCGTCTTAGGAATATCTTCATCCTTCACCTTGATTTGATGGTACCCCGACCTCAAATCAATCTTAGAAAACACCTGAGCACCCACCAATTGATCCATCAAGTCATCAATCCTTGGAAGTGGATACTTATTCTTAATCGTCACCTTATTCAACTGCCGATAATCAACACAGAGCCTCATGCTCCCATCCTTCATCTTTACTAGCAATACAGGAGCTCCCCAAGGCGACACACTAGGCCTTACAAACGTCTTCTCCAGCAAATCCTCAAGCTGCTTCTTCAACTCGGACAACTCGGATGCAGACATCCTATAAGGTGCCATAGACACCGGTCTAGTACCAGGTACCAGATCAATAGGAAACTCGACTTCCCTCTCTAGTGGCACATCCGAAATCTCGTCAGGAAATACCTCGGGAAATTCTCGCACCACCGGCAATGACGCCCTCAAAGCAAACAGCACAACTCCTTCCTTCATTAAGCAATTGATATGAACATGGTTATCCACTAACCAGTCCATACCAAGGATGACATCCATCCCATCCAATGGCAGACAAATCAAATCAACAATGAAATCTCTGCCGAAGACCGACAGAGGGCACTTCGCACACACAAGAGAGGTAGTCACCGAACCCTTAGCTGGAGTATCGATAACCATCTCCCTCATCAAAGAAGACAAGGCTAGACCCAATTTCTTAACACATATAGCAGAAATGAATGAATGTGTGGCACCGGTATCAACAATTGCAATCAAAGGAATACCATTAATAAAACATGTACCTCTTATCTCATTAACCACCTCGGATCCAGCGAGAGCAAACACCTTTCCAACACCCTTCTCTTTCTTCGTCTTAGTACAGTTGGTGGTAATGTGACCCACCTCGCCACAGTTGAAGCAAACTACGCCCTTGAGCTCACAGTCAGCAGCCATGTGACACTCCTTGCCACACCGGTAACACCTCCTCTCATCGACCTTGCACTCATACTTCTTGTGACCAGGCATCCCACACTTGAAACACACTGCGCTAGCAGGAGCATCTCCCCCACTTGGCCTCTTTCCCGAACCAGCTTTTGCCTTACCTTTGCCACCAGAAACTTCATAGGGCTTTCCACGATACTGAGAACTCTGCTTCTCTTTTACAACCTTATAAGCAGCATTGCTATCCTCCTCAAAGATTCTGCAACTGTCAACCAACTCGGAGAACACCCTGATCTTTTGGTACCCAATTGCCTTCTTGATGTCAGGCCTCAGACCATTTTCAAACTCGATACAATTAGAGAATTCAGCAGTAGCACCATTGTAGTGAGGGTAGAACTTAACCAACTCTACAAACTTTGCCGCATACTGTAACGCCCCAAAATTTATTTAATTAATTAGTTAAATTAATTATGTACATTATTGGAGGCGCAATATAAATTAATTAAGGGAGAAATATTATGTTTTGTGTAGGGATGGGAGCGAGTAGTAGTGAGGGTGTAACTGTGAGCCCAACGCGTGAAAGGCCCACAGCTTAACCCTAAGGGTATGCGAAACCCTCACACTCATTCTCACTTGGGGAAAAATCGAAATTGAGAGAGAGTGAGAAGTGAGAAGAGGCGCGGGGCTAAGAGAGGGAAGGAGGAGAAGAAATTCACAAATTCTCAAGGCTTTGGCTCGTTGTGTTGCTGTGGTTACTCGTGGTGCCTTCAATCATCTTCCACGGAGCATACGTTTAAGAGGTAAGGGTGAGCGTTTCGGTTAAACATAATTGGGTATGTGGTGGGTTTGTGGGGTTTTGATGTTATTGTGATGTGATTTGATGATTATTGATGTTGTTGATGAATTATTGATGTTGTTTGATGAATTTTGTTGTTGTTGTGAATTTGAGATGAATATGTGCAAAATTTAGGAAGGATCGAATTAATTGTGATGTTGTTTTGATGAATTGTTGCGATGTTGACGAACCTTGATGGTGTTGAATTGATGATAATGATCGTGTCGGTATGATTGAGAATTGAATTTGTTGTTGTGTTGATCGTGTGAGCATTGGATTGAATTGAATTTTGATGATGTTATAACCGATTATTCTCTGTTTTTTTTATAAGAGCCAAGCATAAATTGGTTCCCTTTAAAAATCCAAGCCATGAATTTTGAAAATGCATGACTATATTTTTACAATTGAATTGCTGCTGTTTTATAAAAATAAAGTTGCTATATTGTTAAAAATAAGATTGCTGTCCTTGTTAAAAAAATAAAATAAAGCACTGTTGCTGTTTTTCTAAGAATGAAGTGTTGTTGCTGTTTTCCTAAGAATAAAGTGTTGTTGCTGTTTGTCTAAAAATAAAGTGTTGTTACTGTTTTTGTAAAGTTGATATCTTTCGAACCGGGAACCCGATTGAGGTGTTCTAATATGGGTTGGAAAGCCTATTCAGAGGCCTAACTGAATATTCTATTTTTAAGGCAAAATAAACTATTTTGTTGTTGCTGGTTATACAAATAAAATGCTGTTGTTTTCACACTGTTTCACTGCTGTGTTAGCGCGCAAAATTCTGCTGTTTTGGCGCATAAAAGATTGTTGTTTTTCTACCGTATTTGGCGTATAAACCCTACTGTTTTTATGTTGTTTTGCTGTTGTTTATTTAGCGCTTAAAGTGTGATGTTTTTCTACAAATTAAGGTGCTATTCTCTCAAATTAAAGTGAGCTGTTTTCACAATTAAAATGTGATGTTTTCCCACTTTGCAAATGTGATGTTTTTCTTAATTTTAAATGTGATGTTTCCTAAGCATGAAAATGAGATGGTTTCCAAAATTTTAAATATATTGTTACCCAAACTTTATGTGTTGTTACTTAAATTCTCATGTTGTTACTTAAGTTTTATGTGTTGTTACTTAAGATTGAAAGGTGTTATTACTCCAATTTTTAATGTGATATTTATGATGATGGATGTGAATTTATTGTGATGGTTATGATGAGTACACTATATGAGTGTTTTTGACGACGATGACGAGTACTCCAGGTGAGGGATTTGGTGATTGCACATGTTTCCATAGTGTCTCATAGCATGTGCATATTATGACGAATAGGCTTCGGCCTCTTTTTGATGAATATTAGTGACGGTGTGCCCTTAGTGGCTTATTTATGACGAGTATGGTACCATCATGCATATAACCAGGCGTGGGTTGCATTTTCATGCACATACTGTCATACCCCAATTTTGTCCGGCTTAGGTCAAAACCCTAATTTTCCCCAAAAAATAAATAAATAAAAGAAAAGCATCATGCATTGCATTTAGGGTCCTAAAAGTCATTTCAAAGTTTCTAAAATCATTTTTAAAGTTGAAATGCACTTTTTGGACAAATTAGGATTTTTAAGGTAAGGGGCATTTTGGTCATTTTTCGCCACAGGATGATTTTCTCGTCAAAAATATGCACACACCAAAAGTACATTTTTCTCTTATCCAAGAGAATTTTTGTACAATTTTTAGAGAGAATATCCTAGCCTAAAATAATTAAAATGCATTTTCCCCATTTTTATTGCATAAAAAAATATTAAAAGATCATTAAATATTTCCCAATTATTAAGTGACAATTTTGGTTGTCTAAGAATAATTGGGGAGGTTATTTTATGATGACCAAAAACATGTAACATTTTTCTAATAGGTGCATTCCCATTTTGCATGCCCAAAAATTCAAAATTCAAAATGCAAAAATGGGAAGTGTCCTCAATAAGACAAAACACCAAAAAAACAAGCATTTTTTTTATTTTTCCTTCCCATTTCAGCTCATACCATGCGCATACCCCCTCCATTCCACTCTCTCTCTTTCTAGAAGCTTCTACACACTTCTTTTCTTATTCACTAAGATTTGATTTGTTCCTATCCTTAACTTTGCCTCTTTGGTAAATTACCTCACTCACCTACACTAATACTTCCACCCAAAAATGCAAACTTACTTCTTTGGTAACACCCCATTACAAAAATACCCTTAACCCTATCTCACAAGACACTCCTTTCCCAAAATAAATAAAAGTTTATTCCTTTTTCTTTTTTTTTCCTATGGCTTGCGCTCCACTCCTCTCACCTTCACTCTTATTTTGTGTTTCTTCAATACCCCTAATCCATGTGATGATCCATCCCAACCCTCCATTTAATTTTAAGACTCAATCTTAGAGGCACATCAAAAACAAAAAGACAATGATACCCTTAAACCTAAAAATCCCTATAAATAGATCCTCATTTCCCCACCTCAGAAGTTTTTACCTCTTCACACTCATTTCTCTAAATCAAGCAACCAAAACCCTTCTCCCAAACACCCCAAAACCGAAGCCTCTCCCCTCCTTCCTCTCCTCCATTCCTTCACCTTCATCCACCAAAACACCTTCAAACCTATCTCTCACTACCTTAGCTTTTCCTTCCTCACTCAAGAAAATCAAGCAACAAAACCTTCTCCTCCATCAAGCTCAAGGCCGTAGCTCATCCTCTCCCTCTCCTACATTTTTTTTTTTCATTTCTTCCTTCCTCTCTTAGAAATAAGGTAAAAACCCTTGATACCTTTGCATCATCTTCAAGCATTTTACATTAGAACTTATTTTCTTTTCTTCATCTTGCATTTTCTTCATTATTTAGCATATTTATCATTTTCATTTTCATAATGTAGCTTGTTGTTGTTGGTGGGTGAGATTTGGCATCTCACCCTTAATAAATGGATTTATGATGCTTTATGTTAATTTTGTTGTCATTTCACTAAACCAAAAAAATATGCTCAAGTTGATTTTGTGTTTCTTCATTTAATTTTGTTGTGAGTATTTTATTTTAGTAGTAAATGTTGTTATTGTTAGTTGTTGATGATCTAGTCATATGATCTATCACTAGTGCTTAAGGCACTTTGATTTGAGTGATAGAGATGACTAGAAGGGATTCAACTCATTATATTTGATCTTATGTGTCTTGTGATTTAAATTTAGTTTTGTTTAGTTATTGATGATCTTGCAAAAGGATTCACCACTAAGTACTTAGTACTTTTGACTTAAAGTGGTGAAGATTGCAAGAAGGGATTCAAGTTCATTTTTATAGTTTAATATTATGTTCACTTCGCATGTCTCAAATAAATTAGGCTTTGCTTGATTTAGATGTATTTCTTGGTTTAGTTATTGATGATCTTGCAAAAGGATTCACCACTAAGCACCTAGTTGCTTTTGATTTAAAGTGGTGAAGATTGCAAGAAAGGATTCAAGTCTATTTCATAGTTTAAATGTTTAGTGTTCTTGTAACTTAATTATGTTGTTGTTGGTTGTTGATGATCTTGCTAAATGACTCCCACAAAGTGTTTAGAGTATTCAATCCAAGTGGTGAAGATGGCTAGAAAGGATTCAATAGATTTAATTTTGTACAAATTGTCCTTTCATTCTTCGCTTTATCTCTTAATAGTTTTTGTAAAATAATCATAGGTTTTGCTTAATACTCAAAGTTTTCCTTGCACGCTTATTCCATTGAATAATATTGCTTGGTCCATAATCAGGGTTAGATTTTAGGGTTTTGGTTTCACCATGTGTGCCTTTAGGTTAAGGTTTAGGTTTGAGGTTTATGTTGCTAGATTGTTTTTTAGGTTGAATAAATACATGCCTTGCTTGATACTTATCTTGCAATTTCACATGTTAGCTTAGATTTATGCCTCATGGTACTCTCGTGTATTAATTGTTGATTACCTTTGCTTATGAATTTGCAATTGTTGCGTTTTGGTTTAGAATAAAAAAGGATTTGCAAATGTTCTACTTTCTTTTCAAAGCCCCAAGTCAAATGTTTTCTAATAAAAACCTAAGGCACTTTTCATAAATAAAATCATTAGCCATCACTCGAAGCTTTCGCTTGTTTGATCGTTAATGATGGAGTTACTAGTGGTAGTCACTCGAAGCTTCGCTTGTTTGACTATCATGAAAGCTCCCACACCTTAATCAAATATAAATCAATTCAAAATCCAAAAACAATATGAGTCATTAGTGGTAATTATCACTATGACTCATCCCTTTTCCAAAATCATTTCAAAAAAGATAATAAAACGTTGCGACTAGTAATCACTTGAGTAATTGCTCGACTGATTATCGGTCCCAACACTTTTCTTTCAAGTTAGTAGTGAACGCCACTCGAAGCCAATGCTTGTTTGGTATTCATGAACGCTTGAGTCATATTTCCAAAACCCAAAAGATAAGATAAAAACAAAACAGAGATTTTCTCAAAATCAAAAGAATTAAGAACTACGTGGCTTTGATCCTCGGTCATCAGGGTAATGCGTGAGGACGGGTCATATCCCGTCAAGCTCGCTTTCAAAAAATCCCAAAGCCGTCTTCGACGCGCAAAGAACTAAGAACTACGTGGCTTTGATCCCTCGGTCAATGAGGTGCGTGAGGATCGGGTCATATCCCGCAAGCTCGCTTTCAAAAATCCCAAAGCCGTCTTGGACGCAAAAGAACCAAGAACTACGTAGCTTTGATCCTCGGTCATTGAGGGTACGTAGGGACCGGGTCATATCCCGTCAAGCACTCTTTTAAAAAATCCAAGTTTAGTTTCCCTTTTCAAAAAATCACAAAAAGATTTCTCTCTCTTGTTTTCTAAAAACTCCTTCAAATAAAAAGGAAAAGAAAAGAAGTAGAACAATTATTTTCAAATCAAACAATCCAAACCACACATCGAATTAATGGTTCCCTTTCGGTAGAAAGGAGGTGTGGGGTGCTAATACCTTCCCCACACCTAACCGACCCCCGAACCCACATTTCTGTTTTCGAAAGACCACCCGCCTTTTTGTAAAAAAGACCTTTTTCTAATGTTTGGTCTAAAAACTAAAATATTAGTGGCGGCTTCACAATTTTCACGTTGTACACTGAGAAATACCAAACCGGATTTTTCGGGGCGCAACACATACATGTTTATGACTTGTGGTAAAAATTATGACTTGAGTTAGCGTACAGTGACGATGAAGTTGATGATAATGATGATGTTGAATGAATGTTTGCTCATATTACTCTATTATGTACTTAATTATGTTTTGTTGAAATTCTCACCCCTTCTGCTTGGAATGTTGCTCTATTGTGGCAACGCTGCAGGTAACCGCGAGTGAAGGTCCTGCTGCCTTCTTTGATAGCCGTTGGGATGTCTGTCGAGTCACTCTCTGATACTGTAGCACCTAGGGGCGTAGTGGAAGTTTGTTAGTTTATTAATTAACTGTTTAATGATTTTATGGTTGATGTGAGACGTGTCTGAGTGGTTTTGGCGAGTTATGATTCTTATTCCGCTGTGACGTAAAAAAATTTTGTTTTGGAGTTTAATTTTTATGACGGTGTTTTGTTGCACAAACCGTGATGAGTGCAATTGACAAATTTTACTTATGACGATGTGGCATTTCTTTTCTATTCGGTTAAATTAATTTTAAAAAATAAATAAATAAATAAAAAATTTACTCTGATAAATGATGTGTAATTTATGGGGTAGAAAAGGGGTGTTACACATACTCGGCCACCGACTTGTTCCCCTGCTTCAATTTTAAAAACTCCATCTCTTTCTTGCCCCTAACATCTTCAGGGTAATACTTTCTCATAAATTCCCTCTTGAAGATATCCCACGTGATCTCTTCATCAGCATTCTCCAACCTCTGCAGAACCTCAAGCCACCAATCGTCGGCCTCCTCGGCTAACATGTGAGTACCATACCTCACATTCTGAGCAGTCGTACAATCCATAACCCGAAAAATCCTCTCAATCTCCTTCAACCATGCAAGAGCCCCATCGGGGTCATACCTCCCCTTGAAAGTAGGAGGGTTCTCCCTCTAGAAAGTAGCTAGTCTACGAGCTCCAGCATCCTCGGCAGCTTGATGATTCCCTACAGCATTTGCCATCGCCTCCAACGCAACAGCAATGGCAGCGTCATTTCTTCCAGCTCTTCCAGCCATCTCATTAAACATTTAAACAAGATCGATTCAGAACGAGCCACAAGACTCGAGGATTTGGAAACTCAAGACTCAACAACTTGGTCGGACAAACCGAACTTTTGCTCTGATACCACTAATGTAACACCCCCTTCTAATTATCTACTATTTTTATTTTTAAAATCAGAGTTTTCGAAGATCACTCACAAGAGAGTGCTACATTTACTTCTTGTTCCTGGGTGTATTAGCAAATCACGAGGATCGCCAATAAAGATTGGACTGCGGCCCGGCCCGTCTCGTCGGCCCAAACACGCCGCTTGAGCGCAATTCTCGCCGGCGAAATCTTCGCAAAACGGTCGGACCTCGCAGTATATACGCCATTCGCATATGGCATCGGGGGCGTTCTCTAACCTTGTGCTATCTGCCGGCGACCTCTCACTAGATCGTCGGAGTGTCTTTGCGTGTACCACCCGAGGTGTTCAACGCGTGAAGCCGGGACCGGTCCTTTCACTCATTCAACGGCCGGCCCATTCGGCGAATCAATCAACACTTCAACTCTTCATTGGTCAAGGTGCGATCAATTGGCGACCACGCTGGGAGGCCCGCGCGCTATCCTACCTCCTTCATGGCTCCACGCGACCGCCCCGGACGCGCCACTTCTCGACTCAATCCTCCGGCGACCGCCAGCCGAGACCGGGGCGTGGCGTCCACGGTTCATGAATCTCGAGGAATCCACGACAAGAACCCTCCGATGCAGTGTCGTGGACCGATCTTGGGCGGTACGACCGTGACGCTCCACCCCAACTACCGCCCGAGTTGGTCGGCGGGCATCGGCGCCGCGTGCGAGCATGTTACTCGAGCCGTTCGCGACGA
Source organism: Oxytropis ochrocephala (assembly GCA_020916435.1). Taxonomy (NCBI): domain Eukaryota; kingdom Viridiplantae; phylum Streptophyta; class Magnoliopsida; order Fabales; family Fabaceae; genus Oxytropis; species Oxytropis ochrocephala. The sequence goes on along the minus strand of CM037093.1, from coordinate 66,304,258 downwards.
GACGCGCCATCTCTCAATACGAAGAGGTCGATTCGGGCGCGTCGCGTGCGGAAGACGGAGAACCTCTGCGCTGCGCGCCGGCCGCGCGAAGACATCGCTCCCCTCCTCGAAGGAGCATTTCTCCCGAGAGAAACTCACTCGCTCGCTCTCCGGCCAGAGAAGCGGCACGCAGACGCTTCGGCGAGAACGAGCAGCGTAGACGCCATTCAATGTCTTACGATTATGAAGATTCCAGCTATCGTCCTGACACCGGCCGCTCGCCCACAAGGTACTCCTCCAATGAGTCGTCCGGGTCACGTCGGTCGAGAAGCGGATCTTGGGATTCTCGAGAAAGAGTGGGAAGATTACGAGAGATGGAAGAATCGGGGACATTTCGCATCGGCCAAGGAGAGGCCGGAGCGAAGCGCCCGTAAGACTCCCCTCTTCCACCAACCGCCCGTCCCGAGGATTTTATGGAATGCCGGGAACGCGAGGCTTGCCTCGCAATGCAACCTTTCGGGTCGAACGACATTCGAGAATGAACACGCCCGTTCTCCGGGAGATCGGGCGTTACAAAATTCCGAGAGATCTCCGCAAGCCGCCCGATCTCAACAAGTTTGACGGCCGAGGGGATCCGCATAAGCATCTCCGTTACTTCAATAATTACTGGCTGCTATAGGGAATCGGGACCGACCATGAAATGCGTGCTTTTTCCCCGATCCACCGGGCGGTAGAGCATTGGAATGGTGGGAGTCTCTGCGACCCAATTCCATCTCCTCATGGGACGACTGATCGAAATATTCTTGTCCCACTACACCGCAAACCGCCGCGATGATCGGTATGAAGAATACTTGGACTCTGTTGTTCAAGCGACAATGATGAGACGCATTGAGACAATATATCGACCGGTTTAACACCGAGGCCGAAGTCCGTTCGTGACTTGTCGACAAGGACAAGCTAAAGTATCTCGAGCGTGGTATTCGGCCAGGACCACCGGTCGTAGAAGAATTCACTCTTAACCATTACCAAGATCTCAGCTACTTCTTAACAAGGGCTAACGTCCACATGGCATATGAAGAAACCTTGGCTGCAAGAAAAGCCGTTCGTTCACGACCTAAAGAAGAAAATAATAAGCCAGCTAAGGGGCATGAAGGTCGCCGCGACAATCGGCCTGACTTTCGAGATAAAAAGTTTGATCATCGCACTCGACTCAACACCTCTATTGCGCAGATCTACAACGAGTGTCAGAATAATGAGTTTGTGGGAGTTAAGCGGCCTGAACCACTCGTGCTCAAGAAGGGGGCACGACCGACTAAAAGATACTGCCGCTACCACAAGAGTAAGGGGCACGATACTAACGACTGTATGGCCCTCAAAGATGATATTGAAGAGCTTATTCAGAAAGGCAAGTTGGGAAAGTATGTGAGGTCAGAGGAAGGCGACCGACCTCAAGAGAAGCAGAAAGAAGCTGATCCAGACAGAGGAAAGGGGCCTCTGGCCATAGAGAGCACCCAAAACAAGGATCGATCTGAAGATCGTGACACTCGGCAGTCCAAAGGCCGTAATGTTGCGATGGTTATTCATGGTGGAAACCCCCGGATCGCAGGAATCTAACAAAGCCACCAAGAGAAAGTGGGGCGAGTTGTTAATGGTCGCGCCCACTTCAAGACCACCACCGGTCTCGGCGACCCCCATCTCGTTCGGTGGCGACGACCTATCGACGGCAAGCCTAATAGTTATGTTCCATTGGTAATCGTGAGTCGTCATGGCAAACACAGAGGTGCAGAGAATCACAGTCGATCAAGGTAGCTCGGTGATATCATGTTTGAAGACTTGATCGACAAAATAAAGGTTGATCGGAGCGAGATAATTCCCGTGCCGAGCCTACCCTCTAACGAGTTTCAATGGGGCGACCACCTACCCGTTGGGAACGATCGAGTTGCTAGTCACGTTTGGTGGCGACACCGAGATAGTACTCTTTACGAGGCGGTCGGGGACGGCGTTCCTCGTACTCCCCTCAAATCCTGCTATCAATGTATTATTGGTAGGCCGACTTTGGGTAAGCTAGAGGCCGTTACATCGACGGTGCATCCGAAAATGAAATTCTACAAACAAGACGACCAAGTGGTTACCACCGCGGCCGACCTTGAATCGGCAAGAAGAAGCCACGCTCTATACCAAGAAATATGTGACGAGGTAGATCGTGGCGAGAACGCTCGAGCACTAGTGAAGGCCATGAAGTCAATGTCATTTGATTTGGGCGCTTCGGTATGATCCGCACAAATACCCGGAGGACAATGATGATGATTTGGCTTGAGAGAGAAAAAGCAGGTGAAAAGACCGTGAGCCTCATGGAGAGTTGGTAGATGTTCAATTGGGTGACGACCCATCCAAAACGGTAAAGCTCGTTAGCGACCTACCGAGAGCAAGTGAAGCAAGATCTTGTGCGGTGCTTGAGAGACTATCTTGACTGCTTCGCATGGCGGGCATCGGACATGCCCGCATCCCTATCGAAGTAGCTCGCCATCAACTTTCGATCGACGGAGAGGGGTCAAGCCGGCCGCTCAAAGAAGACGCACTCGAGCGAGGAAAAATCTCAAGCCGCAAAGCAAAAGCGTTGAGGACCTCATAAAGGCCAATTTTATAGAAGAGATCAAATACACGACACGGCTATCCAACGTCGTGTTGGTCAAAAAGAAGAATGGAAAGTGGAGGATGTGTGTAGACTACACCGATCCGAACAAGGCATGCCCGAAGGATGCCTTCCCGTGCTAACATTGACAAGTCGGTCGATGGGGCTTGGGCTACACAACTCTTGTCCTTTTTGGGCGCTTACTCGAGATACAATCGGATCACGATGTATCCCCGATCGACACAAGACGGCCTTCATGACGGATCGGGGAAATTTTCAAGATACAAGGTGATGCCCTTCGGCCTCGAAACGCTGGAGCGACCTACCAAATGAATGATGAACAAAATTTTCAAGAGGCGGTCGGTCGAATCTCGAGAGGTGTATTTAGGCGACATGATCATCAAAAGTGTGACCGACCCGGATCATGTGGACGACTGAGGAAATATTTGAGGAAGCTAGGAAGAACTCACTCAGTGAATCACGAGAAGTGTACCTTTTGGGTGAGGGTAGAGATTTTGGGCTTCCACCTAACTGAAAGAGGGATAGAAGCAAACCCTGAGAAGTGCAGGGCGGTCGCCGATATGAGGCCGCCCACAACTAAAAAGGAAATACAACAATGAGCGGCATGGTAGCCGCCTGTCTGAGTTCATTCCCAAAGCGGCACGCAAGTCGCTCCCACTCTTAGACTCATTGAAGAAAGAAGTGGATTTTGAGTGGACCGACCAATGCCAATGGCGTTGGATGAGTTGAAGCAAGCATTGATCAACCCACCGATTATGACTAAGCGTGCCAGGCGAGACTTTGTATTTATACTTGGCCATAACAGAGGAGGTGCTAAGTGCGATTAGTCGTCGAAAAGCGATCCAAATGAATCCGGTCTATTTCATAAGTAAAGTACTCCAAGGGCCCGAGCTGAGATACCAGAAGATAGAGAAGTTTGCCCTTGCACTCCTAATAGCTGCTAGAAGATTGAGACCCTACTTTGTGGCCCATCAGGTCGTGGTAAGGACCGACCAGCCTATCAGGCAAGTCCTACATCGGCGAGACCTGGCGGGACGGATGATAAAGTGGGCTGTGGAGCTCAGTGAGTTTGGGATCAAATTTGAATCCAGATCGGCCGCAAAAGCGCAGGTGTTGGCCGACTTCATAGCTGAAATGACTCCTATCTCAGAAGAGCGAGCGCTGAGACGACCTGGATCTTGCATGTAGATGGGTCGTCCAATAGCAAAGGGAGTGGAGCAGGCCTAATATTGGAAAATTCAGAAAGGCCTTGCCGTTGAAGTCTCTTTAACCTTTGCATTCCACACTTCAAACAACCGGGCCGAGTACGAGGCATGCATAGTTGGCCTTCACTCGCCAGAGATTTCAATGTCGACCGGGTTGAACTCAGATCAGATTCCTTACTCGTAGTCTCGCAGATCAAAGAATTATATGATGCTAAAGACGCGTCTTTGAAAAGTTATCTAGCAAGAGTGAGAGAAGCGCCAGCGATTCGGCCGAGCTGAAGTGGTACATGTGCCTCGGACCAAAAAATGTTCGAAGCGATATATTATCAAAGCTTGCAAGTACCAAGACTCGGAAATCACGGAGTTTGATTCAGAGACGTTAAATCGGTAGAGTGTGTCGACCAAGCCAACCCAGTCACTGGCCGTTCTTTGTGTCAATTCTGATTCAGATTGGATCGCCCCTATCCTAAGGTACATCGTTGAAGGGGAAGAACCGAGCGACCAGAAGCAGGCGAAATTGGTCAGGCTCAGGGCGACCAAATACTCTGTGATAGAAGGAAAGTTATATAGAAGGGGGTTCTCGTCCCCATTATTGAGGTGCCTTACGTCGGTCGAAGCCGACCATGTGCTACGAGATATTCATGAAGGTGTTTGTGGGAGCCACCAAGGGGCACGTTCCATAGCAAAGAAAGCCCTCAGGGCCGGCTATTACTGGCCGACCATGGATGAGGACGCCAAGAAGCTCGTTCAGAAATGCAAGAAATGCCAAGTACATGCTGATGTCCACATTGCACCTTCCTCAGAATTACAAAGCCTTGTCTCACCTTGGCCGTCACTTTGGTGGGGCATGGATCTTCTAGGCCCGTTTCCACTCGCTCCAGGCCAGTTCAAGTTCTTGATCGTGGCAGTAGATTACTTTACTAAGTGGATCGAGGCCGAGCCGCTTGCAACAATCACATCGGCCAAAGTCAGCAAGTTCTTCGGACGGTGTGTGCTAGCCCGTTTTGGGATCCCCCAGCAATTGATAACTGACAACGGTACCCAGTTTGCTGATAAAAGATTTAGAGAAATGTTGGCCGACTTAGGAGTTAAACAGCGCTTTACCTCGGTCGAGCATCCTCAGACAAACGGCCAAGCTGAAGCGGCCAACGAGTTATCTCACGTGGTTTAAAGCGGCCGGATGAAGCGAAGGGAATCTGGGTCGAAGAGTGCGATCCGTTCTTTGGGCCTCTGGGGCGACTCCTCATTCATCGGCCAGGAGTCGCCCTTCGATTGTTGGTGTATGCAATCGATCTTTGTGATCCCCGTAGAAATGGGCGAGCTAAATTGGAGGACTTCAAACCCCTACGGTGGTTGACAACGGCCAGAGCTATCCGAGAAGAATTGGACCTAATTGAAGAAGCGTGCACCCAAGCTTCACTAAGAGAGCAATTGATCAAGCAGAAGGTCGCAGCCGTGTACAACGCTTCGAGTTCAAAAGAGAGAATTCTCGGTCGGCCACTTTCGTCCCGAGACGCGGATGTGGGAAACAAGAATGCTCGACAGGGAAAGCTGGCACCAAATTGGGAAGGCCCATATAGGGTCATCAACAAGACCGGAAAGGGGGCATACGAGCTGGAAACCATGGGTGGGGCGACTATCCCCAGAACATGGAATGCGTAAAAACTTAGAAAGTACTATGTTTGAATGTAATGAGCGATGACCAATTGTTAATGAAAGACAGCAGCGCTCTTTTTCCCACTGGGTTTTTTACAGAGGCCTGACCTTTAAAATACTCTTTGTTCCTTCTTTTCTCACAAGTATGTATGCCCGGTCGCTCAAGTATGCCCGTGGCAAAAGAGCGATCGAAGATTTGCCGAATGAAAGTAGATCGTCGAAGCGATCTAAATCGAGCGACCATCGAAATGGTCCCAATCGAGCGCCATCGAAATGGCCCAAGGGTTAAAACCCGCAAACCTTAGGTCGTCGAAACGATCTAAATCGAGTGACCATCGAAATGGTCCCAACCGAGTGCCATCGAAATGGCCTAAGGGTTAAGTAATAACCCATCCTATTAGACCGTCGAAACGACCTATCTCGAGCGACCATCGGTATGGTCCCAATAAGTGCCATCGAAAGGGCCTGATTGAAGGTCGCCGAGCGATCCAAGGCCCCGTTGGGATATTAAAACTTATCAAAGAATGAATGCTTTCGAAATAAGCGCAAACGATGACCGAACGGTCTTAAAACTCGCTAAAATCTTAGGAGTAGGGCTTTTATCCCGAACCTCGCTAAAATCACGGTGTACTTCTTTCCCTTATCTCTACTTTGTGTTTTCGTTATTATTGTTAACTGTCGTTGTATTTGATATTATCGCGCTAATTTTTCAATATCACTGTAATTGTTTCTGCCATTGTTATAGCTTGTTTAGGTGTTGCATATAGTTTAAATCTTATTTTCCGCATTTGATTTAAACTTGCATCGTAAATTTTTCGAAAACAAGAAAAAGATTTCATTTTAGAATATAACCTTATTCACCCCCCCCTCTAAGGTTATCATATAGTCCAACAATTGGTATCAAAGCAGGAAACTGCATATAGAGCTTAACATCTCGCATTTTTCTGATCATGGGGTCTTTTATTAAAGAGGGAATGTCTTTTAATAGGCCACCTTTATTTGATGGAACTAACTACGACTACTGGAGTAGTCGAATGAAATGTCATGTGCAGGCTATAGATTTTACACTGTGGAGGATTATTGTTGATGGACCGCTCACTCCAATGAGGATCAAAATTACAAAACCAGTGATCTTGATGTTGGTGATTCCACAAAAACTCAAGCAGCCAGGTAAAAGCGTAAGAAGTACCTGTTGAAGACATCTATACCATTGACTTGAGTGAATTGAGAAAGTCCGAACTTGACAAAATCTCCTTGAATGCCAAAGCAATGAACATTCTACATCTTGCGCTATGTGAAGAAGAATATGGTAGGGTAAAAGGTTGTCGATCGCTAAGGAAATGCAGGATTGTCTAGAAGCTACTCATGTAGGTACAAGCCAAGTAAAAGATACAAAAATCCGAGTTCTTACTTCTGAGTATGAAGCTTTCAAGATGAAGGAAGGTGAAACTGTTGCTGCCATGCACCAGAGGCTGAATTTAATTGTTAACAACTTGAGAGCACTTGGTAAAAAGTATTCTACAAAAGACTTGAATGGAAAGATACTTGCGTCATTGACTGGTGAATTTTTTCCTAAGACATGTGCTATCACTGAAGCTAAGGATATTGGTACTCTTCCTACTGAAGATTTAATTGGGTCTCTTCTAGCATTTGAAGTGGTGTTGGGTGCTAAGAAAACCCAAGAAAAAGAAGTGGTAAAAGAAAAGAGGTCTCTTGCTCTTGCGGCTGGAAAGTCTTCCAAATCAGGAAAGAAAGTGGTTGAATCTGATGATGAATCTGATGAAGAAGACATGGTTATGCTTGCTAAAAAATTCATGAAGTTCAACAAGTTTAGGAAAGGTGATTTTTCAAAGAAATCCGGGTATAACAAAGGTGATAGTCATGAGAAAGGAGACGACCAACCAAGATGTTTTGAATGCAACAAACCGGGTCATCTCAAGGTTAATTGTCCAAAACTTAAGAACAAATACCCAAAGAAGAAAGCAATGAAGGCTACATGGGATGACACAGAAACTGAGGGTGAAACAGAAGAAGAAGAGGAAGTTGCTAACGTTGTTGGTCTTGCAGCAGATTACTCTCCTGATGATACATGGGACAATCTCAGCAGTGACAGTGAAACTGATGATGAAGTGATTGCTTCAAAGCTTGCGTGTCTCATGGCGAGTGACTCAACTAAGGTAACAAATTCTAATCCTTCTTCTTTTACGATTCTCGATGATTCTTGTGATGATGATAGTAGTTGTCAAAATGTGAGTGAGGCTTTTGAGGCTCTTTATATTGAACATGAAAAACTTTTGATAAAAACTATGAATTTGAAAAAGAGCAACAAAAGCATGTCTACTCAAATCGAGACGCTTGAGAATGAGATAGCTAGATTGAAAAAGGAGCTACAAAATGCCAAACCTTTCAACCTTGAATTTCTAGAGCTTAAACAAATTTTTGAAAAAATCAAGATCGAAAATGAAAATTTAAAAGATTCTTTAAAAAGGTTTGAGGTTGGTGAAAATACCTTGACCAAGTTACTTCACTCTCAACATGAATATGTTGATAGGAGAGGTATTGGTTATAAAGGTGAGTCCAGCTCCCCAAATTTAAAAAGGGATATGGTATTTGTAGCTGCTTCTTCAAGTAAGACACGTAGTTCATTCTCTTGCACTTATTGTCAAAAAGGAAATCATAATTCTCTTAGATGTCCTATTCGCAAACTATGTGAGCTTGGCAATCTTATACCTGCTTGCAAGAAACCAAGGTGGATTGTGAAAACAAATCCCTTGAGAACTAACCTCCATGGACCCAACAAAATTTGGGTACCTCGCACTAGTGTTTAATTTTTCCTTTGTAGGTGCGTAGACTATCCAAAAGGGGAAATGTATGGATGGTTGATGATGGGTGCTCAAGGCATATGATCGTAATGCTTCACTATTCTTGAAGTTAAGCAACAAGGCTAGTGGATCTGTGAAGTTTGCCAATAATGAAACCGCTTTCGTGTAATAGGTAAAGGTTGTGTGGGTAAGGAAAACACAATCAAAATTAGAAATGCTTTACTAGTTGATGGTGTTAAATTTAATTTACTAAGTGTAAGTCAACTATGTGATAATGACTTTGATGTTTATTTCTCAAAAGATAAATGTCTTATTGTGCATGAAGCTTCTAACTTTCACATTGTCGGTTTTCGTGAAAAACAATGTTTATTATGTTGATTTTGACATTTGTTGGTGATGATATTGTATGCATGCCTTCTTTACTTGATGATGTGGATGTGTGGCATAGACGCTTAGGACATGCTAGTATGGAACTTCTATCTAAACTATGTGCAAATGAACATGTTAGAGGTTTACCCAAACTTAAGTATGAAAAGGTCAATTATGTGATGCATGTCAATTGGGTAAAATGCATAAAACTTCTTTCAAATCAAAACCCGTTATTTCTACCAAAAATGTGCTTGAATTGTTGCATCTTGATTTATTTGGTGAAATTGATGTTGTAAGTCTAGGAGGAGCCAAATATGTGTTTGTAATTGTTGATGATTATTCTAGATACACTTGGACTATTTTACTTGCAAATAAAAGTGATGCCTTCAACAAGTTTGCTAAGTTGTGCGAGTTACTGAGAATGAGAAAAACTTAGCTATCAAGGAAATTAGAAGCGATCATGGAGGAGAATTCGAAAACTCATCATTCAAAACTTGGTGTGAAAAGCATGGTGTTGATCACAATTTCTCAGCTCAAGGACTCCTCAACAAAACGGCGTGGTGGAAAGAAAAAGCAGGACCATACAAGAGATGTGTAGAACAATGCTAAATGAGCACAATCTTCCTAAATATTTTTGGGGTCACGCAGTTGATACAACATGTCATGTGCTAAATCGAGTCTATCTAAGGCCATCTCTCAACAAGACTCCTTATGAATTGTGGAATGGTAGAACTCCAAATATTTCATACTTCAAAGTTTTTGGAAGTAAGTGCTACATTTTAAATACAAAGGATAAGTTGGGTAAGTTTGATGCAAAATCAACGGAAGGTATTTTTATGGGTTATTCTAGTCATAGTAAAGCTTACATCGTTTACAATAAAGTTGATAAATGTTTGCAAGAATCTATTCATGTTTCTTTTGATGAGACTAACCCCTTTGCAAAGAAAGTTGATGATGAGGATGAGGTAGTTGAAGTGGTCAAAAGAAGAATGCCTGAACCTAACAGTGAAAGTATCAAAGAAAAGGAGATGCAAGCAGAACCTCAAGAAACAGTAGAATTGGAACGAGAGCCCCAAGACACTGACGATCATCTCTATGGGAGAACGCACGATGACTTGCCTAAAGCTTGGAAATCAGTTCGAGATCATCCCATGGAGCAAATTATTGGTAGTCCATCAAAGGGGGTAACAACTCGTTCTTCTCTAAATCTTTTATGCTTTCATAGTGCCTTTGTCTCTCAAACAGTTCCCAGTAACATAAAAGAAGCTCTAGGTGATTCAGAATGGGTTGTGTCAATGCAAAAAGAACTCGAACAATTTGAACGAAACAAAGTTTGGCATTTAGTCGAAAAACCTGTTGATAGAACTATTATTGGAACTAAATGGGTTTTTCGCAACAAACTTGATGAAAATGGTGTTATTTTATTAAACAAAAGTCGTTTAGTTGTTCAAGGTTATAATCAAATTGAAGGGTGGATTTTGAAGAAACTTTTGCTCCAGTGGCTAGGTTGGAATCCATTCGTATTATACTAGCCTTTGCTAGTCACATGGATTTCAAACTACACCAAATGGATGTCAAAAGTGCCTTCCTCAACGGATTTTTAGAAGAGGAAGTATATGTAAAACAACCCCCAGGTTTTGAAGATTTTGAAAATCCAAATCATGTTTTTAAACTTGACAAAGCCCTTTATGGATTGAAACAAGCCCCTAGAGCTTGGTATGAGAGATTAAGCAAACATTTAATTGCAAATGGTTTCAAGAAGGGTAAGATTGATTCTACCTTATTCCTTAAAACCAAAGGCAAACATCTCATTGTAGTTCAAATTTATGTTGATGATATTATATTTGGATCTACTAATGATGAATTGTGCAAGGAGTTTTCTGACATGATGACTAGTGAGTTTGAAATGAGCATGATGGGGGAGTTAAACTTCTTTTTGGGACTTCAAGTGAAACAAATGAAAGATGGAATATTCATCACCAAAATAAGTTCTCAAAGGAGTTACTAAAGAAATTTGGCATGAGTGATGCAAAGGAAATTGGCACTCCAATGGCGCATCACGACCAAATTGGACAAGGATGAACAAGGTAAACCAGAAATGAAACAATGTATCGAGGTATGATCGGTAGTCTTTTATACTTAATCGCTTCCCGACTGATATTATGTTTCTTTGTGTGCTGTGTGCTCGATTTCAAGCATGTCCAAAAGAATCACATTTAAAAGTCAGAAACGGATTCTTAGATATGTGAAGGGAACCACGGAGTTTGGATTGTGGTACCCGAAATTGAGTCACTTTGATTTGGTCGGATTTTCTGATGCTGATTTTGCTGGTTGTACCTTAGATAGAAAAAGTACTAGTGGAACCTGTCATTTCTTAGGACCTTGTTTGACTTCCTGGTCTAGTAAAAAGCAGAACAGTGTTGCTTTGTCCACCGCTGAAGCAGAATATGTGGCGGTTGGAAATTGTGTTGCACAAGTTTTGTGGATGAAACAGACTTTGGAGGATTTTGGTTTGTTATATGATAATGTGCCAGTTCTATGTGATAACACTAGTGCCATTAACATTGCTAAGAACCCCATCCAACACTCTAGAACTAAGCATATAGAGATAAGACATCATTTCATTAGAGACCATGTTTCTAGGGGGAGCATAGCATTAAAATTTGTAGGCACCGATGACCAACTAGCAGACATCTTCACGAAACCACTAGCCGAAGCGCAATTTTGTAAGATTCGGAGAGAGCTCGGTATGCTTGATTTTGCTAGCTTGTGATTATGTGATGTATTTTTGAGATGCTATGTGCTTGTTATATTATATGCTATCTGTCTTGCGTGTCTTCCCTCCTTTTGATGAAAACAAAGGGGAGAAAAGTCTTCTTTGTCTTCTTTGTTTGTTTATTTAACTCATTATGTTTGGTTCTCTTGCATGTAAGTTGTTTATTTTCTTAATGCTTATGCTTAGGAAAGCTTATGCCGTTATTTCTTGTTTATCGCCTCCTATGCATAAGGTAATTTGTTATCATCAAAAGGGGAGTTTGTTGAACCAAGGTCAAACACTCTTTGTTTTGTATGATAACAAATTACAATATGTTTGCTAATGGTTACAGTGTGAGTCTAAGCGCAGGTGAACAATGCACATAGATATGATCAAAGGCGCTTGGCGTGTCAAGTTAAAGGATAGAAGCTTAAAGGTGAAGTGAGCAAGGACCAAATCCATCCAAGGACTTATTTGTTATTCGCTTTGCTTAAGACATATGTAAGGTCTCTTCTACTTAAACTTTATGATTGTCTTTGTAGTTGAGAGATGATCTTTTAAAATAGAACTGCCTTGGAAAAATGTTTTCTATAAAATCATGATTTATTAGATTAGACACAAGTTGTTTTAAATTAATAGTTTGAATCATTATTTGTTGTTTTTAAAGAAAAGTTTTAAAAGAATTTGTTTTTGAAGTAAAGAATTTTGTACATGAATCTAGAAATTGGTTTCTACTTGTTGTTAAAGCCATAAATCGATTTCCCTTTGTTCTCTAAAGTCAAAAATCGATTTGCCTTTGTATTTTAAAGCTACAAATCGATTTCCCTCCTCCTTGGAAGAAAGAAATCGATTTCCCACTTCTTTGGTAAAGCCAACAATCGATTCATAGCTTGCTTGTTTATAAAAGAACTTGTTTTAGAAAAAAACAATCGATTGATGACTTTGTGCTTTCAAGCAAGAAATCGATTTGTGGCTTCCTTGCTTTCAAGCAAGTAATCGATTTCCTTCTTATTTCTTTAAGTAAGAAATCGATTTCTTACTTTCTTTTAGAAAGCAAAATCGATTTTCATCCTATTCCTTTCAAGAAATCAATCGATTCTTCACTTATCACAACAAGATGTTACAAATCTTTTCAACGGTCATATTTTCATATTCTCTATAAAAGGCTCTAGGGTTTTCACGATAAAACCGAACCCTTTTGACAAATCATTTCATCGTGAAAAACAAAGCGTGACCAAAAACCAAAAGAAAAAGTTTTTGAAGAATCGATCATTCATAGAAATCATCTTCTATTGTTCTTCAAATTAAAGGTTTTTCATTCTTTCATTTTCATATTCAAATCCATCGCATCAAAAGATCTTTGAAGAACTGATCTTTCATAAGTTTCATCTTTACACGTTCTTCAAATTTCAAAGGTTCCAATCACATCATCTCTCTTAATCTTTGAATCATATTGTTTGAGAGATTGGATCATAGTTTGATCTGTAAGATTGCTATTCTTGTTTGGCCGAGAAATCCTAGGAGTTCAAACTCTTGGGTAATTCAATCAGGAGATTGAATTGTTTGTGAAAATCTTGGGATAGCGTTCTTGAGTCATTCAATCGGGAGATTGAATCGGTGAAATCCTTAGCGGGAAGCTTGGGTTCTCAATTTGGGGAAAATTGAGAGGTTTGTTGTATTTGAAGTTGCTTGCTTGTAAACACCGAAGAAGTATCTTCACAATATAGTGGTGATTACCAAAGTCCAAAGGTTGCAAAGCCGAGGCCGAGGAGTAGGGCTTTTATCCCGAACCTCGCTAAAATCACTGTGTACTTCTTTCCTTTATCTCTACTTTGTGTTTTCGTTATTATTGTTAATCGTCGTTGTATTTGATATTATCGCGCTAATTTTTCAATATCACCGTAATTGTTTCGCCATTGTTATAGCTTGTTTAGGTGTTGCATATAGTTTAAATCTTATTTTCCGCATTTGATTTAAACTTGCATCGTAAATTTTTCAAAACAAGAAAAAGATTTCATTTTAGAATATAACCTTATTCACCCCCTCTAAGGTTATCATATAGTCCAACAACGATGACCGAACGGTCTTAAAACTCGAAGACTTAGAGAAAAATAAACATACAAGGCGCGTAAAGAAAAGCAATCGGATTCGAGCAAACAAGTAAATTAAAACGAGAATTGTCATTACAAAACGAGGGACGCCTTGGCCGATGCCGAAGCGTCCACAGATCAAAAAGCGCACGGCGCAGAAAATTGTTGTGCCCGGCAAGTTAAACGGTTACAAAAATTACACCGCTCGCGCAGCGGGCTTTAAAAGAGAATGGTGGCGCGCGAACGACATTGCCTTGCTCGTCGACTTCGCGAGCGGCATGATCTTGTTTTGGTCAACATAGTGCGTGGGCTTGATCATGTTGTCATCGAAATTGATCTTCGATCTCGGATTCAATGCCCGCACACTCGAGAGCATTATAGAACCGCCGATCGCGCCTCCCGACCGGCCCGGGCTACCATTTGAATTTTCGCCTCCAATAGCGGCCTTATCGGCCGCCAGCCAGCACCCTCTTTCTTGTTCGTAGCATCAAGATCGCCCTTCAAAGTAGCGACCGAGCAAAGAAGCTCCTTGTTCCTCTTTGCAAGCTTGGCACGGCCGTCCTCCCCGCTTTGAGGGCCTCCTTCTTCGATCGGGCGAGCTTGTCATATTTTTTTGCTGGCGCAGCTAAAGCCTTGTCCTTTCCTGCAAAATTCAGGTCGAAGGGTTGTTAGTCGGTCGAACAAATGTAAGATGAAGAGTACAAGACTAAGAAAATAAAATTATCATCAGATTCGGCCACCAGCTCCGCCATGAATTTCTCGACCCCATGCAGAGAAGCGCAGAGCGCCATGGGTTTCATCAGATCTTGTTCGGGCGCGTACCAAGCTTTCGAGCGAGATGATAGGAATCTCCTCCGTTGCGGGCCGGACCCGACCATCATGCTTGGCCCGCTTTGGTGAGCGATCGGCACTGGGGGGAGGCGACCGAGGCCTGCTGACCGGCTTCTTCCCTTGGCTCTTAGGAGTTTGGGGGACTTTTGAGGAAGATTCAGGAATATCCCCCGACCGAGAAGCGTCATATCTCTTAGCCCCTCCTTCAGGCTTCAGGACGGAAGCGAGCAGGTCCCAGTTTTTGCCGGCCATTCTTTCTGCGAAGTAACGAGCTATGAGTTAGAATAAAAGATTGACAAGACTGAGCAAAAATATAAAGACAAAGTTCAAAAGCAAACCAATCTCGGCCTCCAGGTCCTGGCCCTCGTGCAAGACAAAGGGTCGACAAGGTATGTCGCCCTTAGGATCTGGACGCATCATACCCGCCAGCGCTTTGATCATATCCAGAGATTGCAGGTCGGCCTCCCCCAAGTCTTTGACAGTGTAAATGTAATCCCCAGGCCGCCTACAGAAGTGGGCCTCGTTCCACATAATGGGGAAATAAGGGGGACCGAGCATGCCGTCCGGTTGAACCTCCGATACGGCCTTACCAGCCTCTTCAGTAGGGACGATCCAGAAATACTGGCTTTTCCAGGCCGCTCCCAACGACTCCTGGAACGCTTTGAAAAACCGGTGGTGAGTCTTCTGCATCTTAAAGGAGACTTGCTCCCTCTTCTCCTTGTTCGCTTTCTCCCCCAGCCACTCACCAAAGAGAGTAAAGAAAAGCATGACCGACACCGCCGACCCACCTTGGTCAAAAGAACTTCGGTCTTCAGAACGCCCACGCATTAGGGTGGAGCTGAGAAGGAGCGACCCCAATGTGGCGCAGGACGTCGCGCTGAAATTCAGTAAAAGGAGGGGTAATCTTCATCTTCTCGAACACGAGCCGATACATCGTGAACTTGAAGTTGGAGGAATAAGTCGCGATATCTTCACCGTCCTTCATGCCTCTCACCTCTCCACCCAGTAGTCCTCGAGGCGCTCCGCAGTCGGGCAAAGCATCGTGGCCGACAGTAATAATGCTCCTATGAGAGCGAAGAGTTTCCGATACCCAAGACATGTCAGATACATCTCGAGCTACATCAGCTTGGACTTCGGCCGACCCTTCGTTCGACCCTCCAATGTTCACTTCGGGACCAGAGCTACTGATTGCGGGCTGAGTCACTTCCTCCTCGTGGGCCGCTTCATCTCGGACGCCTTCGGCCTCTACCATTTCTTCGTCCACGACCGGGACGGCGCTAGGCTCTTCATCATCAATGATCACCACCTCAACGTCTTCCTCTCCTCCCGGTGGAGTGTTACACGGTCGCGCTTCAGAATGAACGGACCTTGACCCAGAGCTCTTTGAACCGGTCGACCCTCGGCCGGAAGAATGGGAAGTCGAGCTCGTACTGCTCGAGGAACTACTCGAAGAGCGAGAACCTTTGTCGCCCGAAGACGACTTAGACTCCGCCTCGTGGAGATTGGGCTCGCCCGGTCTCGACATGTATGTAGCGAAAGATTGCGGTGGTTTTCCGGGAATACGGGTGGTCAGTTTCGTCCGTGGCATGCAAATACACCTGTGATAGAGGGAACGAGTCAGGTCGTTCGAGCAGAGCACTCATGAGAGGGGGCGATTTGGCCATCCCTCGACCTGACACCCCCTATCACGAGGCGTGAAAAAGCACATAGTATTTTCAAGTAAAAACTCAAGTTTAAAAGGTAAAGGGAAAGATCGATCCATACCTTAAACAGATGTTGAAGATCGGTCGCAAGTAGACAGAAACAGCTATGAATGCAAGTCGGCGGCAGACGAGTCGGTCGCTGGCAGAGCAATTCTTGGAAGTGTGAGAAATGAACTCAGCAGAAGGACTATTTATAGTGCGCACTCATGGCGCCGAGAGGACCGGATACGGCGCGTCACAACGTTTCGTCTTCTCGCCAATGGTTGTCTCCAGACAGCCTCGGAAACACCAAACGTCACGTCTTAAATGTCAGTAAAGACCAACCGTCACTACAGCACGGCCGATGGTTGACAAGCGGTCGACACCGCCCTACAGAGAAAGCGAACGGCCGCGTCCGTTTCGTCAAGATAACTTCACTCCTGGGGGCATCGATTCAAGCCTCAGCCCGCTCTTAAGCGACCTAGGCTTGGGGGGCAACTGTTCCTGGGTGTATTAGCAAATACGAGGACTGCCAACAGCAATTGGACCTGCGGCCCAGCCCATCTCGATCGGCCCAAACACGCTGCTTGGAGCGCAATTCTCGCCGGCCGAAATCTTCGCAAAACGGTCGGACCTCGCAGTATATATACGCCATTCGCATATGGCATCAGGGACGTTCTCTAACCTTGTGCTATCTGCCCGAGCGACCTCTCACTAGATCGTCGGAGTGTCTTTGCAGGTACCACCCGAGGTGTTCAACGCGTGAAGCCAGGACCGGTCCTTTCACTCATTCAACGACCGGCCCATTCGACGAATCAATCAACACTTCAACTCTTCATTGGTCAAGGTACGATCACTTCCCTTAAACCAAACAACCATTATTGGCGCAAATCAACAATTAACAGTAAGATATATAGCACCTCGGCCAAAAAGGACGAGCCCACAAATCACATGTTTTTAGTTTACATCAACACGTATATAATCATCAACACAACGGAATGAAACATGTTCAAAATATCACCAAGATTACAGTTCAATAACTTAATAAAAACGACTACTATACTACTCGGCCCCCCAGTGCTACATATCAGAGCATGAAGCCATATCAAAACTGAGTAAGGAAGAACCTTCACTCGGGCACACCTACACGTTGCCGACATAAGAAGCAACATAAAAGCAGAAGGGTGAGTCTCTAAGCACTTATAATAGGATATATGACAGACATCATGTTAGAGAAAACACCTAGAAACACCTCGGCTTAATAAACAACATGCAACATCAAGTTATAACACATCAGCTCAAATCAACAATAAACATCACCAATCCAATCACATGAGTGTATGCATGTATGCAACCCAACACCAAGGGTATAATTCATGTGGTAGCACCATCGTCGCTATTTTGCCTTTTGGGCACAAACGTCACTTTGAGCATAGCTCCAAGACCACAGCCTTCGTCGCAATAATGCATATGGCATTCATGAGACACCATGTACATCACCTCTGAAACAATCAACAACCACAATAGCCTTTCGGCGCAACTTCGCTTTGAGCATAGCTCCAAGACCACAACCTACATCGTCGCTTCACCGTCGTTTACACTGACGTCTATTTCACCTAGACATCATCAATAGCGCTATGGCTAACATCACTATACCAGTAAATAGCTCCATGGCTAACAACAGACTCACCGGTCACCTCGACACCACAAGCAGTGGACTAAACAGTCACTACGAGGACCACAACGTCACATAAGGACTAAAACGTCACCTAAGGACCAAACTAGCTTCACCATTCAGCCACTTAGACATACTCGGCGCTAAACAACACCCACAGTTGCGCCTGACAGCAACCTGCACCATACTGGCGTCGAAACGGCACCTCGACACACTCACAATGCACCTCGGCACCCACACTGCACCTCGGTATACTACACTTCGACACACTACGCTACGATACTCTTACACTTCAACACACCTATATCTCGACAACACTATCTTCGACATACATACTACACCTCGGTACACATACTGTACACCTCGGCTCACACACCCTTACCCTTCGTCTCCTACACTTAGTCACTTACGCTTCGATACACTTACACGTCGACTCCCCTAGACTTCATCACGTCTACACGTCGACTTCCATAGATTTGGACACCTCTACAGTTAGGCAACTACACCTCGGCTCATATATCGCCCTAGACACCTAACCTTCATCTTCCCTCGTTTCTTTGATTCTCATACTATGATCAACTTAAACCACAAATGCTACACCTATATTCATTCAAAATTTGTATCTCACACTCATCAAACTAACAAACAAAGGTGACTACACCAAAAACAACATCCGGACACTTAGGGTTCCTCAAACTCCATTTCTCTCCTAGGTGTTGCACCCTGAAAAATCCGGTTTGGGTTTCTCGATTTACAACATGGAAAAATTTTGAAGCCGCCACCAAAATTTTAATTTTAAGACCAAAACATCGGAAAAAGGTCTTTTGAACAAGGCGGATGGTCTTTCGAAAACTAGAGATATGGGTTCGGGGGTCGATTACGTGTGAGGAAGGTATTAGCACCGCACACGTCCTTTCTACCGAAAGGGAACCTTTAACTAAGTGTGTGGTTTTATGTTTGATTTGAAAAATACCTAGATTTGCCTATTTATTTCTTATTTAAAGATAAATGGGAAAACTTAGTGAAATTTTTTATTTTTGGCGCTTGATGAGAGTTGGCCTCTCACTCCTACGTATCTCCTGGTGCGATGGAGAATTCAAAGCTACGTAGTTCTTGGTTGTCATAAAAAGGTTTTTGTTTTTTATCTTTTTAGTGAGTTTTCGAAATATGACGAGTATTCGGCGAATGATTAAACTAACAGAGGTTACGGGTAATCACCGCTAAGTACTCTTGAAAATAAGAGTCACTACCACTGGTCAGACGGACGAAGGTTCTGATTGACTGTTAGTAGCAACTCGTTTTTAGTTGTTCTTTTGAAAATGGTTTTTGAAAAAGATTAATTGGCACGAATGATCAAACTAACCAAAGTTATGGGTGATCATCGCTTATTGTTCTTTGGAAAAAGACATTGTCGCCAATAGCTAGACGAACAAAGGTTCTGATTAGCCACTAGCAACAATGAGTTTAAAAATGATTTTTTTTGTTATGAAAAATACTAATGTTTATGGTTGCGAAAAGGATTTTATTTGTTGCGCTTGACGAGAACGTGGCTCACTCCTACGTATCACAAATGAGAATCAAAGCGACGTAGTTCTAATTTGAAAATGTTTTTGAAAGGGTTTTGGAAAGGGGAAGAGCTTTCATAATGACCAAGCAAGCTGAGGCTTTGAGTGATCGTTACTAATAACTCTTGATAGCATTCATGACAATCAAACAAGCCAAGGCTTTGGGTGATAGTCACTAATAACTTGCATTAATTAGAAAAGAGTTTGAAAGATTTTTGGGAAAAGGGGTGTGAGATAGTAAAAAGGAGTGTAACTAATTACAGGGGGTTGTATTATTAACGGAGGGGTGTTATTAGCAATCAGATGTTAAAAACTTAAAAAAAAAGAAAAAGAAAAGGCCCACAACACATGCCTTAACCACACACGCTGCAACAAGAAAAGTCCTAACCCTATTTCCCCTCCTCAGTGCTGCCCCCCCAAAAACAGAAACCCTAAATTTCTTCTCCCTTTCCCATGCGTCGTACCCGTTTCAGAAACAGAGAGAGTTTTCAAGAGAGAGAGATCAACGGCGAGACCGAGAGGGAGAGAAGGAGAAGCAGATCGAGAGAGAGGGAGAGAGACAGAGGACGCGAAGGTAAAGGGAGAGGGGATCAGACCAAAGGAGGAAGAAAGGGACACGCGGACGGTGGAGGGTGGCTCGCGACGGAGGTAGCGGCACTGACAGAAACGCTGGGCTCACCGGAGGAGACGAGTTCCACGGCGGAGTCTTCGCCGGCTACACATGAACTTCCAGGTCCGTCCTTCATCCTCTTTCATTTTTTTCCTTTCTATTTCTCCTCTCTTTTACTTCATTTCTTTAGGTTTCTGATATTCTTTTTGTTTGGAAGGTTATGGAGTTTGTGGTGGCTGCGGTTTTGAGTCGTTTATTGGCTGCTGGGGGTGACTTGGAAGGGATTCGACTTCGGTTTGTTGGGGTCTCGTCGGAGCGCTCGCCGGAGAAGACGAACGGAGCTCCGGCGGAGGTAATCTCCATCCTTTTTTTGCTTATTGCTTACTGGTTATCCTTCCCTAAACCTTGTCTTTATTCTATTTACATTTTTTTTGTGCTGTGAGTATTGTGTTGTGTTTCTAAAAAGGTTGGGTTTTGATTTTATGGAAAGATTAATAGACTATCTGAAAACATATATACACACAGTAACAGAATAGAGGTGAACAATAAATGTATAAGGGAAGCTAAAACATGTTCTTATGAATGATGTTGTTATATCTAAAAGAGATAAATTGGGAACCAACCTAGAACGCGCCTTCTATTTCTCCCTCTACTAGTTTCAACTTCTGCACTCTACCTTAGAAACTGTTTTCCTTCTTCTTCTTTTCTTTTTTATCTGCTTGCTGTATGCGTGTATGCTTGGTTGCTGTTTTTTGTGTTTTTGCTCTCTGTTTGTGTTTTTGTTCCCAGTGTATGTGTGCTTCTGTGTATGTGTTTGTATGACACTGTTTTTGGTTGCTGGTGTTTTTTCCTCCTCCTTGCTTCAGTGTCTGAAGCTGTATTTATAGTCCAAAATGCCTAGATTGATGGATTGTGAGGTCCCTTTTGAATATGTCCTCTGATCTTCATTTTCTTCAATACATTCCATTTTGGTGTATAAAATTTTCTGCCAACATTTATCTTCCCCCAAGTTTCTTATGCATTCACTAATTTAGCCTTATTTGACTAATATTCAGCTGCCTAATTTCTTCCCTTTGTGTATGTATGCAGAGAAGAAAAAATTACAAGGGAAAAAGAGCCTCCTATTTGGAGCTTTGGAGCCTATGTCTATTGCTGCTGCATATTTGGTTGTTTCTCCTTGTTTTGCTTGCTGCTTTGACTGAGGCTGCTGCACTTGTTTTTTTTCTTTTGGCTGTGTTGTGCATAGCCTGCGCACAACATGTATGTAGCTTAAAGCTACATCTCTTGCTTTTTGTAACAATGCATTTTCTTTCAATGTAAATGTATCTTATACAATACTCATTATTTAATTAACTCTTTCCTTTTGAAGAGTTTTTCTATTCTGATATATCTATATATAATGAGATATAATACTATAACAACATAGTTGCTACAAGAATTGACAATTCTAGATCAACTAAAACCCTAAGCATATAGTTAAAGACTATACGCACATGTGTGAGAGATAGGATAAAAACCATGATTCACAAATAAAAGGCATAGAAGATTAAAAACCATTGGACTCCAACAGAGTTTGGCTTAGAGAGAAAGCAAACACAGCCCACTTGTAACTACCATTGAATTTAAATAAAGCTTGGGCTTAATGAAAAAGAGAACAACAAATGAGCCCAATTACAATTGCCATTGGACTTGAATAATATTTTTGTTTAATTTCTAAAAGAAAATCAAATCAAATAAACAATTAAATTGTAAAAAGTGCGGACAAAATTAGGGTATAACACTAGGTCTATCACATGACCAACTCCTCAACAACACATCACAACTTCACCAAAGTGAAGCAAACACAACATCAAACACACATCAAGCAACACAAATAGCTCAAAAATCATTGTAGAGTCTAACTCACACATAACACTCATCATATATACACTATTATAGGTGAAAGACAGCCCCCTTACCTCAATAGATTGAAGAACTAACACTCTTTCCACCAAGACTTCAAGATCTCCTAACAAGCAAGCTCCTCCTCTTGAACTTGAGCTCCCACACCAAGATTTCTCTTCTTCTCTCTAAAAGCTTTGCACCTTTCTCTCTCTCTCTCTCTTACTTTACTCTTTGACTTTTCTTTGAGTTTTTGGTTGACATGAGCTTCTCTCCTTCGACACCTTCCTTAAAGCATGCATATGGGCCTCCTAAAGGATCATGGGCCACTTAATGGATCATGGGCCTCTAATCACACTTCCTCCATTGCTCAAACACCTCCTAAATGAAATAAAACTTCCAAATTAATTACTTGACTTAATTAAAAGGTTGTGAGCCTTAAATAACCCAATTAAATAAATTAAACTATTTTTGGGGCGTTACAACTTGCACTACTCCCTCTTTTAATTAAATTACCACTCACTTTTTACTAACCACCACTCCTCATTTAAATCAAATACCCTATCATTTAACCAACCATTATACCACCTTAATTAATTAAATACTTGAATTATTTTTTGGGGCGTTACAGTGGTGGTCATAGAAACACAAAGAAGTTCACTCCCCGTGGAATGACAGCGAAAAAGAAAATCATCCATTGGATAAGTAAAGGACACGAGAAATATTCAGTAAGTTACTAATTATTAATGTTGTTCTCTACCTTTCAAAGTTATCTAATTATTTAATGATTTAATGCAGGTCAGATGGAGTGTTAAAGGTTTGCCTATTGGAGAGAACGGCACAAATTTGATAACTTTTATTGGTACTAAGGTGAAGCAAATGTTTCCAATTTCGATTAAAAGATGGAATGAGAAAGATAATAAAGTTTTGCCTAAACTGAAAGATGATTTCTGGTCCTTAATACAGGTATATAATTTTAGACCTCTTTAATAATCTTATTTAGTGATTTTTTAGTTATATTTATTTAATCCATTTTTATGTATAAGCGAAAACACTTTGATGTGGATGATACCCAAAAGATTGGATACTCAAGGAAGTCGGAAGGTTGCATTGGAGTTATAGAACCGATGTAGGAAAAAGTATTCAAACTTCCTGATGGGACCATCAGACAGGAGCCTCCACCATTGTATTCCAGAATTATAACTAAGGAGGATTGGAGTTTATTTGTACATATACGCACTACATATCCGGCTTTCTTGGTTAGTATATTAATTATTTAAGTTATATATATATATATATATATATATATATATTTGACAACTAGATATCATTCATTAATGTATACTTATCTTTTTAAATAGAAAAAGAGCAAAGCGATTAAAGAAAGAGCTTCTAATCCCGAGTACCCTTATAGAGGAGGTTCTAGTGGATATCAAGTTCTCGAAGAAAGATTGGTAACACACAATTAGTTTAATTTATTATGATTTAATGAATCTTTTAATTTACAGTTGATTAACAATTATTAAACTTAAATAGTTACTGAAAGAGGGGAAAGATCCAACTCAAGAATCCCTTGATCGTTGTACTGTGTGGTTAGAGGCCCGACAAAACAAAGATGGTGACATTGTGGATCCCAAAACTAAGGAGGTCAAGGACAGAATTGTAAGTATTCCAAAATTCAAGTATTGTAATTTTTATGATTCCTAGCAAATTGGAATTTGTGTCTCATTATATACATCCATATGATCATCATTTCTGAACATTATATACTTATGTTTGGGCATCAGGAAAGCATATCACAATCTGTATCACAAGGAGAGTTAACAAATTGCTCTGGTGAACAAGATATCCTTGCTCGTGCCATAGGAAGGGAAAAGTATAAGGGTCGTACAAGAGGTTATGGATATGGCATTCCTCCTACCACTGTGTTTGGGCCAAAGAGCCATAGCAGGATGTGCGGGTAATGTAAAGTGATGGCAGCACAGTATGACCAGATATCCAAGAATGTTGCTATATTAATGGAAGAGAGACAGATGTATAAGCAGCTCTTGGCACAATCCCTTGCTGCACAATCCATTGCTGCACCATCCTCTAATGCACCACCCCCTGCTGCACCTATATCACCTGCTGCACCCTCACCTGCCCAAGATAGCGCACGAGATAGCTGCACCATCCCTTCAACACAAGAATTTATTATTACTCGACCTATTTTTTGTACATTTGAATTTGATCAAATTATCATGTATATTTATTTTTCTTTATAATTGATTTAGGATAATGCTGAATGTGAGCTATATATTGCAAACCCACATCGAAAGGTTGCAGTGGGCATCTTATGTAACCAATTGAGTGCCACAATGCACAATTTACCCATGCCTGAAAACCATTTGAGAGTTAGAGTAGACTATTCAATTGAGGGGTCTGCACCATTGCCTGTTCCAATTGTTAGTGCGGATATATTTACTGTAACACCCCAAAATAATTCAATTAATTAACTTAGTTGAGTTATTAAGGGTTTGCAACATTTTACTTTTAAGTCAAGTAATTAATTAAGTGAAGGTTAAGCATGTGTGACATTTTAGAAAAATGTCTAAGTTAGGAAAGGGTGTGGGTAGAGGAAGCCCACGGCCTAATAGGGCCAAGGCCTCATTTAAGTCCCTTAGGACATGTTATATGGTGACTTCGTAGGAGACCAGCTCCATTGTTCCCAAAAATAGTTAAGTTACCAAATTAAGAAAGTAGTGAGAGAAGTGAGACTTAGAGAGAAGGAAGAGAACCGAAGGAGAGAAGGAAGAGAACCGAAGTGCGAACCGAGCTGAAAAAGGGAAGAGTGAGCTGATTCTTCAAGGATTCCTAGAAGTGCTAGTGAAGAGGGTGTGTCTACGGTTGTAATCAGGTTAGGGGGCTCTTTTAATCCTTGTAATGTTTTGTGTTTGGTAGTGTTTTGGTGTTAGTGGTTCTGATCACCTTGCATGTGTGTTTTATGTGTTGTTCATACCATGTTTTGTTGTATTTTTGCTCTTTGCTGTGATTTGTGGTGAGGAACGATGGTGGATCGGTTGGGAAAGAGAGAGGAGTGTAACACTCTCTCTGTTCTGTGTGGTACGAAGTGAGCATTGCATGGTGAGGCATTAGAGTGAGAATCGGTGTAGTGTGAAGAAATGAGCTTGCATGTAGAGTTAGGGAGAGGATCGGAGCAAATGGAGTGAGTATCCGAGTGTGCATGAGTGTGGTGAGCTGGAAATGGGTTGCATGTTGGGTTTAAGTAAGGAAACAGAGTAAACCGAGTACCCTTAAGCTTAGAGTGAGAGAAACCGAGTTGAAGGAAGTCAACGCCTAGAGTGTCTTAGTGTTGAGAGTCTGTTGGTGAGTTTGAGGGAGAGTATGTGTCTAAACACCATTAGCGAGGGTTAGGGACGCATAAACCGAAGTGTAGGTGTTTCGCCTTAAGGTTACCGAGGTGTAGAGGGAGTGAACCGAGGTGTAGAGGTAGTGAACCAAGGTCCTCAGGCCGAGGTAGCGTCACCGAGGTGAAACGCCAAAATGCCTAAGTGTAGGTGAACTGAACCAGGGAATACCGAGAAGTGAATCCCCATGAGTTAGACGATTTTAGTGTAAGGGAGTGCGTAACTGTGGGCGCGCTACCGAATTGAGGGTTTGAGTGTAGTTAGCCGAGGTACACACATAGTGTGCCGAGGTGATGTTGAGTAGGTAGCCGAGGTACACACATAGTGTGCCGAGGTGATGTTGAGTAGTTAGCCGAGGTGACACATAGTGTGCCGAGGTGATGTTAGGCGCCAATGTTGCCCAGCACATTGTGGGACTCCACTGGGAGTGCGATTTTAGCACCAATGTGCATAAGTAAGGGAGCGATTAAGTCCATTTTGGTCCTTAGGTGACATTTTGGTCCCTAAGTGTCGTTGCGGTTTTCGGTGTGACAATTAGTCCACCATGGAGTGCCGAGGTGTTTGAGAGGTCGGTTGTTGAATGCCGAGGTGATTGAGAGGTCGGTTGTAGGTCCTAGGGTGATTCTACCGGTGTAGTAGGGTCGACCTTAGCACTGTGATGATGTCTAGATGGTGTAGACGTCAGTGTGAGCGACGGAGTAGAACGATGGAGTAGAACGACGGACTAACGACGGTGTAAGCATTCACATGTGTTATGTTTGATTGGTGTGTGATTGCATTTGTCATGAAGTTACATGTTCATGTGCATATAACGACGGAGGAGGTTTCGACCTCGGATGTGGTAGGACTTCGGTCTCCATATCAAATAACGACTTGAGAATGCGACGGAGAGCCAATAGGCTAAATAACGACGGTGGAGGTACCTCATTGCATAATGCCCATGGTTGGGTTGCATACATGCATACATTTCATAATTTAATGTGTTATGAGCTGATTGATAATTGTTATGATTGTTTGAACTATCGGTGAGTGTTGTTTTAGCTGAACCGAGGTGCTTTAGTGCTATCTCTAACCTTAAGCTTTCTTCACATTATATTACTTGTGTTAAGAGACTCACCCTAGCTGCTTTATGTTGCTTCTCATGTCAGCAACTTGCAGGTACACATGAGTGATGGTTGTGCCTAGCTCAAGTCGGTTGTCTCTGCTCCGTCGTCGTAACACCGGGTTGGGTAGAGTAGATTTTAGTACTTTTATCTTTGAACTTGTGTATTTTCTGATAGATAGTCTTTTGAACTAAAATTATCACATTTTGTTGTAATTTTTACTATGTATTATGACTTGATGCTTACTGGCCGAGGTGCCTTATGTTATGGCCGAGGTGCCTTATGTTATGGGCTTAGACCCTTTGTGCCGATGTGATGCGCATGATTGCATGCTTAGTATAATGCTGTGCAAATGTTTGAACTTAAATGAATTTCTGTTTTCCTTTTTAAATCATCAAATGTAGCCCTCCTTTGAGTGGAATTTTGAAACTCTGATTTTAATTTAGTAGACTGAATTGATTAGATAAGGGGGTGTTACATTGTGGGTCAAGCACTTAGTACTTTTGTGGCATGGCCTGCACAACTTGTCGTTGTAAGTGACAATATTTTTGTTAATAAGTTAATGACTCATTGTTATATATAATGTGTGCTAACTAACTAATCATTTTTTTTAATATATACAGGTACCCCAAAAAGGAATATCTAAGGAAAAGAGGGTTAGCAAGGTCAGATATCAACCTTCCCCTTCCACCGACAATAACAAATTTGAAGACCGACCTCGGAGTTTTGGAGAAAGAGAAGGCCGAATGGGAGTCCCAGAGGGCTGAGCTGGAGGCACAAGTTCGGAAGATAGCCGAGATGGCTAAGGGTGCAGCGATCGAGCAGTTCTTCAATGCTCTTGGTCAGGTGCGGGTGCTAAACTCAGATTTGAACATCAACTTCGATGAAAACCTGATAAAGCCCGACCACTATGTCGAGAACTGCAAGATCGTGCAGCCCGAGGAACTTGACGATCAGGGTAATGTCGTTCGCCCTAGCTCGATCCTCTTTTGAAGCCCGCCTGCGAGCGGAGAACTTTCTGTAATAGTTTAACTTGCCTTCGGGCACAACAATATTCCTGCCTTCGTGCAGTTTTAACAATTGGGCGCTTGGCTTCGACCGGGCGTCCTCGATTTGTAATGACAATTTTCTTGTTTACTTAATTAGTTTGGTTGAATTTGATTGTTTCGCATCTATTTTTCTAAGTTCACGAACATTCGCTTTAGGTCGATCGGACATGTTACGCACTAGCCGCTCGGCGGTACGGTTTGATAGGGTAGTTCTTACCCGACAAACAGTGTCCACTCGGTGACACTCGATTGGGCCATTTCGATGGCGCTCGTTTGGGTCAACTCGGTGACGCTCGATATAGATCGTTTCGACGACCTAATGTTTATGGGTTACTTCCCAACCCTTGGGCCATTTCGATGGCACTCGAGGTAGATCGTTTCGACGACCTACTATCGTGGGTTACTTCTTAACCCTTGGGCCATTTCGATGGCGCTCGAGGTGGATCGTTTCGACGACCCACTTACGTTTGACAATTCTTCGGCCGCTCCTTTGTCATGAGCATACTTGAGCGACCGGACATACATTCTTTGCGAGAAAGTAAATAACAGCAATTTTCAAAGGTCAGGCCTCTGTAAAAAACCCAGTGGGAAAAAGAGCGCTTGCCTGTCTTTTATTAATAACTCGGTCGTTCATTACATTTAGACGTAATATTTTCTAAGTTTTTCTGCGTTCCATGTTTTGGGGATAGTCGCCCCTTCCATGGTTTCCAGCTCGTATGCCCCCTTGTCGTTCTTCTTAATGACCCGATACGGACCTTCCCAATTTGGTGCTAACTTTCCTTGACGTGCATTCTTGTTTCCGATGTCTGCCCGTCTCAGGACGAGCTGACCGACCATGAAGTCCCTCTTTTGAACACGGGTGTTGTACCTAGCTGCGACCTACTACTTGATCAGTTGTTCTCTTAATGATGCTTGGGTACGCAATTCTTCAATGAGGTCCAACTCTTCTCGTATGGCTCGGTCGTTGTCGGCCGTTGAAGGGGGGTTCAAAGTTCTCCAATTTAGTTCGCCCATCTCTATGGGTATTACAGCATCAGTTCCATACACAAGTCTGAAGGGCGACTCCCCGGTCGATGAATGGGGGGTCGTCCTGTATGCCCAAAGAACGGACTGTAGCTCTTCGACCCAGTTCCCTTTTGCTTCATCGAGTCTTCTTTTCAGACCACGCAGGATAACCCTGTTGGCCGCTTCAGCTTGGCCGTTATTCTCTGGATGTTCGACCGAGGTAAAACACTGTTTCACTCCTAAGTCGGCCAACATTTCTCTGAACTTCTTGTCTGCGAACTGGGTGCCATTGTCTGTTATCAGTTGTTGTGGAACACCAAAACGGGCCAACACACACCGACCGAAAAACTTGCTCACTTTGGCCGATGTGATGGTTGCAAGAGGCTCGGCCTCAATCCACTTTGTGAAATAGTCGACTGCCACGATCAAGAACTTGAACTCGCCTGGAGCAGGTGGAAACGGGCCTAGCAGATCCATGCCCCATCAGGCGAACGGCCAAGGTGAGACAAGACTTTGCAATTCTGACGAAGGAGCAACATGGACGTCAGCATGCACCTGACATTTTTTGCATTTCTGAACAAGTTTCTTAGCATCTTCATCCATGGTCGGCCAGTAATAACCGGCCCTGAGAGCTTTCTTTGAAATGGAACGGGCGCCCTGATGGCTTCCGCAAACACCCTCATGGATGTTCCTTAACACATGGTCGGCTTCGACCGACGAAAGGCATCTTAGCAACGGAGATGAGAATCCTCTTCTGTATAATTTCCCTTCTATTACCGAGTACTTGGTCGCCCGAGCACGACCAATCTCGCTTTGCTTTTAATCGCTCGGCTCTTCTCCTTCAACGATGTACCGCGAATGGGGCGATCCAATCTGAATCTGTGTTGACACAAAGAACGGCCAACGACTGGCTTGGCTTGGTTGACACACTTGGCCGATTTAGAGTCTCCTGAATCAAGCTTCTGTGATTTCTAGGGGTCTTGGTACTTGCAAGTTTTGACAGAATATCTGCTCGAACATTTTCGGTCCGAGGCACATGCATCACTTCCGCTCGGTCGAACTGCTTGAGAAGCTCCCTCACTCTGGCCAGATAGCTTTTGAGGACATCGTCCTTGGCATCATACAATTCCTTGATTTGAGAAACCACCAACAGGAATCAATGTAATTCCACACGATCAACATTGAAATCTCGGCGAGGCCGCGGTCGGCTATGCACGCCTCATACTCAGCTTGGTTGTTTGACGTGTGGAAAGCAAAAGTTAATGAGACTTCGACGGCAAGGCCTTCTGAATTTTCTAAAATTAGACCGGCTCCGCTGCCTTTGCTATTGGACGACCCATCTACGTGTAGAGTCCAGGTCGTTGCAGGTTGATCTTCTGGGACTGGAGTCATTTCAGCTATAAAGTCGGCCAATATTTGTGCTTTGGCGGCCGATCTGGATTCAAACTTAATCCCAAACTCACTGAGTTCTATCGCCCATTTAATCCTTCTTCCCGCCACGGCCTGGTGGGCTACAAAGTAGGGTCTCAACCTTCGAGCGGCCACTAAAAGTGCAAGGGCAAATTTCTCTATTTTCTGATACCTCAGCTCGGGCCCTTGCAGTACCTTACTGATGAAGTAGACCGGATTCTGTTTTAAGTCGTTTTCTCTGACTAACACGACACTCAAAACTTCTTCTGTGATTGCTAAGTATAAATACAGCGTTTCGCCTGGCAACGGCTTGGTCATGATTGGCGGGTTAGTCAAAACCTCTTTTAGCTCATCCAACGCTCGCTGGCATTGATCGGTCCACTCAAAATCTGTATCTTTCTTCAGAAGTCTGAACAATGGAAGCGACTTACAGGCGGCTTTTGGTATGAATCTGGATAAGGCAGCTACCATGCCATTCACCGTTGTATTTCTATTTTTTTTTTGGTCGTGGCGGCCTCATTTCTCTGACATACACGCACTTCTCGGGATTGGCTTCTATTCCTCTTTCAGTTAGGTGAAAGCCCAAAAACTTACCGGCCCTCACCCCAAAAGTACACTTTAATAGATTCAGTCTAAGTGAATTCTTCCTGGCCTCTTCAAAAAACTCTCTTAGGTCGCTCACATAATCTGGGTCGGTCAGGCTCTTAATGATCATGTCATCTAGATACACTTCGATTATCCGACCGATCTGCCTTTTGAAGATCTTGTTCATCATACGCTGGTAGCCGCTCCAAATGTTTCTTTAGGCCAAATGGCATTACTTTGTATTGAAAGTTGCCACGATCTGTCATGAAGGCTATTTTGTGTCGATCAGGGGGGTACATCGTGTCGATTGTAACCCGAATAGGCGTCCAGAAAAGATAGTAATTTATAACCGAGGCACCATCGACCAACTTGTCGATGTTGGGCACAGGAAAGGCATCCTTCTGGCATGCCTTGTTCCGGTCGGTGTAACACGACATTAGATAGCCATGTCGTGTACTTGATCTCTTCAATGAAGTTAGCCTTCACGAGGTCCTCAACGGCCTTTGCAGCGGCTTGAGATTTTTCCTCACTCTGAGTCCGTCTTCTTTGTGCGACCGGCCTAGCCCCTTCATCAACCGAGAGTTGGTGGCAAGCGATTTCAATGGGAATACCGGGCATATCTGATGCCTGCCAAGCGAACAGGTAAGCATAATCTTTCAAACATTGCGTAAGGTCTTGCTTTACCTGCTCAGGTAGGTCGCTACCGAGCTTTACTGTTTTAGCTGGGTCGTCGCCCAACTGCACATCTACCAACTCCCCATGAGGTTCTGGCCTTTTCAACCTGTTTTTAAGCTCTCGGGCTAAATCATCGTCGTTATCCTCTGGGTCGCTATCTGGATCGTAACGAGCGTCCAGATCAGCGAGATTCACTTGGTGGCCTTCGCTGGTGCTCTGAGTATTTGGGCCACGATCCATCTCGTCACAAATTTCTTGATATAGGAAGTGGCTTCTTCTTGCCGCCTCTAGGTCGGCCACCAGGGTAACTACACCGTGTCGTCTCTCTCAGTAAATTTCATTTTCAAATGCACCGTCGATGCCACGGCCTCTAGCTTGCCCAAGGTCGGCCTACCAATGATACACTGATAGCATGATTTGATGGGGAGTACGAGGAACGTCGTCCGGACCGTCCTGTACAAAGTGCTCTCTCCAGTATCGTCACCAAATGTGACCAAGAGTTCGATCGTTCCCAATGGGTAGGTGATCGCTCCATTGAAGCCCGTTAGTGGAGTAGGCTCGGCCTGGGGAATTATCTCGCTCCGATCCACTTTTAACTTGTCAATCAATTCTTCGAACATGATGTCGGCCGAGCTACCTTGGTCGACCAGGATTCTTTGAACCTCTGTGTTGGCCATGACTGCTCTGACCACTAATGGAACATAACTGTTTGGCCTGCCATCGAGCAGGTCTTCATCCCCGAAAGAAATGGGCGGTCTATTCGAGACTGGTCGTTCTGCTGAAGTTGAGGCAACCATTAGGAGCTCATCCCACTTTCTTTTCATAGTTTTGTTGGACTCCTTACGATCCAACGGGTTTCCCCCATGAATTACCATCGCAACATTACGGCCTTTGGATTGTCGAGTGTCACGATCTTCAGATCGGTCTTTGTCTTGGGCGCTCGCTATGGCCAGAGCGCCCTTTCCTCTATCTTGATCAGGCTCCTTTGAATTCTCTTGAGGTCGTTTGCTTTCATCAGATCTCACGTACTTGCCCAACTTGCCTTTCTGAATAAGTTCCTCAATGTCGTCTTTGAGGGCTATACAGTCATTGGTATCGTGCCCCTTGCTCTTGTGGTAACGGCAGTATCTTTTAGTCGGTCGTGCCCCCTTCTTGAGCACGAGCGGATCGGGCCGCTTTACACCCACAAACTCATTGTTTTGGCACTCACTGTAGATTTGTGCAATAGAGGTGTTGAGACGAGTACGATGATCAAACTTCTTGTCTCTGAAATCAGGCCGGTTGTCTCGGCGACCTTCACGACACATGCTTCGGTCTATCTTGCTCTTCTTTTGGTCGCGCGCGGGCGGCCTTTCTTGCAGCTAAAGTTTCTTCATACGCCATATGAACGTTTGCCCTTGTTAGGAAGAAGCTGAGGTCTTGGTAATGGTTCAATGTGAACTCTTCTACGAACCTGTGGTCCGGTCGAATACCACGCTTTAGATATTTCAACTTGTCTTTGTCTGACAAGTCACGAACGAACTTCGGCCTCGGTATTGAACCGGTCGATGTCTTTGTCTCGGCCTCATTATCGCCCAACAATCGTGTCCAAGTGTTCTTCATACCGATATTGGCAGCGGTTGGCAGTGTAGTGAGACAAGAAGATTCTGATCAAGTCTTGCCATGAGGAGATGGTATTGGGCCGAAGGGATTCCCACCATTCCAATGCTCGGCCATCCAACGGCGAGGAACAAACAGGCACTTCATGGTCGAGCCCAACTCTCTATAACTACAATAATTATTAAAATACCGGAGGTGCTTATCTGGATCGCCACGACCATCAAACTTGTTTAGATTGGGTGGCTTCCTCAGGTCTCTCGGAATCCTGTAACGCCTGATTTCTCTAGTAAATGGGCCGTGGCCGTTCTGAAAGTCGTTCGACCCGAAGGGTTGCATAGCGAGGCATGCCTCGTTGCCCGACACTCCATAAAATTCTCCGGATGGGCCAAATGGTGGAGGCTGAGGAGGCCTTCTGGGCCGCTTGCTTTGACCTCTTCTTGGCCGTCGCGAGACGTCCCTGATTCTTCCATCCCGATAGTCTTCCAATTCTTCACAAGAATCCCAAGACCTGCTTCTCGACCGACGTGAACCGGACGACTCATTAGAGGAGTATCTTGTAGCGAGCTGTAACGCCCCGAAATAATTTACTTATTTATTTAATTATTCATTTAATTATTTATTTAATTAAGTTATTTAAGGCTTGCAAATATTTATTTAAGTAATTAGGGAGTGGTGGAGTTAATTAAATGGAGGAGGTGTTTAATTAAATGTAGGAGGTGTATAATTAATTTGGGGGTTTTGTTGTATTAGGAAGTGTATAAATAAAAAAAAAGGGAGGTGTAGGTATTATGGCCCAAAGGCCAAATTAAGTGGGTTAGGGTTAAGAAAATTGAAATAAAAAGAAAGGAATGGGATTGAGAGAAACAAGGAAGCATACGGCGAGAGAGGGGAGGGTGAGAAGTCGCGCGTGCGAGAGAGGAAGGAGGAAGGGCGTGGAAACACTGTTCATCAAAGGGGATGAAGATAAATTCATCCTCTTGCTTTTGGGTAAGTGTTATTGGTACCAATCAACTCCATTTTTCTTCCTCTACCTTGTAGTGTAAGATTTACACACTAATTCCTTTCCATTTTCCTTTTTACCATTGATGGGGTTTGGAGCTCAAAGTTTAGGAGAATCTAGTTTTAATGGTTCTTGAAGATGTGAAGGAGGGAACACTAGAATTCTTCAATTTCAAGGTTAGGGGACTCTCAATTACATCTATAATAAGTTGTAAGATATGTGTTATGTGTGGAATAGCCCTAGGAATGATTTGATTGGTTGATTTTTTATGTTATCTTGTGATTGATGTTGTGTTGAATTTATTTGGGTGAATCTATATTGTCAAAGTGCTTTGCTGAATGTGCTTTGTTTAATGTGCTGGATGTGTTCTAAGTGCTGTTGAATGTGCTGTTTAATGTGCTGGATGTGTTTAAGTCTTTGTCGAAAATGCTGTTTAATGTCTTTGGAAGTGTCTAAGTCTTTGTTTAATGAGTCAGTATAATGTTGCTGAATATGTCTAATTACTGATTTAGCCCCTTTATGTCAATTTAGCCCTATTTGACAGTTTAGTCTATGATGTTAATATTGATATAATTGTTATTGGTGAATTAAATGACGATGTATTAAGTGACGTTGATGTTGGTAATTAAACGACGGTGTATTGATTGACGATGTAATGATGAATTAACGACTGAGTATTAAATGATGTTGATTAATTGTCTAGATGAGTGTTATTAAATTGAGAATTGAATTGTTGAATGAAAATGTGCTTAGTTGTGTGCCTAATGGGACCTAAGTGATGATTTAGTCCCTAAGAATTAATTTAATCCTTGGTGTGACAATATAGTCCCTAAGAATTAACTTAATCCTTGGAGAGACAAAATAGTCCCTTAGTGACTAGTTAGGCCTAATATGTCAAAATAATTCTTTAAGTACCAAATTAATCATAACGTGTCAAATAAACTCCTAAGTCCCTAAATTAATCTTTGGTGTGTTAAAATGGTCCTTAAGTGAAGAAAAGGTCCCTATGGGGTGATTTGGTCCTTAGGAGGGATTTAATTAAGAATTGATAAGTGGTGGTTAATAAATGATGTGGTGGTGATTAATAATTGATCATGTGGTGGTTAATAAATGATCAATGTGGTGGTTTATCATTGATCAAGTGGTGGTCAATAAATGATGTGGTGGTGATTAATAATTGATAATGTGGTGGGTGATAATTAATGATATGGTGGTTGAAATTGATGTGACGTGATTGTTGTGTTGTGATGCATTGTCATAGTGTCACATGAATCATATGCATTACGAGGCGGGGCTTGGCCAATTTGTGACGGGAGGCTTCGGCCACATGTGGTGGGTACCCGACGGGGTTTTTGAGGTGATGATGGATCCACATGCATATTGCACACATGCATATCATCATGCATTCCTTGAATTCTCATTGATGCTTGATTTACCATCTGTTGTGACTTGTTGATGTTCTAATCGAGTGGTAAATGCTTAATTGCTATGACTTGCTGTTACTGGATGTTTACGGATATAATGCCTATCTTACTTGTTATTATTTATGTAAAGAGACTCACCCTAGCATTTTTGTGTTGCCTGCTCTCGTGGCGACCAACAGGTGATTCTGAGTGAAGGTGCCATGCCTTCATGGGATATTGTGTCAGCTCTGATCTAGTAACACCGGGGATGGGATTTTAGTACTACTATTTTATGTTATGTATTTGACTATGTATTTGAGTATGTTGAACTCAGTTTTATTTCCGCTGCATTGCAAATTGTTTTCTGGATTATTGTAAACATTAAACAGATATTTGAGGGTCTTAACCCACATGACTATGATAAGTATTTTATGCGTTTGATGAGTTTGGATTTTTAAATATGTTTGACGTTATTTTCGCTAAGTGTACCACCCTCTTTGAGGTGCGTGGAAAGATTTTGAAAAACTCTGATTTTTAATTCATTGAAATTAGCATTAGAAATAAGGGGGTGTTACATAAGTGGTATCAGAGCAGTTCGGTCCGTCCGGCCAAGTTGTCGAAGTCATTAACCCCGAGTCTTGATACTCGTTCTAAATCATAAATTACGTTGCTTTGTCTATTATCAAGTAACTTTGCCGGTTTGCTAATTCATTGACGTGTCTTGCGACTTATTTGTTAGATTACGATTGAAAGTGATATTGCAATATTGGGGTATATGTGACTGAACTGTGTAACTGGTGATTGTGGCATTGACTTTGTTTGTTCGTGGATCGTTGTTTGTATCAATCGGATATACGTGATTAAAAGAGTTCTAACGACGTCAAAGGAGTGAAAGTCGTGTGACGCCTTACACCTCTCGATTTGCGTTAAAAGTCTTTTAATGTGGTAGTTATAAATTGAAAGAAAGTAGTTTTGTGACCTTAATTAGTTGGTTGCATGAGTAGGAGGGATGATCACCCCAATCACTCATCCCCAACGAAAGAGACGACAATAACTCAAGATTATTATTAAATTTGGATGCATGCACTAATTTGAATTTGATTGGTTGTTGATTAGCTTGTTAGGATATAAAAAGTAATTTTTATGACCTAACCTTGGTGAGTTATGCACTGGACAATATTTGCAGTATTAATTGTTGATTAAGCATTGCGCTTTGATTGACATCTCTGCTATAGGTTGATTGTTGTTGTGATGTGTAGGAAATTTTAGTTGACTTGTGCCTAATTGTTTCAAAGATTGTATGCCAAAATGAATTAATGTGTAAGGCTATAATTTCATTAACTCGATTAAGATTGCATGACTTAAAGTTTTGACATTTTCGGTGTTTCAATTCGGCTTGTTTTGTGAGCATGATATGAATTGTCAAAAATGAAATGATTAACTTTCCTTACTTTTCGAGTGTATGTCGGAAACTAAATTTTGAACGAATAAGTGGTTGTTTATGTGGTTGCATAATTGTGAGATAGTAAGCTTTAGGGTTGCATATAGTTCCTCTTTTTGGACAAACTGTAAGTTCTATGATTTTCAAAAGAAACGGTAATTGGAAAATTTTATGCTAAAGGGAAAATGAATGTGATGTCCAAATTAGTGTTGTATTTGGTTTTCAAGTTGTTCTAAGATTTTATTTCAAAACGTGTCATAAATTTGGCTTGTGAACCGATTTGGTTGTGATTTAGTGATGTTTGAAAAATTATGAGATTGGACAAAAATTGCATGGTTTAATGAGTTAAAATTTTTATGCACCGAGAATGTGAGTCCAATAATAATTGTCAAGGTTTTAGAAAACAAACATATACAATTTTGAATACCTTCTAAATATGAAACGTGCGGCGAGATCTTTTGTGCACTTATATTACTTGAATTAGGTTTCTTTGCTAAATGTTGACAAGGAGATTTAATTCATTTGTTTAACCCAATATCAAGTCTTGTAATCAAAACAAGTGTGTTATAAAGCATGTGTTGGTTATATTATTTTGGTGATATGAAATCTATTAAATTTAGTAGAATTGTATGTCCATGATATTTTCTGGGGATAAAGAAATTGAGGGTGATGCCTACGCGTTTAAATCTTTTCTCGACTTCATGGTTAAATCGTTTGCATGACTGGTTATGCTTATTTAGTGCTTGATGGGATGCATAAGTATGTGATGATTGTAATTGGTTTTGGCGATTGATAATAGTGAGTTTTATTTGCGTATGATTTCTGTGCGTTACTGGATGCTGTTTCAGTCTTTTAAAAATTGGTATTGTTTAGTCGATTGAAAAATTATGTGGCTTGTCATTTCGAAAACTTGATTGAATACTTGTTAATTTGCCACTGATTGGGTTGAATTCGGAGTTGTAGAACTTAAGTTATAGGTGAAACAAGTTAGGTTACAATTCTGGAAAACAATCTGGACACTGTGCAGTCTTTTGAAAACTGGCACTGTTTGGCTGGGTCAAAAATGTTGTGGCTGAGTGTTTTTGAAAATAGACTTAAAGCCGGTCGTTTTGGCACTAGTTTCATTAAATTCGGAGTTGTGTAGCTCCAGTTATGAATCTCCAAAGTCGAGTCAAATTTCTAGAGTCAATCTGTGTGTAGGTTCAGTTTTTGCGAGTTTTATGTCCACAAACGAACTCCGTTTTGAACGATTCTTTTCCATTAGAAACTACACTCAAAGTGTTTTTATTCGGGCTGAAGTTTTGTCTCGTTCGGTTAAGTTTAGGTCAGTTTAGCGTGAAATGAAATAGGAGGGCAGAATTTGTCAAGTCTGAAAACTGTTTGGGTTGTTTCTAAAAACTGTACTAATTGGCTCATCGTTTTGAAACTTTAAAGATATTTTCAGAAACTACACATCCGTGGCTTTCCAACGAGTATTTATTTGTCGAAATCCGAGGCCGTTTACTATTTCAATTAATTCGCCGAAGTAGGCGCATAGTTGCAGAATTTTCTGCACCGAGTTAAAAAGAATAAATTGAGCGTAGAATGAAATGATTAATTGTAAAATAGGTCGAACTTGAAATTTTGTTATTATGATCGTGTTAATCTGTTGATGTGAATGGTGTGGATATATGATAGATTATTCTTGATGGTTGGTATTATTGTGTTAATCACGGTTGTTAGGGTTGTTGGGCCCCTCACCATAATTGTTGTTGTCTCTTGTGTTGGGTGGTCGGGTAGGATTTTGACAACCTACAGGTTAGAATACCTAATTGGGGAGTAAGAATATAGGGAAGAGTGTTCGATCTGTTGTGTATACAATAGGACTTGGAGGAGGACGGTTAGAGGGATAAGAAGAGTGGAAGTTGATTCGTGGGTTTAGCGTAGATCTTCGAGGAGGATAGCAATCGTTCATATAAGATAGTGAAGGGTAAGAGGAGTTCTCGGTTTAGTGGAAAGCCGTATGATGTTTCAGTGGTAAGGGAGAGGGGAGTCTAGGCAAAAAGCCAAGTGGGGAGACGCTCTGCGGGGATTGCGTGTCATTCTTGAACCTGTGGTAGCGATTTATGCTTAGAATGAAAGTGCACAGTTATGTGACCTAAGAGGTGGAGTCAATATATTAGGTTGAGACCCATGAGGAGAAGTAGACACATACGTTAGTGTTTCACAGGCCAAAGAATAGAACTTTGAAAGGATTGTAGGTGGGTGTCCGAGGTTAACATTAGGAATTTAAATCGTGAAAGTTTTCAAGAGATTAGGTGCGAACTAGATTCATCTTGTTCTTTGAGATTAGCGTGATTTCGAGAGGACGAAAATATTCTAAGTGGGGGGAGAATTGTAACGCCCCGAAATAATTTACTTATTTATTTAATTATTCATTTAATTATTTATTTAATTAAGTTATTTAAGGCTTGCAAATATTTATTTAAGTAATTAGGGAGTGGTGGAGTTAATTAAATGGAGGAGGTGTTTAATTAAATGTAGGAGGTGTATAATTAATTTGGGGTTTTGTTGTATTAGGAAGTGTATAAATAAAAGGGAGGTGTAGGTATTATGGCCCAAAGGCCAAATTAAGTGGGTTAGGGTTAAGAAAATTGAAATAAAAAGAAAGGAATGGGATTGAGAGAAACAAGGAAGCATACGGTAGAGAGGGAGGGTGAGAAGTCAGCAAACGTGAGAGAGGAAGGAGGAAGGGCGTGGAAACACTGTTCATCAAAGGGGATGAAGATAAATTCATCCTCTTGCTTTTGGGTAAGTGTTATTGGTACCAATCAACTCCATTTTCTTCCTCTACCTTGTAGTGTAAGATTTACACACTAATTCCTTTCCATTTTCCTTTTACCATTGATGGGGTTTGGAGCTCAAAGTTTAGGAGAATCTAGTTTTAATGGTTCTTGAAGATGTGAAGGAGGGAACACTAGAATTCTTCAATTTCAAGGTTAGGGGACTCTCAATTACATCTATAATAAGTTGTAAGATATGTGTTATGTGTGGAATAGCCCTAGGAATGATTTGATTGGTTGATTTTTTATGTTATCTTGTGATTGATGTTGTGTTGAATTTATTTGGGTGAATCTATATTGTCAAAGTGCTGCTGAATGTGCTGTTTAATGTGCTGGATGTGTTCTAAGTGCTGTTGAATGTGCTGTTTAATGTGCTGGATGTGTTTAAGTCTTTGTCGAAAATGCTTTGTTTAATGTCTTTGGAAGTGTCTAAGTCTTTGTTTAATGAGTCTTTGTATAATGTTCTTTGAATATGTCTAATTACTGATTTAGCCCCTTTATGTCAATTTAGTCCCTATTTGACAGTTTAGTCTATGATGTTAATATTGATATAATTGTTATTGGTGAATTAAATGACGATGTATTAAGTGACGTTGATGTTGGTAATTAAACGACGGTGTATTGATTGACGATGTAATGATGAATTAACGACTGAGTATTAAATGATGTTGATTAATTGTCTAGATGAGTGTTATTAAATTGAGAATTGAATTGTTGAATGAAAATGTGCTGAGTTGTGTGCCTAATGGGACCTAAGTGATGATTTAGTCCCTAAGAATTAATATAATCCTTGGTGTGACAATATAGTCCCTAAGAATTAACTTAATCCTTGGAGAGACAAAATAGTCCCTTAGTGACTAGTTAGGCCTAATATGTCAAAATAATTCTTTAAGTACCAAATTAATCATAACGTGTCAAATAAACTCCTAAGTCCCTAAATTAATCTTTGGTGTGTTAAAATGGTCCTTAAGTGAAGAAAAGGTCCCTATGGGGTGATTTGGTCCTTAGGAGGGATTTAATTAAGAATTGATAAGTGGTGGTTAATAAATGATGTGGTGGTGATTAATAATTGATCATGTGGTGGTTAATAAATGATCAATGTGGTGGTTTATCATTGATCAAGTGGTGGTCAATAAATGATGTGGTGGTGATTAATAATTGATAATGTGGTGGGTGATAATTAATGATATGGTGGTTGAAATTGATGTGACGTGATTGTTGTGTTGTGATGCATTGTCATAGTGTCACATGAATCATATGCATTACTGAGGCGGGGCTTGGCCAATTTGTGACGGGAGGCTTCGACCACATGTGGTGGGTACCCGACGGGGTTTTTGAGGTGATGATGGATCCACATGCATATTGCACACATGCATATCATCATGCATTCCTTGAATTCTCATTGATGCTTGATTTACCATCTGTTGTGACTTGTTGATGTTCTAATCGAGTGGTAAATGCTTAATTGCTATGACTTGCTGTTACTGGATGTTTCCGGATATAATGTCTATCTTACTTGTTATTATTTATGTAAAGAGACTCACCCTAGCATTTTTTGTGTTGCCTGCTCTCGTGGCGACCAACAGGTGATTCTGAGTGAAGGTGCCATGCCTTCATGGGATATTGTGTCAGCTCTAATCTAGTAACACCGGGGATGGGATTTTAGTACTACTATTTTATGTTATGTATTTGACTATGTATTTGAGTATGTTGAACTCAGTTTTATTTCCGCTGCATTGCAAATTGTTTTCTGGATTATTGTAAACATTAAACAGATATTTGAGGGTCTTAACCCACATGACTATGATAAGTATTTTATGCGTTTGATGAGTTTGGATTTTTAAATATGTTTGACGTTATTTACGCTAAGTGTACCACCCTCTTTGAGGTGCGTGGAAAGATTTTGAAAAACTCTGATTTTTAATTCATTGAAATTAGCATTAGAAATAAGGGGGTGTTACACGAGCGACCGGTGTCAGGACGGTAGCTGGAATCCTCGTATTCATCATAAGAGAGTGAACGGCGATTGCGCGCGTGGGCGACCTACGTGCCCTGATTCTTCGTGCCGGAGACCGGTGGGTGGTGCTCTCCCGGCGAGAGAGGCTCCTTCGAGGAGGTGATAGGTGCCTACGCACCGGTCGGCGAGGAGCAGAGGGTTCTCCGCCTTCCGCACGCGGGTGGTCTGAAATCGACCCTCTTTCATAGCGAGAGATCAGCTGATCTCTGTCCGCGATGACTTGGTTCTTGCTTTGTAGGATCTGCAGAACGGCCTGAGTGACGTGTTCTGGCAATGGTTCCTGAATGCCGACTTCGATCAGTTCGGGCGGTAGATCATGAGGAACGGCCGGCTGAATCTGTTGCAGGACCGGTCCACGACCGTTATGCACTGAAGGCTCTTGCCGCGGATTCCCTTGAGATTCATGGATCGTAACGGCTACGCCCTCGGGGTGTGCTGTTGAGGATGTTGCCGGGAGGGGTTGAGTCGAGACGAGGCCCGCGTCTGGGGCCGGTCGCGTGGAGCCATGAATGGTGTAGGATAGCGCTCGGGCCTCCCACTGTGGTCGCCAATTGATCGTACCTTGACCAATGAAGTGTTGAAGTTGTTGTCCTTTGAGTAGGCCAGTCATTGAATAGGAGGAAGGACCGGTCTTGGCTTCACGCTGAGCGCCTCGGGTGTTACCTGCAAAGACACTCCGATCAAGTAAAGAAGTTAAGGGGTCGCCGCGGATAACACGGGTAAGAGAACGTGCGTACGATGCCATGTGCGAATGGCATATATATCTCGTAGAGTCCCGACCGTTAGCGAAGATTTCGGCGGTTGCGAGGTTTGCGCTCAAGCGGCGTGCTTGGGCGGTTCTGCGCTTGTGTGGGCGGCGGCCCATATGCTCTTTGCACCTACTGGTTTTGCTGATACGCCCCGGAACACCTTCTATTAAAGGAAAGGAAATACACCCAGTCCAACATCTTGTTAAATCTCCCAATGATGAATTCGAGGAGTTCATCACTTATGTAAAGGTCTACGTGACTACAAAAATGAAGCCCGGTCGTGACCTTATTAACTTATTGACCGATGAAATTGTGGGAGTGGAACAGATTGTGATTCTCAATGTTGAGGATCTGAAAGCTGTATATGACATGGAATGGGCCACTGTGAGTGTTATTAGAGCATATATGAGGTATGTATTAAATTATTTGTACACAATAGTTGTATATATTAGAGTATATATGAGGATCTGAAAGTTGTATATATATTATTTATAGGTTTTTGTACAATGAGATCTTTGGTTCCTTATAACTGGACACAAAAGTTTTTGTTCTTGTGCCCAGAGTGTATGGTTGTGTGGGATCAAGCTAAACCAGAGGATATTATGGCTAGGAAGAGTCAAATTGAAAGTTATGTCCTTTCACGCTTCAGGGCTGCCCAGCATTTTGATCATGAATCTTTATTTTTTGCACCACTCAATATTGTCATACCCCAATTTTGTCCGGCTTAGGTCAAAACCCTAATTTTTTCAAAAAAAATAATAAAAAAACAGAGGAGAAGAGAGCATCATGCATTGCATTTAGGTTTCTAAAAATCATTTCAAAGCTTCTAAAATCATTTTTGGAGTTGGAATGCACTTTTGGACAAACTAGGGTTTTTCAGTTAAAAAGGGTATTTTGGTCATTTCGCAAATAAGGGACAATTCCTCAGGAAAAGCCATTCAACATGCATTTCAAGGTATTAGAGGTCATTCCTAGGGTGAAAAGCCATTTTTGAAGTGAAAACATGCTTTGGGCAAAGAACTAGGGTTTTTAGGGTGAAAGGGCATTTTGGTCATTTCACAATAAAAGCGGTCTTTAAATCCCAAATCACTGAACAATCATCAATGATTTATTTGAGGAGTATTTGTGCCTAATTGTGATTGTTTTTGCGCATAAATATTAAACCTTTTGGCATAAAAATCAAGTCTTTGGATAGAAGGGTAAAATGGTCATTTCCTTTGAGGTGGGGTAAACAAATCAATTTTGGGATTGGTGAGATCATAAAATTCAGAGCCCAATCATTGAATCATGGGACATGGCCCAAAATGGCATGAATTTAGAAGAATGATCTAGAAAGGAATATCCTATTTTCTTTTGAATTTTGAAAGATCATGTATAGTACAATAGTACAATTTGCAATTCCCCTCACTCTCCCACTCCCTTAGCTGCGCATAACAGCCATACTCCATGCATTTTTGATTTATTTTATTGGTTTCAAATGATGTTTGAATCTTAGCCTTCCATTTAAGTGTGAAATGCAATCTTCACCTTTCATTTGAATTAAAATGGCACTTGTGTAATAAGCTTCATGGAAAAATACAATTTTGTAAATGAGCTTATCCTTCACCAACCTCC
Source organism: Oxytropis ochrocephala (assembly GCA_020916435.1). NCBI lineage: Eukaryota > Viridiplantae > Streptophyta > Magnoliopsida > Fabales > Fabaceae > Oxytropis > Oxytropis ochrocephala. The sequence continues at coordinate 66,260,606 of CM037093.1, read as the reverse complement.
TTATGCTGCACACCCAGCCCTCTCTCTCCTCATTTTATTGCCCTTAATCCATGTGACATTGCATCTTGACCATTGATTCAATTTCTTTCTCAAATCCTATTGGTTTACAAGAGATACATTGTCATAAATACCCTTAAGTTTTTACCCCATATAAAAACCCAAAAATAAGATCAAAGAAAGGAGGACACTCTCATTTTACCCTAGCACACAACTTCCTCCTCCTCTCCTTCTCTCAAGGCCAAACCCTCTCCCTCCTTTCTCCTCCATTTTCTTTTCAAGTTTCATCCACCAAACCACCTAAAATTCACTCCATCTTCATATACCTTCTTCCTTTCACCCTTGGTTCCATTTTTACATCACTAAAGAGTTTGATTTCTTCAAGTTTGCGTGACCTTTGGGGTTGGTTTGTGAGGATTGTGGTTGATTTGCTCTTGATCTTCATTTCTACCTTTGTTTATCTTGGAACTAAGGTACAACCTAAACTTTTTGCATTTTCATCAATTTTCTTGCATTAAAATATTTTTTCAACTTATATTTGCATCTCATAACATCATTTTAAATGTAGATTAGGGGCTGTTGTGGGTGAGAGCTGGTCCATCACCCACTAAATAATTTGTTCTTGTGACTATGTGTGATTATGTAGTGTTCTTGTGATTTATTCTTTGCTCATATGATTTTTACCAAATAAACTTTTGCCTTGGTCTTGGCCCAACTCATGATCCTTGTGTTGTTCTTGTTCATTAGATGGTTTGAAGTTTGAATAATGAATGATTAATTGTGTTAATTTTGTGAATGAATAATGAGCTACACTAGTTGTTGAATCTTGATGTTTTGAGCTTGAAATTTGGGGGGTATGGTTTCGGTTTTGGGTCCCAAATCTTAGGGTTCTTGTTTGTTTTTGTTGTTCATCATGTATTCATGCTTATCTATGTGATTGGGTAAGTTTTGGTGAAAGAATTTGATGATTTTTAGGGTAAATAAGGCCTTAGGCTCAAGCCAATTTTAGGGTTTTGTTGTTTTGTCTTTCCTTGGATTTTTGCATGAAAAATGTTGATTTGGAATGATAGTAGGTTTCGCCTTTGTAGCCACTTTCATGCCTATTTAACATGCTTGAATCACAAAAATAATTGTTGTTAAGTCATGTGAAAATAAAAATTGTTTCAAAATTCTTGTGCTTTGCAAATCATGATGTGAGCTAGGGTTTGTAGGTTTGCTTGTAAACTAAATGGAAATGGGTTGTAAAAAATGATTTTTCTCAAGTTGTTGTGACATGATCTTGCTTGCCATTTGTGGTTGATTGATGATTGGCAATATGAGGCTCACTTGTGCTTCATGCACTTTAACTATAGTGGGAGGATTGCTTAGCATGATTCAATTTTCTATTCCTATGTTAATTGTTTAATTGTTGATGATTTAATATCATTCTTGTGCATTATTGTTGTAAATAGTAATGAGCATGCTTGTATTCTTATTGTTGTCTCGGTTTTGACTTGAAAAAGGATTTGAAATGTTCTACGTCTTTTCAAACCCGAAATTCGGTGTTTTTTTCCAAATAAAAACCCTAGGGCGTTTTTTCTTAAATAAATCATTAGCCATCACTCGAAGCCGTTGCTTGTTTGATCGCTAATGAGGAGTTATTAGTGATAGCCACTCGAAGCCTTTGCTTGTTTGACTATCATGAAAACTCCCACACATTAACTAAACAACAAAAACCAATTCAAAATTTCCAAAAATAACACGAGCTATTAGTGATAATCATCATTGAGGCTCACGACCTTTTTCAAAACTGTTTTCAAAAGGAATAATGCAACGTTGTCACTTGTAATCACTCGAAGCCGTTGTTTGTTTGATTACCGGTTCCAACTCTCTTTTTTCTTTCGAGTTAGTATTGAATGCCACTCGAAGCCTTTGCTTGTTTGGTGTTCGGAAACACTCGAGTCTTACTTCAAAAATTCCAAAACTTAAACTCCTAAGCCGTTTTCAGACGCAAAACAAGAACTACGTAGCTTTGATCCCTCATTCCGTGAGAGTACGTGAGGACCGGGTCCATGTTCCGTCAAGCACCCTTTTCAAAAAATCTTTGTTTTGTTCCGCTTTTCAAAGATATCAAAACATTCCTTATTTCCCCGCTTTTTTATAAAGCAATTTCTCAAAAGGAAAGAAAAGAAAAGAAAAGAAGTAGAACGATTATTTTCAAATCAAACATTTCAAAACCACATAAGTTAATGGTTCCTTTCTTTGGTAGAAAGAGGCGTGTGGAGTGCTAATACCTTCCCCATGCGCAACCGACCCCGAACCTACATCTCTGTGTTTTCAAAAGACCACCCGCGTTTTCCAAAAAGGTTTTTTTCAATGTTTTCCTAAATAAATATTGGTGGTGGCTCTACTATTTTCACGTTGTCAAACTGAAAAGTCCAAACCGGATTTTTCGTATGCAATGGCGACTCTGTGGGACAATTTTTCGTTTTTTTAAAAAAAAAAACTTTTCTAAAAAAAAAGAAATGAGGGTCAAGCCTAGTTAACTTGATTGTGTGTTCTATTTGTTTGATTTGAAAATTGGTTTCCCTTTCTTCTTTTCTTTTCTCTTCTCCTATATGTCTATGATTATGCTTATGCATGCATTCCTCAATTCCCATGATCCTCTTCTCCGCTCCCTTTCTTAAGGTAAAAACATGCATTTCCCCATTCTATTATGTCCCCTCCTTCTTAGCTCCCTTTCTTGAGGTAAGCGATGCGTGTAATTACCGTTGACTTATTAGAATGGTTTGTGTATTAAAATGAGGTATGCATGTTGAACCCTAGGGTAGACGACCTTTTTATGCAGGACTGTTCAGTTTTCCTTGCAGTGGGGTTGGGTAGATTTTAGGAAGTATGTCCTCGATCACACACTTTCACACCTTATGATTTGTGTGCTATGGTGGGCTCCTATGCCGGATCCAACAAACACTTAGGGAGTGGAGGCGATTAGTGGTACTGTCATTCAAGACCTTTGTCTTTACGATACTCACGAAAGTCTCAACCGGAAATGCGCTTTCTCATGGCGCCCCACACTTGGTAGCATTCTACATTTGTGGGTGTCGGCATGAGGATTCTATAACCGGTAGCCATTGTGAGGTGTAAATTAGAACTACACAGGAGGAACCTTTGAAGTTGCCCTAGAACTCGGGATTCCCATCTTTGTAGGACACGAGGGCATGCAAATTGTGTCTTTGCATGGTAATTTAGGACATGTCTTCCTCAAAAGGCAATGTTTCCAAGTTTTTCCAAGAAAAATACAAAAATATTTTCCTTCTTTCAAATCAACCGCTGCGTGAGGCGGCACGTAGTGTGTTTCCTAAACTTTTGAACCTCCGTCCATATGCATCACTTTTATTTTCTCCGCATGCATCATTCCCATCATAATCGCATCATGCCGCATTCATTAAAGCTAAATGTTGTAAATATTTGCATTCATACTGCATTTCATTTGCATTTGCTTGCAGGAACCAACGAATAATGTACCGTCTTGTCATAGGTGCATAAGAATGGAATTGAATAGCAAGACTTCACTCACTTCTCGCTTCCCAGTTATGAAGAAGGTTGAGGTTGGTAGTCTGAGGCAGTGTGCAGCCCTTATGGGCCCGATCGAGAGGGATTCCTTTGATCAGGCATATGGGAATATTCGTAGGCTTTTGTAGTTGAGTGTTCAAGAGGATGCTCTTATGGCTTTGAGCCAGTTCTACGACTCTGATGTGAGATGTTTCTTCTTCAAGAATTTTCAGCTATCACCTACATTAGAGGAATATGAGCAACTTTTGGGGTTCTCCGGATCTCACGCTAGGCCTTACCAATATCGGGGGACGATCTATATTGATGAGAAGCTTGCCATGTTGCTTAGGATCGGTGTGGATGAACCGAGGTGCGAAGTTAAAAAGAAATGGTATAGTTGGGTATCCGCAAGAGTACTTTGAGGGCTTGATGCAATCTTATGCTTTGGCTAAGAAGTGGGGTCCATTCAAGTTGGTGCTTGCTCTCACTATATTTGGGGTTGTTCTCTTCCCTCAATTAGAAAAGTATGTTGATGAAGATGCGATCAGTGCATTCTTGGCCTTCAAGGATACCCAGAACCCTATCAATCATGTGCTCGCTGTTCTTGCTAACACATATCATGCTCTCACCCGCTATAGTCAGTTCCATAAAAAGAAGATGTGTCTTTCTTCTCATGTTCTCTACGCCTGGCTCGTTACCCATGTGATCCATAACCGAAGTGATGTTAGGGAGCTAATTTCTTATGCTCTAGGCTGTGAGGTAAAGGTCAGAACTGCTCTGGAGTGGGTTGAGTTTTTGAAAGACCTCAATGATCTCCAAATCCGGTGGTATATAGCTGCTTGTTGGGATGACAGTCCTGTGGTGGTGTTCAACTGTGGAAGCTTTCAAAATGTGCCTCTCATGGGGACTCAAGGATGTATCAATTACAATCCTTCACTGACCCTAAGGCAACTCGGTTACCCGATGAGGAACTCACCCTCCGAAAGCATGCTGTCCCGTGTTTACCTCGATAAGGGGATGCCTAAATGCGGTGATTTGCTTTGAAGAGTTCAGCAATCATGGGAATCCGTAGTGCGAAAAGGAAGTGAAGAGCTGTCAAGAAGAACCAGTGACACCACCTTCAATCAGTGGCTCCAGGAGAAGCTTCAAAGTACAAAATCACTGAGTCAAAGGACATGTCCCCTTGAGGAGGGGATATCAGAGCCTTATATCCCTACCTATGAGGAGCTGAACGAAGTCAAATCCGCTTTAGCAAAGGTAGAAGAGGAAAAGAAAGCATTGCAGGCTAAGTTAGAGGAGATGGCTTTAGAGAAGGAAAAGCTAGAGGAAGAAAACAATGTCAAAATGATCGCTGTGGAAGAAAGTGTTAAGCGATTCAAGAAAGAAGAGCAAGGCAACATAGAAGCCCAAAGATATCTGAAGGGGGCCAGAGAGGAGCTCCAAAGGTATAAACAGAAGACAAGGAAGGCACTTGAAGAAGCTCAGGAGTGGAAGACACTGCCATTGAATCGGGACAAGAATTACATCCGGTGGCGAGTTGAGGGTCACCGAGAAACCTCGAGCAAGAAAGAGGTGCCATTGATGAAACTCTCAAGGAATACCAAAGAAGCCTTGAGATTTGAAAGAGAAATATTTGATGAATCAAGAGAGGACCTCCGTTGTCTAGAAGAAGCCTATAGGCAGTCCGAGTGAGAGCCAATATTGGGAGAAAGCGCTTCCTAGATTTGATTGGAAAGATTGAAGATCAAGAGATCATTAAGGAGCTTAGGGATGAGATCCACCGTGGAAGAGCAAGTTCTCGAAGTTGTCGAGCTAGCCCTAGCGAGCTATGTTGGGGTTCCCAAGAATCGAGGATGGTGAGGTGGGATGCATTTCTTCAATACCCCACCCGAGGTGTACCAGTTTGTGAAGTCTTGCGAGCGTTGATCCACGAGTTCAAGGAGCGATCTCAAGGTGCAAGTGTCGAGAAGAAGAGGAAGAGAGTTGGGGAGCTTGAAGCTATTTGTATTTGAGTTGTTCACTTGTACTCTTCAGCTTAAGTGTTTATTTTTGAGTTTTGTATTCAAGAATATTGTACTTTTCTTTTTATGAACATTGTACTGTCTTTTCCCTTTAATGAAAATTGGTGAAGCCTTAAAATCTTGATGAATGAAGTATGCTATTTCGATTCCTTGTTTACTTCAATTCCTAAATAGCAAGTTTATGCGCTTATGACGAGATAGGGTATCCCGTGGTTCCCAGCATCAAGCGAACATTGTGCATGCATTCATACATTCATTCATGAATTTATCTTGTTTCTTATGCAAATAAATGTCTAAATAAAATGCAAAAGGCACGCTGGTTCTCCGTCACCGATACTTCACCCGACTACAAGCCAAGCCGATGGCTAATTTACGAGCATCCGGAGATTGAAATTGAGAGTAATCCGAACATGAAGATGTGGGCATGCAAATTGAACCACGAGCAAATAGCTCGGAGAACCCGAAGCTTTGAAAGATAAGATGGGTGCTATATGGAAGCCCGTGTGCATGAGATGATGGTCATCTTTGCAAGGTTTAAAGAGTGGGACAACCGCTGAAGCCGCCGTAGTAGTGGGTCCGGATGGTGTCACTTCTTTTCCTCCTCCTCGATGTCGGCAAATGCTACGACCACAGTTCCTCGGGATCCGGTCGGTCATCCGTGTTTGCTCCGAAATGAATATGTCAAACCAATGCCTTTGCATGCAGATATCCTTGGGGTATGCTGCGCCGGTACATGCCGCAGCCTATTAGACCTACTCCTGTTGGTGTGGCTGCACCTAATCAAGTCACTGTCACCGTGCCTGGGGGAGCTGCCGGAGGACCGCAAATTCGGACTCCTAGCCCTCATCACGTGCTCGGTCCCACTCCCGGGGTTTGCAAAGACGCCCTCAAAATGTTCTTCAGCCAGGAAGGGGATATTATTACAATATGGGGAGTCACCCCCAAGGATACATGTTTGAAGGATCTCAGCCAAATGATCTGATTCGCGCACTTGAAGAAAGAGTAAGGGCTATGGAGGGTACTGGTGTTAGAGCCAAGGAAGCCCATGAGCTATGTTTAGTCCTAGATTTGGTTTTACCACCAAGTTCAAAGCTCCCGAGGTAGACAAGTACAGAGGATCGGTGTCCGAGAGCCATGTTACAATGTTTGTCCGAAAAATGGGTCCTTATGCCAATGATGACAAGCTGCTGATTTACTGCTTCCAAAATAGTCTGGCTGGAGCTCCTCTAGATTGGTATATGAAATTGCAATCCTCTGAAATCCGTTGTTGGAAGGATTTGTCTGAAGCTTTCATGAGGCAGTATAAGTACAACATGGATATGGCTCCGGATAGGTCACACTTGATTCAGACAGACATGAGTAAGGGCGAAAAGGAGACCTTCAAAGAATATGCTCAGAAATGGCGAAGCTGCACGACCGCTCGAGTTCAACCTCCTCTAACGAGAAGGAAATGGTGTACATGTTCCCGAAACCACGCCAAAGAATCTACCATGACAGTGATTACGAGTGTTTCTACTAGCTTCTTCGATATGATAGTCTTCGGGAGAGACTTGAGCACGACCTTGAAGTGGGAAGATCTCGAATCACCTCGATGTGTAGGAAATTCTCGCGGTTCAAGCACTCGGAAGAAGTATCACCCCATTTCCCTAAGAAGAAAGAAGGAGAAACTAATGTCATCTCAGGGGGAAATTCATCTTTTCGTACACATCCGCCACAAACTGTTCCATTCTCTGCTCCCGTGCCACCTCAGCAAGGCATTGACGATTCCAAGGCTCACAGGTTATCGATCAAAAGCGGACGGTTTTGACCCAATTCCGATGACATACACTGAGCTGTTTAATCACTTGACTTCCAACAACCTGATCAACACTCGGCCAATGAAAGTCGTTCAGCCACCATTTCCCAGAGGATACAATGCTAATGCCACCTGCAGTTTCCATGAAAACGGGATCGGTCATGCTGTGGAAGAATGTAAAGCCTTTAAACATGTGGTGCAAGACTTGATAGATGGTGGTTGGATCTCGTTTAAGCAGAACAATCCAAATACAACAATCAATCCATTACCAAGTCATCAGGGGCCAGCTACCAATGCTATAGAAAGTGCTGTTGGCAAGTTGTTGAAGAAAGTGCAAGAGATCAAGACTCCTCTAAGTGTCATTTATCTTGGAGTTATGCCGGGCGAGGTTGTTAAAGAGGGGTGTTGCCATGAAGAAGGGTGTGCTGACTCTTTATGTGTGGGAGATTGTGAAAACTTCAAAATGATCCTGCAGGACTTGATGGATCGTTGTGTGGTCCAGATAGGAACCTATGGCACGGAAGATGAAGTGTTAACTCCACATTCGGACAGTGGTGAGGAGGCCAAAAAGCCATTTGAAATTCTGCGCAATCCCGATCTAAGATTGGTTCAAGCTGAGGTTCGATCAATAGCCACTGAAGACCCGGTTCCCTTCTCATGCAAGGAAGAAATCAATGAAGACGTAATAGTAATGCCTACAAAAGAGGGATGTTGGAATACCCTAGGGGAGCCCAGTGGAAAGTTTGATTACTTGGTCAGATATGATGCTCCTGAGAGCGCTCGAATCCGAATGGAAGATATCCAGCCTACAGGATGGGGTGAGGAAGATGAGCAATACAACCAAGTGGATGTCATCATGGCAAAAGAGGGATGCTGGGATACTCTAGGGGAGCCTAGTGGAAAGTTTGATTACTTGGTCAGATATGATGCCCCTGAGAGTGCTCGAATCCGAATGGAAGATATCCAGCCTACAGGATGGGATGAGGAAGATGAGCAACACCACCAAGTGGATTTCATCCTGGATAGTTCTGAATCTGAAGAGGTGTGGACACTATACTCTGACAAAGATGGAGGAATCAGAAAACCCATTAAAATCCCTTACAATGTAAATCCTAGATTGGTGCGAGCAAATGCTCAGCCGATAGTGATTGAAGTACCAGCTCCATTTCTCTATGAGTCAAATAAGGCAGTCCCATGGAAATACACAGCAGAATGCTCTCCAAACGCTACCACTGTGAGCAACATAGCAGGGTCAAGCGAGATCACAAGAAGTGGAAGAGTGTATGCTCCTGAAACCCTCCGGGCAGAAACATCCAGAGAGGCTGAGCAAAGGGGCTGTAAAGAAAAGGACAAAGAGCCAAACGTTGCTCAAGAGAAAGTGATGGAAAAAGAAGCAAATGAATTCTTGAAGATCATTCGGCAAAGTGACTATCGAGTGGTTGATCAATTGAAACAGACACCATCCAAGATATCCATGCTATCATTGTTGCTCAGCTCGGAATCACACAGAGCGGCTTTGATGAAGGTGCTCAACGAGGCTCATGTTGCAGAGGATATCTCAGTGAATCAGTTTGATGGAATTGTGGGGAATGTAGTGGCTGCAAATCACCTAACATTTGCTGATGATGAGTTGCCTTCGAGCGGAAAAAAGCACAATCAAGCTTTGCATATCTCAGTAAAGTGTGGGGACTATGTGCTGGCCAGAGTACTGATTGACAATGGGTCTTCACTGAATGTAATGCCGAGGTCAACCATGGACAAGTTAGATGTTGATTGCTCCTACATGAAACCAAGTTCGACGTTGGTACGAGCATTTGATGGGTCCAAGAAGGAAGTGCTGGGAGAGATGGACATTGTAACACCCCCTTATCTAATCAATTCGATCTACTAAATTAAAATCAGAGTTTCAAAATTCCACTCAAAGGAGGGCTACATTTGATGATTTAAAAAGGAAAACAGAAATTCAATTAAGTTCAAACAGGTTGCACAAAGATTATACTAAGCATGTAATCATGCGCATCACATCGGCAAAAGGGTCTAAGCCAATAACATAAGGCACCTCGGCCAGTAAGACATATAAGGCACCTCGGCCAGTAAGACATCAAGTCATAATACATAGTAAAAGGTTACAACAAAAATGTGATAGTTTTAGTTCAAAAGACTATCTAGCAGAAAATACACAAGATCAGCATAAAAGCACTAAAATCTACTCGGCTGACCCGGTGTTTACAGGACCGGGCGGAACACAACCGACTTGAGCTAGGCACAACCATCACTCATGTGTACCGCAAGTTTCCGACATGAGAAGCAACATAAAGCAGCTAGGGTGAGTCTCTTAACACAAGTAATATAATGTGAAGAAAGCTTAAGGTTAGAGATAGCACTAAAGCACCTCGGTTCAGCTAATACAACACTCACTGATAGTTCAAAAACCACAACAATTATCAATCAGCTCAAACACATTAAATTATGAAAATGTATGCATGTATGCAACCCAACCACAGGGCATTATGCAATGAGGTACCTCCACCGTCGTTATTTAGCCTATCGGCTCTCCGTCGTTACTCCGTCGTTATTTGATTGGAGACCCGAAGTCCTACCACATCGAGGCCGAAACCTCCTCCGTCGTTATATGCACATGAACATGTGACTTCATGACAAATGCAATCACACACCAATCAATCATAACGCATGTGAATGCTTACACCGTCGTTCACCGTCGTTACTCCGTCGTTCTACTCCGTCGTTCTACTCAAAGTCGCTCACACCGACGTCCACACCATCTAGACATCATCACAGTGCTAAGGTCGACCCTACTACACTGGTAGAATCACCCTAGGACCTACAACCGACCTCTCAATCACCTCGGCACTCCATGGTGGACTAATTGTCACACCGAGGACCACAACGACACTTAGGGACCAAAATGTCACCTAAGGACCAAAATGGACTCTATCGCTCCCTTACTTAGCACATTTGATGCTAAAATAGCACTCACAGTGGCGTCCCACAATTTGCTAGGCAACATTGGCGCCTAACATCACCTCGGCACACTATGTGTGTACCTCGGCTAACTACTCAACATCACCTCGGCACACTATGTGTGTTCCTCGGCTAACTACTCCAACTCGGCATTCTACATCACCTCGGCACCTAGCTCAGCTTTGGCACCTCGGCATGTTACACTCAAACCCTCACTTCGGTAGCGCGCTCACAGTTACGCACTCCCTTACACTAAAATCGTCTAACTCATGTGGATTCACTTCTCGGCATTCCCTGGTTCAGTTCATCTACACTTAGACATTTGGGCGTTTCACCTCGGTGACGCTACCTCGGCCTGAGGACTTCGGTTCACTCCCTCTACACCTCGGTAACCTTAAGGCGAAACACCTACACTTCGGTTTATGCGTCCCTACCCCTCGCTAATGGTGTTTAGACACATACTCTCCCTCAAACTCACCAACAGACTCTCAACACTAAGACACTCTAGGCGTTGACTTCCCTCAACTCGGTTTCTCTCACTCTAAGCTGAAGGGTACTTCGGTTTACTCTGTTTCTTTACTTAAACCCAACATGCAACCCATTTCCAGCTCACCACACTCATGCACACTCGGATACTCACTCCATTGGCTCTGATCCTCTCCCTAACTCTACATGCAAACTCATTTTCTTCACACTACACCGATTCACACTCTGATGCCTCACCATGCAATGCTCTCTTCGTACTACACAGAACAGAGAGAGTGTTACACTCCTCTCTCTTTCCCAACCGATCCACCATCGTACCTCACCACAAATCACAGCAAAGAGCAAAACACAGCAAAACATGGTATGAACAACACATAAAACACACATGCAAGGTGATCAGAACCACTCACACCAAAACACTACCAAACACAAAACATTACAAGGATTAAAAGAGCCCCCTAACCTAATTATAACCGTAGACACACCCTCTTCACTAGCACTTCTAGGAATCCTTCAAGATTTCAGCTCACTCTTCCTTTTTTCAGCTCGGTTCTCTTCCTTCTCCCTTCGGTTCTCTTCCTTCTCTCTAAGTCTCACTTCTCTCTCTACTTTCTTAATTTGGAAAATTTGACTATTTTTGGAACAAAGCAAATGGTCTCCTACGAAGGCACCATTTAACATGTCCTAAGGGACTTAAATGAGGCCTTGGCCTTATTAGGCCTTGGGCTTCTTCTACCCACACCCTTTCCTAACTTAGACATTTTCCTAAAATGTAACACATGCTTAACCTTCACTTAATGAATTACTTGACTTAAAAGTAAAATGTTGCAAACCCTTAATAACTCAACTAAGTTAATTAATTGAATTATTTTGGGGTGTTACAGACATTACCTCTTCATATAGCTGTCTGCTAGGAAGACCCTGGATCCACATGGCCGGGGCAATCCCTTCTTCTCTACACCAACGAGTCAAATTCATGGTTGACGACAAGGTGGTGGTAGTATTTGGTGAGGAGGAGACTCTGGTTAATAAGCCATCAGAGTTCAAATATGTGGAAGCCGCTGAAGAGTCTCTGGAAACAGCCTTTCAGTCTTTGGAGATCGCCAATGCAGTATTTGGAAGAACCAAGGAGGAGGAGATGGTTGCCAAAATTATGCTAGCCCAAGGATATAAGGTTGGTTTTGGCCTGGGAAAGTCTGGTCAGGGAATTCTGGCTCCCATCCAACTGAAGGAAAATAAGGACCGTTGCGGGCTGGGATACACCCAAGTGAGGAAGAAAGAAGGATAATGGCAGATGAACGAAAGTGCAGATGGTTGGCCAAGTCCAGAAGCGAAGATCCATGGCCCCAGAGGATCCCAATTTGTGACATCAGTCAAAGTTTTGTGAGTGTTGGTCTGATGGATCCCAACCAAGTTGCTGTCATCAGAGATGGTTCTGAAGTTGAAGAGGGTGGTGTTAGTCTGATCCGCCATTGCCTTGCTGGGGAAGAGTTGAAGAATTGGGAAGCTGCTGCCTTTCCTGTGGTTTTTAATTCAAAGTAATTATTTGTAATGCAACCCTGTGGCTCTGCCCAAGGCCATAGGACAAGTTGTTAGGGGCACGCGTGTTTTTATTTTCAGAATCATCATCATCAATAAAAACGTTTGTTTTGAATTTCTCAATCAATAAAAATCATTTTCTCTTCATTGCGTGAGTCTTTTTTCTGCTTTATTATCGTTTGCTTGTTTGTTCGCTTTTCATTCTGCTTTTTCGCTTTGGCAAAAGGCAGATCCACAGCAATTGTCTCTCAAAATAACAGTGCCGACAGTCCATATTTTGACTTTGATCACCCTATCAATCATGTTGAGGGGGATGTTGAGGAAGACTGGGAAACTCCTCCAGAACTCATGAGGGAAATGAAACAAAAGAAAGGGTTATTCAGCCTCACGGGGAATATACTGAAGTGATCAACTTGGGTACAACTGAGAACAAGAAAGAGGTCAAAGTGGGTACCACCATGAATGACGAAGATCACATGAAGTTGGTTCTTCTATTGCACGATTATGTGGATGTGTTTGCATGATCCTATCAAGATATGCCTGGGTTGGACACCGACATTGTGGTACACAAGCCGCGATCAAACTCAATGCCCGCTTTGTAAAGTAAGTTGAGAAGGATGAGGCCTGAGAGGTCCCTCAAAATCAGAGACGAAGTGAAGAAGCAATTTGATGCAGGGTTCCTAGCAGTGGCCAAGTACCCGCAGTGGGTTGCCAATATCGTCCCGATTCCGAAAAAGGATGGTAAAGTCAGAATGTGAGTCGATTACAGAGATCTGAATCGTGCTAGCTAGTCCCAAAGATGATTTTCTCCTTCAAAAAAAAAACAAAAAAAAACAAAAGAAACAAAAAAAAAAGCAAATATATATGAGTTAATTTACTTACTCGAACTAATAAAAATCAGAGTTTTTCAAAATTTGTCCACGCACCTCAAAGAGGGTGATACTTTTCATCAAAACATAATTAAATATTCAAACGCATCTAGTGCGTAAACTGCGCATCATAGTCACATAAAACCCTAAACCTGTTTAATGTTTACAGTAATCCAAAAATAGTTCACAGCAGCGGAAAATAAAATCAAGTTCAACACCCTCAATACATAATTTAAAACAGTTTAGTCCAAAACATAAGATAGTAATACTAAGACCCCAATCCCGGGTGTTACTAGATCAGAGCCGACTCAACCCCAAAAAGTCTAGATATCTTCACTCAGATTCACCTGCATGTCGCCACGAGAGCAGGAAACATAAAAATGCTAGGGTGAGTCTCTTTACATAAATAATAACAAGTAAGATAAGCATCATATTCGGAAAACATCTAGTAACAACAATCCATAACAATTAAGCATTCACCATTCAATTAGAACATCAACAAGTCACAACAAGGATTAATTAAGCATCTATGAGAATCCAAGGGATGCATGATTGTATGCATGTATGCAATATGCATGTGGATCCTTACTCACCTCAAAACCCCGTCGGGTAACTCATCAACTGTTTGGCCGAAGCCACTCATCAACTGTTTGGCCGAAGCCACTCATCAACTGTTTGGCCGAAGCCATGCATATGTTTTATGTGACATTATGACAATGCAATCACACCGCAATAAGCACATTACATCAATTATTAACCACTACCTCATCAATTGTTAACCACCACCTCATCAATTGTTGATCACCACCTCATCAATTGTTAACCACCACCTCATCAATTGTTAAGTTACTTCTCACTTAAAAGCCTAACCACTCCATAAGGACCTTTTCTACACTTAAGGACTATTTTGACCTCCAAAGATTAATTTTATACTCAAGGGATTATTTTGGCACGTTATGATTAATTTAGTATTTAGGGACTTATATTAACCTATTAGGATTAATTGGACTCTAAGGGACTATTTTGTCACGCCAAGGATTAATTTAATACTTAGGGACCATTTAGTCACGCCAAGGATTAAATTAATTCTTAGGGACTAACCATCACTTAGACGCATTTTGGGACACCTAGGCGCCAAGGGGCAGCCACTTTGGCGCCCCACTAGCGCAACACACACACACACACAGCACACATGCACTCACAGGCGCACAAGGGCCGCTCGGTTGGCGCCCTGCACCGCGCCACTCTCTCAGGCGCACACACACGCACGCAGGGCCGCCCATTTGGCGCCCTGTTCCGTGTCATTCCACACCCACACACACACACCCAATCACAGGCGCCGAATTCCTCGGAATTGGCGCCCGCCAAAACATCCAAACCGACACCCACCCACTGAGCGATGGGCGGGCGCCAATTTGCCCAGCAAATGGCGCCCCCTCCCTGCACACCGTGACAAACAGAACATTCAGCTCTCCAGGCGCCCATCAAATACCCTCCCCCAAACACTTCAAACCCAATTTTCTCTCCAACAATTTATTTCTCACACAACCACACACATAAGGACATTAAATCCATTTCATTAATTTATCATATACACACACCTCTCTTCATGGTCACATTTTCTCAAACATATAGCATGCATAATTCACAACATACATTTTTCCATCAACAAGCAATGTGATACCAACAATAGCAATTACTTCACACATCAACCAACATACAATCACATTAATTTCACACAACAATCATTCCTAGAGCTATTTTACCTATAAAACATATCCTACAAGTTATCATAGATGTAATGGAGAGTCCCCTAACCTTGTTTAAGTTCAAACCTCCAAGCCAACACCAAGAACCACAAGAATGGAGTATTTTCCAACCTCCCTAGCTGCTGAAAACAAAACGTGGTCCTCCTACTCCTTGGGTAAAACGCAACAAGCAACACAATGGAGGAAATGAGACACTAAAGCTTAAGGAAATGGAACAAAGAGAAGAAATGATGAAGATTAAGACCAAGAATCCTCTTACCCACCAAGAATCAAAGGAAAAGTTCTCACCTTTCCTCCTTCTCCTTCACGCCAGCTGCTGCCCTCCTCCTTCTCTATTCCTTTCGTGGGTTTCCTCTCCAAATGAGGGCCATATGACCTTGTGTAGGGTTTTTGGGGTTTTAAGGTATTTGGGCTTGGGTCATTAAGTGACTTGGGCCCTTATTTGCACCACTCTTTTTACTTATTCACATACTCCCTGAAAATAAAATAAAATGAACTCTAGCTCAATTATTCTATTTAATTAAACTAGACCCCCTTTTGATAAAATAAACCCAACTTAATTAATTAATTTAATTAAATGTTGCAAGCCTTAAATAACTTAATTAGATAAATAATTAAATTATTTTAGGCGTTACAGAAATAAAGTTTGACCATTTTCCCATAATCTCGAAAAAAGACTGTGCTACCCACTGTAAGCCAAAAAATCCAAAAATCACCCTAGACAAGGATCACCCAAATATCAAAAAAGGTGCATCACTTTTATCAGCTCACCCGAGTCAAAGAAAAAAATCAAAAAAAATCAATCAAGAAAAAAAATCAAAAAAAAGAAAAAAAAATGATTTAAAAATGAAAATCCCAAAAATACAAAAGAAATGTAAGTGGTGAGCTGATACACGTTACCACAAAACACAAGAGATCCTTGTCTCAATAAACTGCAAATACTTCCCTTTGACCTCGGCATCCCGCCCTCCACCAACCCTTAGCCAGGAATAAAACTTCCAAACACCTCATCAAGCCAAATAACCATCATAAATCATCAAACGTCATCCAACGCCGAATAAAAATCATCCTACCATTAGCTTCAAGCACTTCATTAAACCCAATCATCCTTTCTCCACAAAAACCCACAATCTCCAAAAATCCATTCCGATCAATGATCGATTGCTTTTGTTTTCTCAGAGTTTTAGCTTTAGGACAAATAAGTTTATTTATTTAAATATGTTTGTCGAGAAAAAAATCTCAAAAAAAGGGGGAAAGAAAAAATCAAAAGGCTTGCACTCCAAGATTCATTCAAGTTACAATTATATCAAGGCAAAGTTTTAGAGATCACCAGGTGGGTTGAAGCTGCCTCATACTCCAGTATAACCAGTTCAGTGGTTGTCAAATTTGTGAAGAAAGATCTGATTTGCCGTTATGGTCTTCCAAACAAGATCATCACCGATAATGGCAAAGAACTCGAATAAAGAAAATGATGAAGGACATGTGTGCGAGTTCAAAATCCAAAGATCATAATTCTTCTCCCATCGCCCGAAGATGAATGGGGCAGTCAAAGCAGCCAACAAGAACATCAAGAAGATTGTGCAAAAGATGGTGGTAACCTACAAGGATTGGCATGAGATGCGTCCCTTTGCTTTGCATGGCTACCGAACTTCAGTATGCACTTCAACTTGGGCATATCCCTTTTCTCTGGTATACGGGTCAGAAGCAGTACTTCCCATTGAGGTTGAAATACCTTCCCTACGGGTATTAATGGAAACCAAGTTGGAAGAAGCAGAGTGGGTACAGGCCCGTCTGGACCAGTTAAATCTCATTGAAGAGAAAAGAATTGCATCTTTATGTCATGGGCAACTGTATCAGCAGAGGATGAAAACTGCCTTCGACAAGAAAGTCTGGCCGCGTGAATTCAATGAGGGAGATCTAGTACTTAAGAAGATTCTGCCTATTCAGAGTGACCCTCGAGGGAAGTGGACACCCACTTATGACGACCCGTATGTAGTCAAGAAAGCCTTTTCTGGAGGAGCGTTGATACTCACAAAGATGGACGGAGAATATCTAAGAAACCCAGTCAATTCAGACACTGTGAAGAAGTATTATGCCTGAAAGAAGTTAGTGAAAAAAGAGAAAGATGAGCCAAGTAAGAATTAGCTCGCTAGGTTGAAAACCCGAAAGGGCGGCCTAGGCAAAATCAGAGTGACCCGGTGGATTGAAAACTCGCAAAGGGCGATCCAGGCAAAAATTAGGGTCAGAAAACTTGGGCATGAAAAGTAAAGAAAAGGCATTCAACTCCCCTGAAGGCTTGGATGAGGGAATGGTCAAGGTTAAGGACACGAATGTTGGCACTGCTCCACAGAGACGGACAGTCAGAAATTAGCTTCTCTTTTGTTTTTCGTGTCTTTTTGTAGTTTAAAACTTTCAAATGTACTGAACAGTCGTCGTAACATTTTGTACGATCGGCTTCCACATCAATAAAGCTCAATTTTCTCATGTCTTATTTGTTGTTATTTCTGCTTTTTCTGCTCAAAATAAACGTTTTATGATGATGGTGATCCTGAACTGTAAAACATGTGCATACATCATAGAGCATTACAAATCATTGTGAAATCTTTAAAAGTCATGAGAAACAAGCGATTTCCTAAAGAAAATCAATCTTATAAAGAAAGTTGCCCTCACAAACCATTCCAGATGGCGAATCATAAAGCAAACTTGCGTTCGATTCATGAGCCATGCAGTCTACATCGGTTTCTCATTCTCGTGCCAGGAGTATCGGGAATCGGTTGAACCAGTAAAAGAATAAGCCTTTGTCAAAAAAGCGAAAACAAATGATCAGAAAAGAGAAAGCTAATCGAAAGAAGAAACAGAAAAATCAAACGACCAGAAAAAGAAAGCTGGTTAGAAAAGAATTAAGAAAAAAAGAAGAAAGTAGTCTACTACATGCATCATCACACTAAAATCATAACATTGCATGCACTCGCATAACATACTCCTGCATAACATGCCCCTGCATAACATGCACCCATGCTTCATGCATCATCCTCTTGCATCAACCCGACATATGCGGTACCTCAATTCGATCGCGCCAACAATGAGTAATCTCAATCGATCGATCAACGAGATTTGCGAATCCCTTCAAGACTCGCGTGTCCGCCGGGACCAATCGTCCCTTCCGGATCCCGTCGTTATCGAGCACCGACGCGAATCATCGACTTAGAGTCCTTCGGTTTAGTTCAAATCAACAGTCCAAACAGCGACTTTGAGCTCGACCTTCGCCTCGCCAAGTCATCACGGAGCATGACGGATCGGCCCCTCAGACCTCGCGTCCTTCACCTCGCCAAGTCATCACGGAGCATGACGAATCGGCCCCCAGACTTCACGTCCATCAGACTAGTTGTGTCAGTATAAAGCATAGCGTAAGTCAATCAAGGTAAAATGTATCAGTCCTACAACTCGATATTGAACCTCAGGCCGCTCGAATAGGCCACCTTCAGAGCCCAAGTGTTCCTTCAGAGCCGCAAGTGCTCCTCCTTTACTGCATTTCTTTATTGCTTTCTTTACTGTTTTCTTTACTGCTGTATCTTTGCTTGCTTTTTGCCGCTTGAGGGTTGGCACCAATCTCTTTCTTGTTTTTGTTGGCTTACCGAGAGTCGACACTTCATTCATTACAGCCGTTTCCGGCTGGCATCCATTCACCCAAAAAGAAAAAACTAGAAGATAAAAAAAGGAAAAGAAAATTCGGGTTTTTCCCTAAGTAGACAAAATCGGTATAATTTATGAATTCTTTATCTCTATTTTGCCTCGGAATATGTTTCGGCCAATTCATATTCCTTGTTAAAATCTAGATAAAGAGGGGCAGCTGTCATACCCCAATTTTGTCCGGCTTAGGTCAAAACCCTAATTTTTTGAAAAAAAATAAATAAATAAACAGAGGAGAAGAGAGCATCATGCATTGCATTTAGGTTTCTAAAAGTCATTTCAAAGCTTCTAAAATCATTTTTGGATTTGGAATGCACTTTTGGACAAACTAGGGTTTTTCAGTGCAAAAGGGTATTTTGGTCATTTCGCAAATAAGGGACAATTCCTCATGAAAAGCCATTCAACATGCATTTCAAGGTATTAGAGGTCATTCCTAGGGTGAAAAGCCATTTTTGAAGTGAAAACATGCTTTGGGCAAAGAACTAGGGTTTTTTAGGGTGAAAGGGCATTTTGGTCATTTCACAATAAAAACGGTCTTTCGTCCCAAATCACTGAACAATCATCAATGATTATTTGAGGAGTATTTGTTCCTAATTGTGATTGTTTTTGCGCATAAATATTAAACCTTTTGGCATAAAAATCAAATCTTTGGATAGAAGGGTAAAATGGTCATTTCCTTTGAGGTGGGGTAAACAAATCAATTTTGGGATTGGTGAGATCATAAAATTCAGAGCCCAATCATTGAATCATGGGACATGGCACAAAATGGCATGAATTTAGAAGAATGATCTAGAAAGGAATATCCTATTTTCTTTTGAATTTTGAAAGATCATGTATAGTACAATAGTACAATTTGCAATTCCACTCACTCTCCCACTCCCTTAGCTGCGCATAACAGCCATACTCCATGCATTTTTGATTTATTTTATTGGTTGCAAATGATGTTTGAATCTTAGCCTTCCATTTAAGTGTAAAATGTAATCCTCACCTTTCATTTGAATTAAAATGACACTTGTGTAATAAGCTTCATGGAAAAATACAATTTTGTAAATGAGCTTATCCTTCACCACCCTCCTTATGCTGCACACCCAGCCCTCTCTCTCTCCTCATTTTATTGCCCTTAATCCATGTGACATTGCATCTTGACCATTGATTCAATTTCTTTCTCAAATCCTATTGGTTTACAAGAGATACATTGTCATAAATACCCTTAAGTTTTTACCCCATATAAAAACCCAAAAATAAGATCAAAGAAAGGAGGACACTCTCATTTTACCCTAGCACACAACTTCCTCCTCCTCTCCTTCTCTCAAGGCCGAACCCTCTCCCTCCTTTCTCCTCCATTTTCTTTTCAAGTTTCATCCACCAAACCACCTAAAATTCACTCCATCTTCATATACCTTCTTCCTTTCACCCTTGGTTCCATTTTTACATCACTAAAGAGTTTGATTTCTTCAAGTTTGCGTGACCTTTGGGGTTGGTTTGTGAGGATTGTGGTTGATTTGCTCTTGATCTTCATTTCTACCTTTTCATCAATTTTCTTGCATTAAAATCTTTTTTCAACTTATATTTGCATCTCATAACATAATTTTAAATGTAGATTAGGGGCTGTTGTGGGTGAGAGCTGGTCCATCACCCACTAAATAATTTGTTCTTGTGACTATGTGTGATTATGTAGTGTTCTTGTGATTTATTCTTTGCTCATATGATTTTTACCAAATAAAAACATGTTTTCCTCTTCTTTTGCCTTGGTCTTGGGCCCAACTCATGATCCTTGTGTTGTTCTTGTTCATTAGATGGTTTGAAGTTTGAACAATGCATGATTAATTGTGTTAATTTTGTGAATGAATAATGAGCTACACTTGTTGTTGAATCTTGATGTTTTGAGCTTGAAATTTGGGGGGTATGGTTTCGGTTTTGGGTCCCAAATCTTAGGGTTCTTGTTTGTTTTTGTTGTTCATCATGTATTCATGCTTATCTATGTGATTGGGTAAGTTTTGGTGAAAGAATTTGATGATTTTTAGGGTAAATAAGGCCTTAGGCTCAAGCCAATTTTTAGGGTTTTGTTGTTTTGTCTTTCCTTGGATTTTTTGCATGAAAAATGTTGATTTGGAATGATAGTAGGTTTCGGCCTTGTAGCCCTTTCATGCCTATTTAACATGCTTGAATCACAAAAATAATTGTTGTTAAGTCATGTGAAAATAAAAATTGTTTCAAAATTCTTGTGCTTTGCAAATCATGATGTGAGCTAGGGTTTGTAGCTTTGCTTGTAAACTAAATGGAAATGGGTTGTAAAAAATGATTTTTCTCAAGTTGTTGTGACATGATCTTGCTTGCCATTTGTGATTGATTGATGATTGGCAATATGAGGCTCACTTGTGCTTCATGCACTTTAACTATAGTGGGAGGATTGCTTAGCATGATTCAATTTTCTATTCCTATGTTAATTGCTTAATTGTTGATGATTTAATATCATTCTTGTGCATTATTATTGTAAATAGTAATGAGCATGCTTGTATTCTTATTGTTGTCTCGGTTTTGACTTGAAAAAGGATTTGAAATGTTCTACGTCTTTTCAAACCCGAAATTCGGTGTTTTTTTCAAAATAAAAACCCTAGGGCGTTTTTTCTTAAATAAATCATTAGCCATCACTCGAAGCCGTTGCTTGTTTGATCGCTAATGAGGAGTTATTAGTGATAGCCACTCGAACCCTTTGCTTGTTTGACTATCATGAAAACTCCCACATATTAACTAAACAACAAAAACCAATTCAAAATTTCCAAAAATAACACGAGCTATTAGTGATAATCATCATTGAGGCTCACGACCTTTTTCAAAACTGTTTTCAAAAGGAATAATGCAATGTTGTCACTTGTAATCACTCGGCCGTTGTTTGTTTGATTACCTGTTCCAACTCTCTTTTTTCTTTCGAGTTAGTATTGAATGACACTCGAAGCCTTTGCTTGTTTGGTGTTCGAAAACACTCGAGTCTTACTTCAAAAATTCCAAAACTTAAACTCCTAAGCCGTTTTCAGACGCAAAACAAGAACTACGTAGCTTTGATCCCTCATTCCGTGAGGGTACGTAGGGGACCGGTTCATGTCCCGTCAAGCACCCTTTTCAAAAAAATCTTTGTTTTGTTCCGCTTTTCAAAGATATCAAAAACATTCCTTATTTCCCCGTTTTTTTTGATAAAGCAATTTCTCAAAAGGAAAGAAAAGAAAAGAAAAGAAGTAGAACGATTATTTTCAAATCAAACATTTCAAAACCACATCAAGTTAATGGTTCCCTTTCTGTAGAAAGGGCGTGTGGGGTGCTAATACCTTCCCCATGCGCAACCGACCCCCGAACCTACATCTCTGTGTTTTCAAAAGACCACCCGCGTTTTCCATAAAAGGTTTTTTCAATGTTTTCCTAAATAAATATTGGTGGCGGCTCTACTATTTTCACGTTGTCAAACTGAAAAGTCCAAACCGGATTTTTCGGGGCGCAACAAATATAGGGTGAGAAATTTAGTCTTCCATCACTTGGTTATTTATTTTGAGGATTCTATTATAGTGTAAATGTGTACTCATTCGTGATTCATTTACTTGTAGGCAACATTGGGTATTGTTTGCAATAAACCCTAAGAGAAATACTGTGTACTCTCTGGATACACTTCAAGGTCATTACAAAGTCTACGAAGACTTCAGACAGATAGTTGACAGGTGTATATGTGTAACCCTCTCATTTTTTATAATTTAATATATGTATTTTGTTTAAATTAGTTATATATATGTATGACGTTTCAGTGTTTTGAGACAATAATGGGGATACTCTGTGAGTAAAACAAAATGAGTACCGATAACTGTAAGTTTTTTATCAATATTCTTATAAATTTAATTGAATTTTTGGGTCATAAAAATGTGACAATTAATTAATTAATCTTTTTCTTTGTAGTGTCCTAAACAGCCAAATAACAATGATTGTGGGTACTATACTATGAGATATATGAGAGAGATTATCACTCACGACAAAGTAGTAATTCCAATCAAGGTAACTACTTAGATTTCTTTTTTATATTGATATTATAATACTTACTCACATTTAATAACCATTTTAATTCTAATTTTATTTCATTTTATTTTTCAGTATTTTCCTCACTGTAATCACATACAGCATTACTCTGATGAACAACTTACAACAGTAAGGGGGAGTGGTGTCGTTATGTTTCTAGCTTTTTACAGCAACTTTTGAGTTAATTTCAAAATGTTAGTTAGTTTTATGTTGTATGATTTGGATATATATTATGTTGTAAGTACTTGTTAGTTTAATATGGTCTTTTGGTGATATGTACATATGTGTGTATCTATATTGGATTGTAATGATATTGGCTGAATTTTGTTGGAATGATATTGGATGAATTTTGTTGGCAGGGAATGAATTTATAACTTGTAATTAAAAGGGAGAATATACAAAAATAATAAAAAAAAATATTTAAAAAAAATCAGTCAATAGGTAGCGTTTTAAAGAAAAACGCTACAAATGAAATTAAAAAAAATCAGTCAATACGTAGCGTCTTTAGAGAAAACGCTAGAAATGAAATTAACAAAATCATTCAATACCCAGCGTTTTGTAGATAAAACGCTAGGTATGGACAAAATGCACTAGAGGATCCCTAGCGTTTTATAGAAAACGCTAGGTATAGACAAAATGCGCTAGAGGATCCCTAGAGTTTTACAAAAAACGCTAGGTATGGACAACATTACATTACAAAATAGCTAGCGTTTTTAAAAAAACGCTACGTATGAGCGAAACACGCTGGGTCAATGGCTAGCGTTTTTTAAAAAATGCTACGTATGTCCAAAACACGCTAAGGAAGATCCGTAGCATTTTATTTCAAAACGCTACGCATTTCTGACAATCCCTAGTGTTTTTAAAACGCTACTAATGGGGGGTACGCATCCGTAGCGCCAGCTTTTCTAGCGTTTTAAAACCCTACCAATGCGCAAAAAAAAAACGCTGCAAATCCTTAAATCTATTGTAGTGAAGGCTAAACACCCCCATAGCACAAATCTACATGGACTGCCAGAACAACTGTAACACCCCCTTATCTAATCAATTCGGTCTACTAATTAAAATCAGAGTTTCAAAATTCCACTCAAAGGAGGGCTACATTTGATGATTTAAAAAGGAAAACAGAAATTCATTTAAGTTCAAACATTTGCACAGCATTATACTAAGCATGCAATCATGCGCATCACATCGGCACAAAGGGTCTAAGCCCATAACATAAGGCACCTCGGCCATAGCATAAGGCACCTCGGCCAGTAAGCATCAAGTCATAATACATAGTAAAAATTACAACAAAATGTGATAATTTTAGTTCAAAAGACTATCTATCAGAAAATACACAAGTTCAGCATAAAAAGTACTAAAATCTACTCGGCCCCAACCCAGTGTTACACGACCAGAGCAGACACAACCGACTTGAGCTAGGCACAACCATCACTCATGTGTACCTGCAAGTTGCCGACATGAGAAGCAACATAAAGCAGGTAGGGTGAGTCTCTTAACACAAGTAATATAATGTGAAGAAAGCTTAAGGTTAGAGATAGCACTAAACCACCTCGGTTCAGCTAAAACAACACTCACCGATAGTTCAAACAATCATAACAATTATCAATCAGCTCATAACACATTAAATTATGAAATGTATGCATGTATGCAACCCAACCACAGGGCATTATGCAATGAGGTACCTCCACCGTCGTTATTTAGCCTATTGGCTCTCCGTCGTTACTCCGTCGTTATTTGATATGGAGACCGAAGTCCTACCACATCCGAGGTCGAAACCTCCTCCATCGTTATATGCACATGAACATGTGACTTCATGACAAATGCAATCACACACCAATCAAACATAACGCATGTGAATGCTTACACCGTCGTTACTCCGTCGTTACTCCGTCGTTCTACTCCGTCGTTCTACTCTGTCGCTCACACTGACGTCTACACCATCTAGACATCATCACAGTGCTAAGGTCGACCCTACTACACCGGTAGAATAACCCTAGGACCTACAACCGACCTCTCAATCACCTCGGCACTCCATGGTGGACTAATTGTCACACCGAGGACCGCAACGACACTTAGGGACCAAAATGGACTTAATCGCTCCCTTACTTATGCACATTGGTGCTAAAATCGCACTCCCAGTGGCGTCCCACAATGTGCTGGGAAACATTGGCGCCTAACATCACCTCGGCACACTATGTGTCACCTCGGCTAACTACTCAACATCACCTCGGCACACTATGTGTGTCCCTCGGCTACCTACTCAACATCACCTCGGCACACTATGTGTGTACCTCGGCTAACTACACTCAAACCCTCAATTCGGTAGCGCGCCCACAGTTACGCACTCCCTTACACTAAAAAATCGTAACTCATGGGGATTCACTTCTCGGTATTCCCTGGTTCAGTTCACCTACACTTAGGCATTTTGGCGTTTCACCTCGGTGGCGCTACCTCTCGGCTGAGGACCTCGGTTCACTCCTCTACACCTCGGTAACCTTAAGGCGAAACACCTACACCTCGCCTTTATGCGTCCCTACCCTCGCTAATGGTGTTTAGACACATACTCTCCTCAAACTCACCAACGGACTCTCAACACTAAGACACTCTAGGCGTTGACTTCCTTCAACTTCGGTTTCTCTCACTCTAAGCTTAAGGGTACTTTCGGTTTACTCTGTTTCCTTACTTAAACCAAACATGCAACCCATTTCCACTCACCACACTCATGCACACTCGGATACTCACTCCATTTGCTCCGATCCTCTCCCTAACTCTACATGCAAGCTCATTTCTTCACACTACACCGATTCTCACTCTAATGCCTCACCATGCAATGCTCACTTACCACCACAATGCAGAGAGAGTGCTACACTCCTCTCTCTTTCCCAACCGATCCACCATCGTTCCTCACCACAAATCACAAAGAAAGAGCAAAAACACAAAGAAACATGGTATGAACAACACATAAAACACACACGCAAGGTGATCGTAACCACTCACACCAAAAAACACTACCAAACACAAAACATTACAAGGATTAAAAGAGCCCCTAACCTCGATTACAAACCGTAGACACACCCTCTTCACTAGCTCTTCTAGGAATCCTTGAAGATTCAAATCACTCTTCACTTCTTCTCTTCTTCCTTCTCTCCTTCGGTTCTCTTCCTTCTCTCTAAGTCTCACTTCTCTCACTACTTTCTTAATTTGGTAACTTAACTATTTTTGGGAACAATGGAGCTGGTCTCCTACGAAGTCACCATATAACATGTCCTAAGGGACTTAAATGAGGCCTTGGCCCTATTAGGCCGTGGGCTTCCTCTACCCACACCCTTTCCTAACTTAGACATTTTCCTAAAATGTCACACATGCTTAACCTTCACTTAATTAATTACTTGACTTAAAAGTAAAATGTTGCAAACCCTTAATAACTCAACTAAGTTAATTAATTGAATTATTTTGGGGTGTTACAACCCTCCCATACTTAGGAGATTACCTCCTCGGAATCTTACCTCAATCAAACAGCTCGAAATAGGCTTCCTTCATCTTGCTCTCTAGCTCCCAAGTAGCATGCTCACCAGCAGCTCCTACCCAAACCACCTTTACCAACTTGATTTCTTTTCCCCTAAGGGTCTTTACCTCTCGGTCTTCAATTCTGATCGGCATTGTCTCCACAGTGAGGTCGTCTCTCACTTGCACATCATCCATTTGAATGACATGGGACGGGTCAGGAACATACTTCCTCAGTTGAGATACATGGAACACATCGTGCAAATTTGATAGATTGGGTGGCAATGCAATTCGGTACGCCACTTTCCCAACTCTCTCCAAGATTTGATAGGGTCCAATGAAATGAGGTGACAGTTTCTTGGACCTCAGAGCTCGTCCAACTCCAGTCACAGGGGTGACTCTAAGGAATACATGGTCGCCGGCTTGAAATTCTAAGTCTTTCCTCCTTTTGTCATGGTAACTCTTCTGTCTGCTTTGTGATGCCCTCATCTTCTCTCTGATCATCTTAACCTTCTCGGTAGTCTCTCTAACCAACTCGGGTCCAAACACAACCCTCTCTCCTATTTCATGCCAACATAGTGGAGTCCTACACCTACGGCCATACAATGCTTCAAATGGTGCCATTCCAATACTTGAATGATGACTGTTGTTGTAAGTGAATTCTATCAATGGTAGATACTGAATCCCACGCACCTCCTTGCTCAAGCACACAAGCTCTCAATAAGTCTTCTAAGGATCGGATAGTCCTCTCGGATTGACCATCACCGAGGATGGTATGCACGAGCTCAAACGCAACTTGGAACCCAACGCCTCTTGCAAACTCTTCCAAAATTCGAAGTAAACCTTGGATCTGCTGCGATACAATACTCAAAGGGATTCCATGAAGCTTCACAATGACATTGATATAAATTTCTCGCTAACCTCGGCCTTTGGGTATGTGATGTTAATAGGAATAAAGTGTGATGACTTTGTCACCTATCAACAATCACCCAAATGGTGTCAAACCCTCTTGTTGTCCTCGCAACCCGGTTACAAAGTCCATGGAAATGCTTTGTCCCACTTCCATTCGAGAATATGCAACGGTTGCATCAACCTGGCTTCTTCGTGCTCCACCTTTGACTTCTCGCAAGTCAAACAAGCATAGACGAAAACGAGCTACATCCTTCTTCATTCCTTGCCACCGAATAATTTCTTCAAGTCTTGATACATCTTCGTAGCTCCCGGATGGATACTCAACCGACTTCTCTCGTGACACTCCTCCGCACTGCCTTCTTGATCTCTTCATCATCGTGTATACATATCCGACCTCCGAACCTCAACAATTCCTGCGCATCCAACTCAAAATCTTTGTTATCACCGGCCAACACTCACAAACATATCAACCAGCTTCACATCAACCTTCTGTGCTTCCCTTATACTAACCATGAACTCATTAGTGATCCTCATCATCCCCAACTTAACACTCCGAGGTGTTACTTCACATACTAGGCTCAAATCTCTAAACTGCTCAATTAGTTCCAGCTCCTTTACCATCATTGATGACATATGCGAGAGATTTCCTACTCGGTAGCATCGCCTACAACATTGGCCTTCCACGGGTGATAGTTCGGGCCAAGTCATAGTCCTTCAATAACTCCAACCATCTCCTCTGCCTCATATTCAATTCCTTCTGATCAAACAAGTACTGCAAACTCTTGTGATCACTAAACACCTCGAACCTCGAACCATAAAGGTAATGCCTCCATATCTTTAATGCAAACACTACTACGACTAGCTCTAAATCATGAGTGGGGTAATTCTTCTCATGAGTCTTCAGTTGCCTTGAAGCGTACGCCACTACTTTACCTTCTTGCATCAGCACACAGCCCAAACCTAACTTAGATGCATCACAATAGACCACAAAAGGATCCTCTGGATTAGGCAACGTCAAGATCGGCGATGTCGTCAATCTCCACTTCAACTCTTGGAAACTCTCTTCACATCGGTCATCCCATACGAAAGCCCTATCTTTACATGTTAATTGGGTTAATGGCAACGCCAATTTGGAGAAACCCTCAATGAATCTTCTGTAGTAACCGGCTAACCCCAAGAAGCTCCTCACTTCGGTGGCCGACTTGGGTGCCTCCCACTTCAACACAGCTTCAATCTTTGAAGGGTCCACTGCAATCCCATTCTTTGGAAATCACATGGCCTAGGAAACTCACTTCCTCAACCAAAACTCACACTTGGATAGCTTCGCATACAGCCTTCTTCTCCTTCGAACCTTCAAAGACTACCCTTAAGTGCTCGGCATGCTCTTCTCGCCGACTTGGAGTAGACCAAGATATCGCTCATGAACACTACCACAAACCGATCTAAGTACTCATGGAAAATACGATTCATATACTCCATGAATACCCCTGGAGCATTAGTGACACCGAATGGCATTACTAAGTACTCGTAGTGTGTCCATACCGAGTTCTAAAAGCCGCCTTTGGTACGCCTTCGTTCCTTCACTTTGATTTGATGGTAGCCCGACCTCAAATCAATCTTGGAAAATACTTGAGCACCCACTTTTACAATTGATCTATCAAATCGTCAATTCTTGGTAGTGGATACTTGTTCTTAATTGTAACCTTGTTCAATTGTCCAGAGTCCACGCACAACCTCATGCTTCCATCTTTCTTCTTCACTAGTAGCACAAAGTGCTCCCCACTGTGACACGCTTGGTCTCACGAATTTCCTTTCTAGCAATTCTTCCAACTGCTTCTTCACTGACACTTCGGATGCGGACATCCTATAAGGTGCCATAGACACCTGTCTTGTTCCAGAATCAATTCTATGGTGAACTCGATCTCTCTCTCAGGTGGCACATCAGGAATTTCTTCAGGAAACACCTCGGCAAACTCTCTAACCACTAGCAGGTCTTCAATCTTGACTTGATTCTCTACTGTTGATGACGCCCATAATGCCAACAGAGTAACCCCTTCTCTTAACAACTTGCGCACTTGTCTAGCAGGAAGTAAAGCCGATTCCTTCACCTCGGCAGTACATACCTTGATCATAATACACCTCACTTACAATAGCTACCCTTAGGCATACTT
Source organism: Oxytropis ochrocephala (assembly GCA_020916435.1). Lineage (NCBI taxonomy): Eukaryota > Viridiplantae > Streptophyta > Magnoliopsida > Fabales > Fabaceae > Oxytropis > Oxytropis ochrocephala. Next base: position 66,231,281 of record CM037093.1, on the reverse strand, counting down.
AATCTACACCTTGATACTCCCCTTAGACAGCTACACCTCATCATCATTCTCAGCTTCTACCTCGGTTGCCACTTACAGATACACTTAGGAACATCACCTCTTCACTATTCATCTCTACAACTACCTCGTTTCTCCTCGACTATACTCTCAGAAACTCGGCACCACTCAGTATCTCGGCACACATACGCCTCAAATGAATTATACCTAGACCACTACACTTCGCTAGCACCGGCGCAATACCTCACCTCAACACATACACCTCGGTATATACACCCTATACCTCGGCAATACTAGCTTAGACGTCCATGCACTACACTTCATCAACTACACATAGGCTTATTCACACCTCACTTCATCATCTACACTTAGTCACTTCACACCTAACCACACCACTTCACCTTGGCTACTATACTTAGGCACTTCACACCTAAGCACACCACTTCACCTCAGCCTTGCACTCCTTCGCCTTGTGCCCATGCAATCCACACTTGTAACAGGTCAGAATAGCAGGAGCGTCTCCCCTACTAGGCTTTCCTCTCCCTGCGGAATTCCCCTTTCCTCTACCACCGAATGGTCGTAAGGTTTCCAACTGATCGAGGTTGAAAAGTCTTCTTATCTTTCCCAGCTCGGCTAGTAGCCACACTATCTTCTTCATAAATTCTACAACTGTCCACCAACTCGGAATACACAATCAAGAACTAGTTTAGAACGAGTCTAAGACTCGAGGCTTAAGACACTCAGACTCAATACTTGGTCAGACAAGACCGAACTTATGCTCTGATACCAACAATGTAACACCCCCTTATCTAATCAATTCGGTCTACTAATTAAAATCAGAGTTTCAAAATTCCACTCAAAGGAGGGCTACATTTGATGATTTAAAAAGGAAAACAGAAATTCATTTAAGTTCAAACATTTGCACAGCATTAGACTAAGCATGCAATCATGCGCATCACATCGGCACAAAGGGTCTAAGCCCATAACATAAGGCACCTCGGCCAGTAAGCATCAAGTCATAATACATAGTAAAAATTACAACAAAATGTGATAATTTTAGTTCAAAAGACTATCTATCAGAAAATACACAAGTTCAAAGATAAAAGTACTAAAATCTACTCGCTGACAACCCAAAGTGTTACACGACCACTGGAGCGGAACACAACCGACTTGAACTAGGCACAACCATCACTCATGTGTACCGCAAGTTGCACGACATGAGAAGCAACATAAAGCAGCTAGGGTGAGTCTCTTAACACAAGTAATATAATGTGAAGAAAGCTTAAGGTTAGAGATAGCACTAAAGCACCTCGGTTCACTAAAACAACACTCACCGATAGTTCAAACAATCATAACAATTATCAATCACCATAACACATTAAATTATGAAATGTATGCATGTATGCAACCCAACCACGTGGCATTATGCAATGAGGTACCTCCACCGTCATTATTTAGCCTATTGGCTCTCCGTCGTTACTCCGTCGTTATTTGATATGGAGACCGAAGTCCTACCACATCCGAGGTCGAAACCTCCTCCGTCGTTATATGCACATGAACATGTGACTTCATGACAAATGCAATTACACACCAATCAAACATAACGCATGTGAATGCTTACACCGTCGTTACTCCGTCGTTACTCCGCTGCTCAACTCGTCGCTCACCGACGCGTCTACACCATCTAGACATCATCACAGTGCTAAGGTCGACCCTAATACACCGGTAGAATCACCCTAGGACCTACAACCGACCTCTCAATCACCTCGACATTCAACAACCGACCTCTCAATCACCTCGGCACTCCATGGTGGACTAATTGTCACACCGAGGACCGCGATGACACTTAGGGACCAAAATGGACTTAATCGCTCCCTTACTTATGCACATTGGTGCTAAAATCGCACTCCTAGTGGCGTCCCACAATGTGCTGGGCAACATTGGCGCCTAACATCACCTCGGCACACTATGTGTCACCTCGGCTAACTACTCAACATCACCTCGGCACACTATGTGTGTACCTCGGCTACTACTCACTCAACATCACCTCGGCACACTATGTGTGTACCTCGCCTAACTACACTCAAACCCTCAATTCGGTGCAGCGCCCACGCCACGCACTCCTTTACACTAAAATCGTCTAACTCATGGGGATTCACTTCTGGTATTCCCGGTTCGGTTCCACCTACACTTAGGCATTTTGGCGTTTCACCTCGGTGACGCTACCTCGGCCTGAGGACCTCGGTTCACTCCCTCTACACCTCGGTAACCTTAAGGCGAAACACCTACACCTCGGTTTATGCGTCCCTACCCCTCGCTAATGGTGTTTAGACACATACTCTCCCTCAAACTCACCAACAAACTCTCAACACTAAGACACTCTAGGCGTTGACTTCCTTCAACTCGGTTTCTCTCACTCTAAGCTTAAGGGTACTCGGTTTACTCTGTTTCCTTACTTAAACCCAACATGCAACCCATTTCCAGCTCACCACACACATGCACACTCGGATACTCACTCCATTTGCTCTGATCCTCTCCCTAACTCTACATGCAAGCTAATTTCTTCACACTACACTGATTCTCACTCTAATGCCTCACCATGCAATGCTCACTTCGTACCACACAGAACAGAGAGAGTGTTACACTCCTCTCTCTTTCCCAACCGATCCACCATCGTTCCTCACCACAAATCACAGCAAAGAGCAAAAACACAACAAAACATGGTATGAACAACACATAAAACACACATGCAAGGTGATAAGAACCACTCACAGCAAAACACTACCAAACACAAAACATTACAAGGATTAAAAGAGCCCTCTAACCTGATTACAACCGTAGACACACCCTCTTCACTAGCTCTTCTAGGAATCCTTGAAGATTCAGCTCACTCTTCACTTCGGTTCTCTTCCTTCTCTCCTTCGGTTCTCTTCCTTCTCTCTAAGTCTCACTTCTCTCACTACTTTCTTAATTTGGTAACTTAACTATTTTTGGGACTTAAATGAGGCCTTGGCCCTATTAGGCCGTGGGCTTCCTCTACCCACACCCTTTCCTAACTTAGACATTTTCCTAAAATGTCACACATGCTTAACCTTCACTTAATTAATTACTTGACTTTAAAGTAAAATGTTGCAAACCCTTAATAACTCAACTAAGTTAATTAATTGAATTATTTTGGGGTGTTACAACAACGAGTTTGTTAGTGTGAAACGACCTGATCCCCTGGTCCTCAAAAAGGGGGCCCGAGCGACCAAAAAATATTGTCGTTATCACAAGAGCAAGGGGCACGATACGAATGAATGCATGACCCTGAAAGATGATATAGAAGACTTAATCCAGAAAGGTAAGCTGAAGCAATATGTTAGAGCTGAAGGCGCCGATCGGCCTGCAGAGAGAACTGGGGGGCAGCCTGCCCAAGATGAAGGAAAGGCCATGGCAATAGAGGCCATCGAAGCGGCCAGAGATAAGGATACCTCCGAAGAGGACGTTAGGCAATCTAGAGGCCGCAGAGTCGCCATGGTTATCCATGGAGGAAACCCCTTGGATCGCAGAGAATAAAAAAAGGCCATGAAAAGGAATTGGAATGAGATACTCATGGTCGGAACAACCTCGTCTGAACGACCGGCCTCGAATAGGCCGCCGATCTCTTTTGGAGACGAGGATCTGCTGGACGGAAGGATCAACAGCTACGTTCCTTGGTAGTATCCGCAATAATGGCAAACATCGAAGTTAGAAGGATACTAGTCGACCAGGGAAGCTCGGCCGACATCATGTTCGAAGAACTGGTCGACAAGTTGAGCGTGGACCGCAGCGAAATTGTTCCTCAGACCGACCCAACTCCATTGACTGGGTTCAATGGGTCGACCACGTACCCGCTGGGAACGCTGGAACTTCTGGTCACTTTTAGGGACGACTCAAACGGAAGCACTTCGTACAGAACGATCAAGACAACGTTCTTGGTCCTCCCAATTAAATCGTGCTATCAGTGCATCATAGGTCGGCAGACGCTCGAAAATGAAGTTCTACGACAAGAATGATCAGGTCGTCACCTTAACGGCCGACATGGAGGAGGCCGAAAGAAGCCCCTATTTGTACCAAGACATCTGTGACGAGCAAGCAACATGCTCCAACCCCCGAAGCCTGGAAGAAGGGCACCAAGTCAATATGGCCAACCTGGATGCCCGGTATGACCCTGACAGCGACCATGAGGTCGGTGATGACGACTTAGCCCGTGAGCTAAAGAACAGGTTAAAAAGGCCAGAGCCTCATGGGGAATTGATTGACATTCAGCTAGGGGACGACCTAGAAAAACGGTCAATCTAGGAAGCAACCTACCTGAGCAGGTCAAACAAGACCTCATGGCCTGCCTTAGGGACTATGCAAACTTGTTTGCATGGCAGGCATCAGACATGCCTGGAATTCCCATCGAGATCGCGTGCCACCAACTCTCGGTCGATGAGAAAGCCAGGCCGGTTGCTCAGAGAAGACGGTCTCAGAACGAAGAGAAGTCCCAGGCGGCAGCACAGGCCGTGGATGACCTAATCAAGGCCAACTTTATAGAAGAGATCAAATATACAACCTGGCTATCCAATGTAGTTTAGGTGAAGAAAAAGAACGGTAAGTGGTGCATGCGCGTCGATTATACCGACTTGAACAAGGAAGCATATCGGTCGGATAGCTGAAGTGTATCTAGATGACATGATCATCAAAAGCAAGACCGACCTAGATCACGTGGACGATCTGAGAGAAGTCTTTGAGGAGGCTAGGAGAAATTCATTGAGGCTATAAACCCAGAGAAATGCACCTTTGGAGTAAGGGCCAACAAATTTTTGGGTTTCCTTCTGACGGAAAGGGGGATTGAGGCCAATCCTGATAAGTGCAGGGCGGTCGCCGATATGAGGCCGCCCACCACCAAGAAAGAGATCCAACGGTTGAACGACATGGTCGCTGCCCTGTCGAGATCCATACCCAAGTCGGCCTGCAAGTCATTCCCCTTGTTCAAGCTGTTGAAGAATGAAGTGGATTTCCAATGGACCGACCAATGTCAGCGATCATTGGACGATCTGAAAGAAGCTCTGACCAACCCGCCAATCATGACCAAGCCGCTGTCGAGGGAAACCTTATATTTGTACTTGGCAATAACAGAAGAGGTCTTGAGCGCTGTCTTGGTCAGGGAAAACGATTTAAAACAGAATCTGGTTTATTTCATCAGTAAGGTACTGCAAGGACCGGAGTTAAGGTATCAAAAGATTGCTACTGGTGGCCGCTCGGAGGTTGAGGCCTTACTTCGTGGCCCACCAGGTCGTAGTAATGACCGACCAGTCAATAAGGCAAGTCCTTCATCGACTAGACCTCGCAGGGCGTATGATTAAATGGGCGGTTGAACTTAGCGAGTTCAGAATTAAATTTCAATCCAGGTCGGCCGCTAAAGCTCAAGTGTTGGCCGATTTCATCGCTGAAATGACCCCAACCCAGGACGATCGACCGACAACAACCTGGACTTGGCACGTGGACGACTCTTCCAACAGCAAAGGTAGTGGAGCGGGCCTGATCCCAGAAAATTCAGAAGGCCTTGCAGTAGAAGTATCTTTGACATTTGCCTTCCACACTTCCAACAATCAAGCTGAGTACGAGGCATGCATAGCCGGGCTACAACTCGCTAAAGAATTCAGTGTCGATCGCGTTGAATTGCATTCGGATTCCTTGCTAGTCGTCTCGCAGATTCAAGAACTGTATGATGTTAAGGACGACGTTCTAAAGAGTTACTTGGCCAGAGTGAGAGAGCTCCTATAGCAATTTGACCGGGCGGAGGTGAAGCACGTGCCGAGAACTGAGAATACCCGGGTTGACATCCTGTCAAAATTAGCAAGCACCAAAGCCCCTGAAAATCACAGAAGTTTGATCTAGGAAACTCTAAGTCGCCCGAGTGTCTAGACCAAACCAAGTCAATTGCTGGCCGTATTCTTTGTCGCCCAGGAAGAGGATTGGATCGCCCCCATTCTGCGCTACATTGTAGCTAGAGAAGAACCGGACGACCCAAAGCAGGCGAAGCTGACTAGATTAAGGGCGACCAAGTATTCTGTAATTGAAGGAAAGTTGTATCGCAGAGGATTCTCCTCCCCATGCTAAGGTGCCTGTCGTCGGTCGAAGCCGACCATGTGTTGAGAGACATCCATGAGGGTGTTTGTGGAAGTCATCAAAGTGCACGATCCTTAGCGAAGAAAGCCCTTAGAGCCAGTTACCACTGGCCGACCATGGACGAAGGCGCCAAAAAATTGGTCCAGAAATGTAAAAAGTGTTAAGTACATGCGGATGTTCACGTCGCACCTCTCACCTCACCTTGGTCGTTCGCCTAGTGGGGGATGGACCTGCTAGGGCCATTTCCACCTGCTCCAGGCCAGTTCAAGTTTTTGATCGTGGCGGTCGATTACTTCACAAAGTGGATCGAGGCCGAGCCTTTAGCGACCATAACTGCAGCAAAGGTAAGCAAATTCTTCGCCGAATGTGTTGCCCGATTTTGGAGTTCCCAACACCGATAATGCACAATGGTACTCAGTTTGCGGATAAAAGATTCAGAGAAATGTTGGTCGGCTTAGGGGTGAAACAGCGTTTCACTTCAGTCGAACATCCATCGACTAACGGCCAAGCTGAAGCAGCCAACAGAGTCATTCTGCGCGGTTTGAAAAGAAGGCTGGACGAGGCAAAAGGAAACTGGGCCGAAGAGCTGCAATCCGTCCTTTGGGCATATAGGACGACCCCCCATTTGTCGACCGGGGAGTCACCCTTTAGACTTGTCTATGGGACTTATGCCGTGATACCCATAGAAATGGGCCAGCTGAGTTGGAGAACGACCATCTCTCCAACTACGGCCGACAACGAACGGGCTATACGAGAAGAGTTGGACCTTATCGAAGAGTTGCGTACCCAAACATCACTTAGAGAACAATTGATAAAACAGAAGGTCGCTGCTAGGTATAACGCTCGTGTTCAGAAAAGGGACTTCTCTATCGGACAACTCGGCCTTAGGCGTGCAGACGTTGTAAACAAGAATGCTCGTTAGGGAAAGCTCGCCCCTAATTGGGAAGGGCCATACCGGGTTGTCAAGAAGACCGGCAAGGGGGCCTATGAATTAGAAACTATGGAGGGAGCGACCATCCCTAGGACATAGAACGTGGATAAGCTTATGAAGTACTTTGTCTAAATGTAATGAACGACCTATCGATAAACGAAAGTCAGGCGGGCGCTCTTTTTCCCCACTAGGGTTTTTTACTAAGGCCCGACCTATAAAAATCATATTGGTACTTTACTTTTTCACGCAAGAATGTATGCTCGGTCGCTCATCATGCGCGTAGCGGAAGAGCGACCGTTCGGCCACCGAGTTGGCCCAAACGAGAGCCATCGAATGGCCCATGGGTCAAAGAATGCCCCACAAACGAGCGTAGGCCATCGTCCGGCCTACAACGAGTGCCATCGGATGGCCCAAACAAACGTAGACCAACGAATGGTCTACAGCGAACATAGGCCATCGACCGGCCTAAACGAGTGCCGTCGAACGGCCCAAACTTATATAGATCACCGAATGGCCTACAATACCAGCGTAAAGCGTCGTACACTTTACAACGAATGCGGCCATCGAACGGTCCGCAATGATTTTAAATCGACGTTTGATTTACTATGTAAATGGTCCCCTCGACGGGCCAATACGGTAAACGGCCAACCAAAAATGGAGACGCCAATTTCGCAAAGGGCGACCAACGAGAGCATTTAGCCGGTAATGGCCTAATCGATTAAAAATAAAGCTTAAGACAATCAGTTGGCTAAAAAGATAAAGACGAACAAATTAAAGCAAGTAAATTTTTCATTACAAACAAGGTCGCCCGGACGAATCCGAGCGCCCAAAACATCTAGCTGCACGAAGGCAGGTCAAAATTGTTTGACCGCTCAAGGGTGGGCTTCAAGCAAAAGGAACTGCAGGATCAGGTGCGGTCGTGCACGACCAAGCGCTGTTGGAGAATTGTGCCATCATCATCATCATCATCGACCCTCTCAGGGAGCACGATTTTGTTGCCTTCGACACAATGCTTGGTGTAACGCCGCAAAATTTATTTAATTAATTAGTTAAATTAATTATGTACATTATTGGAGGCGCAATATAAATTAATTAAGGGAGAAATATTATGTTTTGTGTAGGGATGGGAGCGAGTAGTAGTGAGGGTGTAACTGTGAGCCCAACGCGTGAAAGGCCCACAGCTTAACCCTAAGGGTATGCGAAACCTTCACACTCATTCTCACTTGGGGAAAAATCGAAATTGAGAGAGAGTGAGAAGTGAGAAGAGGCGTGGCGCTAAGAGAGGGAAGGAGGAGAAGAAATTCGCAAATTCTCAAGGCTTTGGCTCGTTGTGTTGCTGTGGTTACTCGTGGTGCCTTCAATCATCTTCCACGGAGCATACGTTTAAGAGGTAAGGGTGAGCGTTTCGATTAAACATAATTAGGTATGTGGTGGGTTTGTGGGGTTTTGATGTTATTGTGATGTGATTTGATGATTATTGATGTTGTTGATGAATTATTGATGTTGTTTGATGAATTTTGTTGTTGTTGTGAATTTGAGATGAATATGTGCAAAATTTAGGAAGGATCGAATTAATTGTGATGTTGTTTTGATGAATTGTTGCGATGTTGACGAACCTTGATGGTGTTAAATTGATGATAATGATCGTGTCGGTATGATTGAGAATTGAATTTGTTGTTGTGTTGATCGTGTGAGCATTGGATTGAATTGAATTTTAATGATGTTATAATCGATTATTCTCTGTTTTTGTTTATAAGAGCCAAGCATAAATTGGTTTCCTTTAAAAATCCAAGCCATGAATTTTGAAAATGCAGGACTATATTTTTACAATTGAATTGCTGCTGTTTTATAAAAATAAAGTTGCTATTTTGTTAAAAATAAGATTGCTGTCCTTGTTAAAAAAAAATAAAGCACTGTTGCTGTTTTTCTGGCGTATTTGGCGTATAAACCCTACTGTTTTTATGTTGTTTTGCTGTTGTTTATTTAGCGCTTAAAGTGTGCTGTTTTTCTACAAATTAAGGTGCTATTCTCTCAAATTAAAGTAGCTGTTTTCACAATTAAAATGTGATGTTTTCCCACTTTGCAAATGTGATGGTTTTCTTAATTTTAAATGTGATGTTTCCTAAGCATGAAAATGAGATGGTTTCCAAAATTTTAAATATATTGTTACCCAAACTTTATGTGTTGTTACTTAAATTCTCATGTGTTGTTACTTAAGTTTTATGTGTTGTTACTTAAGATTGAAAGGTGTTATTACTCCAATTTTTAATGTGATTTTTATGATGATGGTGTGAATTTATTGTGATGGTTATGATGAGTACACTCTATGAGTGTTTTTGACGACGATGACAAGTAGTCCAGGTGAGGGATTTGGTGATTGCACATGTGTTCATAGTGTCTCATAGCATGTGCATATTATGACGAATAGGCTTCGGCCTCTTTTTGATGAATATTAGTGACGGTGTGCCCTTAGTGGCTTATTTATGACGACTATGGTACCATCATGCATATACCCAGGCGTGGGTTGCTTTTTCATGCATATACATGTTTATGACTTGTGGTAAAAATTATGACATGAGTTAGTGTTCAGTGACGATGAAGTTGATGATAATGATGATGTTGTATGACTTGTTGCGCCCCGAAAAATCCGGTTTGGACTTTTCGTTTGACAACGTGAAAAATAGTAGAGCCGCCACCAATATTTATTTAGGAAAACATTGAAAAAACCTTTTTTGGAAAACGGGTGGTCTTTTGAAAACACAGAGATGTAGGTTCGGGGGTCGGTTGCGCATGGGGAAGGTATTAGCACCCCATGCGCCTTTTTCTACCGAAAGGAACCATTAACTTGATGTGGTTTTGAAATGTTTGATTTGAAATACATCGTTCTACTTCTTTTCTTTTCTTTTCTTTTTTTTAAGAAATTGCTTTATTGAAAACGGGGGAAAAGGAATGTTTTTGGTATCTTTGTAAAGCGGAACAAAACAAAGATTTTTTTTTGAAAAGGGTGCTTGACGGGACATGAACCCGGTCCTACGTACCCTCACGGAATAAGGGATCAAAGCTACGTAGTTCTCGTTTTGCGTCTGAAAACGGCTTAGGGGTTTAAGTTTTGGAGTTTTTTTGAAGTAAGACTCGAGTGTTCGCGAACACCAAACAAGCAGAGGCTTCGAGTGGAATTCAATACTAACTCGAAAGAAAAGAGAGTTGGAACCGGTAATCAAACAAGCAATGGCTTCGAGTGATTACAAGTGACAACGTTGCATTATTCTTTTTTTTTGAAAATTGTTTTGAAAAAATGGTGAGCATCAGTGATAATTACTACTAATAACTCGTGTTATTTTGGAAATTGGGATTAGTTTTTGTTGTTTAATTAATGTGTGGGAGCTTTCATAATAGTCAAACAAGCAAAGGCTTCGAGTGACTATCACTAATAACTCCTCATTAGCGATCAAACAAGCAACGGCTTCGAGTGATGGCTAATGATTTGTTTATGAAAATGCCTTAGGGTTTTTATTTGAAAGAAAAGCATGTAATTTTGAATTTGAAAAGAAATAGAACATTTCAAATCCTTTTTCAAGACAAAACCGAGACAACAATTAGAGAACAAACAAAGCAATCATAAGGAGTATTCACAAGTTGCTATGAACAATTGAATGCATGATTAAACAAACATGTGGGTGCAAGAGTATACAATCATGGGATGCAAGGCATAGCATTATTGAGTGCATGATTAGGCAAACATATTAATGCATGAGTATACAATTGTGGAATGCAAGGCATAGCATTATTGAATGCATGATTAGGCAAACATATGAATGCATGAGTATACAATTATGGAATGCAAGGCATAGCATTATTGGATGCATGAACATGTAAGAGAGTATGTGAATGCAAGAGGCATAGGCACATATAGATGCATGAACATGTAAGCACAAATGATGAAATGCAAAGTGTAAAAATGTTTTGGGTATTTTGGCAAATAGACAAGTAGTAAAACTTTTAGTAAAAAGTTAATGAATGGTAAAAGTAAATATGCATGAAGTGAATGGTAATTATTTAATAAGATGGTAAAGTAAAAAGTTAAAATGCTCTTTTTAGTTTTGGTAAAAAGTTAATGAGTGGTAGGGTAAAAACATGAATGTGGGGTTAAAAAGTGAAAAAACACATTAACACTATTACACACCTCTACACAAGATCAAACACACATTTTAAGCACTAAAATGAACCCTAAAAGGCCTCTAAGGCCGAAATCACATATGCACAAAACCATACATTATTTCATGCTAAAACTCATAATCCACACATAGAACAAATCATGCAAATCAAGTACATCATGCATTTTATTTACATAACTCAAAAAAATGAAAAGGGAGCAACAAAAAAACCCTAAATTCTAAGGCCTAAAACCGAACCCCTACACTCATGAATCAAACCAAAGCTCAACTCACAAGTTATGATATGAACAAGAATATGCATATAATGTATGGAAGTTCTTTATTCATGAAGAAGTGAAAAAAATGAGTGTGAAAATGCAAAACATATGATTAAAACACAAGAACACCCTCTTCAAGACCAAGGGCTCACTTCAAACACCCAAGGCTCCCAATGTCCTTGACATAGTGTTTGAAATGAGCCCTCTAAGCCTCTTAGAGAGGAAGAGGAGTAGAAGGAAGATTCACATGCTAATAGTTAAAAATGCAAGAGATAAGATGTTTACCTCAAGATCAAAGCTACACAAGAGTAGAAAAATGAAGATCAAGAACAAATCACCAACAAATGCCACGCAAACTTGAAGAAAACAAGCTCCTTAGTAGAGTAAAAATGGAATCAAGGATGAAAGGAAGAAGATATATGAATATGGAGTGGATTTGAGGTGATTTGGTGGATGAAACTTGAAAATAAAATGGAGGAGAAAGGAGAGGGAGGGTTCGGCCTAGAGAGGGAGAGAGGAGGAGAGGTTTTTGTTCTAGGTTAAAAAATGAGAGTGTCTATCCCTTTGGTCTCTTGCTTTTGGGTTTTTATATGGGGTGCAAACTTAAGAGTATTTATGACAATGTGATTCTTGCAAACCAATAGGATTTGAGATAAAATTTGAATCAATGGTCAAGATGCAATGTCACATGGATTGAGGGTAATTAAAAAGCACAAAATGAGGAGAGAGAGAGGGGCTGAATGCACAGCTTAATGAGGGTGGTGAAGGATAAGTTTATTTACAAAATTGTATTTTTCCATGAAGCTTATTACACAAGTGCCATTTTGATTCAAATGAAGGGTGAGGATTGCACACACAACTTGAATGGAAGGCCAAGATTTAAACACAATTTGCAACCAATAAAATAAATCAAAATTGCATGATTATGGGCTGGTGTGCGCAGCTAGGGAGTGGGAGAGTGAGTGGAATTGCAAATTGTACTATTGTACTATACTTGACCTTTCAAAATTCAAAAGAAATGGAATATCCCTTTCTAGATAATTCTTCTAAATTCATGCCATTTTGGGCCATGTCCCATGATTCAAAGATTGGGCTCTGAATTTTATGATCTCACCAATCCCAAAATTGATTTGTTTACCCCACCTCAAAGGAAATGACCATTTTACCCTTCTATCCAAAGACTTGATTTTTATGCCAAAAAGGTTAATATTTATGCACAAAATTAATCACAATTAAGCACAAATATTCCTCAAATAAAATCATTGATGATTGTTCAGTGATTTGGGACGAAATACTGTTTTTATTGTCTTGAGAAATTGTCCCTTATTCGCAAAATGACCAAAATACCCTTTTGCACTGCAAAACCCTAGCTTGTCCAAAAAGTGTATTCCAACTCCAAAAATGATTTTAGAAATTTTGAAATGACTTTTAGAAACCTAAATGCAATCATGATGCTCTCTTCTCCTCTATTTATTTATTTTTGTGGAAGATTAGGGTTTCGACCTAAGCCGGTCAAAATTGGGGTATGACAGCTGCCCCTCTTTATCTAGATTTTAACAAGGAATATGAATTGGCCGAAACATATTCCAAGGAAAAATAGAGATAAAGAATTCAGAAATTATACCGATTTTGTCTACTTAGGAAAAACTCAAATTTTCCTTTTCTTTTTTATCTTCTAGTTTTTCTTTTTGGGTGAATGGATGCCTGTAACACCCCAAAATAGTTCAATTAATTATTAAATTGAGTCATTTAGGTTTTTTCCACATTTTTAATTTAATTAAGCTTAAGGCTAACGTGTAGTGTTTATGTGTTAGGAGAGGTTTGAGTAATGGGAAGAGGTATTGAATAGAAGTCCATGAGTGATGGAAAGGCCCAAGTCCAATTAGAAGCCCAAGTCCCTTTCCATAAGAGGAATTAGCCGTAGGATCATCTCATTTTTCCATCAAAGTGAAGAAAAGTCTTAGAGAGAAGTAAGAGAGAGAGAGCTGTTAGGTGGAATAGTGATTAGAAGAAGAAGAAGAAGACAATCTGGGCGTGGAGAGTTCAAGAGGAGAGGAGAACTTGTTGCTGTGGTTATTGGAGAGTGAAGGGAGTGATCATCTGAAGTTGCTTAAGGTAAGGGGAGTCTCTTCCATTGCGTAATATAGTGTTTATGTTAAGTGTAATTGCATGAATGATTTCGGATTGAGTTCTGAATGTGTGCTCATGTGTTTTTAAGTATTCTGGTTGTGTTACTTCATCTTGATGAAGGTTTTCTGATTGATTTACGAAATGGTCACGTAAGTGACCATGGAGAGGAAATGAGAGCTGAGAACTCTCAGTCTCAGTCAGCGTGAGAGTCTAAGAGTGTGTTCTTGAGCTTAATCCTAGTCAGGAGCACCTAAAGAGAGGAAGGAGAAGTTAGGCGCACGTGATCGTAGAGAAAGCTGAAGTGCATGAAGGTTAACGCACGACGTAAGTGTTGAACGTAGTTCCTAGGCTTGAAGAGGACGAGCTAAGCTGTACTTGATGGACGAAGGTGTGTAGGTGTAATTAGAACCCAGTGCGAGTGTCGTCAAGTAGTTGCTGAGGTATAACATGGTTATGCCGAGGTGTTTGGGTCAAGACGTGGGGCGTGAGGCAAGTCTGCGTGTGATGATAGCCGAGGTGAAGGAGTCGACTTGTAGCTACCGAAATGAAGTGGCCGGTGGAGTGTATATATACTTAGGCGTAGTTCTTTGAAGTCTTAGACGTATGTCATAGCGTGTATCTACCGAGGTGAGTGTTACGAGGTGTTGTGTCGTGTAAGCCGAGGTGAGGTGAGTGCTTAGGTGTATTGTGCCTAAGTGTAGTAATCAAAGTGAAGTTGTGTGGTTAGGTGTGAAATAACCGAGTGTAGATTGAGGAAGTGTGTGTGTGGGCGCGTGGGTGTGTTGGAAGATAAGGTGGCGTGAGGTCCCAACACGAGGTGGAGAACCTTATGAGTGGAATGCCAAGTGAGGAGCCACCGAGTTGTGTATTGGTGACGTAATAAGTAGCGATACTACGTCGACAGCGTTGAGATGAGTAGGTGTGCCGAGGGTGACGAGCGAGCATGCCGAGAAGAGTGGCGGTGCGAGGTGACTAAGAGTGCCGAGGTGACCTATTTTTGACGCATAACAACAGAGAGCGTTAGCGCCCACTTCGTGAGTGGCGTTTAACGCCAAGAGTCGTTTAAAGGGGCGGATTGGCCTAGTCCAGTTTAGTCCCTATGTGATGGTTCGATCCCCAGGCGTTGTGAGGCCTTCATAGTGATGGAGTGGCTCACCGCTGAGAGAGCCGAGGTGCCCCGTGAGTGGGCAAATAACCGTTGTGCTATGGTGGTTGTCTAAGAGGACTAGGCAACGTAAGGCGGCGGTGCGGTTTGCACAAAAGAGTTGTTTATTCTGAGTGAATGCATTGTTCATTGAGTCTCATGAATTCATATTCATCGACGGTTATAGACTTCGGTCTCGATACAAAAGACTTGATGCGAGTATCACTAGCGACGAATATGCCCTCGAGTGGCTTAAAAGAGATGGATCCTCATGCATTATACCACAGAGTTTGGGTTGCATTGCATTGCATGCATAACTCATTTGAATTATGTTGAGATCTTTGTTTAACAGTAGAGTTAACTATATGTCTTTGTGTTATTACTTGAGTTCTTTGTTTGATATGTTAACCAAGTGCTTAATGCATTCTATGTATTTACTTTAGTCATGAACCTTTATTACAAATGTTTAGAAACTCACCCTCTTGCTTTCCATGTTGCTCTAATGTGGCAACTTGCGTACCACGAGTGAGGTCGACTTTGCTTTGGTTTTTGGAGTCGGTGCGCTCGTAGTTGTAACAACGGGGAGTCGAGTAGAGTAGAGTAGTGTTTTGTTTTGGACCGTTTTTGCTTGTAATATATATGTTGACTAATTTATATGAGTGTCCTCTGTGATGTAAACAATTGAAAACATATTTTGATGGGCGTAGTCCCTTTGGCCGAGTTGCCTATGTTAGCATGTATGTTGTTGTTTTAATTCAAAGATATATGCTAAGGTGTTTGAGTGATAATGTAGCATCTTTCCACGAGAATTTTATTAAACTCTGATTTAAATTAGTTAATTAATAGAGATAGGAGGGGTGTTACATTAAGTGGTATCAGAGAAAAAGTTTCGGTCTGTCCGACCAAGTATTGAGTCTTGAGTTCCCAGTCCCCGAGTATTAATGCTCGTTTTAATTGGCTTGTCTCAGAGAGTAAGTGAAAATGGCTGGACGTGCTGGGAGAAACGACGAAGCGATAGTTGCTGCCCTGGAAGCGATGGCTGCTGCTATGGGGAATCAGCCTCATCAAGTCGCCGAGGACGCAGGAGCTCGTAGCCTAGCTACATTTCAGAGGGAGAACCCTCCAACGTTCAAAGGGAAGTACAATCCGGATGGGGCGTTGGCGTGGGTGAAGGACATAGAGAGGATTTTTAGGGTGATGGACTGTACTATGGCTCAGAAAGTAAGGTATGGAACACATATGCTGGCCGAGGAGGCAGATGATTGGTGGCTGGGAGTCATGCCGAGGTTAGAAGCTGCTGGAGAGGTGATTACGTGGGAGGTATTCAAGAGGGAATTTCTGAGGAAATACTTTCCTGAAGATGTGAGAGGAAAGAAGGAGATGGAGTTCCTAGAGCTGAAGCAAGGGAGTAAGTCAGTGGTAGAGTACGCTGCAAAGTTTGAAGAGCTGGTGAAATTCCACCCCTACTATGAGGAAGCTACATCTGAGTTCTCCAAGTGCGTGAAATTCGAGAACGGTTTGAAGCCTGAGGTTAAGCAGGCAATTGGGCATCAGAAGATCAGGGTATTTGCTGACTTGGTGGATAGTTGCAGGATATATGAGGAAAACACTGAGGCAAGGTACAGGGTTGGTAAAGAGAAGAAGAACTCTCAGTTTAGGGGAAAGCCCTATGAGGTTTCTGGCAGCAAAGGCAAGTGGAAGGCTGGGTATGGCAAGAGGCCAGAGTGGGAGAGCGCCCTGCAAATGTGGTGTGTTTCCAGTGTGGGAAGCTTTGGACATAAGAAGAACGAGTGCAAGAGTGGAGAAAAGAGGTGCTATCAATGTGGCGAAGAGGGCCACCGAGCTCTTTCTTGATTGTAGGCGAAAGGATGTCGTGCGCTTTAATTGTGGAGAAATGGGGCACATCAGTCCTAAGTGTCCCAAGCCCGAAGGAGAGAGCAGGTGGGAAGGTGTTTGCGCTTAGCCGAGTCTCGAGGTGGTGAACCGGATAAAAGGTGCGTGTTTTATAAATGGAATTCCTTTGATTGCAATCGTGGACACTGGTGCCACGCACTCTTTTATTTCTGCATTGTGTGCTAAGAGGTTGGATTTAGTTTTGTCTACTATGGTGAGGGAGATGGTTATTGGCACTCCAGCAAAGGGGTCAGTGACTACCTCTCTCGTTTGTTTGAAGTGTCCTCTGTTAGCCTTTGGCAGAGACTTCGTAGTTAATCTGATCTGTCTACCTTTGGAAGGGATGGATGTCATCCTGGGTATGGACTGGTTAGTGGCTAACCGAGTTCATATCAATTGCGCTAGTAGGTCGCTAAGTTTCCTTTCTTCCGAGGTGGAAGAATGCGCTTCGATGTCTGCCGAAGCGGTGCAGCAAGCAGGTAATGAAGGAAGGGGCTACGTTGTTTGCGTTGAGTGTGACGATGTCTGCTGAGAGCCGAGCTAAAATTGGCGAAGTGCCAGTGGTAAGAGAGTTCGCAGAAGTATTTCCAGACGAGATTCCTGAGGTTCCACCAGAAAGAGAGGTCGAGTTCAGTATTGAGTTAGTACCAGGAACTAGGCCGGTGTCTATGGCACCATATAGGATGTCTGCAACCGAGCTAGCCGAGTTGAAGAAGCAGTTGGAAGAGTTGCTGGAGAAGAGGTTCATAAGGCCAAGCGTGTCGCCTTGGGGCGCACCTGTGTTATTGGTGAAAAAGAAGGATGGAGGTATGAGATTATGCGTGGATTACAGACAGTTGAACAAGGTAACAATTAAGAACAAGTACTCACTCCCAAGAATTGATGATTTGATGGACCAATTGATGGGTGCACAAGTATTTTTGAAGATTGACCGAGGTCGGGTACCATCGGATCAAGGTGAAGGGCGAGGACATTCCTAAGACAAAGATTTAGAACTTCGGTATGGGCACTACGAGTATTCGGTGATGCCATTTGGTGTTACTAATGCTCTGGAGTATTCATGGAGTATATGAATCGTATCTTTCATGAATATTTGGATCGGTTTGTAGTAGTGTTCATTGATGACATTTTAGTATACTCCAGTCGGAGGAGGAGCACGCCAAGCATCCGAGATTGGTGTTAGAGGTATTGAAGGATAAGAAGATGTACGCCAAGTTGTCCAGTGTGAATTACGGTTGAGGCGTTGAATTTCCTAGGTCATGTGATCTCCGGTGAAGGTATAGCCGCTGATCCTTCCAAAGTTGAAGGCGTGTTGCAATGGGAAGCACCAAGTCGACCACCGAGGTGAGCGATTTTACAGGTTTGGTGGGTATTACGTAAGGTTCATTGAGGGGTTTTCCAAGTTGGCGCCGCCATTAACTCCGGTTGGCGTGTAAAGGGAAGGCATTTGTGTGGGACGAAGCGATCGAAGAGAATTTCCAAGAATTGAAGAAGAGATTGACAACGTCTCTGTCTGGCGTTGCCTAATCCAAATGAGTCTTTTGTGTGTCTTGTGATGCGTCTAAGTTGGGTTTGGGCTGCGTCTTGATGCAAGGAGGTAAGGTAGTTGCTTACGCTTCAAGACAATTGAAAATCCATGAGAAGAACTACCTACGCACGATTTGGAGCTTGCTGCGATGGTGTTTGCATTGAAGATATAGAGGCATTATCTATATGGCTCAAGGTTCGAAGTGTTTAGTGACCATAAGAGTTTGCGATGTCTGTTTGATCGTAAGGAGAGTGAACATGAGGCGGAGATGGTTGGAGCTACTTAAGGACTATGATTTTGGGTTGAACTATCACCCCGGGAAGGCAAATTTGGTGGCCGATCGCTAAGTAGGAAATCGTTGCATGCATCAAAGAATGATGGTAAAGGAGCTAGAGCTAATTGAGCAATTCAGAGACCTAAGTTTAGTGTGTTAGCTAACCCCTCACAAAGATTAAGTTGGGAATGCCGAAAATCACAAATGATTTTACGAGTGACATCAAAGAGGCACACAGGAAGTCGGACGTCAAGCTTGTAGGCGTGGCGCAAGTATTGGCCGAAATGAGAACGGAGATTTTGAGTTGGACGCGCAAAGGATTGCTAAGGTATAGAGCTCGGATTTGTGTCCCGATGGCGAGAAGATCAAGAGAGCCATTTTGGAAGAGTGTCATAGGAGTAAGCTGAGTATACACCCAGGTGCGACCAAGATGTATCAAGACTTGAAGGGGTTGTTTTGGTGGCAAGGTATGAAGAGTGATGTAGCCCAGTTTGTGTACGCTTGTCTAGTTTGACAGAAGTCCAAAGTAGAACATCGAAGCCACAGGTTGTTGCAACCATTGAAGATTCCAGTGGAAGTGGGGCGATATTGCTATGGATTTTGTAACTGGGTTTGCGCGAGTACAATGGAGGTTTGATACCATTTGGGTAGTAGTGGATAGATTGACGAAGTCTGCTCATTTCATTCCCATCAACCTCACCTATCCGATGTCAAGATTGGCAGAGATATACATTCAAGTGATCGTAAAGTTGCACGGAGTTCCTCGATCTATTATTTCAGACAGAGACCCAAGGTTTACTTCAGAATTCTGGGAAAGTTTGCAAGACGCGTTGGAGTGCGAAGTGCGCTGAGCTCGGCATATCACCCACGCATCGATGGTCATCAGAGAGACCATCCGATCGTTGGAGGACTTGTTGAGAGCGTGTGTTCTTGAGCAAGGAGGAGCGTGGGATTCATATTTACCACTGATTGAGTTCACGTACAACAACAGTTTTCATTCTAGCATAGGGATGGCACCCTTTGAGGCATTATATGGGAGGAGGTGCAGGACTCCATTGTGTTGGAGCGAGTCGGAGAAGGTGTGGTACTCGGACCAGAGGTCGTGCGAGAGACCACCGAGAAGGTAAAGCAAATTCGGGGAGAAAATGAAGGCTTCTCGAGTAGCGGTAAGAGCTACCATGACAAGAGAAGGAAGGACTTAGAATTTCGTGTAGGGGATCATGTGTTTCTAAGGGTCAATCCGATGAATAGGTGTTGGCGAGCATTGAAGTCGAAGAAGTTGTCTTCGTTTCATTGGACCATATCAAATTTTGGAGAGAGTTGGGAGGGTGGCTTACCGAGTTGCTTTGCCACCCAATTTGTCTAATTTACACGCGTGTTCCACGTATCTCACCGAGGAAGTATGTGCGGACAGTCTCACGTAATTCAAGTAGATGATGTGCAAGTGAGAGACAACCTCACTGTGGAAACAAGGCCAATTCGAATTGATGACAGAGAGGTGAAGACTCTAAGGGGAAAGGAGATCAAATTGGTGAAAGTGATTTGGGTAGGAGCAGCTGGTGAGAATGCAACTTGGGAGTTGGAAAGTAAGATGCGAGATGCCTACCCAGAATTATTTGTTTCAGGTAAGATTTCGAGGACGAAATATTCTAAGTGGGGGAGAGTTGTAACACCCCAAAATAGTTCAATTAATTATTAAATTGAGTCATTTAGGTTTTTTCCACATTTTTAATTTAATTAAGCTTAAGGCTAACGTGTAGTGTTTATGTGTTAGGAGAGGTTTGAGTAATGGGAAGAGGTATTGAATAGAAGTCCATGAGTGATGGAAAGGCCCAAGTCCAATTAGAAGCCCAAGTCCCTTTCCATAAGAGGAATTAGCCGTAGGATCATCTCATTTTTCCATCAAAGTGAAGAAAAGTCTTAGAGAGAAGTAAGAGAGAGAGAGTACATTAGGTGGAATAGTGATTAGAAGAAGAAGAAAGAGAATGCAGGCGTGGAGAGTTCAAGAGGAGAGGAGAACTTGTTGCTGTGGTTATTGGAGAGTGAAGGGAGTGATCATCTGAAGTTGCTTAAGGTAAGGGGAGTCTCTTCCATTGCGTAATATAGTGTTTATGTTAAGTGTAATTGCATGAATGATTTCGGATTGAGTTCTGAATGTGTGCTTATGTGTTTTAAGTATTACGGTTGTGTTACTTCATCTTGATGAAGGTTTTCTGAGTTGATTTACGAGTGGTCACGTAAGTGACCATGGAGAGAAATGAGAGGCTGAGAACTCTCAGTCTCAGTGAGCGTGAGAGTCTAAGAGTGTGTTCTTGAGCTTAATCCTAGTCAGGAGCACCTAAAGAGAGGAAGGAGAAGTTAGGCGCGCGTGATCGTAGAAAAGTCAAGTGCATGAAGGTTAACGACGACGTAAGTGTTGAACGTAGTTCCTAGGCTTGAAGAGGACGAGCTGAGCTGTACTTGATGGACGAAGGTGTGTAGGTGTAATTAGAACCCAGTGCGAGTGTCGTCAAGTAGTTACTGAGGTATAACATGGTTATGCCGAGGTGTTTGGGTCAAGACGTAGGCGTAGGCAAGTCTGCGTATGATAGCCGAGGTGAAGGAGTCGACTTGTAGCTACCGAGCTGAAGTGGCCGGAAGTGGAGTGTATATATACTTAGGCGTAGTTCTTTGAAGTCTTGACGTATGTCATAGCGTGTACCTACCGAGGTGAGTGTTCCGAGGTGTTGTGTCGTGTAAGCCGAGGTGAGGTGAGTGCTTAGGTGTATTGTGCCTAAGTGTAGTAATCAAAGTGAAGTTGTGTGGTTAGGTGTGAAATAACTGAGTGTAGATTGAGGAAGTGTGTGTGTGTGTGGACGCGTAGGTGTGTTGGAAGATAAGGTGGCGTGAGGTCCCAACACGAGGTGGAGAACCTTATGAGTGGAATGCCAGTGAGGAGCCACCGAGTTGTGTATTGGTGACGTAATAAGTAGCGATACTCACGTCGCCAGCGTCTTGAGATGAGTAGGTATGCCGAGGTGACGAGCGAGCATGCCGAGAAGAGTGAGGGTGCCGAGGTGACTAAGAGTGCCGAGGTGACCTATTTTTGACGCATAACAGCGTAGAGCTGTTAGGCGCCACTGTGAGTGACGTTTAACGTCAAGAGTCGTTTAAAGGGACGGATTGGCCTAGTCCAGTTTAGTCCCTATGTGATGGTTCAGTCCTAGGCGTTGTGAGGCCTTCATAGTGATGGAGTGGCTCACTGCCTGAGGAGCTGAGGTGCCCTGTGAGTGGGCAAATAGCCGTTGTGCTATGGTGGTTTTCTAAGAGGACTAGGCAACGTAAGGCGACGGTGCGGTTTGCACAAAAGAGTTGTTTATTCTGAGTGAATGCATTGTTCATTGAGTCTCATGAATTCATATGCATCGATCGTTATAGACTTCGGTCTCGATACAAAAGACTTGATGCGAGTATCGATGGCGACGGATATGCCCGAGTGGCTTAAAAGAGATGGATCCTCATGCATTATACCTGGAGTTTGGGTTGCATTGCATTGCATGCATAACTCATTTGAATTATGTTGAGATCTTTGCTTAATGTACCGAGTTAACTATATGTCTTTGTGTTATTACTTGAGTTCTTGTTTGATATGTGAACCAAGTGCTTAATGCATTCTATGTATTTACTTTAGTCATGAACCTTTATTACAAATGTTTAGAAACTCACCCTACTGCTTTCCATGTTGCTCTAATGTTGCAACTTGCAGGTACCCCTGAGTAGAGGTCAGCTTTGCTTTGGTTTTTGGAGTCGGTCTGCTCTGGTAGTTGTAACACTGGGGGAGTCGAGTAGTGTTTTGTTTTGGACTGTTTCAGTTGTAATATATATGTTGACTAATTTATATGAGTGTCCGCTGTGATGTAAACAATTGAAAACATATTTTGATGGGCGTAGTCCCTTTGGCCGAGTTGCCTATGTTAGCATGTATGCTGTTGTTTTAATTCAAAGATATATGCTAAGGTGTTTGAGTGATAATGTAGCATCTTTCCACGAGAATTTTATTAAACTCTGATTTAAATTAGTTAATTAATAGAGATAGGAGGGGTGTTACAATGCCAGCCAGAAACGACTCTAATGAATGAAGTGTCGACTCTCAGTAAGCCAACAAAGGCAAGAAATAAATTGGTGCCAACCCTCAGGCGGCAAAAAGCAAGCAAAAATAAAGCAGTAAAGAAAACAGTAAAGAAGGTATCGACCTCTGGGAGGCCGATACTGGCAGGAAAACAAGAAAGTGATAAAGAACGCAATAAAGAAGGAGCGCTTGTGGCTCTGAAAGAACACTTAGGTTCTGAGAGCACCTGCGGCTCTGAAGGAGCATTTGAGCTCTGGAGGTGGCCTATTCGAGCGGCACGAGGTTCAATATCAAGTTGTAGGGATCGATACATTTTACCTTGATGGACTTACGCTATGCTTTATAATGACACAACTAGTCGAAGGACGCTAAGTGCGGGGGCCAATCTGTCATGCTCCGTGATGACTTGGCGAAATGAAGGACACGAGGTCTGAAGGGCCGATCCGTCATGCTCCGTGATGACTTGGCGATATGACGGTCGAGTTCAAAGTCGCTGCTTGGACTGTTGATTTGAACTAAAGCCGAAGGACCCGTGGTCCGATGATTCGCTCGGTGCTCGATAACGACGGGATCTTGAAGGGGACGCATTGGTCTGAAGGGACACGCGAGTCTGAAGGGATTCGCAAATCCTGTTGATTGACTGATTGAGATAGCTACTGTTGGCGCACTGAATTGAGGTACCTGCATATGTCAGTTGATGCAAAAGCATGGGTGCATGTTATGCAAGGGCATGTTATGCAGGAGCATGTTATGCGAGTGCATGCAATGTTATGATTTTGGTGTGATGATGCATGTAGTAGATGCTTTTCTTTTCTTTTTTAATTCTTTTACGACCCGACTTTCTTTTTCTCGTCGTTTGATTTTTTTCTGTTTTTTTTCGATCAACTTTCTCTTTTCTGATCATTTGTTTTCGCTTTTTTGACAAAGGCTTGTTCTTTTACTGGTTCAACCGACTCCCGATACTCCTGGCAAGAGACTGAGAAGCCGATAGAGACTGCAGGGCTCATGAATCGAACGCAAGTTTGCTTTATGGTTCGCCGTGCGGAATGGTTTGTGAGTGCAACCTTCTTTGTAAGATTAATTTTCTTTGGGAAGTTGCTTATTTCCCATGACTTTTAAAGATTTCGCCATGATTTGTAATGCTCCATGATGTATGCACATGTTTCTGATTCAGATCACCATCATCATAAAACGCTTATTTTGAGCGTAAAAGCGAAATAACAACAAGCAAGACATGAGAAAATTGAGCTTTATTGATGTGGAAGCCGATCGCATGAATGTTACGACGATCGCTCAAGACATTTGTGATTTTAAACTACAAAAAGACACGAAAAACAAAAGAGAAGCTAATTTCTCGATCGTCCGTCTCAGTGGCAAGGCTTGACATTTGCGTCCTTAATCTTGATCACTCCTCATCCAAGTCTTCAGGGAGTTGTATGCCTTTCTTTACTTTTCATGCTCAAGTTTTACGACCTAATTTTTGCTGGATCGCCTTTGCGGGTTTTCAATCCACCGGTCACTCGATCTTGCCTAGGCCGCCCTTTTGGGTTTTCAACCTAGCGAGCTAATTCTTACTTGGCTCGTCTTTCTCTTTTTTTCACTTATTTCTTTCAGGCATAATACTTCTTCACAGTGTCTAAATTGACTGTGTTCTTGAGATCTTCACCGTCCATATTTGTGAGTATCAGCGCTCCTCTAGAAGGCTTTCTTGACTACATACGGGCCGTCATAAGTGGGCGTCCACTTCCCTCGGGGATCACTCTGAATGGGCAGAATCTTCTTGAGTACCAGATCCCCTTGCTTGAATTCACGAGGTCGGACTTTCTTGTCGAAAGCCGTTCTCATTCTCTGTTGGTACAGTTGCCCGTGACACAAGGCTGCAATTCTTTTCTCCTCAATGAGATTTAGGCGATCCAGATCGAGCACAGTGTACCCACTCCACTCGCCTTCTTCAAACTTGGTTTCCATCAAGACCCGCGATGAGGTATCTCAACCTCGATAGGAGGAGGCTAGCCGACCCATATACCAGAGAGAAGGGGGTTGCCCCAGTCGAAGTGCGCACCGAGGTATGATAGCCATGCAAGGCGAAAGGGAGCATTTCATGCCAGTCTTTGTAGGTTACCACCATTTTCTGCACTATTTTCTTGATATTCTTGTTGGCTGCTTCAACTGCCCCATTCATCTTTGGGCGGTAGGGAGAGGAATTATGATGCTGAATTTTGAATTCTTTGCATAGGTCCTTCATCATTTTGCTGTTCAGGTTGCTGCCGTTATCCGTGATGATCTTGTAGGGAAGACCATATCGGCAAATCAGATCTTTCTTCACAAATTTGGCAACCACTGAACTGGTTATACTGGAGTATGAAGCAGCTTCAACCCATTTTGTGAAATAGTCAATGGCGACCAGGATGAAACGATGCCCATTTGATGCTTTGGGTTCAATTGGACCTATGACGTCCATGCCCCACATTGAGAACGGCCAAGACGCAGTCAGAACGTTTAATTTGGCAGGCGGTACTTGGATATGATCGACATAGATCTGGCACTTGTGGCACTTTCTTACAAAGCTATAACAGTCTGATTCCATCTGCAACCAGTAATAACCCGCCCTTAGGATCTTTCTAGCCATGGTATGTCCACTGGAATGGGTTCCGAACGAGCCCTCGTGCACATCTCTCATGATTCTTTCAGCTTCTTCTTTGGCAACACACCTCAGGAGAACCATATCGTAGTTTCTTTTGTAGAGAACTTCACCACTCAAGAAGAAATTCCTTGACAATCTTCTGAGAGTTCTCTTGTCATTCTCTGATGCACCAGGTGGGTATTCTTGATTAGTGATGTATTGCTTAATGTCATGATACCAAGGCTTCTCGTCAGGTCCCTCATCTATTGTTGTGTGCAAGATAGTGATGCGCAGCGAGCTCGGTCTTGAATTACGATTAGTCGTCGCTCTTGTCACGGTAACATTGAACATAGCGATGTTGTTGCCAATCGTCGACCAACTGGTTTTCACCTCGAGGGATATGCTTAAAGGGTATCTCATCAAAAGACTTCATCAACTCTTGCACATAATCACAATAAGGAATCAATTTGGGATTTCTGGTCTCCCAATCACCTCTTACTTGATGAATAACCAGGGCTGAGTCCCCATACACATCTAGCCTTTTAACTTTCCACTCTAAGGTTTGCTTGAATACCTAGGATGCACGCTTCATATTACGCTATGTTATTTGTGACATAGAAGCTCGATCTTCTTGCATGAGGAATGAAGCGGTTGTCGGGAGATATCAACACAAATACACCGCTCCATGCCCCCATACATTTGACTCACCATCGAATATCATTCTCCATCTTTCACTTTCTTGGGATTTCCCCTCGTCGAGCAAAGCCATGATATCTTCATCGGAAAAATCATGCGCATTGGTTGGTAGTTTGGAATCGGCTGACATGCCAAATACTCAGCAAGTGCACTACCTTTAACTGCTTTTTGCGTGACGTACAGGATATCGTATTCGGACAATTGCATCTGCCAACGGGCAATTCGTCCCGTGAGAGCTGGCTTCTCAAATATGTACTTGATTGGATCCATTTTTGACACCAACCAAGTTGTGTGACTTAGCATGTCTTGCCTTAAACGATGAGCGGCCCAAACTAGGGCACAACAAGTCTTTTCCAGCATAGAATATCTTGTCTCACAGTCGGTGAACTTTTTGCTTAGATAGTATATTGCATGCTCCTTTTTCCCGATTCATCGTGCTGCCCCAACACATAGCCCATTGAATTATCTAGCACTGTAAGGTATAAGATGAGAGGCACGCACGACACGGTGGCATTAAGATCGTGGATTCTGCAAGTACACCTTGATTTTCTCAAAGGCGATTGACACCGATCATTCCACTTCGACTTTTGACTTTTGCATAGCAATTTGAAAATTGGCTCGCAAGTAGCGATCGGTGAAAAATGAATCGGAGATGTAATTCAACCTTCCGAGAAACCACGGACTTCTTTCTCCGTTTTGGTGCGGCATTTCGAGGATAGCTTTTACTTTGTGCGGATCCACCTCAATTCCTTTCTCGGTGACAATGAAGCCTAACGACTTCCCGATCTCACCCCAAACGCACTTGGTGGGGTTCAATTTGAGTTTATATTTCCTCAACCGTTCAAAGAGCTTTTCCGTTGACAATGTGCTCCTCGTCGGTTTTGGATTTTGCGATCATGTCATCAACATAAACTTCAATCTCTCTATGCATCATATCATGGAATAAGGTAACCATGGCCCTCTGGTAGGTTGCGCCAAAGATTTTTCAACCCAAATGGCATGACCTTATAACGAGAATGTTCCCAAAGTGTTATGAAAATTGTCTTTTCCATGTCCTCGGGGTCCATCTTGATCCGATTATATCCCGAATATCCATCCATGAAGGAGAATAACGAGTGTTGGTGTGTACTATCCACTAAGACATCAATGTGAGGCAAAGGAAAATCGTCCTTAGGACTAGCATGATTCGGATCTCGGTGATCGACGCACATTCGACCTTCCCATCCTTCTTGGGAATCGGGACAATATTGGCAACCCACTGCGGTACTTGGCCACTTTGCTAGGAACCCCGCATCAAATTGCTTCTTCACTTCGTCTCGATTTTGAGGACATCTCGGCTTCATCCTTCTCAACTTACGTTTTGACAGTGGGCATTGAGCTTGATCGGTAACTTGTGTACCACAATGTTAGTGTCCAACCCAGGCATATCTTGATAGGACCATGCAAACACATCCACATAATCGTGCAACAGATGAACCAACTTCATGTGATCTTCGTCATTCATGGTACCCACTTTGACCTCTTTCTTGTTCTCAGCTGTACCCAAGTTGATCACTCGGTATATTCCCTGTGAGGCTGAATAACCCTTTCTTTTGTTTTATTAACCTCATGAGTTCTGGAGGAGTTTCCCAGTCTTCCTCAACATCCCCCTTAGCTTGATTGATAGGGTAATCAAAGTCAAAATATGGACTGTCGGCACTGCTGTTTTCAGAGACTATTGTTGTGGATCTGCATTTCGCCGAAGCGAAAAGGCAGAATGAAAGGCGAAACAAGCAAGCAAACAAACAATAAAGCAGAAAAAGACTCACGCAATGAAGAGAAAATGATTTTTATTGATTGAGAAATTCAAAACAAACGTTTTTATTGATGATGATGATTCTGAAAATAAAAACATGCGTGCCCCTAACAACTTGTCCTATGGCCTTGGGCAGAGCCACAGGGTTGCATTACAAATAAATACTTTGAATTAAAAGCCACAGGAAAGGCAGCAGCTTCCCAATTCTTCAACTCTTCTCCAAAGAAGGCAATGGCGGATCGGACTAACACCACCTCTTGACCTTCAAGACCATTCCCGATGACAAAGAACCACTTGGTTGTGTTGCTCATCTTCTTCACCCCATCCTGTGGCCGGATGTCTTCCATTCGAATTCGTGCACTTTCAAGAGCATCATATCTCGACCAAGTAATCAAACTTTCCACTGGGCTCCCTAGGGTATCCCAACATCCCTCTTTTGTAGGTCTTCATTGATTTCTTCTTGTATTCTTCATGTGGCTATTGGTCGAACCTGGCTTGAACCAATCTCGGATCGATTGATTTCAATTGGCTTTTTGGTCTCAATTCCCCAGAAACTTTCTTTCATACCATGGGTTTCTACTGGACCACATATCGGTCCATCGGTCCTCGCGCAATCATCTTGAAGCTTTCACAATCTCCCACACATAAATTAGACACCCTTCTTCGTGGCAATGGATTAATTGGAGTTTTGATCTTCTCGCACCTTTCTTACCAATTCCAGACTGAAACTTTCTATAGCGTTGGCGGTAGGCCGATGACCGCAATGGATTAATTGTTGTGTTCGAGATCCAACGAGATCCAACCAAATCTATCAAGTCTTGCACCACATGTTTAAAGGCTTTACATTCTTCCACAAAGATGACCGAATTCCGTTTTCATGGAAACTGCGGTAGCATTAGCATTGTACCCTCTCGGGAAATGGTGGTGAGCGACTTTCATTGGCCGAGTGTTGATCGGGTTGTTGGAAGTCAAGTGATTAAACAACTTTCGATGTATGTCATCGGATTGGGTCAAAATCGTCCGCTTCTTGAACCTTGAGCCTAATGCCAATGCCTTCTTGAGGTGGCACGGGAGCGAGAGAATGGAACAGTTTGTGGTGGAGGTGTACCAAAAGATGAATTTCCCCCTGAGATGACATTAGTTTCTCCTTCTTTCTTCTTAGTGAAATGGGGCTGGTACTTCTTCCGAGTGTTTGAACCGCCAATTTCCTACATTCTCGAGGTGATTCGAGATCTTCCCACTTCAAGGCCATGTTCAAGTCTTTCCCAAAGACTATCATATCGGAGAAGCTAGTTGAAACACTTGTGATCGGCCGATCATAATAAATTCTTTGGGAGGGTTTCGGGAACATGTATACCATTTCCTTCTCAGTCAGAGGAGGTTGAACCTGAGCAGCTGTGCTTCGCCATTTCTGAGCATACTCCTTGAAAGTCTCCTTTTCGCCCTTACTCATGTGCTGCAACTGCGACCTATCCGGGGCCATGTCCATGTTGTACTTATACTGTCTCATGAAAGCTTCAGACAAATCCTTCCAACAACGGATTTCAGAAGATTGCAATTTCATATACCAATCTAGAGGAGCTCCGGCCAAACTGTTTTGGAAGCAGTAAATCAGCAGCTTGTCATCATTGGCATAAGGACCCATTTTTCGGACGAACATTGTAACATGGCTCTCTGGACAGCCGATCCCTCTGTACTTGTCTACCTCAGGAGCTTTGAACTTTGGTGGTAAGACCAAATCTGGGACTAAACACAGCTCACGGGCTTCCTTGGCTCTAACACCAGTACCCTCCATAGCCCTTACTCTTTCTTCAAGTGCGCGAATCAGATCATTTGGCTGAGATCCCTCAAACATGTGTCCTTGGGGGTGGCTCCCCATATTGTAATAATATCCTCCTCCTGGCTGAAGAACATTTTGAGGGTGTCTTTGCAAACCCCGGAGTGGGGTGAGCACGATGAGAGGCTAGGAGTCTAAATTTGTGGTCCTCCGGCGGCAGCTCCCAAGCACGGTGGCGGTGACTTGATTAGGTGCAACCACACCAACAAGAGCGAGTCTAGCAGTTGCGGCATGTACCCGGCGAGCATACCCCAAGGATATCTCTCAGAAGTGCATTGGTTCGACACATTCATTTCTCGGAGCAAACACGGGATGGCCAGACCGGATCCGGAGGAACGTGGTTGTAGCATTCATCGATCTTTGGAGGTGGAGCGAAAGAAGTGACACCATCCGGACCACCACTGGCGGCGAGCTTCAGCGGTTGTCCCACTCTTTAAACCTTGCGGCATGACCATCATCTCATGCACACGGGCTTTCATAGCACCCATCTTATCTTTCAAAGCCGGTTCTCCCGAGCTAGCCGCTCAGGGTTCAGAATTTGGATGCCCACATCTTCCTGTTCTGGATTACTTTCGGTTTCAATCTCCGGATGCTCTGGTAGATTAGCCATCGCCTTGGCTTGTGTCGGGTGAAGCATCGGTGACGGAGAACCAGAGTGCCTTTTTCTCGCTTATTTAGACATTTATTGCATGAGAAACAAGATAAATTCATGAATGAATGTATGAATGCATGCACAGTGTTTGCTTGATGCCGGGAACCACGGGATACCCTATCTCGTCATAAGCGCATAAACTTTTTATTTAGGAATTGAAATAATCAAGGAATCGAAATAGCATACTTCATTCATCAAGATTTCAAAGCTTCCACAATTTCCATTAAAGGGAAAAGACAGTACATTGCCCATAAAAGAAAAGTACAATATTCTTGAATACAAAACTCAAAATAAACGCTTAAGCTGAAAAGTACAAGTAAACAACTCAAATACAAATAGCCTCAAGCTCCCCAAATCTCTTCCTTTTATTGCTGACACTTGCACCTTGAGACTGCTCCTTGAACTCTGTGATCAATGCTCTGCAGTACTTCACAAACTGGTACACCTCGGGTGGGGTATTGAAGAAATGCATCCTAGCCTCAGCCATCCTCAGATTTTTGGGAACCCCCAACATAGCCTTACTGGCCAACTCTGATAGCTTCGAGAACTTGCTCTTCCACAACTGGATCTCATCCCTAAGCTCCTTAATGATCTCTTGATCTTCAAGCTTCCCAATCAAATCTAGGAAGCGTTTTTCCCAATATTGGCTCTCAGCTCGGACTGCATGCGTAGGCATCTTCTGAGACAATGAAGGTCCTCTTCAATTCATCAAATACTTCTCTTTCAAATCTCAAGGCTTCTTGGTATTCCTTGAGAGTTTCATCAATGGCACCTCTTTTTGCTCGAGGTCTCTCGGTTGACCCCTCAACTCGCCACGGATGTGATTCTTGCCCCGATTCAATGGCCGTGTCTTCCACTCCTGAGCTTCTTCAAGTGCCTTCCTTGTCTTCTGCTTATACCTTTGGAGCTCCTCTCTAGCCCCCTTGGATATCTTTGGGCTTCTATCTTGCCTTGCTCTTCTTTCATGAATCGCTTAACACTTTCTTCCACAAATGATCATTTTGACATTGTTTTCTTCCTCTAGCTTTTCCTTCTCTAAAGCTATCTCCTCTAACTTAGCCTCGCAATGCTTTCTTTTCCTCTTCTACCTTTGCTAAAGCGGATTTGACTTCGTTCGACTCCTCATAGGTAGGGACATAAGGCTTTGGTATCTCCTCCTCAGGGGAAATGTCCTTTGACTCGGTGATTTTGTACCTTGAAGCTTCTCCTTGAGCCATTGATTGAAGGTGGTGTCACCGGTTCTTTTTGATGACTCTTCATTTCCTTTTCGCACTCTGATTCCCATGATTCTTTGAACTCTTGAAGCAAATCACCGCATTTAGGCATCCCCTTATAGAGGTAAACACGGACAACATGCTTTCGGAGGGTGAGTTCCTCATCTGGGTAGCCATAGGTCAATGAAGGATTGTAATTGATACACCCTCGAGTCCCCATGAGAGGCACGCTTTGAAAGCTTCCACACCGAATACCACCGCAGTCTGTCATCCCAACAAGCGTTTGTATACCATCGGTTTGGAGATCATTGAGGTTTTTCGAAACTCAACCCACTCCAGCGATTCGACCTTCACCTCACAGCCTAGAGCATAAGAAATTAGCTCCCTAACATCAGTTCGGTCATGGATCACATG
The DNA here is from genome assembly GCA_020916435.1 of Oxytropis ochrocephala. Taxonomy (NCBI): domain Eukaryota; kingdom Viridiplantae; phylum Streptophyta; class Magnoliopsida; order Fabales; family Fabaceae; genus Oxytropis; species Oxytropis ochrocephala. Next base: position 66,199,475 of record CM037093.1, on the reverse strand, counting down.
GGTAATGAGCCGGGCATAGAGAACATGAGTGGAAAGACACATCTTCTTTTTATGGAACTGACTGTAGCGGGTGAGCATGGTATGTGTTAGCAAGAACAGGCAGTACAGCAGGATTGATAGGGTTCTTGGTGTCCTTGAAGGCCAAGAATGCACCGATCGCATCTTCATCAACATACTTTTCTATTTGAGGGAAGAGAACAACCCCAAATATGGTGAGAGTGAGCACTAACTTGAATGGACCCCACTTTTTAGCCAAAGCATAGGATTGCATCAGGCCCTCAAAATACTCTTGCGGATACCCCACTATACCATTTCTTTTTAACTTTTGCAACCTCAATTCGTCCACACCAATCCTAAGCGACATTGCAAGCTTCTCATCAGTGTAGTATTGTCCCTGATATTGGTAAGGCCTAGCGTGAGATCTGGAGAACCCCAAAAGTTGCTCATATTCCTCTAATGTAGGTGATAGCTGAAAATTCTTGAAGAAGAAACATCTCACATCAGTAGTAGTAGAACTGCTCAAAGCCCACAAGAGCATCCTCTTGAACACTCAACTGCAAAAAGCCTACGAATATTCCCATATGCTGATCAAAGGAATCCTCTCAATCGGGCCCATAAGGTTGCACACCGCCTCGGACTACCAACCTCAAACTTCTTCATAACGGGAAGCGAGAAGTGAGTGAAGTCTTGCTATTCAATTCCATTCGATGCACCTATGACAAGACGGTACATTATTCGATGGTTTCCGACAAGCAAATGCAAATGAAATGCAGTATGAATGCAAATATTTACAACATTTAGCTTTAATGAATGCGGCATGATGCGATTATGATGGGAATGATGCATGTGGGGAAAATAAAAGCGATGCATATGGACGGAAGTTCAAAAGTTTAGGAGACACACTACGTGCCGCCTCGCAGCGATGGTTTATTGGAAAGAAGGAAAATATTTTTGTATCCCTATGCCCTAAACTACCATGAAGCACACAATTCGTATGCCCTTGTGTCCTACAAAGGTGGGAATCCTGAGTTCTAGGGCAACTTCAAAGGTTCCTCCCATGTAGTTCTAAATCACACCCTCACAATGGCTACCGAAGCTGTAGAATCCTCATGCCGACACCCACAAATGTAGAATGCTACCAAGTGTGAGGCGTCATGAGAAAGCGTACTCCGGTTGAGACTTTCATGAGTATCAGACAGACAAAGGTCTTGAATGACAGTCACTAATCGCCTCCACTCCCCTAAGTGTTTGTTGGATCCGGGTATAAGAGCCCACTCATAGCACAAAAATCATAAGGTGTGAAAGTGTGTGATCGAGGACATACTTCCTAAAATCTACCCAACCCCACCTGCAAGGAAAACCAGAACAGTCCAGACAACAGGTCGTCTACCCTAGGGTTCAACACGCATACATCATTTTAATATACAAACCATCCTAAGAAGTCAACAGCAATTACACGCATTGCTTACCTCAAGAAAGGGAGCTAAGAAGGAGGGGACATAATAGAATGGGGGAATGCATGTTTTTACCTTAAGAAAGGGAGAAGAGAAGAGGGATCATGGGAATTGAGGAATGCATGCATAAGCATAATATTAGACATATAGGAGAAGAGAAAAGAAAAGAAGAAAGGGAAACCAATTTTCAAATCAAACAAATAGAACACACAATCAGGTTAACTAGGCTTGACCCTCATCTCTTTTTTTTTTAAAAAAAAAAAAAAAGAACAGTTGTTCCCAGCAGAGTCGCCAGCTGTTGCGCCCCGAAAAATCCGGTTTGGACTTTTCGTTTGACAACGTGAAAAATAGTAGAGTCGCCACCAATTTATTTAGGAAAACATTGAAAAAACCTTTTTTGGAAAACGGGTGGTCTTTTAAAAACACAGAGATGTAGGTTCGGGGGTCGGTTGCGCATGGGGAAGGTATTAGCACCCCACGCGCCCTTTCTACCGAAAGGGAACCATTAACTTGATGTGGTTTTGAAATGTTTGATTTGAAATACATCGTTCTACTTCTTTTCTTTTCTTTTCTTTCTTTTGAGAAATTGCTTTATTGAAAGCGGGGAAAAGGAATGTTTTTGGTATCTTTGTAAAGCGGAACAAAACAAAGATTTTTTTGAAAAGGGTGCTTGACGGGACATGAACCGGTCTTACGTGCCCTCACGAAAATGAGGATCAAAGCTACGTAGTTCTCGTTTTGCGTCTGAAAACGGCTTAGGGGTTTAAGTTTTGGAGTTTTTGAAGTAAGACTCGAGTGTTCGCGAACACCAAACAAGCGAGAGGCTTGGTGGCATTCAATACTAACTCGAAAGAAAAAAGAGAGTTGGAACCGGTAATCAAACAAGCAATGGCTTGAGTGATTACAAGTGACAACGTTGCATTATTCTTTTTTTTTTTTTTTTTTTTTTTTGAAAATTGTTTTGAAAAAATGGTGAGCATCGATGATAATTACCACTAATAACTCGTGTTATTTTGGAAATTTGGATTAGTTTTTGTTGTTTAATTAATGTGTGGGAGCTTTCATAATAGTCAAACAAGCAAAGGCTTCGAGTGACTATCACTAATAACTCCTCATTAGCGATCAAACAAGCAACGGCTTCGAGTGATGGCTAATGATTTGTTTATGAAAATGCCTTAGGGTTTTTATTTGAAAGAAAAGCATGTAATTTTGAATTTGAAAAGAAATAGAACATTTCAAATCCTTTTTCAAGACAAAACCGAGACAACAATTTGAGAACAAACAAAGCAATCATAAGGAGTATTCACAAGTTGCTATGAACAATTGAATGCATGATTAAACAAACATGTGGGCGCTAGAGTATACAATCATGGGATGCAAGGCATAGCATTATTGAGTGCATGATTAGGCAAACATATGAATGCATGAGTATACAATTGTGGAATGCAAGGCATAGCATTATTGAATGCATGAACATATGAAAAAGAGTGCAAGTCATAGTGTTAATGAATGTATGATCATGTGATAATAAATGCAAGACATGACATTAATGGATGCATAAACATGTAAGAGGGTATGAGAATGCAAGAGGCATAGGTGCATATAGATGCATGAACATGTAAGCACAAATGATGAAATGCAAAGTGTAAAAATGTTTTGGGTATTTTTGCAAATAGACAAGTAGTAAAACTTTTAGTAAAAAGTTAATGAATGGTAAAAGTAAATATGCATGAAGTGAATGGTAATTATTTAATGGGATAGCAAAGTAAAAAGTAAAAATGTCTTTTTTTAGTTTTGGTAAAAAGTTAATGAGTGGTAAGGTAAAAACATGAATGGATGGTTAAAAAGTGAAAAAACACATTAACACTATTACACACCTCTACACAAGATCAAACACACATTTTAAGCATTAAAATGGACCCTAAAAAGGCCTCTAAGGCCGAAATCACATATGCACAAGACAATACATTATTTCATGCTAAAACTCATAATCCACACATAGAACAAATCATGCAAATCAAGTACATCATGCATTTCATTTACATAACTCAAAAAAATGAAAAAGGAGCAACAAAAAAACCCTAAATTCTAAGGCCTAAAACCGAACCCCTACACTCATGAATCAAACCAAAGCTCAACTCACAAGTTATGATATGAACAAGAATATGCATATAATGTATGGAAGTTCTTTATTCATGAAGAAGTGAAAAAAATGAGTGTGAAAATGCAAAACATATGATTAAAACACAAGAACACCCTCTTCAAGACCAAGGGCTTACTCCAAACACCCAAGGCTCCCAATGTCCTTGACATAGTGTTTGAAATGAGCCCTCTAAGCCTCTTAGAGAGGAAGAGGAGTAGAAGGAAGATTCACATGCTAATAGTTAAAAATGCAAGAGATAAGATGTTTACCTCAAGATCAAAGCTACACAAGAGTAGAAAAATGAAGATCAAGCACAAATCACCAACAAATGCCACGCAAACTTGAAGAAAACAAGCTCCTTAGTAGAGTAAAAATGGAATCAAGGATGAAAGGAAGAAGATATATGAATATGGAGTGGATTTCAGGTGATTTGGTGGATGAAACTTGAAAAGAAAATGGAGGAGAAAGGAGAGGAGAGGTTCGGCCTATAGAGGAGAGAGGAGGAGGTTTTTGTTCTAGGTTAAAAATGAGAGTGTCTCTCTCTTTGGTCTCTTGCTTTTGGGTTTTTATATGGGGTGCAAACTCAAGGGTATTTATGACAATGTGATTCTTGCAAACCAATAGGATTTGAGATAAAATTTGAATCAATGGTCAAGATGCAATGTCACATGGATTGAGGGTAATTAAAAAGCACAAAATGAGGAGAGAGAGGGGCTGAATGCGCAGCTTAATGAGGGTGGTGAAGGATAAGTTTATTTACAAAATTATATTTTTCCATGAAGCTTATTACACAAGTGTCATTTTGATTCAAATGAAGGGTGAGGATTGCACACAAAACTTGAATGGAAGGCCAAGATTTAAACACAATTTGCAACCAATAAAATAAATCAAAATTGCATGATTATGGGCTGGTGTGCGCAGCTAGGGAGTGGGAGAGTGAGTGGAATTGCCAATTGTACTATTGTACTATACTTGACCTTTCAAAATTCAAAAGAAATGGAATATCTCTTTCTAGATAATTCTTCTAAATTCATGCCATTTTGGGCCATGTCCCATGATTCAATGATTGGGCTCTGAATTTTATGATCTCACCAATCCCAAAATTGATTTGTTTACCCCACCTCAAAGGAAATGACCATTTTACCCTTCTATCCAAAGACTTGATTTTTATGCCAAAAGGTTAATATTTATGCACAAAAATAATCACAATTAAGCACAAATATTCCTCAAATAAAATAATTGATGATTATTCAGTGATTTGGGACGAAATACTGTTTTTATTGTGAAATGACCAAAATGCCCTTTCACCCTAAAAACTCTAGTTCTTTGCCCGAAGCACATTTTCACTTCAAAAATGACTTTTTCCCTAGGAGTGACCTCTAATACCTCAAAATGTATGTTGAATGACTTGTCTTGAGGAATTGTCCCTTATTCGCAAAATGACCAAAATACCCTTTTGCACTGCAAAACCCTAGCTTGTCCAAAAAGTGTATTCCAACTCCAAAAATGATTTTAGAAATTTTGAAATGACGTTTAGAAACCTAAATGCAATGCATGATGCTCTCTTCTCCTCTATTTATTTATTTTGTGGAAGATTAGGGTTTTGACCTAAGCCGGACAAAATTGGGGTATGACACCTGGTACATTTTCCTACCTAGTGATATCCTGCCCGTTAGCACACCTCTGACTCGAGCGTCGGAGTGTCTTTGAAGGTACCACCCGAGGCGCTCTCAAGACCGGTCCTAATTCACCCACAACGACCAGGACATCGGACAACGAACGACATCAACACTTATTGGTCAAGGTGCGATCAAAATGCAATATGATTTTCTTTTTTTATGCATGAAATGCAATATAATATTTTTATGCATGAAATGCAATATGATTATTTTTTATGCATGGAAGGCAATATGATTATTTTTTAATTTTTTATATGATCGTTAACGAGAGGAACAAAAAATATGTACAACCCAAAACAAGGATAAGAGTCAACATGACTCCCTTTGTGGCCTACACGGGTTTGTCCTAATATTGGCCTCTGGGAACCCTTGGATCTAGTGTCTTCTATTGTGAGCACTCACAAGGTGGGTTGTTCTAACCTACTAGGATTTAAGGTTTCTAGAGCCAAGTACTCTTCTAGAAGGTGAAACACAACAGGATGTACATCCCGAATGTGAGTACCCGCATAGAGGAATCGTGCTCTAGATGAGGAGTTCATGGAAGTCACATAGGATGTACATACAGAATGAGTCCCACATATCCTCTTTCTAACTTATGTGTTTTTATTCAGGCTCCGGCTTGAGTCCAACCCTCAGTGTGTGCTCACAGTGTAGGTGTGGTGTGTGAATGGAGCATATTCTAAAAAATAGGATAACAAACTATTCTTGCAAAGTAACTAGAAAATACAACCAAACAGTAGATAGTACATGTCCTCTAACCTAGGGTTTATATCAAACACAATATATAAATATAAAATGAATATATACAAAGGAAAAGTAAGAAAATTAAGAGGGGTAAATAAAGCGTACTTTATAATCATTTTGCACAACCAAACATACCGGGCTTGACTCTCACTATCTCGAGTGGAGTCGCCATCTGTCGTGATCGTGATCCCGACGTTGACGGCTCAAAAATATATTATTTGAGGTGTCGCCACCCAATTTATTTAAAATAGGAAAATTGAGAAAACCTAATTGAAAGTCATTTGGTGCGAAAACTAGGTTGGATTAGGAGCCTCGGTTATGCATAGGAAAGACGGAAACCTAATTCCATTGCACCCCTAGTACATCTGTCCTAAGATAGTTACCCTAAATTTGATTGTGCAAATAAATTACAAATTATTTGTTTTACCCCAGAAATAATACTTAATAAGTTTAGTAGAAACGTAATCATTTACAAACGACTAATTTAAGAATATTTTATTTTGAGTTGATAGGGAAGCCCTGCTCCTACGTACCCTCCGGTGCAATGAGGGACTCAAAAGTCACATAGTTCTTCCTGAAAATTTGTTGGTTGGTTGATTTTAATTTTGAAGGGGATTAAGATCTAAGTTGTACAACTCGTGTCTCTTAAACCGGTGTTGCGGGATTGATGAGATGTACATCTCCATCAAACTCATTTTTATTATTTTTGTTGAAATAGGGGTTAAAGGAAAAAAAAAAGAATTGATTAGATTAAGAAATTTTAAGTTTGGGAGAAAATGTTAATTTGTTGATTGGTTTTTAATTTTTTGAAGGGTTTAGGACCAAGCTGTACAACTCGGGTCTCTTAAACTGGTGTTGCGAGTTTGATAAGATGTTCATCTCAATCAAACCCATTTTTATTATTTTAGTTTCTGAAGAAAGAAAAAAATAGTTTGTGTATTAAAAAAAATAATAAAACTAACAAATAAATAAATAGAAAATCATATACATAAATAAATAAATAAATATACACAAAAATAAATAAATTAACAATAAATAAATGACAAAATAAACAAATATGTACATAAACAAAAAAAGATAATGATAAAAATAAATAAATACAAGACCAACCTTAACACGATGAATGCCGAACCAGACCAAGCAGTCTGACCAGGTCAACCGCGAACCAGACTCCCATCTGGTCCATTTTGACCCAAAAACGCAAAAATCGCTTTGAGAACCGGAAAGCCGACTCAAAACGTACTAAATGATCATAGATAGACTTTTAGTGAAATGGGCCGCAAAGGCTTGACCCAAAATATCACTCAACCCGCCAATGATCTCCCCCCAAACCTTCACCTCTCAACCTCTTTTATAGTCAATTGCTATACGGTTGTTGTTTCTTACAAGCGATGTGGGACTAAAACAATATAAAGAAAACAATTCCCACTTAGAGAACACAATTCTCGTTTTTCTCAAACCTATCATCGTAAAAGTGTGATTCCGGATTCGTTAACCGCTGGATCGTCTTCATTTTTTGACAGTAGGTTTGTTAGACATATATCTTCACTTTTACCGTTCAGTTCGTCAAAACGAGGTCCGAGGAGAGAAAATTGCCTTCGCAATAGCTGCGCGATTTTGGTCCGTTTTTCTCAAACCTCTTCACCGTAAAAAGTGTGATTCGGATTCGTTAGCCGTTGGATCGTCTTTATTTTTGACAGGAGTTAAGTGGGACATATGTCTCCACTTTCACCATTCGGATCATCAAAGCGATGTCCGAGAAGAGATAAATTGACTTCGCATTGTAGCTAAAAACTAAAACCCAAAATACCCAAATGCCACTACTTTTGTAGTTTTTGAAAAAGTAAAAAAATACCGGTAAAAATTGAGTGTTCACACCAGCTATTGGAGCAGATTAGGCTATTCAGCGACGAGCTCGGGACGGTTGAGGTATTGGAGCCAGATTAGTCTATTCATTCCTGCGCAAACAAATGAGGCAAACGTGTATTCATCGTGTGGGGATGTACCTTGATTAATCCAAATGAGAGGTGAGAGTCCATCCAAGTTCGCATTGCGCCACGCTCGAGAGGGCCGATGAGATAATAATCCGAGGGGATACCGATTGAGAAAAGTCCGGAAGACAATGATCTATCTCACACTTTGTGGTCGCCAATGTTCGGTACCTAGGTCTTGGAGTTGACCCTCCGGCTGGTACTTGAAGGATTCGAGAAAGTCTTGAAGGGATCAGTGCGCTCGGAAGGTCACCGCTGCACCCGAGAGGAAGGTTGTTGTCGGTATTCCCGAGATGAATCGATCGTGAGCCCAAGTCGGGTTTGGGGTATCTGCAAGATACTCAGGCGCTTCAATCGATGTAGCTAAGGTGGAGTAGAGAGAGAGAGAAAGATAGAGAGAGAGCTTTGGGAGAAGAATGTAGTAAATGAGCGGAATGTACTGCGTGGTAGAGGGTGAACCTCTATTTGTAGAGTAATTGGACGTCTCGTGTGTGCCGCTTGATCTGGCGGATCAATGCGGGCGACGATCTCTAGCGAGAACCGAGCGGATCTGGTGCTAGCTGGATGGTGGGAAGCATTTAGGCCGTGCTTGTTTGAGGGAAAATGGGCCGGCCCATTGTTACATGGGGCTTCGTAGCCCAAGTCGGAACATAGTGCTAATAAATTTTATAATTTTCTATTACTAAACTTGAAAAATGATATTACTAAATCAAATATAAAACCTTTTTAATATTAATAATTAATATAATTTAAAATAACTATGTAATGATAATGTAAATAATCATATTTAAAAAATTTATGATAAACTTTAAATAGATGTACGATCATATCTTACTATATTTTATTTTGTGTTACTGTGCTATTGGTATACAGTATCCACAAGTCTACGTTAGAGAAATTGGTTGGGCACGTGTACTTGACTTTGTCAGTCTGTGTGGTTCTCCCCTCCTAATAGAGTTTTTACCACACGCAAGACTCGAAATCGAGATCTTGAGATGGAATGCGACTCAGTTACCGCTCGAACCAATTGTTAGTCATATCTTTCTGTATTGATATATAATATTAGTTTTAAATATGTTTCTAGTCTTTATAAAATATTGAATTCTCATTTTTAGTGTCCAATAAATACTTCTTTAACTAATGGTTTTTACTTATTTTTCTTTTTGCATTTTTGGTCTCTCTCACTAAGTTAGTCTTAGACGGCTTATAGATTACCATGTCATTCATTTTATAATTAAGATGCCAAATCACTTCTCATGTCAAAATTTATATTTTCAATTGTTCTTATCGATTATTTTGCAGAGTTTAATTGTTACGTAGCACAGTTGGTATGGTTGACCTATAAGGTGATTACTAATTGACTAATTTCTTTTAAAAATGCGTTAACTTATAATTGGTATGGTGTTAAATATTTATACTTTTATTGTGAATATAAATTAAAGCCTATTTTTTGGTAATAAAAATCCTATTTTTTTTAATAAAGGGCTTTTTTATTGTTTTTTTATATTTCTTTTTAGTTATTTTATGAATAATTTCTTTTATTGATTAATCTTTTTAATAACTTTGTACTGATTAATACCTTTTTTATCTTCTTTTTTTTGAATTTTTTTGGTTATTTCTAGATTTTTTTGACTGAAAATTTTTTTTGGTTATCTTTTTATGTAAAACAAAATAATTCCTATTTAACTATTCTTCTACTAAGATAAAAAAACCAGTGTAAAATAATTAAAAACACAACTAGCGACAAATTATTAAAAAATGACCAATACAATATTTATCAAATAAATAAAATAAATTCATTAAAAAAATAACCAATGGAAAAATTATGAAAAAAATGAGTGAAAAAATAATGGCGAAAACCAATTGTGATATACGGCAAGTGATTTGACATCTGAGTCCTTAAAAAAAGTGACCAGGCATGAGGCCGTCTATTAGCCACATAAACACTAACTTATTGTTCGAAACTAAATGTGCAAATAGAAAGATAAGTGAGGACTAAAATATTTATCAAGAATTAAAATTGAAAACTTTTAATTTTATATGAACTAAAAATACTTTTAATCCTTATTAATATTATTATTATTATTGTTCAACTTATTTATATACACTATTCGAATTTATTTATATAGTATGTATTTATTAAGTGTATTTATTTTATCACTATAGTTTATTTATATACTTTTAATAATAGAAATAAATTAAAAAAGTTTAAAAATATATTTTTTATTTTGTTGTATTTATATTTAATTAAATCAGCAACACATAAAAGAATGTAAAAGATCTATTATCATTTAATTAAATTAAGGGGAGTCTGTTTTGTGCAATTAGTGATAATCATTTTTTAATATTTTCTATAACATAATTTTTCAAGTATAATTTATTCACCTTTCACAAATTTTTTGTATAAATAAACCCTTTCAGTCTCAACATTAGTGTCATCCGGTGAAGAAAAGGCTCGATTCGCAATCTAGTCTAGTGTAAGTTTCTCTTTTATCTCAATCTATGCCTCAATTCGTGTGATAAATGCATATTTTAAGTCGTTTGCATCTTGACCTTGATAATCTTTGCAGGATTCAGGCATATATAATGGTCGAGAGCATACCAGTGTTACTTGATCATTTAATTTTTTTTGTTTCTTTGCATATCAATATTAAATATTTGTGATCTCGTGATTTTCATACCGTTAATTATGTTCGTTATTCTACTCAACAAATTGAGTTCGCAATTGGTGATTTTAATTTTGATCATATGTGCATAATCTCATTTTGCGTGTACAAACACAGCGTCACAAAGCTTCTAATTGATCGTGCGTTTTATCTTTGGTACAATTGAACCACAAACACTTAAATCGAATCTTTGTCGCGTCATGTAAACACGATCTCTTAATCTTTCTATCGCTAAACGACAAATCTACCAATATATTGGAATCTAATTAAAATCTATCATTTAGCATCTTTCTTTTGACAAAGAAAAATTGTTAAATGAAAAGTTTTAATTCGAAATCGCTATATCGATATATTTACCATAATTTTTTTCTCTCTCCCGTAAACTTTTGATTTACAAAAAAATGCCTAATTTCACAATTTATTATAATTATGATTATAACTAAATCTCTCACTGATCAAAAAAGTAATGATCATTGGATCTCTTAAATTTAGCTAAAATAGTAACACAATGAAGAGTATATTTTGAGATTTTTTTTTATTTTTCTTGGCATTTTTTCTTATCGTCATTGTCGTCAATGTTGGTTTTGACTATTAGTGTCAATACGAGTCATCGGTAAATTGATTATGACTATTAGTTTTTTTTTATAAAAACGAGAATTTTAAAAAAATCTAAAAACCGTGTTTTGATTAGTTTATCATAAAAGCTTTTTTTATAGAATGATATGTTTTTTAAAAAAGAATAATTTTCATGATATTATACAAACAATTTTTGATTTTCTTAAAAATCTCTAAATTATTTAACGACAAAATCATTTACTTTTTAATCTATAGAAAACAGGCTTAATGTGTATGGATTTATTATATATTTAAAGTTCATATTATTTTTCTTCGCAGGTATTAGATTCATCAAATCACAACTTTTGGAACGAGAATGGATGCTGGAGTGCCCAAGTATGATTTTGACCTTAATATTCCATACACAGAGGAGGATATGGATTCCAATGAGAACAACACTCAAGTAAGTCCTAGTAATTACTGCCACACACATAGTATATAACACATCTATACTAGTATTTCATATATGTATGTATGTATGTATGTATGTATAATAATGTAAAAATAAGAGTTATTAGACAATTTTATTCTTGAAATTTCACAAAAGTTTAATTTAGCTCGTGACATTTACAATATATTAACTTAGTTCCTGATTTTTGTAAAATAATTTCAATTTAGCACGTCTATTTATCATTTTAGTCCATCTATTTTTCAAAAAAAAAAAACACTAGATTGAAGCACCTTGCAAAAATCAGAGACTAAGTTGGTATTATGAAGGATTAAATTGACCTTTTGTAAATATGAAGGATTAAATTACTATATTCCAAACATGAGTCGCTCTTTGTCCATGCCAACTTTCTGGCACCAACCATCGATCCCCACCCCCATCATCCATTGATGTCACATTAGAAGTTTGTTCGTTTTCCGCATTCTGATTCTTAATTCCATTTCCTTGTTTGATTCTTTCTTTCGAATCAATTTTTCTTCTCTTTAGTTACATTTTTGTTCTGCTTTCATCAATCTATTTTTTTTGTTCTTCATCCTTTGAAGTCGTCATCTTCACTATAGAACAACAAAATCCTCTACCCATTCACCACTTTTACAACCATGAGTTAGTAGTAGTTTCTCAACCACTTGATGGTGCCAATTGCCTCACATGGCGTCGATCTATGATTCTTGCTCTTGAGAACAATGAAGTAAACTACTTATAATTAACGATGTTTGAGAACAGGATGTGACCAATACTGTTGAAGAAAATGGGAACAATGAAGTTCCTCTAGCTCAAGATAACGGGAACAATCAAGTTGCTCTAGCTGAAGAGGATTCATCTTCTCTTGAATACTCTTCAAGTGAAGATTCTGATGACGACGATGATGATGAAGACGATGATGAGGATGAGGATGTCCGTCCGCCCTTGCGTTTCATCGACTTTCTGCATGTCGAAGGCTACCAAGGGGTCACCATGGCTGGTCGTCGCCGCTACTGCCGCAGTGGACGAGCTCATCCTATCGACGATAGAAAGATTTGCACAAATATTCGTTGCAAGTCACGAAAAACTCCTATGTGGCGCACAGGCCCTCTAGGATCAAAGGTAATTATAATATTCTAATCACTATCCTGTCATGAGTATAATATGTAACATGTATAGTTTATATTATAGATCAGATACACCAGTTATTCAATAAGTCTAAAACTGCATAAAAAAATTCTATGTTCTGCAGACATTGTGCAATGCGTGTGGAATTTACTACAGAAAACAAATGAGGTGGGCAGAAACACAACCAGGGACAGGAAGAGTCTCTTTTCAGATAATCTATGAGAATGGTTCTGATTCTGATTCTGCTTCTTCCTCGGATTCGGAGTAATGACATTCTTCAAATTTTTAATAACTGGGTGGCCCACCAACCCATTATGCTTTTGGAATGTCAGCAATTTTGTTTAATTTATGCATTTTGGAATGAAATTATACATTCCCTTGACATTATAATAAATGCTGGTTTTTCCAATTAGCTCGTTTATTTGTCATTGGTGGACAAAATAAATTTCATATTTTTGAGGCTATATTGAATATTGGGTTTGATTGAATTTTTATCCATTTGCTATATAATGTTTGGGGGATTTAATTTTGCCCCCCTGATTTTAATTGCTATTCTGCAATTTTTCAAATTTATCGATTTTGACTTAACATTTAATATGCTTAACAAAAATGTTGGTGTGAATTGCTTGCATGCTGAGATGACTTGATGATATATACTTGTTGATGTGGTTGTGGAAAATATTTTTTGGACACCTAAATGTTTTTATACACTTTGAGAGAGACCGGTATAGAAGTGAAAAGAACGATAGATGTAGGTTTTGTTTGGTAAAATGTAGTGGATGAGCTAATAGATAGCAGATAAGATAGCTAATAAAAAATAATGTGTTTGGTAAAATTAGCGGTTAAAATAGTTGATAAATATAAAATAACATAAAAGGATATTTAATTAATGATTACATTTTGGTCAAAATAATAATTAATGATTACATTATTTAATGATAACAAGATTTTTAATGAGGAAAGAGAAGTAATTTAAGAAAAATAAAAATGGTAAAAATGTAAAAAAAAAAAAAAAAAAGAAATGCTATCCACAATCCACTACCGTTTCAAAAAAAATACTACTTGAAGTAGCGTCTAAAAAAACGCTAAATGCTACCTTGAAAGCAGCTCTTCACCCACTAGTTTCATCCGCTATCCGCTAGCGGATGGGACGCGCCAAACAGCCGTAATAGATAAATGATGTGATAAGAAGAGAGAAAAAATCAGTGTTAGATGAATGTTTATTTTTGTGAGATGTTTAAATTAAGAACTTAGCTTTTGGGTGATTTTAGTTTACTTAACTTGACAATATAATCATCACCTATTATAAAACATGGCTTAACTTTTTGTTGGTATAAATTGGGAATACTCTGCGCGTAATTTTAGAGATTAATCGCTCGAGCCGAATAAGACTACAAAGGGCGGCAAAACTCTCTCTCAAGAGATTTAACACTGCTGTATGTCCAAGACAAGATTAGAACCCAAATTTTGGTTAAACTGAAAGAGATCGCTACGATCTCATGCAAGTGCTTTTATGTAAGTCTTAACTTTTTGAGTCAAAACAAATTTTTCCTCTAAAATTATTTTTTATTTTTTACACTACAATAATTAATTTAGTCAAAAATAATAATACAATAATTAATAAAATATTAATTAATTCATCAATAATATACATAAACTAAAGCTCATTCAAAACTAGAATATTAAAATTTTCAATTGGTATAAATGATGCGAAAAAAACTTATATGCTAACTTTTGTATCTTTTTCCTTTTTTATCAATAAATTGTAGGGAAATTACTCTTTCCTTCTGGATGTTTTTTTTTCCTAAGAAGGGTTTTACACCAGAAGATTTTAACGAGACTCCATATCTATTTCTTTTCAAAAACAAAATTATATGCTAACTTTTATAATCAAATATAACAAAGAATTCAACGAAGATTATTCATTAATAGATTTACCATTTTTTTTAGTAATTTCCAGTTTTTTAAAAAATAGTTCATATCATTTAAATTTTTTTATCTATTGTTTTTAAATTCAATATTTTTTATTAGTTTACTGTTTTGGCTTTTTTATTTTTTTTCTTCAAAAGTTTTATTTAGTTTTTTTTGATATGGACAAAAGCTTTGTTTTAAATGTTTTGAATAGAAACAATTAATTCAGTCAAAATAAAAAATAATGATATGGACAGTAACTAATTAATGTTTTTTAATTATTAGTTACTAGTAATACAAAATAAAGCTTTTGTAGTATTAGTTATTAGCTTTTTTTATACAAAACAAAGCTTTGATATGGACAATATAACTAACTAATTAATTTTTATGTCAAAAAAAAACTAATTAATTTTTTATACAAAACAAAGCTTTTGTAGTATTAGTTATTAATTTTGGTCAAATTTTTTTTATTAGTTATTGTTCCCAGCCGACCGCCCAGGAAGGCTCAAATGCGCCGAAGACTGACTCACGAAGACCGCCTCTCCCTTAGCGCCGAGATACTAGTCGGCTGTGCAGGACGACGAACCTCCCCTCGGCAAAAAGGGCCGACGTCTCACACAAGTTCGGTCTTAAGCAGGAATCTAGCTAGATATATTAGGGAAGCCCGAGAATCTCGCCTGAGATCTCGCTGCATTCATGTGTAATACTTATGAGCATTAATGACACCTTGTAATATAAATATAAGCCCTTGAGGCCAATAGAAAGGACTGATGTTATTCTGATCATTCGATACTTCTTACTCTATTCATTGTGTTCTTGCTATATCCTACTCCAGGGAATAGTTACGAACATTGGCGCCCACCGTGGGGCCTAGGTAAAATTTTCCTACCCCACTTCAGACCAGAAAAGCCTACCCCAGCATGGTAGGGACCAGAGCTAACGGTGGTGCTTCCACAAGCACCACAGATCCCAGAATATTTGAATTACTGGAAGCAGTAAGAGCACTTCAGGAACAGAACGCAGAGCAAGCTCGGAAGAACGAAGAGCAGACTCTCCGCGCCCAAGCACTTGAGGCCAGGCTCCATGAACAACTGATCGCCCTTCAGAACAACAGGACGGAGGTTGTCCGAGAACCCCTGAGGGTGTTCCAGCCGTTCACCGAAGAAATCGAAGCAGTGCCTATTCCCCCCAGTTTCGAGAGCCAGCCATCGGGACCTACGATGGAACGATAGATCCTTAAAGCCATGTCGACGCCTTTCAGACCCAGATGATGATTAGTGGTGGCAATGATGTCATTAGCTACAAGATGTTTGCAGGAACACTAGCTGATGTCGCCCTCAAGTGGTTCAAGGGATTGACTTCCTAATCCATCGCCTATTTCGAGGACCTTGCGAGTCGCTTCGTCCAGCAGTTTATCCACCCTGGGGATCTCTTTAACCTCAGGCAGGGGCCGCAGGGGCCGCTGGAGCCACTAAAGAAATACTTGGAGCGCTTCAACAAAATAACAGTGCAGGTGGAGGACCCGGACGATAAATTTTTCGTGACGGCTTTCATGAAAGGGCTCAGGAACGGGACCTTTAGCGAAGCGCTGTCCATCACTACTCTAGGAACATGGACGAGGACAGAGCAAGAGCAGACAAGCACATCGAAGCCGAGGACACAGCTGCCTCCAAGGACGCTAGAGATGTCAGAGGATCCCGAAGACCCCACTCGCCACCAGAGCGGGGGAACCGATCAGAACCCTTCCCAGCCTTGGCTCACCGAGACCGGAGAGGAAGAGCACGAAACAGGAAGTCTCGCCTGAATCCAGAGAACTCTTACACGCCGCTCAGAGCTCGGCCATCTGCCATCTTGACCGACGGACTTGCAGACGGAACCATCACCAGGCACCATGGGTAAGTATCTTGAAGCTTATTGCAGGTTTCATAGAACAGAAGGTCATACCACCAACGACTGCTGAACCTTGAAGCAGCAGATTGAACTAGCTCATCCAGCGAGGATTCTTAAAGAAGTTTGTACTGTGGGACGAACAAAAGAAGAGGGCGGAAAGCCCTCGAGAAGACAACCCCCCAAGAGGGAGGACCGAGGAAGGAGTTTCAGAAGGAAGAAAGCCATGAGGTAGCGGCATCCAGGGGTAGTCAATACCATATTAGGAGGGTTCTCTGGCGGAGGTCCCTCATCCTCGGCCAGAAAGAAGTACACCCGATCCATCATGTCGGTTTCCACAAGCACGACCGAGGCTCCAGTCCCGATCTATCCACCGATCTCTTTTGATATTGTAGATTTTAACGGAGTTCAGCCCCATTCTGACGATCCGATTGTGATATATGTCACCACCAGCGGATACAAAGTAGCCCGGGTACTTGTAGACGGAGGAATCTCCGCCAATGTGATGTACTGGAAGTGTTTCAAAGACCTCAAGCTACCCGAAGAATTGTTGAAGGATTACCCAGGAACGCTCGTCGGTTTCACTGGCGAACAGGTAGAAGTCCGAGGCTATTTGGACCTGAGAACAACCTTCGGCGAGGCAGAGTCGGCCAAAACAGTGGTGCTCAGGTATATGGTCGTAAATGCAAAATCCTCTTATAACATAATTGTTGGCAGGCCCACCCTCTATGCGTTGATGGCTGCAATCTCTTACCCTCACCTCTGCCTCAAATACCCCTTGCCCAACGGGAAAGTCGGAATAGTGAGGGGCGATCAAGCAATGGCCCGCAGGTGTTATAAAAGAAAGTGCCAACATCAAGGCAGTTCAGAAAGAGCGAAAGCGGAAGAGCTCCCACTGCAGCTTCCTTGACCTGGACCCCAGAATGTATGACCCGCCCGAGGAAGGAAAAAGGCCACGGCCAGCAGGCGACTTGAAGGAAGTTGTGATCGGTCTAATGCAGCACCAAAAGACAAAGATCGGCATGAAATTGGGCAAACAAATCGAGGACCACTTTTGTCCAACTCCTTTCAGATAACGTCCACATATTCGCATGGTCCCCTCAGGACATGCCAGGTATCGATCCAAACTTTGTCTGTCACAGATTATCGCTAAATCCCTCTGTTCAGCCTGTGTCACAGAGGAAAAGAAAACAGGGACCGAAAAAAATGGAGGCTATAAAAGAAGAAACAGACAAGCTACTCTCGGCAGAGTTCATCCGAGAAGTGAAATACCCAACATGGCTGGCAAACCTTGTACTTGTCAAGAAATCCAACGGCAAGTGGAGGATGTGCGTTGACTATACAGACCTCAACAAGGCATGCCCGAAGGATGCCTACCCTCTACCTAGCATTGACGACCTTGTTGATGGAGCGTTAGGTTTCAAGCTACTCAGCTTCATGGATGCATACTCTGGCTATAACCAAATCAGGATGAGTCACACTGATGAAGAAAAAAACCGCCTTCATGACCGGGCGTTCCAGCTACTGCTACCAGGTAATTCCCTTCAGTTTAAGGAATGTCGGCGCAACTTATCAGCAGTTGATGGACAAAATATTTGAAGAAGAGATCGGCCACACTATTGAGGTGTATGTCGACGACATGGTCGTGAAATCGACTACAGACCTAGATCACATGACCAACCTGGCAAAAATATTCAAGCTACTAGAAAAATATGATCTCCGGCTCAACCCAAAATAGTGCTCGTTTGGCGTTCAGGCGGGGGAATTCCTGGGATATATCCTCTCCCATCGAGGCATCGAGGCTAACCCCTCTCAGTGCCAAGCGATCATTAGCGCCAGAAGCCCATCCACAACCAAAGAGGTGCAGGTCTTAGCAGGTCAAATAGGTGAAGCCATTTTTTCAGTTACTCAGAAAGAATACGAATTTCAAGTGGTCAGAAGAATGCGAACACGCTCTCCAGCAACTCAGACAGTACCTAGCGACACCCCCAATTCTCACAGCACCAAAACAAGGTATACCCCTACTACTATACCTGGCCATCTCCAAAGATGCTTGTAGTGCAGTCCTGGTGCAGGAACAAGAGGGAATGGTAGCATGGTCCATAGTGCCGATCCGCCAAGTCCTTGCAAAGCCAGACCTAGCCGGACGAATGGTAGCATGGTCCATAGAGCTGTCAGAATTCGACATAAAATACGTGCCCAGAGGTCCCATCAAAGCGCAAGCCCTTGCAGATTTTGTTGCAGAACTAGTAGAGGCAGATCGTGAGATCACCCCAGTGGCCGACCCTTCTTGGACGCTCTCTGTAGATGGATTCTCCAACACAAAGGGGAGCGGTGCAGGAATAACCCTTGAAGGTCTAGACGGCATCCTCCTCGAACAATCTCTCAGGTTTAATTTTAAAACTACAAACAACCAGGCGGAATATGAGGCACTCACCGCCGGTATGACACTTGCAGCTGACCTCGGCGTCAAACACCTGAAGGTGCGAAGTGATTCTCTCCTCGTAACTGGACAGGTAACCAACGCCTTCAGTACCAAAGATGAATTGTTCGGCAAATACTGCAGCAAGGTACAAGAACTTTAATCTAAATTCATTTCTTTTGAACTAACCCATGTCCCTAGGGAACAAAATGGAAGGGCTGACATCTTGGCCAAACTGGCCAGTACTAAAAAGCCAGGCAACAACCACTCGGTGATACAAGAGTCACTATCTGAACCTAGCATAATTAAAACTCAGGTCCTCTCGATTGAGGTGGAACCGAAGAGCTGGATGACCAATATAATTGCTTACAGTAGGGGAACAATTGCGATTCTGAGGAGAAGGAAATGAAAAAGCTGGAAAAGGCGGCCGTTAAATATGTCCTCATTGAAGCCGAACTATACAGAAGAGGATTCTCCAGACCCCTCCTCAAATGCCTAGCAGGTGAAAGAGCTGAAAGAGTCTTGGAAGAAATTCATGAGGGAGTGTGCAGCAGCCACATAGGAGGACAAGCCCTCGCAGCTAAAACCCTTAGAGCCGGTTATTATTGGCCGAGCCTCAAAAAAGATGCCACAGAATATGTAAAGAAATGTGACAAGTGTCAGCGCCATGCCGCCATCCCAAGAGCACCGCCTACCAATCTTCAAGCAATGGTCTCTCCATGGTCGTTTGCTGTATGGGGAGTTGACATCCTTGGCCAATTCACCCTATCGGCAGAACAGGTCAGATACTTGCTCGTGGCCATTGATTACTTTTCAAAATGGATAGAGGCTGAGCCCATAACCACCATCTCGGCACAGAGGGTGAAGAAATTTTACTGGCAAAAGCTCATCTGTCGCTTTGGCATCCCAGCCACTATTGTAACGAACAACAGTACACAGTTTGCCTCTGATTCAGTAGCTGAACTTTGCAAGAAGTGGAACATCTATCAAGCTTTCACCTCGGTCGAGCACCCCCAAACCAACGGGCAGGCCGAGGCTGCAAACAAAATCATACTAAACGGCCTCAAGAAAAAGCTTGATGAATCCAAAGGAGGCTGGGCTGAAGAACTTCCACTTGTGCTAAGGTCATACAACACCACTCCACAGTCTTCCACTCAGGAGACTCCCTTTTGATTGGTATATGGCAGCGATGCCCTCATTCCCATAGAAGTACTGAAGCCAAGTCCGAGGAGAACTCTCATAGAAACAGTCCCAGATGAAGCCGCCCTCAGGGCAAACCTTGACCTGGTTGATGAAGTAAGAGAGCTGGCGAAGGTGAAGGAACGGGCGGAAAAACAACGAGCTGCAAAGAAGTACAACTCAAAAGTGTTGCCGAGAACTTTCAAGGCAGGAGACCTAGTAACTCAAGCGATCAAGTCGTGTTGGTGCCATAGGCAAACTATCCGCAAACTGGGAAGGTCCCAGGGCTGGACAAATATGAATGACCTGCCCGAAACCCGATAAATCCGAAGTTGCAGTGATTACTACGGGCGGGTCAGTTCAGATTTCGGGTGCACATATGTCAAAAATCGGTTTGCACAAGGTACAGTTGGGCGGATGCGGTCCTACTGTTATAAACCACATCTAACCGAACCCGCCCGATTTTGGAAACCACATAATAGTAGTTTGAAATTTGATTTTCACACTGCCCAACAACTTTATACTACTGCAACACGTTTCTGACACATATTTATCATCATTTTGATTTTCTCTCTCATAACCCCTCATTTTGATAATTTTTGATTTGACTACACGTTCTCTCTAATAACTCCTCACTTGACTACCATTTTGCATCATTCTGACTACTCAATTCCCATTTCATCTCTCTCTTCTCACAACTCCATTTTCTCTCCCAAGTTTTCCTTTTTCTGAAAAAAGATGAGTTCTTTTAGCTGTAACATTTTTTCTCTTCGGCGAAAGTTATCATGATGGCGACGGTGGAGGCTACACCGACGATGACGGCTATGGTGACTGCAACAAACCACCAACAGTAACAAATCAAAACTATCTCCAGACTAAGAAAAAACATAACACGTTGCTATGTCTTCTTCACAAACCAATATTTCTTCTACACAAAAGATTAGAGGCTAGAAAGTAGAAAGTAGAAAAAGGTGTTGTATTTGTTAGATCTTTTTCAAGTTAACATTTTTGTTTCTGTAAATCAGTTATATGAGTAAAAAGTTAACACTTTCAGTTTGAAATGTGTGTTTCTCTATCAGAAATAGGTCCTTTTATTATCTGCAAGTTTTTTTTTTGTTGTTGATTCAACCCGCCACTACCCAACCGAGTAATCGGCTAACCCGAAACCCGCACCCGCAGAAACCGAAACCTTAATTTGGGCAGTTTTGGGCTTAGTTTTTTCAACCGCGGTTTTTAACGGATGACTGATTTGGGCCCGAACCCGCCCGTTGTCCAGGCCTAGAAGGTCCGTTCAGGGTCAAAGAAGTCATCGGCCAAGGAGTTTTCAAGTTAGAAACAGTAGATGGGGGTAACATCCCGGGGTCCTGGAATGCCGCCAACCTCCGGTTCTACTACAGTTGAAATCAAGCTACAAGTCATTGTTTCTCATCGTCACTCATTATTCACTTCCTGTAACATTTGTATGAGGCAGTATAAATACCCCAAATGTGTTCCACCCCCACTATGAATAAAGAGAACCGATTGTCAAAACAAACAAGTTATACAAGTTATTTTCTCCAAACAAAGCAACTCATTATTCTGATCTAAAGACTAGACAAAAGAGCGGCCACAATAACAAAGTCCCGACAGGCAAGGACCGAGCAACGTCTCGATGTTGCCCATGGGCAATGAAGACTAAAGTACTAACAGGTGAGAGCGGGGCTGACGAGCCACACACCACCCTTGGGCACACCATTTGGTTTGACGTGGATCTTCATCTCACCGGAAACCGAAATGGAGCTTGCATCGCATAGGCTAAAGTAACTGCCGACGACGCTAACACGCTCGGTGCGGTGTAAGAGGTTTTCGAAGGTGTAGGCGATGCTAACGCGCTCACCGACAAAGCCAACGTGCCCGACACCACCGAAAAGCCCATTAAACCCAAGTCCCGACAGGCGTAGACTGGTCTGAGAGCCGACATACAACCCTTGGGCACTAACAAGGCCGCCCGCAAAACCGATGAAATAAGCCGAGGTAAAATAAAGACGCTATGTTTAAAAAGCGCGAAAACAATCGGTAAAATAAGCCGAAGTAACTTAAGACGCTATGATTAAAAATCGCAAACAACCGGCGAAATTAGCCAAGGACGAGACAACAATCGAAGGAAAGCACAAGAAAATCAAACATAAGTCCCAATGGTCGAGCAATCCGAAACTCACTACAAAACAGAGGTAACTTAAGTTCATTACAAAAGAAAAACCTTGTCTTTAATTTGCAGGGAAATTAAAACTAGAGGATTGACACATGGCCTTCACCATGGCCAAGACTCGCCCAACTTCAGTGTCACTCAACAGCTCGTCAAACTTATCAAAGTTGAGGGGAGCGTCGCCTGCTGCATCATCGGCGGTAACCGCACCCTTGGGTGTCCCTTCAGCAACCTCCTCATCCACAAGCTCACCATTCACCACAACCTTGTCAGGATCAAACCGACCGATGTCAACTTTATGGAAAAGGGCCTTCAGTTGCTCCAACGCCCTGTTAAAACCATTGTCAAAGTTTTCGGCAACCGAGGCCTTCACTTTGTCGATGGCTGCAACCAAATCACCACCTACAGGAAAATTGGGGAATTACTTCCAAATCCCTTTAAGCACCCCGTTTCTGCTGGCAGCCTCAGCCTGCACCGCCTCCAACTCCTGATTGGCCCTTTCCAATGACTCCCCCAACTTCTTCATGTCGATAGTCAGATCAAACACCTTCCCTCAAGACGGCGTTTCTCCATGTCCCACTTTCCCAGTTCTTGCTCCAAACGGCTCTTCTCAACCTTACAAACCTCCAACTCCTCTTTAGTCTTCTTCCAAGCTTCCTCCAGTCGGCCATGCTCGGTGGCAGTTTTGTTGAAAGCATCCTCAGCAAGATGAGCAAGCACTGAAGCATAGTGGCCATAAGTCTTCACCGCCACCAACGTCTGCCGAATCCCCAGGGTAGCCACCTTTTCGACATCGCCGGTACCAGCAGCGACGTTGAGCACATTGTTCAAAGGGTACCTGGAATCAAAGGTTGACCGGATAGGTTCATCAGCAGGACCGTCAGCCCTCTTTCGGCACCTCAACACGTCATTCCAAGCAATATCGATGGACCCCTCCCCACGCTGCGGCAGTCCAAGTTCAATGGCAGCACCAGTCCTCTGCCTCTTCGCAGCAGGAATCTCTGAAAAGGGAGGGGGACGAGAGCCACTCGTATCTTGGCCGGACTCTTGATAATAGGGGAACCTTGACCAGAAGTGTAGCGACCGAAAAATCCGGGAAAGGATTCTTCGAAAGGTTCTTAGGAAGCCGCCACCAAATTTTAGTTTAAGGGCAAATTCGGAAAATCCCTTTAGGTTTTAGGACAAAGCATTGTTAGGGTTCGGGAGTCGTTATGTGTGGGGAAGGTATTATCACCCCACAACATCCATTGTCTAATTAATTTAAGATTTATTTAATAATTACCCTTTTATTTATAGAGAAAAAGACTTATTTAGGTTTTTGGTTTTTAGTGCTTGACAAGAGTTGAGTCTTGCTCCTACGTACCTCCAAATGCAATGGAGGAATCAAAGCTACGTAGTTCTTCCTGAAAAATTTTGTGGGTTGGTGTTTTTTAGTGTAGGGGTCTTAGGATTCCTTGAACTGTACAGCTCACTGATTCCTAGGACGCTGACTAACCCGATTGTACAACCGACTTAGTCCCCTACTTTTTGAAAGTGAATTTTGAGTTTTTGAAAGAAATTGGTTTGGTGTGAGGTGGGTCCGTCTTAGAATAGGTATTCTAGAACTCCTGAAGTGTACAGCTCATTAGTTCTAGAACGCTGACTAACCCGGTTGTACAACCGACTTAGTCCCCTATTTTTTAGGAAAAATAGTTTACTCGTATTCATTAAGTTTGCAGGATTACTGAACTGTACAGCTCATTGGCCCTTAAATAATGACTAACCCGGTTGTACAACCGACTTAGCCGTTTATTTAATTTCGAGAGAAAAAGTAGTTATATTTGAATTGGAAAAAGAATTAAAATGGGAAAAGGGGGTGAAAATTGTAAATTGGGGTTTTATTAGTTACAGGGGGTTGTATAATTGATAGGGGGTGTAATAAGGAAGCCCAGTTCGCATGTGGGAGCCCAGAATGCGAAACTGGGCTTAAGTGAGGGAGAGGCATGCGCGTGAATTGGAGGGGTGTAACTAATAATCTGAATATTAAAAAAAGAAAAAAAATAAAAGGCAATTATATAACCCTAAGCCTACAAACCGAAACCCTAAAAACGTCTCCCTTCTTCCTTCAACAACGAAAGAATGCACACCACGCTTTCTAAGAGGGAGAGAGCATTAATTCCGCGAGGTTTGCGCGGCTTTTCGTGGGAAGGAGAGAGAGGGTCGATCGGTTTCTAAGGTGAGAGGGAGAGAACCGCCGATCGGTTTCTAAGGTGGCGATGAAGGAGGTGGCGCCGGCGACGGGAATCCCGCCGGCGAGGCGTGGTGAGCTTCGTTTTTCCTCTGTTCTTCTCTGTCTTCCCTTTTTTACTTCGTTCTTCTTCTTTCTTTTAAAAAAAACGTTTCTAATCTGTTGTTTTCTTTCTTTTGGAGGTGAAACCGTGGCGGCCGTGGTTAGTTTTGGGGGAGAGAGAGAGAGAGGATGACGATGGGGGGAGGAGAGTTCGGTTTGTGGTGGCGTTTGTTCGTTTTTGCAGAACGTCGTCGGAGCTCTCGCCGGAGAAGACGACCGGAGCTCCGGGGAGCTTAAGGTCAGAGTATTATTCCCCCTTTTTTTTGTTTGATTTTAATGCTTTCTCTGGTCTGATTCTCTCCTACCCATTTTATTCCTCCCTTTATTCTGTTTTTGCTTGATTTTGTGTTTTCTATTCTCTGGGTATGTTTATTTCAAAAAGAAAAAAAAGAGCTATTCTGGTTTGATACTACAGCAAACGAAAACGAGTTTTTTTTAGCATAGCCTATTTGATGAACTCTAATCAAAGCATACAAGTTTTTTAAATTCTGCATCTATCGGTTGTTCTTTACTAAACACAAACATACGTATTTGATAAAAAACAGTGACACAAATAATTTGGATATTATTACATCGATTTTAGAGTTAGGAACATATTTGACAAACCTACCTTTGCTCCAGCCTCTGTTTTGGTTTCCTTGTGCGTCTGTTCGAATGATTGTAACCCACTGCAACTGCTGCTTTGTCTGCTCTTTTGGCTGCTGTTGTTCCTCTCTTAAAACTCAAAAACGGTGTTTTGTGGATTAGGGTTTCGATGCGAAACTCTAATCCTTATTTTTTCTAGTGATTTTCGCAGCTTTTCCTGTGCAGATTTCTGTGTCCTTTTGACTGTTATTGGACTGTTTATTTATAGTCTAAAACAAGGTTAAGGCATTAATTGAGTTTTGACTGCGTTTTGGATAATTTTTCAGGTCTTGATCCAAGCCCAACAAAGAATTGCAGCAGACTTGGAATCTTTGCAAAACCTAATTTGCTATTTATTTTGTATTTTCGGATCCTATTTTTATGTGTTTTTTAGTATTATTATTTTTTGTATTTTTGGACTTTTTGGACTATTAAGTGCTTTTAAATTGTAAATTAAACTAAATACAATTTTTTTGACATTTTTGGACTTATTTGACTCTTAAGTGCTTTTAAATTGTAAATTAAACTAAATAGAATTTTTGGACTTATTATGCTTAAATAAATTAAATAAACAAAATAAGAATAATAATAAGAAAAGGGAGTCAGGCCAAATACAAATACGAGAATGGGCCGGACTTGACAAATAAGCTAAAACGAGACCAAAATAGAAAAACTGGGCGCGTTAACTAAAAACACTAAAATTAACTCAGAGTCGCATTATTAAGCCCGAATTTAAGCCCAATTTTTGAGAAAAATGACTTTAGGTAGACCTGCTTACGTACGACTAAACTCAAATACGAAGGTTAAATATAAGAACGCACGAAAAGATCGATCATTCGCGTGCGTGCCTAATTTAAACAACGGTATCTTGGTTTAGTTGAACAAGGTGGTTGGAATTGGTTCGGGTTGGTAACCGAGATGCTATACTAATAATTCTCGTAATCATGTGACTCCGAAACATGAATAAAATAAACGACTAAAACCAGAAAAAGAATACGGACAAAATTGGGGAATAACAAGAAGGAATTGGCACTACCACAGGCGAAAAGGAGGACTCCAGGGGTATCCCTTGTTTCTTCTTCTGTCTCTCCCGGTACTTCTTACGCTCGGCAACACAAAGGGAGGACATCCCAAAACCACCTGAAAAGAAGAGCATATTCTGATAAAAAAAAAAGAAAATAAAGGGGATGACCGAGGGAAGGAAAAGAAAATTACTTAAGTAGTCAATTAACGACTCAGCATCATCCACTAGGCCTAACAGCAAGGAGGATTTCAGCATATTCGAAGACTTAACCCAATTGTCTAACTGATCCACCTCTACCTTCTCAACCGAGCTCAAGGCCCTCCTCTCAACAGAAAACTTATCCCTTGGATTCCTTGTCCAACTCAAAGGGAACCGCTCGTCACCAGCCTCGTCAACCAGCAACAAGGGACACTTCGGCCCCAGAGACAAACAGAACCAATAATGCTTAAAGCGGAACTTATAACTACTTTTGTACATAGCCATAAAAGGGCGACGCTGGTGGTTACATAAAGATACCCACCGCATTGGGTCCTCCCCAAGGCATTCACAAAGGACTTCGAACGCTCTCATATGGGCCCACCCATTGGGGTGGAGTTGTGTTGGAGCCACATTGAGCATCTTCAATACCTGACAGTAAAAGGCAGGGAAAGGCACCCGAACTCCCAAGTGCTCGAACCAAGTCTGATAGGCGTAAGTATATACATCATCACCAGGAACACACTCGTCCGAAACGGCTTCCTCCAAAGAAACCGGACTGGCAGTGGCCGAGCCCTCGTCCGAAGGGTAGCATAGCATCTGCCGAACACTAGCAAGGGGAGCCTCGGTGCGAAGCTCTGAATACGAGTCGAGCACCTCTTGATCCACCCAGGAAAACTCATCGTTCCCAGGTTGTCCGCCGCAAGAACCCCCTTCTTCGGCCATAACAGATGGGTTAGTCGATCCTGTGGAATTAGAAGGGGAACCACTGTTATAAAGCTCGTCTATTTCTCTCACCACACGACGGCAGTTATGCAGCAAACAATAGCCGCATTTAACGGTGGTTGCACAGTTGGGATTGGGACACCGATACTCAGAGGTTACCTCCCCCTCACTATCACTACTTATTTCAACTATGGAAACCATTTCTATTTTTGCAGGAACGACGAATGCAACAAATACGAACCCAGGAGGCAAGCAAAAAACTACCAAAAACAGCAAGCGGTACGCATAAAAGAGAATGCAAAAGAATAAGACGAGAGGCCGCGTATCTGAAGAAAGAAACGCGGAGAATCACGAACACCACCAGGAGGAGGACGAAGCCAAAAGCTGGAGAGCAAAGGCAAAGAAAGACACGAGAAGGAAGCGATAGCAGGAATGGAAGAGAATGAATCAAAGAAGCCAAACGAAGAGGCATGAAGCTACTAGATCCTTTCGGAATGAAAACGATCAAATAGCGCAGACCCGACCAGAGAAATCAACGACGGAGATTCAAAGCGGTTCAAATCCCGGGTAGTAGGGGCGTGGCACGTGTCACACCCCCAATGGAGCATTTGAAAAGCGTAACGGCTCCCGAGGGCGTCATAATGACGCCTCCTGCCAAAATCAAATCAATCAAACGCCACGTCGCATCACGTCAATCAAGAAGACCTCGACCATGAAGTCATCGGCCAGGAGGGAAGTCGGAGGGGCCGTGATGCCATCGGCTAAGAAAGAAGTCGGAGGAAAAGGAAAATGCGATCGGTCGCGTGACGAAACGAAGAAGCTAGATCAGCGGAAACAATAATAAAATGGAAGGCCTTTATTACTATTAAACTTGTCGTGCTACATTTCAATACATTACAACGAAATACAAATTTGAAATCATTACAAAAGAATAAGCTACTAATGCGCACCCGGTTGTAATGACCGAGGACTTCTTGGATGCCTTGTTGCAGGTACTGCCGAACCTGAATTGTCTTCTGATGAGCTTCCTGGCCTGGTTGCCACATCCGATGTTCTGAATCAGCACTAGGAAGCAACACGGAAGGCGATCCCCCAGAAGAAGTGGAAGAACTTCAAGCTTCCATCAGAAGGACCACTCCCCTCTTCGAGCCGAAAGCAACACCAGAGCCAACTTGAGGATTGCCGGCCAATTACGGCGGAACCCCACGCCGAGCGGCTGAGGTGTCATCTTCTGCACTCGGCCGACGAGATTTCCCAGTCGACCGTTTCTTGAGCCTTCTGAACAAGCCCATCACTCGAAAATAAATCGCCTGCAAAAGAGAAGATCCAGAGTTCGCAAAGATCAATAACCCCTACTTTGAACCTCTTGACAACCCCCACATGCCAACGGCAGATGGGGTTGTTCAAAAGGCTCAAAGGAGGGGACACAATCTCACAGTAAGGTGGGACGCATGAGAAAGCCATGAACAACCAAGGAAGCAAAGCAAGGAAAAACCCCTATTTATATAAGGGAAGAACGAAAACTCCTAGTGGTTACGTTTACTATGTAACAGAAATCCATGCAAGTCAAAACTGACCAAGTCAAGGAAAAACACAAAAACCCGCGCAGGACCAAAACCCGAGACGTTAAAATCAAGGAGATAATTTCAAGACACTCCGAATGAGGGACTAAGAACGCCGAAGACAAACCAAAGCACCTTGGAGCGCCTTTGCACAGATTGCTCACCGCTCGAGGGACTGTGTTCCCAGCCGACCTCCCAGGAAAGTTCGGATGTGCGACACTTCCTATCCGACTCGTCTGAGCCTAGGAGACGAAGACTGACTCACGAAGACCGCCTCTCCCTCAGCGCCGAGATACTAGTCGGATGTGCAGAACGACGAACCTCTCCTCGGCCAAAAGGGCCAACGTCTCCCAAAAGCTCGGCCTTAAGCAGAAATCTAGCTAGATATATTAGGAAAGCCCGAGAATCTCGCCTGAGATCTCACTGCATTCATGTGTAATACTTATGAGCATTAATGACACCTTGTAATATAAATATAAGCCCCTGAGGCCAATAGAAAGGACTGATGTTATTCTGATCATTCGATACTTCTTAATCTATTCATTGTGTTCTTGCTATATCCTACTCCAGGGAATAGTTAGGAACACTTATTGATGTTTTTTGATATGGATAAAAGCTTTGATATGGACAAAATCTTTTGTTTAAAATAAAAAAAAAAAACTCCTAAAAAAATAAGAAATAAGTATTGGTTTTCTGAAAACATACGGTCCAATTATATCATTGTTTTAAAATACTATATATCAAAGTTTAACTGTTCAATATATCTACTATTACCTTATGATTGATGTAGTTATAAAGCAATCAAATAAATGTACTTATTTACATAGAATCGATATAATGATCTTATTTTTAAAATCTATACTATTAACAATTACAAATAATCTCATTAATTATTTTGACACATGTCATCTCAAGACAAATTTCACAATGAATGCTATTTTTATGTAGCTTCTCTTATACACTTTGCATACACTCTTTTGTATTGCAAAAATTACATTATAAGAGATCCAAATATGAGACTGTCATCTTTTTCTTCTCCAAAGAGATCCAGGAGCCATCATGATATTTGAACTTTCCTATCTCAGATATGCTTGGTATCCAAAGGCTTCCTTTCTTATACCTCTACTTTTATGTTATGGTTCCCATATGTTGTTTTTTGTGCAATTGATTTTTCCTTCTTACGTTCATCCTTCAATTCTGTTTAGGTTTTCTATAGTTGAAGATAGATTGATTGTTTTTAAAACTGATTTAAACTGGTGTATAATTAGCTCGATTTTCGGCATTTTGCATTCCTTCTCTCTGATTTCACTGTGTCACTGCCTCTTTGTATCCAATACATTCCTTTTGTTTGCTGATGACAGGGAATTTAATGGTGTGGGCTTAAGAATCTTTTCTTTCATATGTGTCAGCACAAACTCAGAAACCCCAAAGCAAAATGATGTTCAAATGTTAGTGCAAAAGGCATGTAATTTTACAATTGCTGTCAAAAAAATTTTATGGCTTTCAATGTTAGTTCATGGCATAACAAATTGGGATAAAATTGAATCATGAAATTTAAACTCCATTTCCTATTGTTGAACTATATGTTTCATATTTGTTTTTATCCTTTTAACTTTATTTATGTAGTAAAGCAATGGCTGAACCATCAAATAATTTGCAACATAAACACATTTCTATCTCTTTCCTTGCTTGAGCAAAACACCGCAACAAATTTAAGGTTTTTTTTTTCTCTTCCTCTTTTACAATATCAAAACAATGGGGATTTGCTTTAAAATGCAACAATCTAAAACACGTCACCAATGTGTTATTGATATAACACAGTAAATTGCTGAAATAGAGTTTATATTTATTTTAAAGTCATAAAAAAATTCCATTATTACCTGATATTGTATTTAATATTGATATATTTATCTTTATTTTAAAATGGTTTTAAATTTTTTTGTAACCACTTTTATTCTCATAAATTTGTAACTGTATTATCATTTATTTTCTATTATGATTGGTTTAAATTCCTAATTAATTCTTTCATTTGTTATGATTTTAATGGTTGTTCCGTTTTGTTTCCTTTAAACCATTTGTTATATTATTCCTTTTAATTCTTAAACATGAATTTATTTTAGAGTTACAATTCTTCATTAGGTTTTCATCAATTCACCATTTTAATTTAATTTAGATAATTATGAGTTGAAACCCTTCTTTATCCATTCATCATTGTAATTTAACTTGATCCATAGGTGCTATGAGTGTTCTTTGTGGTTGGGTATGGTTTATCATGTCGTTTAAACTTCAATCAGCTAACTTATTTTATTGTTAAAAAATGACATTAACTATATGTTTAGACAATAAAAAGGAAATAAGGATTTAATATGCCAAAAAAAAAGAATAATACTAATCGACCAAAACTTTGCGGAATGCATTATACTATATCTATAACCATATTATTGTGAGATTTGATTATTATTATTATTATTATTATTATTATTATTATTATTATTATTATTATTATTATTATTATTTGAACAAAGAGAGTTGATTATTATCAATTCATATTCCACTATTTTTTTTTATTATTTACATATAAAAACCACTAAAATAATTAACCATCTTATTGTGAGATTTTTTTTTGACAAAATGTCATTGTGAGACTTGATTATTATCAATTCATATACCATGAATTTTTTATTATTTACATACAAATACTTAAAAACCCACTAAAAGAATAAAACTTACTTAATATTAAGGTTTAAATATATGTTTAGTCCCTGCAAATATACGTTTAATCCAGTTTAATCCCTGTAAAAATTAAATTTTTTGTTTAACCCTTGCAAATATAAGTTTGATCCAGTTTAGTCCCTAAAATTAAAATACAAGTTAGGATTTGTTTCTGAGAGTTCACAAAAATCACAGACCAGAAATAACAATAGAAGAGAGTAGAATAGAGGAGGAGGAGATTGAATAGATCCTAAAAATTAATAGAGATTCTCTCCGACCACCACGTATGGTGGTCATCACCGCCACAACCACCGAGAACCACCATCTTCCAAAACCCATAATCAGCAAGCTCCCCCCCAAAACGAACCACCGTTTCACCTCAAAAAAAATAATAACAACAGATCAGGAACGTTTTTAAACAAGGGAAAGGATAAAACTAAAGATAAAGAAGAACAGAGGAAGAAAACGGACTTCACCCAAAGCTGAATGCGACATCGCCGGCCACCCACCTCCGGCGGAATCATCTCCGCCGTCGTCCTTCCCTCTCCCTCATCGCGAACCACCCCACTTCCATGGAAACCGCGAACATCTCGCTGGGTCTTTCTCTCTCCCTCACCGTGAAAGGAGGCGGATTTTCCGCCGGAGGTTATTCCCTCTCTCTGCGGCGCCGCTGAAACATAGGGAAGGGGAGAAGTGTTTTAGGGTTTCGTTTTATTTTGGGCTTAGGTTTAAGTGGCTGCCTTTTATTTTTATTTTTTTAATTATTCAGAATACTAGTCACACCCCTCCAATTCACGCGCACACCTCCCCCCACTTAAGCCCAGTTTCGCATACTGGGCTCTCCTATGCGAACTGGGCTTCCTTTTTACACCCCCTATTAATTATACAAACCACTGCGACTAATAAAACCCCAATTTACAATTTTCACCCCCTGCTTTTCTTTTTGATTCTTTTCCAACCCGAACGTAAGTAATTTTTCTCGCGAAATTAAATAAACGGCTAAGTCGGTTGTACAACCGGGTTAGTCATTATTTTAGGGCCAATGAGCTGTACAGTTCAGTAACCCTGAAAACTTAATAAATCCAAATAAACTATTTTTCTCTAAAAATAACGGCTAAGTCGGTTGTACAACCGGGTTAGTCATTATTTCAGGGCCAATGAGCTGTACAGTTCAGTAACCCTAAAAACTTAATAAATACGAATAAACTATTTTTCTAAAAATAGGGGACTAAGTCGGTTGTACAACCGGGTTAGTCAACGTTCTAGAACTAATGAGCTGTACAGTTCAGGAGTTCTAGAATACCTATTCTAAAACGGACCCACCTCACATCAAACCCATTTCTTTCAAAAAACCTAAAATTACTTTCAAAAAGTAGGGGACTAAGTCGGTTGTACAATCGGGTTAGTCAGATCCTAGGAATCCAGTAGTCAGTTGCAGTTCAAGGAATCCTAGGACCCCTACACTAAAAAACACCAATCAATAAACCTTTTTCAGGAAGAACTACGTAGCTTTGATTCCTCCATTGCATCCGGAGGTACGTAGGAGGAAGACTCAACTCTTGTCAAGCACTAAAAACTAAAAATTTAAATAAGTCTTTTCCTCTATAAATAAAAGGGTAATTATTAATAAATTCTAATTAATTAGACCAAGGATGTCGTGGGGTGCTAATACCTTCCCCACACATAACGACTCCCGAACCATAAACTTGCCTTGTCCTAAACATAAAGGGATTTTCCGAATTTGCCCTTAAACTAAAATTTGGTGGCGGCTTCTTTTCGAACGTCGAAGAATCCTTTCCCGGATTTTTCGGTCGCTACAGCTGGCGACTTCACTCGGGATTTATTTCTTTTTAGAGAGTCAAAACCTAGTCTAATTATTTAGGATTAATTCAATTTTTACCCTTTTTATTTATTTATTTACTTTTGCATAATTATGTTATTTATTTGTATATACCCTAGGATAGAAGATGATATGTTTTCTATTTTAAATTGCTCCTACACACACTGCACCTATACACATCACACACTTGTGGGAAAAGTCCTCTACCCGGACTCGAGTGTAAACCTAAGTTAGAACGAGATTGTGTAGTGATGGCCTGTGGGACGTACGTCTCGTTGGGTGGTCACGAAAATCTCACTAGAGTTTGATTCCTTTTAAGGATGCTATCCCTTCTAAGAGCTTGCCTATTGTTGGGGTCAGTGTTCTTGACTGGGGTCCTTGGCTCTAGGAACCATGTGTAGGATTCTTTAGAACTACCCTTGTGAGGTTCACTATAAAAGAAACCTTAGACCCACTCCATAGGGTACCCTTCTAGGGTCACGAAGGAGCTTTATACCCTTGCATTCAAACGAACATTAATGCATACCGTCTTTTATCCAAAAAAAAATCAAAATTGTTATTTCCGCAAAGTTTTTTAGAAAGTATATTACATGCATTTTTTCCTTTTTTGTATTACAAAAATATTGAAATAAGCGTTTTATATTACATGCATTTTATGACCGTCGTGAGTTAAAAGTTTTATTTTGGAGAGAAGTCATGCATGCTAAAGTCAAAATCAAATTTTATTCTTTACTCTCCAAATGAAAGTTTATAACTCCCCGATGTGATAAAATCAAATCATATGTTATCATCTCATGCACATACATCTCATACACATACATTTCATGTGCATACATTACCATTTCATCTACATTTCATACTAACATCATGCATTGAAAAAAAATAGAAAAAAGGCAAGCTGGTTCGTCAACATCGTTATTGGACTCGCTCTCAAGCAAGGAACATGGCTGAAAACCAAGACAATCAGGTGTTGAAGGATGAGATTGAAAAACTGAAGGAACAAATGAAGGACATGCTGGGTTTGAAGGATCAGATGGCTGAGGTTTTGAAGCTTCTCACTGAGAAGAATGCGGGCAAAAACATCTCAGTTGGGTGCACCAATAATCAGACTACGAATGTACCTCGTCCTCACAACTCTCAAGACACACAATTTCCTCGCTGGGGTCTACCACCGGATTACACACCTGCAACCGAGGGTGCTATTTTTAAAGAAGATACTTCTGGGGTTGTTACGCAGAACCAAGGAGGAACAGTAGGAAACAATGTTGGTGACTGATAACTCATATTTATATGAGTTATTTATACTCACTCACGAATAAATCATGCAAGTTCTCTAGCAATACAAGGTTTAATTAATTAGTTTGATAATGATTTCTGAGTTTTAAGTGAATAAGAGTTTAAATAGATAAATCTGTGCATTTAGGCACCAAGTGGTGCCCTCGAGAGCGCTTTTGATGTTTTTTGTGCTTGTGCAGAAATTCGATCTTTGAACGTTACCACGTCCCTCACCACGCCTACCAAAGTGCAGCGAGATAAGGGTGAAAGATCTTAATTTTGGCGCGCTAAGCAATGATAGTCAAAGATATAAAAGTCAGAAGATCTTCTATTCCCCATAAGCTGACACGCAGATACACTGTAGCAGTGAACAGTGTCAGGGAAATGATGGGAAAGCAGGCTTGGTAGGTGAGTTAGTGACATCAGCACGCGTAAGCAAGGTGGCTATTTAATGAAGGCTCAGCTCTCTCTCAAGGCATCACCTACCACAACCACGATCACCATCTCTTCCACACACCTTCAGAAACACTTCATCTCCATCCCCACTAAACTCAGAATTAGTTTTGTAAAGAAGATCTGGAAACAGACTTCTATATTTTGCTTGTCTGAACTTGGTTTTTATTTCTGCATTTTGTAAAGCTCAGACGTTGTAACGTCTATACAGCGTATATGCTTAAAAGCTGCTTAAGTGTATCTTTTGCACTAAGGTTCTTTTCTGTTATGTATGGTATTAGGATTTTCAATCCTTTTCATTCTCAGAAAGATGCTCAAAGATGAGCTAAACAATTTGTAGTTGAGTTGTTGAAATTGCTTTTAATGAATTTCTAGCTAATGTTATGAAGTGTTAACGTGCCCCTTTTAAAATCTTTGCGTAATAATATTTTCAAAACTTGTTTTGAGGTTGGCCTCTTAAAATGGGTAGATTCATAGGTACAGACATGGCCTATGAAAAGAAATCAAAGATTTATATGAATCAACAATGCACTAAAGACATTTAGGCATCTTTATCTAAGTCTAGACATAGAATGGATAATAGTTCATAGAACATTGCTGTGGGTACTTAATATACAGGAGTGGGCCTATTTAGAACCTAGACATAGGATTTCTTGTACTTGAAACTCTGACGTTTTGTGCTGAAAAGCATAGCTCTTTTGCAACAGCGTTCAGACGTGGCCACGTCTGCACAGATTAACATTTGAACGTCATAACGTCTAAACGTTATGACGTCTGGCTAGGAAGGATTTATCTGCATGCAACAACTCAACTCATCTCTCATCCATATTCACAATCAACTTTAGTTTCCTTGTTTTGTTTAAATCTTTAGCTTTAAAACCAACTCTTATTGTCGATTTGTCACTTGATTCTCTTGTGTTTTGAAACTTGAACTTTGAAAGCTTATCAATCCTCGTGGGAACGATCTCTTACTTAAAACCACTTTATTACTTGTACGATGTGTATACTTGCACTATAATTGCGAAAATCTATACTATTACACAAACGCGAACAAGTTTTTGGCGCCGTTGCCGGGGATTGTAGTGATTTTCATTGGTCAAAGTATTAAAACACAAGTTGAAGGAATTTTACTGTGTTGTTTGCTGTTTCTATGTTTGAACAGTAGAGCGCCCAAACAGATGCTTAGTTCCAACTCAAGCTCTAGTTCAATCAACCAAGTAGTGAATCAACTCGAGTTTGATCCAACTCCGAAAGAACTTTTAGACAACTAAGGAGACAACAAAGGTTAAGAAGAAGCGCAAAGAACAACAAGAACAACACCCAACCATGTCTGAACATAACACTGGTTCTAGAGGTGGACATACACCAAGAGGAGTCAGAGGACAAGGTCTTGGACCACAAACTCATACAGAGACAATCATTGTTGATGATGAACACTACCAAAGGCAGCAACTCATCAATGCAGGACCACAAGATATGGTCAATGACGAGGGGACAGCCTATGCGTGACTATGCTGTGCTTAACCCTGCTCATCTACAAACAGGCATTGCTAGACCAACCCTTCATACTGGTCACTTTGAGTTCAAGCCCATGATGTTCCAAATGCTGCAAACTGCAGGCCAATTTGGAGGGTTCCCTCAAGAAGATCCATACTCTCACCTGAGACAATTTCTGGATGTGTGCAGCAACTTTATCATTCCTGGAGTTTCAGAGGATGCTTTCAGATTGAAGCTATTCCCATACTCACTCAAGGATAAGGCTAAAAATTGGCTGAATTCCTTGGAGCCAAATTCAATTCATACTTGGGATGAGCTAGCAGAGAAGTTTCTGGCCAAATACTTCCCTCCCAACAAAAATGCTAAACTGAGAAATGATATCACTTCCTTCAAACAAAGGGAAGGGGAATCATTATTTGAAGCTTGGGAGAGGTGGAAGGAATTACTAAGAATGTGCCCTCACCATGGCATTCCTGTGGTGATCCAAATGGAGACGTTTTATAATGGCCTAGATCAGCCCACAAGATTGATACTTGATGCTTCATCAGGTGGTGTCATTCTAAACATGTCCTTTTCTGAGGCATGCAAGCTCATTGATGAAATAGCCACCCATAACTCTCATTGGCCATCAGATAGATTTACTCCTGGAAAGAAAGCAGGTGTGCATGAGATAAGTGAAGTAACTGCTCTTTCTGCTCAAGTGGCTACCCTGACCAACATGATCAAAACTTTGAGTACATCAAACGTGGCCACGTCTGAAAAGCAGACTGTTGCAGCAGTTGAACCTACTCAGTCTGGGGGAGTAGTTTGTGTTTATTGTGAAGAAGGGCATGTGTATGAGGAGTGTCCCTACAACCCTCAATCTGTAAACTTTGTCTCTCAGAACAAAGGAAATGGTCCCTATTCCAATTCCTACAATTCAAACTGGAGAAATCATCCAAATTTCAGTTGGAGAAACAACAATGCATTGAATGCCAAGAAGAATATCGCTTCCCGCAATACCTCCAGATTCCTCTCTCAACAACAACAGAGGCAAGATGTGCGAATAACAACAATAGCAACTTGGAGGCCATGATGAAAAGCTTCATAAGTGATTGTAAGACTACTTTGCAAACTCATGAGTCTTCAATCAAAACTCGAAAATCAAATTGGACAGATAGCTTCACTTTCTCACTCAAAGACGTAATGGATCTCTTCCTTCTACAACAGAAACTCCATCATCAACCCCTAATGGTAATAATGGGGTAAATGGTCAGGTAAATGCAATTTCTTTAAGAAGTGGTACTGAATATCCTGAACCACATATGCCTGTGGAAGAAGAATTACAGGAGAAGCAAAAAGAAGTACCGAGAGAAAGAGAAAAGAAAGGGGAAAGAAGCAAGCACAAGTGGTGTGAAGGATATTCCGGACGTCACAACGTCTAATTTTGAACCAGAATCAAGACGCACCTAGGCTTGTACCTGAGTATCCTCCTCCACCATACCCTCAAAGATTGAAGAAGGCCCATGAAGATAAGCAATTCAGCAAGTTCATGGAAATGTTAAAGCAGTTACACATCAACCTTCCTTTGGTTGATGCTTTACAGCAGATGCCAAATTATGCCAAGTTCTTGAAAGACATCATCACCAAAAGGAGAAGGCTAGGGGAGTTTGAAACTGTTGCTTTAACTGAAGAGTGTAGTTTAATTATGCAGAATAAACTTCCTAGAAAACTTAAGGATCCTGGCAGCTTTACTATACCATGCTCCATTGGAGATTTTTACATTGGCAAAGCATTATGTGACTTGGGAGCAAGTATCAACTTGATGCCCAAGTCCATTTATGACAAACTTGGTATAGGAACTGCCAGGCCTACCTCTTTAAGCTTAACTTTAGCTGACAAAAGCAGAGTTTATCCTGAAGGCATATTAGAAGATGTTTTAATTAAAGTTGACAAGTTTGTGTTTCCAGTGGATTTTGTTATTTTAGATTTTGATGCAGATAAAGAAGTTCCCATCATTCTGGGGAGACCATTCTTAGCTACTGGAAGGACAATCATTGATGTACAGAAAGGAGAATTAATCATGAGAGTCAATGACCAAGAAGTCAAGTTCAATGTCCTCACTGCGCTCAAGTATCCAGAACCAAATACAGAGGAGTGTTCTTATGTGGTTGCCATTGATCAGATGGTCCAAAAGCAGTTCAACAAGGACAATAATCATCTGGAGAAGCTTCTGGGGAATAAGGAAATACAAGAATTGTTAGCAGAAGAAGTTGTTCCTCTAGACGTCGTAACGTCTGTTCAAGACGTGGCCACGTCTGAGCCCCCTGCACCAAAGTCATGGACAAAGAGGTATGAATCTTTAGGGCAAGAGGAGTCAAATCTGAAGAAGAATGTGCCCTCCATTACAGAGCCACCTACTTTGGAATTAAAGGTGTTGCCTGATCATTTAAAGTATGTCTTCTTAGGGAAAATGATTCCCTGCTCAGATCATTTCTTCCAAGCTCACCCAAGAGCAGAAAATGATCTCATTAATACCTCAAGAGACATAAAAGGCAATTGGTTGGCAAATGGCAGACATCAAAGGTATCAGCCCCACAATCTGTATGCATAGAATTGTCCTGGAGGAGAATGCCAAGAATA
Source organism: Oxytropis ochrocephala (assembly GCA_020916435.1). NCBI lineage: Eukaryota > Viridiplantae > Streptophyta > Magnoliopsida > Fabales > Fabaceae > Oxytropis > Oxytropis ochrocephala. The sequence continues at coordinate 66,160,203 of CM037093.1, read as the reverse complement.
GTATTGAAGGACAGAGGAGACTGAACCCCATAATGAAGGAGGTAGTGAAGAAAGAGATCATCAAGTGGTTGGATGCAGGGAATCATTTACCCTATTAGTGATGTACTCTGGGTGAGTCCAGTTCAAAGGTACCCAAAAAGGAGGAGTTACTGTGGTGACTAATGAGAAAAATGAGCTAATTCCAACAAGGACAGTAACAGGTTGGAGGATATGCATGGATTACAGAAAGTTAAACAAAGCAACTAAGAAGGATCATTTCCCTCTTCCATTCATTGATCAAATGCTAGACAGGCTCGCAGGCAAGGATTTCTACTGTTTCCTTGATGGTTATTCAGGCTACAACCAGATAGCCATAGCACCTGAGGATCAAGAAAAGACAACATTCACTTGTCCCTATGGTACCTTTGCTTTCAGAAGGATGCCATTTGGGCTGTGTAATGCTCCCGCAACATTTCGAGGTGCATGATGGCCTTATTTTCTCGATTTCATTGAGAACTCCATGGAAGTTTTTATGGACGCGATTTCTCGCCTATGGAGATTCGCATAAAGGATGCCCGGATAATTTGGAAGGAGTTCTGATAAGGTGTGAAGAAACCAATCTAGTGCTCAACTGGGAAAAATGCCATTTCATGGTACAAGAAGGAATAGTATTGGGGCACAGAATATCAAAGAAAGGTTTAGAGGTGGACAGAGCAAAGATTGATGTTATTGACAAGCTACCTCCACCCACAACTATCAAAGGAGTCAGAAGTTTCTTAGGACATGCAGGGTTTTACAGAAGATTCATCAAGGATTTCTCAAAGATTTCAAAACCCTTGTGTCTGTTGTTGCAACGTGACCACGTCTTCAATTTTGATGAGCAATGTCATGAAGCCTTCAACAAACTGAAGACTGCCTTGGTAACAGCTCCAGTAATAGTCACTCTAGATTGGTCCAAGCCATTTGAGTTGATGTGTGATGCAAGTGATTATGCCGTGGGAGCTGTATTGGGTCAAAGGTATGGAAAAATTTTTCATTCTATTTATTATGCCAGTAAAACCTTAGATGATGCCCAATTGAATTATACTGTGGATCAAAAGAACTTTTGGTCGTTGTATTTGCATTTGATAAGTTCGGATCTTACTTAGTTGGTGCAAAAGTTATTGTTTTTATCGATCATTCACCATTAAGTACTTAATTTCTAAAAAGATGCAAAGCCAAGACTTATTAGATGGGTTCTCCTCCTCCAAGAATTTGACTTGGAAATTCGTGACAAAAAGGGGGTGGAGAACCAAGTTGCTGATCATCTTTCTAGGCTTGAGAATGTTGATGCAGGTACAGGTGAAAAAGATATACAAGAAAAATTTCCGATGAGAGACTATTGTTAGTAGCCTCGAGAGTCAAGACGTGGCCACGTCCTATGACACTTTCGTCAAACGTCATAACGCCCGATACTATCGCTCCATGGTATCTTGACATAGTTAACTTCCTTGTTAGCAAAATTGTGCTCGTAGGATTCAACTATCGCCAGAAGAAGAGGTTCTTCCACACTATAAAGCACTATTTCTCGATGAACCATATCCGTACAAATTGTGTCCAGATCGCTTACTAAGAAGATGCCTAGGCGAGGAAGAGCAACTCCATGTCTTTGCAACAATGTCATTCAAAGACCTTATGGTGGACATTTTGGAGGTACTAAAACAAACGCAAGGTCCTACAATCAAAGCTACTATTGGCCAACATTATTCGTGAGATGCACATGAGTCAAGTTAGGAGATGTGACAAGTGCCAAAGAACAGAAACATATCAAGCAAGCAAGAGATGCCACTCACAAACATTCTCGAAGTTGAATTGTTTGATGTATGGGAATGGACTTCATGGGACCATTTCCTATGTCCCATGGAAATCTCTACATTCGTAGTGGATTACGTGTCAAAGTGGGTTGAAGCAGGTGGCATTACCAAACAATGAAGCCAAATCATAGCAAGTTTCAAAAAGAATATATTTACAAGGTTTGGTACTCCAAGAGCCATAATCGCGATGAAGGCTCTCATTTCTGTAATCAACTAATTGAGAACCTCTTGGCTAAGTATGGAGTGAAACACGGAATTGCTACAAACTTATCACCCCAAACCAAAGGGCTGTCGAAATATCCAACAGGAGATCAAAAGAATACTTGAGAAGATGGTTGGTCCCAACAGAAAAGGAGTGGTCATTACACTTGGATGATGCACTTTGGGCCTACTGAGCAAAGATACAAAACACCATTGGGCATGTCTCCGCATGCTTAGTTTATGGAAAGGCTTGTCACCTGCCAATTGAGCTCCAACATAAAGCTTATTGGGCATTGAAACAATTAAATCTGGATCATACAAAGGCTGGTGAGGCAAGATTGCTACAATTGAATGAGCTAGAAGAGTTTAGACACCATGCCTATGAGAGCTCAGCAATGTACAAGGAAAAGACCAAGAAATGGCATGATCAAAGAATCCAAAGAAGAGAGCTAGCGGAGAAGACAACAGTATTGCTATTCAATTCAAGGCTTAAGTTGTTTCCAGGAAAGTTGAAGTCAAGGTGGTCAGGTCCATTCAAATTAATGAAGATTTATCCTCATGGTGCTGTGGATTTATTTGATGAAAAGACAAACACCATATTCAAAGTCAATGGCCAACGTGTGAAGCAATATCATGGAGAGCATGTGGAAAGGGATAAGATCCAAATGTCCTTCAACAATTCTTGAATGAAAGAAACAAAAGTCCGGTCAAGACTCTTAAAGCAAGCGCTCTCCGAGGCAACCCAATGATTTTTAATAAACAAATTTTTGTGTCTTTTTAATTTTTGTTTGGCGTGAATAAGTGTTGAAAGAAATGTGGAAGTGCAAGGTGGTAGACGTCGTAACATCTCGATTCACTAGACGGGCACGCCCGCGCCAAGGCGATTTAAATGAAGTCAAAGGCGTAAGTGATGACGTGTCGTAAATGATTTCCCTCTCGCAAAGCGAACGTGGTAACCGACCACGACGCCATCTCCTTCCCTACTTGTCTAATCAATCTGCTACTTTTCTCCATTACTCCACTCTACCATTTCTCAACTCCCATAACCACTTCCCCATAAAAATCTAACCATTCACCACCATTCCACCACCGCAACCTATTTCTAACCTCTCTCTCTCTGAAACCAAATTCTCCCATCCCTTTCTCTCGAAAACCTAAAATTTCCGTAAATCCCCATTTCCTTCCAAACATTTTCTCACAAGAAAACCATGACTAAAGTGAAGCAATCCGCCACCAAATCCTCCGGGAAAGGAAAGCATGTTGACCTAAGTTCATCCTCACTTCCCATCCCCAAACACCAAACCCATCTAAAAAGAAAGCCCTACTTCCCGAAAGGGGGTTTCACCAAGAAAGCCCTAAATCCTAATTTCCTCGCAACCGCCGCAGTTGGGTTGGCGTAAATTTGTTATGCACTGAGAAAGGAGTATATTGCTACTCCGGTTCACGATTTCTACAAGGGAATCGTTGAAAGGCTCGGGGAGAGCCATCCATCGCCTAAAAGGTAAGAGGAGAGGAAGTCAAATTCGGGTAAGGGTCATTAATGACTATTTTGGATTAGGATACTATGGCAAAGTCAGGAGACCAAACAAGAACTATGGATTGGTCAAATGGATGCCATTAAGGAGAGGATATGTGTTGAAGGTGCCATCTGGGAAAGAAGAGGCGAGCATGGGAGCGAATTCAAGATAATGAAGAAATACCTTTGTGATGAAGCCAACACTTGGTTTTATTTCATAAGGCACTGCTTAATCCCTACCTCTCACACATCATGGGTTGACAAGGAGAGAATGATTGTGATTGATGCAATCATGTCCAGAGACAAAGTGGAGGTTGGGAAGTTGATCAACCGAGAGCTCAACAAATGGAAGAACAGAAGGATGGATATTTGTACTTCCCTTGTTTGATAACCGATCCATGCATGGAGGCAGGGAGTGGAGATAGAGGCTTCGTGAGCTTAGGGAGCAACCTCAAGGCCCCTTTTCAACAAAATTTCAGCCTAGGGTGAAGTCTGCAGGTGCTGCAAGTTCTGTTGATACTCAGACGTTACAACGTCTGGAGGAAAGACAGAACTCCCTGGCCAAGTTTATCAAAGAGCAATTTGAGTGGCAAAAGAAGGTATTTGCCCAGGTGTCTAAGGGAAAGAAAGCAGTTGAGGAGCCTGTATTGCCTGAGTGGATGCAGGAAGAAAATGAAGATGATGTCCCATTGTCTACAATCCAAAGGAGAGCTGTCAAGAGAGAAAAAGCAAAGCGAGCAAGAAGCCCACCAAAGAGGCAAAGCCCAGCAAAGAAACAAAAGAAGGTAAGTAGTGAGGAAGATTTTAATTCTGATGATTTAGATGATATTTCTGATTGTGATGCAGAGGAGTCAAAGAAAGTGAGCATGGAAGTGATTAGTGAAGAGGAGGAAGAGGAGGAGAGCCCTGAGGAAAAAGGGAGTTCGAGTGAAAGGACTGAAAGTGAGTCCCCAGCAATTCAATCAAACAAAGAGCCAGCCCAAGAAAAATCCAAAACACCTAGCCCCAAAGCACAATCCCCACAAACCACACAACCACCACCTTCACCAAAAGAACCCTCCACCCATGACCAAAACACCCCAAAGACCCCACAATCCAAAGCTCAGGACCAACCAATCCCACAACCACCCCCACCCCAACCTGAACCTCAAAAACAACCATCACCCCAGAAACCAGACGTGGCAACGTCTGAGCCAGCAAACACAGAAAGCCACCCACAGTCCCAAAACATTTCCCCACCCAAAAAGACCAGAGTCAAAACCGCACTTGCATACAATCCATTTGGAAGGAAGAAGAGGCAACAAATAGCTGCTGAGTCAAATCAACCTCAAGGGAGTGGAGAAAAAGAGGAAGTTGCAGCCACCACAACACTCAGGCAGAAACTTCCTGTAAAGAGAAAAAGTCAAAGTGCTGCAGGGAAGCCTGCTACTGCTACTAGTGCTGCATTCGTTGCCACTAGTGTTTCTGTAGAGCCACTTCCTGCTATTGCTGAAGAAACGCCTGCAGACGTTGTAACGTCTGCCGAAAAAGAGGCTGCAGCCAAACTTGCAGAAATGCAAGTCAACAATGAACGTGAAGCTGCATTGGAAAAAGTAAAACAGCAAGCAATGGAGGAGGCCACGTAAAACTAGCGAGCACTTGTTGAAGCAAGCCTGTGGATCGATTCTTTGAACTGGAGTATCATCATCAGACGTGGCGACGTCTAAAGAGCCAGAGGTGGAAAAAGCCCAGGTGATACCCAGCGAGCCAATCAATGTCAACCCTGCTGAGCTAGCAATGAGGATGTGGGAGGAAGCTAAAAAGAGGATTGCTGAAGCCTCAAGTACGGCTGGTGCGAGTGTGGGTGCTAGCACAAAAGAAAAGGAGTCTGATGAAACAACAACCACTGAACAAGAAGGAGTGAAGGTCAAGAAAGAAAAGAAGGAGAAGAAGAAAGGAGAAAGTCAGAAAGGAGTTCCCACCAGACAGAGCGGAAGGCTCAGGTCTGGTGCTGCAAGCAAGTAAGTCCCCCATCAATATCAATTGTAGTGTAGTTTTTTTTGTTTCAATTTTAAGTTTAAATTTGCTAGTTTTTAGTTCATGTTCATGTTCATAATTAAAACATGCTGTTTATCTTTGAGCAGTGAGGACACTGCTCAACTTTAAGTGTGGGGGGGGGATCTCAATGTTTTAAGTTTCTTCTGTGTGTACATGTAATCAAATGCAAAAACAATTTCTGTTCTTACTCTGTCAAGCATGAAAATAACTCTCTTTGGGCTAAAGACAGTGAAAAGGTGTGTGTGAGTAGCCTATGCATGATTAGATGGAAAGAATTGATTGCTGCTCCTACACAAGCTCTGTTTTTAAGAAAGAATCTAGCTAACTAGGGAATATTTTGTGCTAAAGTTAGTTTTGGTGAATTATGGTGAGAGCAAAACTTGATTAAAAACCTAGAATAGCAGTAGAAGCTAAGTTTGGGGGTGAATCAAGTCGTACTAAGGCTGGGTGCAAAGACTCTAGGATGGTTAAGTGCAAGTGTAGTGTGAGTGCAACGTTGTAACGCTCTACCCGTAACGCTATAACGCCCCGCCGTGTGTGTTGTGTAGTATGTTCAGACGCTGCAACGTCTCTCCTATAAACGTGGCAACGTCTATCCCCAAAAAAATACCAAAAAGAGTGTGTTGTTACAAATAAGTGGAAAATCCACATGTGTGCTATGTTCCCTGTAATACCCTGAAACAAATGCTGAAGCACTCCAATATATGAAAAAAAAAAAAAAAAAAAAACAAAATGGAGCTAATAAAGGAGAGTTGCTCAAGAATGAGGGGGTTACAGTCTTTTTGTGTGTGTGAGTCAATAAAATTAGTTGCACTAACCTAGTCCTAGCACCCAATTAAGACCCTTTGTCATGCTATAAATGAATCCCTTTTTCTTATGTGAAAGTGTTAGCCTATTCTCTGCTTTTGAAAGATGTTTCTATCACACCATTTGGAAACCACTCTCTCAAAGAGCTAAGGTAGTTTCTGAACTAGCTAGAGGAAGAATTAATATGAGAGGTCACACACTCACTTTGAGCTTTAATGAATCTGGAATTTAATTATGCATTGGTGCGTGAGTGTGTAAAGAAATAGCCCTCGAGAGTGAATTTTGATCTGTTGGTTGAGTAGAAATGTAACTCATTAGTGTAGTTGATTTCATGTAGTTGTTTTTGTTGTCTTGATTGCTTGAGGACAAGCAATGATTTAAGTTTGGGGTGTGATAACTCATATTTATATGAGTTATTTATACTCACTCACGAATAAATCATGCAAGTTCTCTAGCAATACAAGGTTTAATTAATTAGTTTGATAATGATTTCGAGTTTTAAGTGAATAAGAGTTTAAATAGATAAATCAGGCATTTAGGCACCAAGTGGTGCCCTTGAGAGCGCTTTTGATGTTTTTTGTGCTTGTGCAGAAATTCGCTGTGAACGTTACCACGCCCTCACCACGCCTACCAAAGTGCAGCAGAATAAGGGTGAAAGATCTTAATTTTGGCGCTAAGCAATGATAGTCAAAGATATAAAAGTCGAAGATCTTCTATTCCCCATAAGTCGACACGCGCAGATACAATCGTGAGCAAAGGAACAAAGGTCGTGGAAATGATGGGAAAGCGTGCTTGGTAGGTGAGTTAGTGACATCAAGACGCGCGTAAGCAAGGTGGCTATTTAATGAAGGCTCACTTCTCTCTCAAGGCATCACCTACCACAACCACGATCACCATCTCTTCCACACACCTTCGTAAACACTTCATCTCCATCCCCACTAAACTCGTAATTAGTTTTGTAAAGAAGATCCGAAACAGACTTCTATATTTTGCTTGTCCGAACTTGGTTTTTATTTCTCGTGCATTTTGTAAAGCTCGGACGCTTGTAACGCCTATACAAACAGATATGCTTAAAAAAAGCCGCTTAAGTGTATCTTTTGCACTAAGGTTCTTTTCATATGTATGGTATTAGGATTTTCAATCCTTTTCATTCTCAGAAAGATGCTCAAATGAGCTAAACAATTTGTAGTTGAGTTGTTGAAATTGCTTTTAATGAATTTCTAGCTAATGTTATGAAGTGTTAACGTGCCCCTTTTAAAATCTTTGCGTAATAATATTTTCAAAACTTGTTTTGAGGTTGGCCTCTTAAAATGGGTAGATTCATAGGTACAGACATGGCCTATGAAAAGAAATCAAAGATTTATATGAATGAACAATGCACTAAAGACATTTAGGCATCTTTATCTAAGTCTAGACATAGAATGGATAATAGTTCATAGAACATTGCTGTGGGTACTTAATATACAGAGTGGGCCTATTTAGAACCTAGACATAGGATTTCTTGTACTTGAAACTCGACGCTTTGTCTTTGAAAAGCATAGCTCTTTTAATAGCTGCTCAGACGTGGCCACGTCTCGCACAGATTAACATTTGAACGTCATAACGCCTAAACGTTATGACGCCCGCTAGGAAGGATTTATCTCGCATGCAACAACTCAACTCATCTCTCATCCATATTCACAATCAACTTTAGTTTCCTTGTTTTGTTTAAATCTTTAGCTTTAAAACCAACTCTTATTGTCGATTTGTCACTTGATTCTCTTGTGTTTTGAAACTTGAACTTTGAAAGCTTATCAACTCGTGGGACGATCTCTTACTTAAAACCACTTTATTACTTGTACGATGTGTATACTTGCACTATAATTGCGAAAATCTATACTATTACACAAACGCGAATAAAGGACGAGCAGACGTAACAAATTCAAAGACCAAACTCCCGCATCACCTGAGGGCTTTCCCAGGTTCTCGAACCTGGCATCGAAAATCATACTCCCCCTATTGTGACCCTAATGCCTCATCTGTACCAAAATATGAATAGGCTTCCTTATGGTTACCAAGCTGAAGATCCTCAGGCTGAAAATAAGCTACAAATGCTAGAGGAGCGCCTAAGAGCTGTGGAAGGATCCAATGTAGAAGTGAAGGACGCGTATGACCTATGCCTCGTCCCCAACGTGGTCATCCCTCATAAATTCAAAGTGCCAGATTTTGACAAGTATCAAGGGGAAACATGTCCTCTTGGCCACTTGACCATGTACTGCGGGAAGATGGCTCAGTTTGCGCACAATGACCAACTCTTGATTCACTACTTCCAAGACAAACCTAGCCGGGCAACGCTGTCGATATATGCAATCGAGCGCAATCGCATCTTGTGTTGGAAAGACCTAGCCGAAGCTTTCGTAAAGTAGTATAAGTATAATATTGATATGGCTCCTGACAGAACACAACTTCAAAATATGACCAAAAAAGACAATGAGTCCTTCAAGGAGTATGCTCATCGCTGGAGAGGATTAGCCGCTCAGGTAGCACCACCTCTATTAGAAAAAGAAATGGTTGCCATGTTCATGGAAACTCTTCCATCACCCTACTTTAAAAATTTGATAGGGGGATTAACTTCAAACTTCTCAGACATGGTTACCATAGGAGAAAGAATAGAAAGTGCGATAAAGAAAGGGAAGATCACTCATAGTTCTGATGGACCTCCTACAAATAAGAAAAGGGAGAAATCAACGCTCTAGATCAAGGAAAATCACACTATCATCAAGGGTCATCCCAATGCGACCCCATCCCCGTGTCATACACTGACCTGTGCAGCCAACTTGTCAGCCACGATTTGATTTCTCCTCGTCGGATGAGACCAGTTCAGCCTCCGTTCCCAAGATAGTACGACCCAAAAGCCAAATGTGAATTCCATGCTGGGGCAGTAGGCCACTCGACCGAAAAGTGTTATCCCTTAAAGCGCATCGTTCAAGGCCTCATTGATATAAAGCAGCTAAACTTTAAAGAAAACGACGATGGATCAATTAGCGGTTGATCAAGGTACCGAAGACAACACCGTCAACTTACTATGTCTTTGTCCTAAAGAGTTCAAGAACTAAGAGATTGTTGATTGTCCTGTGTTTTTTAATTCAAAGTTAAGTTTCTGTAATGCAAATCCTATGGCTCTGCCCAAGGCCTTAGGACATCTCAATAAGGGCACGCATGTTTCATTCAGTATCATTATTAATAAAATAACATTTTTGAATTCTCTAGCAAACTTCTTTCTTCCTTTGTCATTCATTCGCTTCGCTTTCTTTTCTATCCCCTCTCGCCTTCAACTAATGCAGATAAAAAAAAATTCTTGAAAATAACAATGTCGGTAACTCATATCACAACCTTGATCACCCCATTAATCAAACTGAGGAAATATGGAGTATAACTGGGGGGTCCCCATGAGAATTCAACAGGAACCAACTGAAACAACTAACTTGGGCACGCAATAAGACAAAAAAAGAGTACAACAATTAAGGACAACAAACAAAGAAAACTCACTCGAATCTTGTCTGATTGGGTCGACGTCATGGCATGAATACATCAAGTCATAAGAGGCTATTAAACGCCCACCGGTGTAACAAGATCTTTGATCGTTAAAGTTCATAAAAATTTAGTCAGCCGTTACGGTCTTCCAGGAAAACATCATGGTGGCAGAGCTGTTTGGAGACCTCAGGTCGTGCTCATAGCCCCTCCCCATACCACTCAAAGATGAATGGGGCAATTGCAGCAACAAACAAAGAATATCAAAGAGATCCCGCAGAATGCGACAAACATTCCCTTTAACCTCACAGGGAAGTCAAGCCTCATTTCACACTTCAACAGGGGCAACCCCACACAATGGAAGTAGTACTTCCACTAAAGCAAAATGTTTGCCCTATGTCATGACCAATTGTATCAGACAAGAACAAAGAAAGATTAATAGAAGAAGGCCTTTCTTCGACAATTTCAAGAAAGGGACCTGGTGCCCAAGAAAATCTCAAAAGGATTCTCAAGCTCGAATTATGAAGAACCTTACAGGGTGAAGAAATCGTTCTTTGGAAGAACCTTAATTCTGACAATGGTGAAGACCTCCCACTCCCAATCAACTCAGATGCGGCCAAGAAATACTATGCCTGAAAGAAATAATGTAGAAAAAATGAGAAAAATGAGCCAAGAAAGAATAAGCTCGCTAGGCCGAAAACCCGAAAGGGCGGCCTAGGCAAAAGTTAGAGCGACCTGATGGATCGAGAACCCAAAAGGGCGATCCAGGCAAAAATTAGGGTCAAGAAGTTGGACTAAAATATTGAGGCAAGCAACACTTCCGGAAGGCAGATAATGGGTAATCTAGGTTGCAGTATGGGTGACCGACAGTGTTACCTCAAGAACACTAGCTATCAACGAATCTGCTTAGCATTTCAGCTTTTCCTTTCCTTTCATTACCGATGTAATCCCCGGTCAGTGTGCCTTCTGCATACTCGGCCTCCAATATGAAATATCAAACACTATCCCTTCTCTTTTATTCTCCCTCGATTTTGAAATTGTGTTTTATGATAAATGATACTGAATTGTGAAACATGTGGCATGATAATAAGCATTACGTTCGTTACGAATTTTTTGGAAATCACAGAAAGGACGTAATCTCTCATCACAGGAAAATGAACAAATGCACTTAAGATCATTTCAAATGAATCATCGATCACCAGAAGGCTTCATCTCTCACACCGGAAGTTACACGAGTTGATGAAACCAGTCCAAAAAAAAAAAGAGGAATATCAAAAAAGAGAATGCCGAAAAGAATCAAAAGAAAGGTGTCATCCCGCATTTCAATCATTACATGTGCATACATCACATAGAAGCATATCAATCTCATTGCATTATTAAAAACGCCAAATGGAGATTACCTTTTCATTTTTGAATGCCTTACTAAGTGTTCAGATTGACACGCTAAGTGTCGGTCCCTATATTTTATTCCCAAATTAATCCCATATCATATTACGGATCACAAAGTTGGTCCTTCAGACCCCGAGTGGTCCTTCGTGAGCACTACGCCCTTTAGTGCCCTAAGTGGCCTGTGTCGCAAACGTCGTGTCGAGCCCGACGGACCTTCCAGGACTCGCGTGGTCCTTCGGACTAGCCGTGTCGGCCTAAGACATGGTGGACGCCCTCTATTGGTCAACATATCGCCTCGGATCTCGATCTTGACCCCGCCGCCGAATCTAAAGGCCCCTCAGATCGTTGTACTAGTACCGTAGCTAGTAGCGGTCCTTCAGACCACGATGGTCCTCTATTAAGGCCTAGGCAGCCTTCTAGACTCCGAGTGGTCATTCAGAGTTTTAGTGCTCCTTTAAGGCCCCTAGCGGCCCTTCAGAGCCTTAGTGCTCCTTCAGATTCCGAGCGATCCTTCATTTTGTTCTCGCTAATGCACCAAGTGTTAACCGCTCCTTGTATATTCTTGAACCCTCTATTTCCCCTCTAAACGAACCAAATTGACGTCTATTTTATCTTTATTTCTATTTCTACTACGAAAATTTGAATACACCTCGCATTTTCTAGTAAAATATAAATAAAGAGGGTCAGCTGTTATACCCCAATTTTGTCTCTGTTTTCTCTTTTATTGTCTTAGTCGTTTAATTTGTTTTGATTAATGTATAGTCCAAAAGTGTAAAAAAGGCTATTTTAATTTTTATTACAATTTAGGAGTGTCCAAAACGTCCCAATCTCTAAAATACAAAAAAAAAACAATAATAAAAAATACAAAAAAAATATAAAAAACGAAAATTCAATAAAAGGAGCAAAGATCGCATAATCTCTGGGTCTCTGTTTGCTCCCCAAGACGCTTTTCAAATAGATCTGCGCAGGCTTCCAAAAAAAATAATAAATAACAATTAATGCTAAACCTAATTTCTACCTATAAATAAACAGTTAACCTAGAGTCTAAACAAACAGAAACCAAGGCAGAAAACTACTGCTAAAATCACCCAAAAAATAAGGATTAGAGTTTCACATCGAAACCCTAATCCACTGCACACGATTTCAAATTTCTGGGCTGAGAGCAAGGAAGTTGCAGCGATCGCGAAATCAACAGTAGCAGACATAGTAGCTTTTGCAATTCAATCATAGGAGACCAATTAGAGGCTGGAAATTAGGTTGGTGTATTTGTATTATTAAATCTAAGAATTGTAAATATATGCGTAATTTGTTTCCCGAGATGTGAATCGATTTGCACTTTTGGTGTACATATTTAGTTTTGTGAAAATTCAAAGCTGAGAACAAATTAAAGGATTATTAGAAATAGATATATTAAATTGAAGTTGCTGGCTGTTTTCTTGTTTCAATTGTGGTGGACCACATATTTCTTTGCATCAAAGATTTCGGTATATTTTAGCCTTATTTTTCTTATGTTGAACTTGATTCAAATATCCTTTATTTATAATTAAATCAAATATCATAACACTAATAGTTTAATCTGTTTACATAACATCCAGAACGATCTTACAATTGGCATTAGAGAGTTCACAAATCGATTTGAATCTGCACTCTTGGTGTACATATTTAGGTTGGTGTATTTGTAAAATTAAAACTAGAACAAAATACAAGTTAGGATTTGTTTCTGAGAGTTCACAAAAATCACAGACCAGAAATAACAATAGAAGAGAGTAGAATAGAGGAGGAGGAGATTGAATAGATCCTAAAAATTAATAGAGATTCTCTCCGACCACCACGTATGGTGGTCATCACCGCCACAACCACTGAGAACCACCATCTTCCAAAACCCATAATCAGCGAGCTCCCCCCCAAAACGAACCACTGTTTCACCTCAAAAAAATAATAACAACAGATCAGGAACGTTTTTAAACAAGGGAAAGGATAAAACTAAAGATAAAGAAGAACAGAGGAAGAAAACGGACTTCACCCAAAGCTGAACGCGACAACGCCGGCCACCCACCTCCTGGGCGGAATCATCTCCGCCGCCGTCCTTCCTCTCCTCATCGCGAACCACCCCACTTCCATGGAAACCGCGATCATCTCGCTGGTCTTTCTCTCTCCTCACCGTGAAAGGAGGCGGATTTTCCGCACGAGGTTATTCCTCTCTCGCGGCAACACAAAACAAAGGGAAGGGGAGAAGTGTTTTAGGGTTTCGTTTTTTTTTGGGCTTAGGTTTAAGTGGCTGCCTTTTATTTTTTTATTTTTTTAATTATGCAGAATACTAGTCACACCCCTCCAATTCACGCGCACACCTCCCCCCACTTAAGCCCAGTTTCGCATACTGGGCTCTCCTATGCGAACTGGGCTTCCTTTTTACACCCCCTATTAATTATACAACCCACTGCGACTAATAAAACCCCAATTTACAATTTTCACCCCCTGCTTTTCTTTTTAATTCTTTTCCAACCCGAACGTAAGTAATTTTTCTCGCGAAATTAAATAAACGGCTAAGTCGGTTGTACAACCGGGTTAGTAATTATTTCAGGGCCAATGAGCTGTACAGTTCAGTAACCCTAAAAACTTAATAAATACAAATAAACTATTTTTTCTAAAAATAGGGGACTAAGTCTGTTGTACAACCGGGTTAGTCAGCGTTCCAGAACTAATGAGCTGTACAGTTCAGGAGTTCTAGAATACCTATTCTAAAACGGACCCACCTCACATCAAACCCATTTCTTTCAAAAAACCTAAAATTACTTTCAAAAAGTAGGGGACTAAGTCGGTTGTACAATCGGGTTAGTCAGCGTCCAAGGAATCAGTGAGTTGTACAGTTCAAGGAATCCTAGGACCCCTACACTAAAAAACACCAATCAATAAACCTTTTTCAGGAAGAACTACGTAGCTTTGATTCCTCCATTGCATCCGGAGGTACGTAGAAGCAAGACTCAACTCTTGTCAAGCACTAAAAACTAAAAATTTAAATAAGTCTTTTCCTCTATAAATAAAAGGGTAATTATTAATAAATCCTAATTAATTAGACCAAGGATGTCGTGGGGTGCTAATACCTTCCCCACACATAACGACTCCCGAACCCTAAACCTGCCTTGTCCTAAACATAAAGGGATTTTCCGAATTTGCCCTTAAACTAAAATTTGGTGGCGGCTTCCTTTCGAACGTCGAAGAATCTTTTCCCGGATTTTTCGGTCGCTACATATTGGAGGGACTAAAATAAAACATTTTACATATTACAGGGACCAAACTAGATAAAACCTACATTTGCAGGGACAAAAACAAAGTTTTAATTTTGCAGGGGCTAAACTGGATCAAACTTATATTTGCAAGGACTAAACACAAAGTTTTATTTTTACAGGGACTAAACTGGATTAAACGTATATTTGCAGGGACTAAACATATATTTAAACCTAATATTAAATTGTACCTTAAAAATTACATATCATTTTGAAAAATTAAAAACGAAAGTTAAAATTCCATTTTTATATAAATAAATAAATAATTATCTTCTATTTGATGCAATTCATTTTCATTGTTTATGGTTCATTTTTTTATTAGATAGGTAAAAGGATAGGTGGAGTTTCTTCATATATTAGAAAAAAAGTTAATCAGTTTTATTATATTGATAGTGATGACTAATGTTTCTTCCTATTCCTAACAATAATTGACATAACTATAATAATGATTTTAGTCATTGAGCAAGTTATGGTCTATAACTTTTCATTTGAATCTTTATGTTTATTTGGTCGATATTATGGTCTTTATGTAATTATGTTATGGTCTTTAGATTTCATCTAGAGGATAGGCTTCAATTTTAAACTAAATCATGATATAAATTTAGCTTTGATTTTTATTTTTACTTTATTTTTCTTATAAAAACTTAACTGTTGACCCTATTTGGAAATTTTTTTGACAAGAAAAACACTTTTATATATAAGCACAATTTTAATTCTCAATAAGAATAAAAATCTTATGAAATATATAATGATTAATATTATATTACCACTATTAGTTAGCATAAATATTTTAATGATTTTACACAAAACCTTGCCAAAAAAAAAGAATAAACGATCAATAGAGGGATATTGTTAAATGAGTTTTTAATATGAGTTCTCAATATGTAGTATATCCATCATCCATTATAAAGTCAATTACTATGAAAACTTCAACTTTTTATTTTAAAATATAAACCACATATTGATCAATAATTTGATTTTTTAATTATTAAAATTCTCTGAAAAAATAACCAAATAATTTGGCAAATGTTAATTTCTTAATAGATTTTTATTAAAAATGATTATTTTTTTTAAAGTTCCCAGTGCATCGCACGGGTAGGTATCTTTACTATTAACATTTACAAATATAATCATTTAATATTTTGCCACATGTCAGCTCGTGAGTAATTTAACATTCAATACTATTTTGAACAATCTTCTATGATACACTATCCACCCATTTTTTATTTTTGATCATCATGAAACTTATGATGCACTCTTATTTTGTATTGCACAAATACGCTATAAAAGAGTGTTCTCTTACCAACGTTCATTTGCTCACTTGCCACTATGCCTCCTCTCCTTTACCACCTCCTTCCCCTAAACCCTCTCACAATTTGACTTTGATTCTTTTGAGAAATAAGATGATGCAACTAAAGAGTATTAATTTGCCTATTTTTTATTCACACAAACTTGATATCACAAACCTTTTCTCCTTAATCATCATCTCCTCTTCATCATAAAAAAGTGCGCGGTGTATTTTTTGTTTCTTTTCTTCAACTTCATTCAGCGATAATAAGTTGTATAATATTGGTGGGTTTTTTTTGGAATGATGCTTCATGTATATTCAGAGATATAGATCGAATCAAAGGCATGGTGGTGAGGGTTGAGTATATACTGGTGAACTCTTCTTCAAATTAGAATACATATTTTTTTGCATAAGAATACATATTTGCAATTGCTTATTCATTACTCCAAATATATCTCAACTTTGATGCCTTTTGATGGTCAATTTTTTATTTTTTTGCAATGGGGCGACATGGACAAAAAATAGAAATTGCATGTTGGCTGAGATATATGATTGTGAACCTTTATTTATTTATTGTAGGTGTTGTATAATAAAGAGTCTTGAGACGTGCCAAGGGACACCGCCCCGAATGGTTATTTTGCTCAAAATGTAAGTATCTCAATTTGTGAATCTCCCCCAAAATATAACAACCTCTTACAACACAAAGTCTAGGAACACAACATCAAAATTTTAATATTTCTCCATTCTAAAAATTTTCTTATACATTTTTATACAAGAACTTTCACACATATTTGTAAGCCATACTTTTCTTCTACACTTCAAAATGCAATGATCATTACTCTTCAAAATGCAATTGTTGAGATAAATCATAACATTTAAAATATATAATAATGATTTTTTTAAAAAAATAATGACTTTTTATTCCTTTAAATATATATATATACACAAACCAATTGAAAATAATCTCATTAAACATATTGGCACATCTCATCTCAAGAGTAATCTAGCTATTAATACACCAAAAGTATTTCACATATGTCATATATTTCGGTTACTATATATTATATTTTATTTGTTTAATGATTTTGATATTTCGGTTACTTTTCTATATATTATATTTAATGATTTTGAGTTAAGAAAAAATTTCGGTTACTTTTTTTTTCTATATGTTTCTGTTACTATATATTATATCTATTTAAATCATTAATTTAATTAATAATTTTGATGTAACATTAAGTTAATAATTATTGATAAACTCCAATTTAGTGCATTTTTAGAGATACTTTTTGAATACTTTTAGAGCAATTATTATCTATTATATAAATTACTAACTTAATTTGCTCTATATTTTGTAGAGAAGAAGAAAATACAAAAAAAGGAATAAAAGAATAAGTTATAGCCAATTGGAACTTAAAATAATATTATATATATATATATATATATATATATATATATGGAGGAATTGAAAGAGTGAAGAAGCCCAATTGATGGAAGAAACAAGGCCCACGGCCTTTTGTTGAAGGAAAAGAAAGTGGAATGATTTGGATGCAAAACCCAATTGATTGGAGCCCATTTTGAAAAAAGTTCTTATTATGCAGGATCCTAGTATAGCGGTGGATGGAGATACAGTAAAAATATCACCATCATTTGAAGTTCATCCCCCACGTGGAAAAAGAAAGAAAAATGTGAACCACATGATAAGAAAGCTAAGAAGGTGCACTGCGTTAGATGTAAAATTTGCTCTTGGAGAGCCACCTGATTGAGCACCAACTATCGTCAGACTCATGACGTTAAACAAGCGCTTCGCAAGAGGCAACCTGTGTTTTATTTTCAGTTTTTTTTTGTTTTGTTTTTGTTTTGTTTTTGTTTTCTTTTGATTTTAGGAATAAGCTCGGATTGCAAGCTTTCTCAGGGAAGTCGCTCTTACTCTCTCTCATTTATTTGTTATTGTGCTAATTTGATATTTTGCATTGAGGACAATGCTTCATGCTAGTGTGGGGGAGGATATTATATGTTGTCACTTGATCTTTGTTAATGCATATACCCACTATAAATGTTGATAACATTTTTCTGGCTTGTTTTGCATGAACTATGCTTAAATTGACAAAAAATAGAGATTTTGCCTTTAGGGGATCCGATAATTTATTTACTTGACAGACTTGTGCTTAATTGTAACTGTGAGGATGTCCTTAGGAAGCTGATAATTAGCATTTGTTCCTCTTGAGTACTTTTTGTGAACTAGCTTCTAAATGTGAGATCTGAGCCTTTATAAGGGGATTGCTACTAAATCATAAATTTTTACGCCTTTTCTTTCTATGAGTGTGTTTCCCAATTTGCTACATTTTAGAATTTGTCTTTTGACCATTTCAAGGCGAAAAGTAATTTGCATCATGTAAAAAGATTTGGGGAATTTAGGTATTTTTCTGGCCTCAGAGTTGTTTGTTGAATTTATCCATTAGTTGCCCCCCTTGAGCCTAATTGTTATATTTTTTCTTTGGTACCTGTGATATAATTTTTTCTTTTTCTTTTTTTGGTAACCAATTGAAATTGAATGTGGAGCAACTATTGAAAATTACAATTTCGTCCTATATTTTAGTTGTCCATATTGTCAGAACTGGAATGTCGTCCTATACTTTAGTTGTCTATCTTGTTAGGATGAAGAAAACAAAAGTAGTGAATCATGTGGTTACAAGAATATTTTCTTACAAAGGAAACAAAATAGAAGTTCTCATGTACTTACCTTTTCCTCCTAAGAAAAAAAATGAAAAAAAAAATATAGAAAGATAATTTGAAGAAAAAAAAAGGAAGGAAAGCAAGAAGGAGGAAAAGGCACATCAAAAGAATGAAAGAGCCAAAGGGCAAATCCAAAAAAAAAAAAAAGCAACAAAAAAGTCTACTCAAGAAAAAAAGGTAAATCAAAGAGAGTTAGAGTGAAATTAATTTGGAGTCTGGACAAAATTTGTAAAATAGATAGGAGCTCCATGTTTGGATTCAAAGGTCGCTATTTGGATATTGTTTTTAGCCATTTGAATATATCTTTCTTCTTATTTCCTACCTTGCTTGACTTAACCTTGGCCCCATTACAACCCATGAAACCCCATCTTTTGCATGCATGTGAACTATTTAGTGGAGATTTGGTCAAATTACAAGCTTATGGTAATGTGCATTTTGTGGAAACCTGAGTGTATATTTTCACTAGTTCCTAAACACTTAGAGAGATTGTGAGTGAGTCCCCTTGTTCACAGAAATGTATTCTTCAGGGATATGAGCCTCTAATTGGGCAACCTTTTGACATCTCATATGTGCTATATTGTCTATTGTCCACATTGTGCTTCTACTTTTGGATCCCTTATTTGACTATCTCTATTAGTTATTTGAAAATTTTATTGAGCCAAGAAATTTACTTGAGGACAAGCAAAAGTTAAGTGTTGGGGAGTTGATAAACTCTAATTTATTGCGTTTTTAGAGATACTTTTAGATACTTTTAGAGCAATTATTATCTATTATATAAATTACTAACTTAATTTGCTCCATATTTTGTAGAGAAGAAGAAAATACAAAAAAGGAATAAAAGCATAAGTTATAGCCAATCGAACTTAAAATAATATTATATATATATATATATATATATATATATATATATATATATATATATATATATATATATGTATTATATGGAGGAATTGAAAGAGTGAAGAAGCCCAATTGATGGAAAAACAAGGCCCACGGCCTTTATTGAAGGAAAAGAAAGTGGAATGATTTGGATGCAAAACCCAATTGATTGGAGTCTGCTCGAGTGGACTCAAGGCCCAATATACCCAAAGAGCCCAATATGGCCCAATATCAGTAGCTATAAATATGGCACGAATCCTAAGGAATTAGGTACGTCATTTATTACTTGTGGTCCTATTCACTACTGACTTGAGCGTCAGAGTGCTTTCGCAAGTACCACCCGCGTGCGACCAAACCAAGGACATCAGCAGGAACGACGACCGAGCTAAATGACTACACCAGCACTACTTCTATTGGTCTTGTACGCGATCTTTTGGCGACCACAAAGGGGAGTTTGAACCCTATCCTCCACCATTCAGCTGAGGAAGCACGCGACGCGAGCTTCGTCGCGAGCCGAAGGGCGGAACGCACTTCCACAGCAAACCCCGGAGGGCGTGCCACAAACCATCCACGAATCACTGGAAAACCCTCGCCTAGAACCCCGATACAAGGCGGCGAGACCAGACTTAGAGCGATATCTGACCACGGCCCAACAACAGTGCCGTGGCCAGTTGGTTAACGCAGAATCGATGCATCCTTGCTCGAGCATGTGACTCGGGCTTTCCTCTAAATTCTGAGAACAAGAATTAGATCATTGCCGACCGTGATGCACTTCTTTCCCACTATGAAAGGGGATCCGTTCGGTCACTTGTTGAATGGCGAGCGGTGAAGGGCCCTCGTGTCGCGCGCACTTACCCACGAGCGCTTAACTCCATCCGAAGAAACGCATCGCCCTCGAGAGGCACATCACGCCGATCCCCGCACGAAGGGTCGTGGCGCGAGTCCCATTTGGAAAAGGCGTGTCGCGATCGCTGCCCGGCCTCACGATCAAGATTACGCAGACTCTAGTTATAACCCGGAATTGGACGCCGCCCACAAGGTATTCCTCGTCGCGAGTCCTCCGTTCTCGCAGTCAAGAAGTTCGGTCGTGGAACTCATACGACGAGCCGACAACTACCGTAAAGGAGAGATCGTGGACGCCCCATCGGTCGAGAAGAGCATGAACCCGAGCGACATAGAGGCGCCATCATGTCCTCCGCTGTATGGCCGTGATGGTTGGTGGAGGGTCGCATGCGAAATGCCACCAATGGCGCACCATGCCTCGAAGCCTTTTGGGTCGAGAATTAGCGACCGGCCATGGGCCATTCTCGAGGGAAATCAGCGTTATCGCATTCCTAGAGATCTCGAGAAAGCCGCCAAATTTGAATAAGTTTGATGGTCGCGCGGACCCGATAAACACGCCATCGCAGCTTACTGAGAACTGGGCCCAACAATGAAGTGCGCACTTTTCCCTCAGCCGCTCGACGGTCGTGCACTAGAATGGTGGGAATCTTTGCGACCTAATACCATCTCTTCTTTGGAAGGCTTGTCGGAATTTTCCCGCCAATCGTTGTCAATATCGCATGAAAAGCATCTGATACACGGCCGTTCAAGGCGAGAATGAGTCTTTGAGGCACTATATGACCGCTTCAACACCGAGGCGTAAACGATTCGCGACTTCTCTCCGACGAGGACAAATTGAAGTACCTCAAACGTGGAATCCGGCCGGATCATAGGTTTGCAGAGAATTCACCCTCAACCATTATACGCACTTTAGTATGTTCCTGGCGGAGGCCAAGGATCACACGGGCTATGAAGAGACGTTGGCGACAAGAAGAAAGCGCGCCGTCGCGCGACCCAAAGAAGATCCGAGCAGGCCAGCTAAAGAGCCTGAAGGACGTCGTGAAAGTCGGCCTGATTTCCGTCAAAAGAAGTACGAGCAGCGTACCAGGTTGAACACACCCATTGCTCAAATCTACATGGATTGTTAGAACAACGAGTTTGCTGGGGTGAAGCGTCCTGACACTCTCGTTCTCAAGAAGGGCGGCCGATTCACGAAAAAGTACTGCAGGTATCACAAGAGCAAGGGCTATGACACCAATGACTGTATGGCCCTGAAGGACGACATTAAAGATCTCATTCAAAAGGGAAAATTGACAAAGTACATTAGAGAGGAAGGTATAGAGCGACTTGAAGAAAGGCCCGAGGGGCAAGCCGTTCATTCGAAAGGAAAGGCTGTAGCTACTCAGGTGATCGAAGCAGCAGGCGAAAAGGACGCATCGGATGAGGACGTTAGGCAGTCCAGGGGCCGCAAGGTGGTTATGGTAATCCACGGAGGAAACCCCCTAGACCGCAAAGAGTCCAAAAAGGCCACTAAGAGAAAGTGGAATGAGATTCTCATGGTCGGATCGTCTTCGGCAGCACGACCGACCTCTAACAGGCCGCCAATCTCTTTTGGGGACGAGGATCTACTTGATGGGAGAGTCAATAGTTATGTTCCCTTGGTCGTATCCGCTGTGATGGGAAATTCTGAGGTAAGAAGAATCCTGATTGACCAGGGAAGCTCGGCCGACATCATGTTCGAGGAGTTAGTTGACAAACTAAGCATCGACCGTAGCGAAATCATCCCTCAAGCCGACCCAACTCTTTTGATTGGTTTTAATGGAGCTATTACCTACCCGTTGGGAACCCTGGAGTTGTTGGTCACATTTGGTAACGACACACCAATGGAAGCACTTTAGGGAAGCTTGAGGCAGTTGTGTCTACCGTTCACTTAAAAATGAAATTTTATGACAAAAATGGCCAGGTCGCCACTCTAGCTGCAGATATGGAGGCGGCCAAGAAGAGCCACTACCTATATCAGGACATCTGCGATGAACAGGCCGTAAGTTCCGACCCTCAAAGTTTGGGAGAAGGATACCAAGTCAATCTTCTTTGATTTGGATGCCCGCTCGACCACGATAGTGACCCTAAGATGGGGATGATGACTTAGCCCGCGAGCTAAAGAATAGATTGAAACGACGAACCCAATGGGCAGTTCATTGATTTTCAACTAGGGGACGATCCAGCCAAGACGGTCAAAATTGGAAGCAACCAGCCTGAGCAGGTCAAGCAGGGGCTCATCGCTTGTTTGAAGGAATCTGTTGACTTGTTTGCTTAGCGCAAGCATCGATATGCCCTAATCCCCATGGAGGTCGCGATGCCACCAAATCTCGGTCGATCGACACCAGCCGATCGCATGAGGAGGAGAAGAGTTCGAGAATGAAGAAAAGGCTAGGCAAAGTGTCCCAAGAAGTTGACGACTTGATTAAAGCAAATTTTGTGGAAGAAATTAAGTATATGCCTTGGCTTTCAAACGTCGTCTTTGGTCAAAAGAAAAATGGGAAGTGGCGAATGTGTGTCGATTATGCCGACTGAATAGGGCGTGCCCTAAGGACGCCATGTGCCCAATATTGACAAATCGGTGGACGACGCTTGTGCTATAAGCTACTTTCTTTCTTGGGCGCCTATTCAAAGCTACAACCAAATCACCATGTACCCACGGTCGTCGCCATAAGACCGCCTTCATGACCGATCGCGGATATTTCGTATAAGGTAATGCCGCTTTGGATTGAAGAACGCTGGGCGACTTACCAAATAAGATGATGAGCAAGATATTCGACAAACAGATCTGCCGGGTGGTCGAGGTCTACCTAGACAACATGATTATCAAGAGCAAGTCGGACGATCAGCACATTGACGACCTAAAGGAGGTTTTGAGGAAGCAAGAAAGAATTCACTC